>JASGCC010000043.1:129029-856529 GCA_030067915.1 Hydractinia echinata | reverse complement strand
TCAGGAATCTCAGTGTTTTTTTCTTATTTGACTGTATTTTTTGGAGCATGGTGATTTGTTGTTATATTTTCTGCCTGTACAGATATTTTCCCTCCCTATACACTTAACCCTTTTTACTCCTCCGTGCCATTTGGTGGCCTTCACGTTACTATTAGCCTCGCTATGGTGTTGGTCTGCAGCTATTGAAATATAACTATATGTAATTGGTTATATATTGTATATTATATCCACTGTAATTTCAACTTTTTCTATGGCAAATAAAATAAACTGAATTGAAAAATTGAACTGAAATTGAATGTATTGGTTTTGACACAAAATTAAAACACTTGTGACACTGACACTGGTCCATTGTGGCAAAAAGGTAGTAATGTATGTCACTCACTAACTGCACATGCTTGTATATAGTGCAACACATATCTTAAAGATCCAAACAGTGCATTCAATTTTGTTGGCCTGGTCACAAAAAACAAAACAGAAATAAACAGACTTTGTAGACTACACATCTATCGAGAAAATTGTATATATTAAATACAGTCTATTGGAGTACTCCATTCCAATTAAATTTTAACAAAGTTTTGTGGGATCAGTACCTCTGCTATTATGATTTTCATCGAAGTTATTTACAGGAATATTGGAATACCGGGTTTGACTCTGTACAATTAATCCGTTAATACTAAGGTATTAACGGATTAATAATATAGTACCACTGAATTATGTTTCACATAGATTAAATTCCATATAGAGTGAGTTGTGTGGATGTCATATCCTCTGTAATTAATTTGCGGTGACATTTCAATGGTATATTTTGAGCTGAAACATTTATGTGGATAACAGACAGACGTCTTTAAATTTTTCAAGTGGACCAGTTTTTTTAAAAACAACAATACCATAAATTTTAACCCATGCTAAACATAAATCACTTATGTCACTAGAAAAGGCATGTTCGGCCAATTTAGTTCTTGTTAATACACAAAAAAATCTGACAAATTCTGTATTTTTTCTTAAAAAAAAAGTTTCCTAATTTTTAAAATGGATGTTGGGTGTTTTAAAGAAATGTCAAACTGACCTAAAAAGTTATGTTACTTTATAAAGCAAATTTCCAAGTTCAATCTGTCTGTGCTTTTCTTAAACAATCTATGCTCAATCACCAATCTATGCTCACTCTTTAAGATAATGAAAAAACCTGTGACTACCCTAATAACTCCTCAGGTGGTGGGCTCCACCAAGGTATAAAATGTTCTACCCCCTGCTTGCTATCAAATTTCTAAGAATTTCCAATCCCTCGCAGCGCATATTCGTTTCTCCCTACTTTTATAGATGAATTCCAGCGTGACGTCATTTATTTACTTTTCAGTGCACATTGTCGGTTTTATGTTGCTAATTGTTTTTCGCTATGGTGTGAAGCCGAATTTTCATAAGAATTTATTACACAGCAGGCTACCAATTTTTAAGGACCAAACATCCAATAGCACTAAAAATTGCCTATTACTCGAAGCTACTAACTAGACTGTGTGAACCTACTAACTAGACTGTGTTTACCTACTAACTAGGCCATCTTTGTATTTAAGTAATGCATTTTTAAATTGACAACATGGGCTTGGGAATGCTAAATCAAAACGATATAACCACTATATTTTACTAATGGAATTTTTTAATCATGCTATTTCAACCCCTTGACTTATGTGTGATAGATTGTATTTCTTGGAAGAGGGATTAACAAATCAAAACGGTGGAAAAAAGTACCCCAACGACACCTCTCGGCTAATGCATATATATTATATACTAGCTGAATTTCCGTGGACGAATCCACTAAATCTCTCATTAAACTTATGTAAAGGATACCAAACAAAAACATCTTTCACTCTCTGGGATCGAGGTTGCTCACAATCTGCAATATTCTATGTTTATAACCACCGTAACAAAACGTCTAAAAATGTAAGCATGTACAACAACACAAAAACAAAAATATAAAATAAAAATGGAAAATGTCCAAAAAAATCAAAGGTGTCTAACAACCGTAAAAAAAAAGCGAAATACGCTAAAACTATATACTTGCTTTGCCATTCCAGAAGTTCACCAGGGAGAAAAAGGGTACCAAACTTTAAAAAAAAATCCAGCATTTTTCGTTAAGTCATACAAAATCAGCTATTCAGTCTATTGTATACGGCAAACCTTCCAAAGTTATACTCAAAATATAAGAAATTAATAGTTGAAAACACATAAAATAGAAATATAAAAACTTGAATCATTTGATATATTGTATATCTACCGAAATATTTTAATCCAAAATATTAAAAGAACAGTTTGCTGTACAGACACAAACTTATAATCAAGAACATCACGCAAAAAAAAACAATGAAGATAACAATGCAGCGTTTTCGAATTTAAGAATCGAATATATTTCAAACGATCGTAACGTAACATATGTAAACAGTGATTTAATTTAGGTTTTAGGTTTAGGTTTTTTATAACGACATGAACGCTGAATCACACAGTCTGTAGTGTTAAAAACAGTAACAACAGAAAAATTAGTTTATGTAAGTTCTTACTAGAATACAGTGTGTTTTAGTTCCAGCCTCGACGTTCTTAACTTTTTTGACAAATGCTATCCTCATTATTCTCAATATGTTCTTAGCATGACTATGGCCAGAAAATATATAATGCCTTAATAAAATAAATCCTGCTATAAGTTACTATTGCTGATGGCAATTTCTACTGCATGTAATGGCCCATTGCTTTGGACAGAAAAAAGATGAGTTTGTGAGATACGCAATAAAAAAGTAAACTTCTAATTAAATTTGTGCATCATACAAATTTTTATATTAGAACAAACAATCAAGCTTAGACATGACCCATTGTGTTGAGTATTTTCTTACAAAAAGACTTTCTTGACAAATACTATCCTCGTAGCCCAAAAATATATAATGCCTTAATAAAATAAAGCTTGCTATAAGTTGCTATAGCTATTCGCAAATTCTTTTTATATTTAGAACAAACAATCGAGGTTGGACATATTCTTAAGATATTCCTAACTGATCCTGAGTATATATATTCTTACAAAAAAGAATATGTTCAGGCTCAAGACAAAACATATTTAACATATTTGAAAGTGTAAACGGCTTAAACATCTTTATTCACCTAAATTCATTCCTCTACCAGATAATCTAAACAACACACCTGCTTTTCTTTCGCTTTCTCAGTAGGCCGCTAGCTAGCGCTCTCTCTCTGGATAAAAGTCCAATCGGTTTTTTACTTTGATTACTAAACTTCGCTTTATCCCAAAGAAAACAAATAATTTCTGACAACAACATCAATTTTTTATACACGCTCGACAACAACGGTCGCTCTACAAGAACAGTTTTGTTTTTTACATTTTAGATTCGAATTATAATTCGAATTCGATAGTTTTCTTAAAAAAAAAGCAACCTCGGTCCCAGAACACAAAAATGGAAAATATAGAGGAAACAAATAAGCTTTAATCTAACCTCATTATGAGTAAACTTTGTTTGAAATAACTTTTTCAGGATTACTTTAAAAAAGAGACAACTTTCTTCGCTTCGGTTTCATTTTTCAGTTGATAAACAAATTGTTTCCGTTAAATACGGCGCGCACATGGTAAATCGGGGGTAAAATTAAATTATCTATATCTATAACGACCATCTAAAACAAAAAAAACATATAAAACCATTTAAAAATAAAATAAAAATTAGTTTTAATAAAATAAAAAAAAGAGTTTTATTTTTTAAAGTAATAAGAAAAGAGAATTAAATGTTTAAATAGTAACCCCCTGATTTGCGTTTTTTAACTTCATAAATTTTAGCGTGACGCCACGTCGTAGTAAAGTGACCCGTACTTTGCGTGTCGTGGAGTCACATGAGCACTCACACAAGCGTATTATTATATAGACTAGTCGATAAAGCCCGTGGAAAAATCCACTGAGGCAGAATAAAAATGAAAAAGAATGGTCATTTGAATTTTGATGATGTCAGCAACCCATCCACACAAAAAAAATAATTTAGAACCTTGTTTTCAAGTTGCCTCTATTCTGTAGAGCTTAAACTGCTGATGAAGAAAATGTATATGATCATGTGCTTTTGATGAGCGGTTAATGAGATTAAAGGGTTTAAACATTTTGCTGACGTCAGCAATAGCCCGTGAAAACCCAAATTTTTCTTTTTAGACATTTGCATACCTGTTGCCTTCATCGTATAGATCTTGAAACGCTGATCAAGAAAATGTATAGGATCATGTAGTTTTGACAAACGATTGCAGAGATATTAGGGTTTGAAGCAACCTCGATCCCAGGGCCTGTAGCGTTTTTTGATATGAGGATGAAACCCGTACGAGGCCCTGGTACAACAGGCTTACTCAACCAATGAGATTGCGTGTACGGCGTTTTTAAATTATGTTAAAAAGATAATTAATGCAGAAGTTTTTTTGCAAGCACTGCATTTTTTTATCAACAACAAATATGGCAATAAGCATTACGAAGATTTTGGTTACTTGTTTATGAAGAAAATATTTATATTCACGTTATTTTTGACTTCCTTGCATCGTTTACAAATTTATCAAAGCTGTTCAAAATTTTTAAACACTACTTTTGTTTCCTTACTGATGGTGAAAAAGGCGACAACTCAAATGGAATAGTGCGACGAACATCCTGTCCTGCGACCTTTTGTTGGGACACAATACTTAATTTTAAAAAAACTGAAAATTTTATTTTTGTTTTCATGTGCTAAAAAGTAAAGAAAAACTTCGTACAGATGAAATTCTGTAGTGTGTAAGCTGACTAACTGGCTAGATGCTGTTGGCTTAAAGATGCACAAACACAACAATGACAACCAATTTTTCTTAAAATTCCACATGTGACAAGAGATATCTTTTAACAAACTTTTGGGACAAAATACTAGCTAAAATATTGAAAAATAAATGGAAATAAATTAGGGAATAAAGTATATATAAATAAAAATAAATATATATATACAAGAAATCACAACTATATAACATATTGTTGTTAGGCAATGAGAAAGAAAATATCACAACACATAAAGTTTATGGTGGGTGTGTTGAAGTACGTAGGCTTCATGCTAAAACAAACTTAAAACGGTTTAGTGAAATTTTCGGAAGTATTGGAACCTCAAATATCGCAATTATGCAAACTAATACTGTCCTAAATGTGAAAGACAATTAATGATTTTCCGCCAGATTGCTCAAATATGCTTTCAGAAAAATTACATTGTAAAGAGCGTTATATCATCACCAAAAACTCATTAATGTCATTTTGTTTTAAACACCTAGTGCTGATATTATGTCCAGTATAATATAATCTTGCCAATGCTTCTTGTCCTCATCGACCAGACCGTCCAAATTGCTGCATATATGTACATTCAATGGTCTTCAATGGTACTTGGTGGACTTATATGGTAGATTTGTTTGATAATGGTGCATAAACTCCTATGCCAAGAGCAGAGGTTGCTATAATAACCCAAACGTCAGATCTTCTTTTGCAACTTCAAGAAGAATTTGGTTTTATATGGTCTTTGTTTGTGGTGTGTGAAACTGCACAATTGAACAATTGCTAGATGTTGTTATGTTTTTAATGTATATATACTTGTTTGTTTAATATGTTATTTTTATAACCTTAATCTGCAATATTTCTTCCTTGCCGGCTTTGACATTTTTTGATAAATTTCTTGTTTCATTAAATTTTGTTCTCTTTCACTCAAAATTGCCTCAATAATGACCATCCAATACAAATGATGACAACACATTTTCTATTTTATTGTTAAGACAGAGATCCTCAAACAACATATGTACAGCATTCTTCTCAAAGATTAAACCACGTAAAATGTATATAATTATCAGTTCATTTCTTCACACAAAGGCATTCTTATGACTTTTAATGAATTCAAATTAATCAGAAGGCATCAACCTACACTCGATAATAGTTTATAACCCCAACGATGTCCCCGTTAGAAAAAATCCACAGTAAAAGACCTGCCACGCAAATGCCAGAGCCAAGGAGCTTACCGCTGAAAAGTAAACAAATGACGTCACGCTTGAATTCATCTATACATCTTCAGGAAAATTTACTTGATCTTTAATAATTGCATTTGGTAGCTAGCTAACAGTTGAAAAATTAAAGATTTTCCATATGCTTTTGATAAAAGTCCAATGACGTCCTTGTCCTCGTACTATTGACTCTAAACATTTGACTTGTTATGGTTAGGAAAATGTCGGGCCTCTAAAGATCTCTGAATTTTCTCCAACATTGCTAAGTGGTGTCCATCCTTTCATTTGTTATTTTTGCAGCTGGTGTAAATTATTCTATAATATTTATAAGTGCTGTAGATTTTACTACATGTATGATACACCACAAAATGACTAGCAAAACCCATCAAAACACTTTACGTCACGCATACATTACTTTTGTCTGCATGCTTAATTTTGGGCGAATTTTAAGTCTGTTGTACCAGCGCCTCGTACGCGTTTCATCCTCATAATAAACAACGCTACAGGCCCTGGGATCTAGGTTGGGGTTTGAAGGTTTTTTGATGACGTCATCAACCCTTCCATTCCGAAACGGATTTGGGGACCCAGGTTTGGGAAAATTACCCAAATTGGTCCTAGGTGGTCCCTAGTTACCCACGCGATGAAATATCATTGACGTCACCACCTCGTTTCCAAGTTATTTGGCCTCAAAATTTTAGGTGCACTGTAATGGCTTCATTAATTTAATATAGGATATTGACGTAAAAGTAGTGTTATTGACGTCGCGCCGTAACGTCAAAAAATTTAACAAATTAGACATGCATTTTTCAGCAACATCAAAGGAAAATGAACACATCCACTTTGCCTGTCACAGACAGACAGACACACACAGTTAGCGTATTATTATAGAGACTAGTCGATAAGGCCCGTGGAAAAATCCACTTAGGCAAAAGGTCAATGAAAAAATAGGTTGCTTTAGATGTTTTGCTGACGTCAGCAGTGCATATGCAAAGAAAAATGTTCTTACAATCTTACACCAAATATCAAATGTCAAATCGCATTAAATCCTCCACACAAATCTTACACAAAATAAAAAAAAACAGCATGCAAGGTGCAAAATATAGTTGATAAAAAGTTACAACAACGACACTCACAACATCAACACTCACAACACCCACAAAACCGACAGTAAGAACACCGACAGTTACAACACCGACAGTCACAACACAGATAATAACAATGTTAGAAATAATGCATCTCAAATATGTACTTCTTATAAGCGATTATGTTGAAAACCCTCAGTATTTTATTCTGAAATGTCAAAAAGGAGGCCTGCAACAAATCAACAAAAATAAGTTCTTTACACATTTTAAATATTGTCTTTCCCTTAAAAGCTTATACAAAAATATGAAAAAGCCATAGTTTGGAAAACATCAAATTTAAATCTAGAAAAATCAGTCACTTCGGTTGCATACCATCCTCTCCCGCAAATATTTACACAAAATGTAAAAATCAACCAGTTAAGAACACAAAAATTTTCTTTTTTAGTATGATGATCTATACTGCCCTTTACCAACAATTTTATACCTAAATGTCAAAAAATCAATAAGCAAAAAATAAACTTGAATCAACAAACATTGTATACGGTTCATAAACAAAGGTTTACACAAAATGTAAAACAGGTCGGTTTTTGAGAAACACATCTAACTCAACAAAAATAAGTTCATTCAGCATGTCGTATATTGCCATTACCCATTAATCTTCCACAAAAAGGTTATGAAACACATCAAAATTTTAAAAAATCAGTGATTTCAGTGCATACAGTCCTCGCGTTTAGATTACAAAATATAAAACACAAAAACAGTTTCAGTCAGAACATTAAGTAATTTTTTTATCATCAGCAAACATTTATCCCTACAAAATTTTGTAAAATTCTCAAGAAAAACAAAGACGTGAAACCATAGAATTTTCTTCCAGCAAAAATTACATCACATAGAGTTAGTTCTCCCAAACAATAGTTTATAATACGAAATATAAAGACAAAGTTGTTTATATAGTCTGAAGATGTACTTAGTGTACGAAAAGCTTAACAAATAAATACTTTTTAACTTTCACACTTGTTTTATTTTTTTCTTAATTAGTAAACTATGGCTGTTATTTTTACCGATAAAGACATCAGCTTTACAACAGCTTACAATGAAGTCTGATTCTACAAAGATTTGTTCTTTCAGTATATATATTGTATGTGGTCTATTTCCACAAAAGTTTACACAAAGTTTCAATAAACAGCATTTTGCAACACGAACAATATGAACTGACAACCATACCATCCTCTCATAATTTTTTTTAACCCAAAGTCATAAACCCACGTATATAAATTTCCAATCAAATGTCAAAAACCCCTGTAAAAAACCTGGAATTTTACATGTAGGCTGATAAAAGTTTAACAGGATGAGGAAACAAAACGATAAAAGATAACTTAACACACACACTTTAAATTCTATAAAATTCGTTCCACTTGTCATATTGTGGTCCCCTTGTAAAGTTTACAGGAAATGTGAAAAAAGTATTCTCTATGGGCATAAACATGTGTCACAGTATCCTAAAAGTTCAAGAAAGATTTTGTAGCTAGCTTGTTACATCATAATTCGTGTTCAAAAAAGAAGAGAAGTTTGAATACTAAGGTAGCTATAAATACCTAAAAACAGAGGAATAAAAACAAAACTCATAGATTAGAGTTAGCTATGGGATGGAGCCTTGAAGCTAACATTAGCTAGCTAGCTAACAAAACAGTACCTAAGACACCCAGTTAAATATACTTAAGCTGGGGAGACTTAGCTACGTCTATAGCTAGCTATTTATGCTTAGTACAACACATATAAAGGACAACAACAGCAATGTTAAAATTATGACATTTGCAGTAACAAACCAAAACTTCATATTCCGTTGGCACATTTGTTTGGTAGCCAGCTAACAGCTTTATGCAGCATTTTGAATTTTAGGACATTAATTATGCAAACAATTGTAAACAAATGCTAACTTTTTTATAAAAAACGCGGTAAAATATAAAACTTAAAGAATTTGAAGCTCCAATGGATTTTTTTTGAGAATGCGATTCTCCTTGACAATTTTAAGTGTGTTACATATAAAAACGGAACGTCTAAAAATATAAAAGTTCTTACTTCTTCTCAATTCCAATTCACTTGAAACTCTAGCATTATTTTGTACTTCTAACTTTACTTTACTACTTCTAGCTCCACTCTTCACTTCCTAAGTAACTTATTGTACCTTCCAACTTCACTTTTCTACTTTTACTTCTTCACTTGGTCTCTTTTTTCTTTCTTATATATGCTTTTTTGAACTACTTTACTTTTTGCACTTTTTTGAAGACGAAGGGACCGTTCTTTTGTTGTTGTTTTGTGTGTCGATATTAACCCTGTTCCAAATTATATGTTTTTTTATTCAACTCCACTTCTTCACTTTGACTTTCCTTGCTCTTAATACCTGCACTTTTTATGACTAAAGGATCGTCTAAAATAAGACATTTTTTATCCGCTTCTTTAGTTCGCCTTTTGTCGAGAACTTTGTCGAGAGATTTTTATGTTTGTTTGTTTTTACGCCAAGGAAACTTTCTATTGGAATACCGTCCCGTTCGAAAGTACGTATTTGAGCGAATCATACTGCTTATTTTCTAGCACGTGGTTTCTAACGGTTGCGAGACAAATGTAAAAAAAACTCGAAAAACTCGCGCATTCGGGTGGTAAAAAATATCGTGTTTGCAAAAGTGACAGACAGACACACGGAACTGGCGTATTGTTATATAGATACAAAGCGAAACTGTGGAGTACGTTTGCTACCAAATATTTTCCAAATTTAATTTTGTGCTCATTTTAGTTCTATTACTTTTTTCATTATTTTTTATTTTTTTGAAACGACGCGCGAAATTGTCCTTTAGACAGAGCTCCAAGGGTGCCTTTTTTGCTTCTGTTTTTCACTCTTCGGTGGAACATTTAGAGTGCTGTGTAGAGAAAGGATGTTGTGCGGGTAAATAAAAAGGGTTTCATCACACACAAAGATCTTTTTTATTTTACTGCTTTCTGCTCGTGTAGTGAAGTTAATCCATGATAATATCAAAGCTACTTAATCTAGCGTTAGCGGTCGTCATTATGATAGACTTATTATGCCGAATCGGTTGCCTCTTTCTTACTCAATTTGTTTGTTGGCCATTCTTAACAGATTTGATAAACGAATAATAACAAAGTACGTGCGATGATTAGCGAGTTTAATAAGGTAAGAGAAAAAACAACCGGTGCACACGTCCTTTAAAAGGCCTGAGCGTTTTCGGAAATTTTGGCACTTGGAATATTATCCGGATTATTAGACCAGAGGAAGTCAAAGTTTCTCGTTCACCGCCCACATGTGTTTTGGAGCACTCACATGAAAAAGTTCGTTATTTTCAATTAATTCAACATAATTATTTGTGTAGATATTCCATTTTTTTTACGATAAGCTTTTCAGTTATTTGCATGATTTCCTTTACCCGACTAAGAGGCCTCTTCCTATCCAAAGTGTTACTCTATAGCGATTCCCACAGTGGAAAATATGATAACGCATATTTTTTAACATGGTTTGATTCCAGGATATAATTAACCTGGTTTGCCTTATCAAAGAAAGTGAATTAAGCCTCATGACAATGTTGCGCACTTATAATATATTTCTCTTCGTGTAGTTAGTCAAATAAAGCTTCTAAAATTTTCTGTTGCGCATTCATTTAAGCTGACTGGTGCACAAGTAATATAAAAGTATAAATTCCTCTGTCTGATTGCATTAATGTTGATTAGAAAAATAACGAATAATAAAATTTTGACCAAATATCTGTAACACCAGATATTTTTCCACCTAGCTAATAAGAAACATAAGGTGATTTGATTCGGTGAGTTGACAAGCTGTCCCCTCACCGAAAATGCCATAAAATACCGAAAATGCCTTCATTATTCCTGAAATGAAAAACAGCGCTTTTAATTCAGTTGACTTAACCAAAAGAAGCAGTGTTTTATACATATGAGGTTAGGCTCATTAATTTCAATGCATATACCCTGTCAATTTTTCCAGGACGGACTGCAAAGGCGGTTTTAGAGTGTTAAAGGTTTCCAATGGAGCTTCAGAAATTTCTGTTCGATAGGCAACAACCGAGCTAGTATAGGGAGTCAGTATACCCAGACTTTTCCAAAAACACAGTCAAACTCTTATAAAAAATAACATACAGAATTTTGCTTGTGACATCACAGCTGTTCATCACACCCCATCCCCACAAAATCCGCTGACCATCAGCAAAAAATCAACGCATGCGCAGAACATGTGCAACATACATCTTGACCGTCTCGAAATTTCACGATGTTGTAAAAAAATCTGTATATAAGAAAGGAATGAGTTGGTTCAAATATGTCCCCGATATGTTCAAGACGCAGTACATGTGCAAGCGGATAGTTGAAGAAATACCCCACGTGTTCAAATATGTCCCCAACATGTTCAAGACGCAGGACATGTGCAAGCGGATAGTTGAAGAAATACCCCACATGTTCGAATATGTCCCTGACCAGTTCAAGACGCGAGACATGTGCAACAAAGCCGTTGAATGGCATGTCTGGATGCTAGAGCATGTACCAGACCAGTTCAAGACGCGAGACATGTGCAACAAGGCTGTTGAAGAGGATTTCGATATGTTCGAGTATGTGCCGGATCAGTTCAAGACGCGGGACATGTGCAACGAGGTGTTTGAAAAACACCCCTGTTTGTTCGATATTGTACCAGACCAGTTCAAGACGCGAGACATGTGCAGCAAGGGTGTTGAGGAGATGCCTCATCTGTTCGAGAATGTTCCAGACTGGTTTGTCACCCAGGACATGTGTAGTAGTAGCTCCGTTGAGCCTGAAGTGCTCAATGCCTACCGCCAGAGGAAAGCGGGAAAGGCTAGAATTAATGAGGAGCTGCTCCCATTGACCTGGCATCCGGATAGGGTCATAGACTGCTGCTTTTCAGAGGATGAAAAGGCAGATCTCGAAAAGTTGTGGGGGAAAGAGTAAGTTATTATCTCATAGCCCCTGGGGTTATAAGATAAATGGAACAATGCAACAACGTGACCAACAAGCGCTGGGAATCTTCGGACTTGGTTACTGTATACTAAAATGGTGCTGTGTTACTGGTGCTCCGTAGAACTGTGCGACAAAAGAGTTGTCTGGTGCCCCATGAGATACAACTCCCCACAGGTGAGTACAAAACATAAAACGAAATCCGGCTTTTTTCATGTCAAAGAAAACATGGCTGCTCATAGGGTCGAACACAGCGGCGAGTACGTGTATGAGGGCTACTTTTGTGGAAAATCAGGTCAGAAGAATTGATGTTGATCCCAGATGATGTTCAGGTACCCCCAGAGCATGTAAAAGATTGGTAAGTTTTTTTTGTGGTCTTGTTAAACCAAAAAAAAGTTCTTATTAAACATCTGCATTCGGATCCCTTAAATAATCCAAGGGATGTAGAGTGTAAAAGGGATACCCATATACTATACCCTTAATCACATTGGGTTCGCTATCGAGATCAATATCAACCAAGCGCCTATCTTCTATCGGAAAGTTGAGGATATTGTCTATACTAGCTATATCAGCAAAATCCGATACCTTCAACTCCTTATCCTTAATGACCTCGTAACATAGTGCACCATACTTGTTCATGGCCTTTTTAACAATATGCAGCCCTAGCCCTAGGATATCGGCCTCGAGATCCTCATCGATCCTCGCGAATGTTGCCCAGGCTTTCTCACCTGACACTACCCTGTCTAAAAGCTCTTCGTCATCAGGGTCCTCAAACCTTTCGTAGTAGACCCCATTTCGAAACCTGAAATTTTCTACACATTTCGGGCAATACCCAGCCGCTGACGCTGCCTCAATACAACAGCTTAATACAGGTACTTGTATATTGTATGATAGGATATGTTGTTGTTGTTGTACGAATTTTTCCATTTTTTGTTGTTGTACGTATGCTTCCATATTTTGTTATTTCAATGGCTTTCAGCATGGGACTGAACGGGTCAAAAATGTCTATTTTTCCAAAGTGTATTGAACCACTTTGGAAAAAACGTGTTTGGTTGGGTGTGGACAGATCTGTCCGCACCTTGGATACCCTACTATTTTAATACTCACAAGGGTATTAAAATTAGTGCCCCTTTAATCCTCTAGCGCCGGAACACCCAAGTCATACAAGTCGTCTCGAGTAAGGTCGATAAGCCTAAAGTGGCACCAGTAACGCTCCACATGCTCGTCCTCTTCAAACCTATTAAACGCGTGTATACCGTTTGGATTATCGATGACGAAAATCTCTTCAGATTTTGGATAGTTGTCTTTGAACCATCTCCTTTTGGCGGGAAGAACACGTCTTTGAACACGCGCACAGTAGTATGGAAAATGATGATACTCGTCGTCGTCCCGTGTGGTATGCTTGCGATAGATCATGATCATGTTGTCTTTTCCAGGATCTTGAGCATGTGGTACGGCACGTTACCTTAATGTTTCTACCTGGTCTTGGAGCACTGCAAGTTGCTCATCCCTTTCCTCAAGCTCGTCCCCCAGCACCACGAGTTACCTATCCCGGCCGTCTATATCATGCCCAAGGACCGCCAGGGCCATATCCCTATCCTCGAGGGCTTGACGCTGCTCCCTGACCTCATCTTGCAATTTTTCTACACCTTTTTTCATAAGCCATTTGATTATCCCTACAGCCTTGGGCTTTCTTGATTTCGCAGCAATTTCCGGGGCACCATCTAATGTGACAAAGACGTCATGCGTATTTTTCCCTCCTCCTAACATACCTGACTGGGGTAGGGTGGCACCCTCGCCCGGTACATTTTCTCTTGTTGTAGCTACCCCGGACAAATATTGAAAATTGCGCTTTATATCGGCAATCCCTAAAAACCTCCCCAGATCAGCACGTTTAAAATGAGGCTGATTTTGTTCATCGAACAGAGTCTCGATGGCTCCGGCTGGTATTGCGTTGAAGAGAGAAAGTTGCGACGACATCTTTGTTCTATTTTCAGGTAGAATTGGATTTTTTCTACGGTCACCGGAGAATTTTATAGCTTCTAGGGTGCTCTAACCTCACGTACAGGCATGCATGCTTGGACTGTTTCAACTCAGCCTTTATCCCTTCCCAATCAGATATCATATTAGTCTCTTCATCGATTAGCTTCATATCCGACCTCTCGTGGGGGTACCAGAGGAAAATCTGTTTTTTCTGCGTTCTCAAATTTTTGGGCAATGCAGTATACGATTGGGTTAGTAGCCACAAACTATGCTTGCGATGCCTACCTAAAATAGCCAATTCAAGCAGGGATTGTCTCCGTTTATCAAGGCTCTCGTCAGCTATACAATCGTCAACGATAAATAAGGTCTCTTCACCCGCCAACAACAATGACAATTGTTGAACCCATTCGAAAAGCTGATCCTTGGGGTTGATCAGGAACACGTAATCATCCCTCCAAAGTGAGGCTCTCTCAAGGTAGGTGCTATTCCATTGTAGTGTAGGGCATAGTATTACTATGTTGTAGTAGCTTCGCTTATACTCATTTTCAAGTAGGTCCAGAACACGTTTCGTCTTGCTGCAACTTGTCGGACCAGTGAAGATTGCCGTATGCAGCTCTTTAATAACGTTCAACATTTTATTAAAAAACCCTTTTTTTTTCGATTTTAGGGATAGTGGAAAAGCAGCTGGAACAACTCCATACGCCGCTGTGGTTGTTGACCGGCACGTAAATATCTTTGCAGGCTGGGCAGAACGCCATCATGGGCGCGTGGGTCTTGTAGACGAGGGGTAGAGACTCAAACACTATCTTACAATCTAAATACCGGAGTACCTTGCGATATCTCTCGATGAGGCGCGCCTTTTCCTCAGAAACAGGTTATAACATTGTATGGGTAAGGATGGGTGTTTTTAAAAGCTTGACGTACCGCTCCACAATGTTATGGGAAAACAAGGTGTAAAGACGCAGGTAATTTTAGTCTTGTTGAGAATCTCTAATTTGCTGATCCATTCTCGTTACATCAATCCTACCATCCTCGCTGCAAATCTGACTCCCCTTTTCATGGTGACACCATGCACGTTCCCGTGACGCCTTGCTAGCATCGAGGCATTTGATGCAACTTTTTGTTCGTTAACCCTTCCCCCTGATCCTAAAATTTTCCAAGGGGAGATAGTGTTTACATTTTGAGCAGCTCTTGGTTCCTTCCGTATTGACTTGTGTTTGTTCTTAGGGCAAACACAAATTTTACCGGACGGTCCTTATCCATTCTGGCAATGTCTAGCATTTATTGCTTCGGAACGATACTTGCGGGGATCCACCCCTTCGATACAGCCATCTCGCGGCTTGCCCTGCCCGCGGCGAAATAAGCCGTCATTATTAAAGTGTCACTTGTATCCATTTTTGCAGAGGGTCTTGCAATGCCTAGGAATTTATTACCTGCAAGAGCATAGGCGAAAGTGAAAGATAGATCGACGACAGTCTCATAGAGCATGTCTATGATTTCCTTCTCTTTGGGAGTTTCTTTGTTGCTTGTCATTTATATTAATGCATTTTGAAAATATCAATTTTGGGTTGAGCTTTGCCTTGAGGCTCAGGATGAATCGTGGGCTTGTGAGATTCTCCCTTACCCCCAAATTTATACCACAATGCAACCCCTGTCGCGAGCACAGCTAGCGTACCCACACCGTAGTATACTGACTGTACGGAATTCTTCCCAGAAGAGGTTTTGACTGTAGATTCTACTGTACCCTCTTGTTGTTTCATTTCTTCCTTTCTTTCCTTCATCAGTGCCGCCAACTTGTGACCCTGCGCAACTCTTTCCGGATGCTTTACTGTCTTTGTGATGACTTTCTCTTCTTGTCTCTCTTCATTCATTTATTTAAAAGGAATGAAGATTCTTCTGGATGCTGCCTCATTCGTTGGTACCTTCCGCCCCCTCCTCCTTTTTGGACATATGTCTAGCTGCATGACCCATCACCAAGATAGGCGCTAAACACCTCCCGATTGTACAGTACACGAGAACCCCGAGGTCTGCCATGGCGTCTCGGATGATCGGATCCTCTTCGATATCTTTTGGCAGATCCTCAACGCTATCAATGTCCACGAAATTTCCAATCATGTTTGCATACAGGTTAACTACGTGAGTAGTTAATACGCTTGTCGGGGTCTTGATCAGCTTGTCGTCGTGCATCAGCAATCTCTTATGGAAACCATGCAAATGGCTTACCTCGAGTGTACTTGAGGAACTGGTAAAAAGCAGTCACCTTTAGCCCATGGTCAAGGTACCATTTTAGTAAGGTTAAGGGGGTATACAGTAGGATTTTTTCAGCTTTCAGCAACCCCAGAAGCTTACGCGTACCTGGAACACGTTTACGACCCGTAGTTTTCAAGTACTCGTGCATGTGCTCTGGGATTTGATCGTAAGGTATTTCCTTGAGGACAAACAGTGGAGCCATTTCGCTGAATTTTTCACGCAGATCTTCGGGTACTTCGATATCCACCTGCGCAAACCCAAAGAGCGATCCATCTAGCACACCTCGCGTTAATAGCTCTAAGTTATGCGCCAATGTCGGTGTAGCCACCTTGATCAGCTGTTCCTTCCCACAGAGAAAGTCTTGCATCAGGGTACTTGGGTACAGCATGTTTGCATCGTAACCTAGTATGGTCTTACAAGTGTGGGGCTCCTCTTAAACGTGAGATCTGATACCCGTCACGTCCCTCTCGTGGTATCTACAGAATACGATCGCAGGGCCACCTACCATCCCCGTTCGCAAGAGCTCGTAGGCCTCATTCCTCGTACATTTTTCACATGCTTTCTGCACCTCTTTACATTTATTACAACCTTTCTTGTAGCAAGAGTACTCGCACTTGTGCCTGCAGGGTTCTCCCGGAGCGTATAGCTCCAACTTGGAATTCAGCCGTAGAGACTTGTTCAGGACGTAGCGCATCGATACACCCGGTATACTTACCGCGTCCTTCAAAATGTCTATATCGTCGTCGTAATACTGCAACCTCGTCTTGGCTACAGCTTCAATGAAGGGTTCCACATCGGCTAGATTGTACTCGCGCAGCCAGTCCATCATGGTGACGCAGCCCCGCTTATAAAACTCAGCGCGGAATGTTTCGTACTCTTCGCGGGATAGCGTGTTTTTTCTGCTTAGCCGGTTATAGAAGTCCTCGTGCGCGACGGGCCCGACATGGTCCAACTTGCCGTGGGTTGTTAACCACCCGTATCGGCACACGACCTTTTGGAGCCCACATTCCAAAGACTTGCACAAATTGTCATAGCTCATACCAGGAGCAAGGAAATTCTTAATGTCCAGAAATTTAAACCTAGGGGTTGTGGGGAACATATAGTTGTTATCCTTCTTCGCTACCCTGATCTTGCCTTGCGCAATTTCTTCAACAAAATACCGCTTGATCAGGTTGATGTCATATTTCCCGCTATTGAAACCGATTACAGCTACTTGATTTACCCACTCGTTCCAAGCATCCTGGTTCTTCTTGGAGAGCATGTCGAAATCGTCGGGTTTTGGGTACATTCTCTCAACTTCTTCCACAATGAGGGTATGCCTTTTATTCAGCTGCTCCACAAACTGCTTAACCAAACCCCTGGGATCCTCGTGCTCAATGAACGTCGGGTGGTTATTCAAGCTATCAGCAATACCAACACTTACAGGGATATGTCTTGAAAGGTATGTCAGATCAGATGTTTGCTGGTAATTCAAAGGGTTCAGGAGGGCTTCAAAATCAAACACGATATAGTGGGGATAGGGCCTAAACTCCTTCTTAAAATACCTCCTGATTTTGGGTGGTTTTTCACATTCCCAGGCTGTGACGAGGTTGTAGCCTAAACCCTTTATCAACTTTTACTTAGACAGGGTTGCACCGTAACGATTCTTGTCCGCGTCGGTTCTCTCGGGCCGACAGGGACATGCATGCCACCGACACCTGTTGTATTCATAGACGGTCTTTGTGATAGGTTCGTAGCCATCAACTTTCCACTCCTTTTTACACTCGCGGATAACCCGTTCACCACCATGTCCACAGAGTGCATGATGTATATGTCTTCCGGTTTGCTTCGATATGTATTCTATCCATTTTGAAGCATCGTAGCTGAAGCTTTCATCATAAAACACTTTCTCCGCCTTGCTCGGCATACGTTTCACCTTGCCGCCTTTGCAGACAATCGTCGTCTTGACACCCTCGCATTCATTCTTCTTATGCCGTGATAGGTTGCAGACTTTGTTAAAAACATAGCCGCATACCTCGTATTCCCAGTGCTGGGTCAGCCTGTCTAAATCTATGATATAGAAACAGTGCACATCCAACATACCAAGATTGATAGTGCCTAAACCTGTACTGCTTTTGTCCATAGACGAGTCGCCATGGTGCCTTCCCGGAGTCTGTCTTGGTCTCAAAGACTCTGATGTTGATCCCAAATTGTTTGGCAACTCCCTCAAGATCCACCAGCCTCGTAGGTCTCACATCCTTACGCTTTAGCTTAGGGTCCTCGTAGTACCTTCGGGCTAATGTGAGAGCTGGCCTTGTTAGAAACTCTGTACCTGGTTTTACGTTAACCCTCTCTCTTACAGCTAGGCACCTCCAAAAGCATAAGTTATCCGTTCTGGCATCTTCACCATCCATAGCGTAGATGCACCTCATGTTTCGCAACCAATCCGGGAGAGGGCCGCATCCCAGAAGAGGGTCACGCGTGCTTATCACCTTGATTTGTACGTGATCAAAAACGATTTTCCCTTCATAGGCTCCTGGGGTCTCGGTGGTCCTAACGGGTGGTAAGTAAGCCTTAGTCCAAAACTCGCCATCCTCCAGATCGAGGCGCTTCATCTCGCATTCTTCCATGAAAGCTTCGATTTCCGCTATACTTGATAGTGACCCGGAGCTCTTGGTTTTGTGATATTCGGACACACCACCCACACCTTGGTAAATATCACACCCGAAGCTGTACACAATCCTATCACGCATATCCATGTGGGGTTCAATTTTTTGCATAATAGCGTCCTTCAGACGTTGGTTCAAATGGTCGTTGAACCGCCATGTTTTGGTTATATTTCCATCTTCCCTTGCCTCCTGTTCAACCTCATCGTGAAGCGTTGTCCCTCCCGAAATTTGTTCCTTTGCCTTGTTGTAGTAGAAGGCAACGGTATCCCGCACACCCTGTAGTCGGGAGGCAAGAGCGTCGCGAGTTGTCGCCACTGGTGCCGACATGGTGCTATACAGTTTGCTAATTGCGTTCTTGAACCAACTCATTCCTTTCTTATATACAGATTTTTTTACAACATTGTGAAATTTCAAGACGGTCAAGATGTATGTTGCACATGTCCTGCGCATGCGTTGATTTTTTGCTGATGGTCAGCGGATTTTGTGGGGATGGGGTGTGATGAACAGCTGTGATGTCACAAGCAAAATTCTGTATGTTATTTTTTATAAGAGTTTGACTGTGTTTTTGGAAAAGTCTGGGTATACTGACTCCCTATACTAGCTAACCGTTGTGTGGGATTAAACCCACACGCTAATGGATATGAATGAAACCCTCTGCCGGCTGAGTCACCGATCCTCAAAAAAATGCCGCCTTCACGGTAAACAGTGTTGTGTAACTTTTTGTCTTAACATGTGAAGTCATTCATTTTGATCATTTTCTCTGTCAAAGACTGTGTAGCAAATATAATTAATTGTACATCCCTTTAATTAGTCTGTGTGTATATACCTTGTAATTAGTCTGTATCAAATAATGTCATATTGTGTAGTTTTGGGTGATTTTAGCTAGGTTAAATCTACTTTATTCAGATACTGGTAGTTCTTGTTTAATCGAAACTCTGCGAAAGTTTAATCGTGAACCATCTGTGTCTTCCCCTAACTGAAAGTTGTACCATATGATATTCCGACCAGGAGTATTTTATAAATTTTACCTTGTGTTGTCTTTAAGAGAGCTTTACTGTATATACTTTATTGTATATACTAATAAAAAATTTAGTATTAAATAAACTAAATTGTGTTTTTTTACTACCTTGCACGTGGTGCCTTAACGTCACACCAAACAAACTTTTCTAGCGCCTAAACCTAAACAAGACTTAGCTGCACAAATTTGACTCACCTCTCCACTGCAAAAAAAACAACAGAAATACACTTTAACATTCCTAAATGTATAACAAAGTGCTTTTAAACTTCATTTGAACCTTAAGCTACACTAACAAAACAAGATGTTTTATTATTCACAAAAATGAAGCCAGAAAATAACGTAAACCTTCCAACGTCTCTCTTGCACTGAAGCCTTAACCCAATTATTGCATTTCAAATCAAATCAAATAGTAAAACAGACCAGTCCAACCCAGGATTATTTATTGCAGCGTGTCGGATATCAAAAAAGTTTAAAAATTGCCCTGTGAATGAGGTTGTTTCATGTAACTCAGTTGCAGGTTTAAATTGTTACAATCAAACGTTAAAGGTTTAAATTCTTACAATAACAAGCTGCACGTTTAAATTTTTACAATCAAAAGTTGCAGTTTCAAATTTTTACCATCGCAAGTCGCAGGTTCAAATTTACTCTAACGAACTAATGCACTATTTTTGACCTCAGACCGGATTCCGTGGAATGCAATTAGTGCTTTATATATCTTCTGCGGGAAAGAGGTAGACAGTAATTGCATAAACATATACAGTATACTCTCGTGGAAGCTAATGCTCCGGTTAAGGCAGATCTCCATTCAGCAATGTTACAACTAGGTTACAAAAGGAAGCTGACATCGACACCAATCTCGAAAAAGTGTAGAAAACTCAAAGAGATAAATGAGGGAACGCCGTTCCGTTGCTCTTAAATATGAAGTTTGCAAACAAACTGGTTAATAAGAATAAAGAAATATACGAAGAGAGAGCTTGATGACAATAAATGCAATATAAATATCATTGCGTCTTTTTTATAAATTTATATAGATGAGTCATCTAGGCTAAGTTTAAAAAAAATGAAAAAATATGATAAATGGAACAAATTAGGACATTTTATAAAAATCCTACTTACGAGGAGAATCGATTAAGTAGTACGGCTTCTAATTAGGACACTTTTTCTCCGTCCATTGAGCGTCCCAATTAACGAGTGTATACTGTACCATGAATACGTTAGAAAAACGTTAACGTTTTTGCTACCTAATTATTGCTTGCAGATAGAAAGGGACATTAAATTTCCTCAAATATAGATTTTTTTGAATCGATATGTCTCAATCAGTTTAATATGACGTTTATTTAGGAATAATTGTACACAATACATAACTTTCAAAAAGATGCAAGGATATTAATCTTAATTGGCTTACAGATTTTCTCTAATACAAATTTAAATCCTATACTGACTCCCCGCAACAAGCTGCGACTTAGTCATTATACTAGCTATTAAAACTTTTTTTCGCTGTAGCAAAACTTCAACAAACTATTTATATTTGAATTGTAAAAATTTGAAACCTGGAACTTGTGATTGTAAGAATTTAAACCTGGAACTTGTGATTGTAAGAAATTGAACCTGCGGCTTGTGATTGTAAGAATTGAAACTTGTAACTTCTGATTGTTAGAATTTAAAACTGAAACTTGTGATTGTAAGAAATTGAACCTGCAACTTAGGATTGTAAGAATTTAAACCACCAACTTGTCATTGTAAGAATTCGAGCACGAAACTTGTGATTGTAAGACCTTAAACCTGCAACGTATGATTGTATGCCTAAAAACCAGTATAAGTACTTATAATGTGCCAGTTATGTTAAATGTTTAGCGAAATATAAAAGTGCAACGGACCTTTTTTTAAATTTGAAGTGATAAATTATTGCGAAAGCAATTTTCTAACATTACGACTTCTTTGAGGTTTACTGTTCTCGTCCGATTGTGAAAAGATTGGTTTCTAACTCATGTTCCTGCTACACGCTTTTTTTTATAAGAATATACTCTATAAGAATATCAAGGCTGAGAAATGGGTTGAAATTAAGAATATCCTAAGAATATACCCACTTGGTGTTTTAAATTAGTAGTTCGTTCGTCAATTAGCAAATTAAGAGTATCATCTTTAGGCATATTAAGGGTAATTACATGCTGTCAGGCTGTAGCCATGTTTAAAATATTTGAGGCTGAGATTTGTCAAAAAGTTAAGAATACTAAGCCTGAAACGAAAAAAACTATTCTTACAAAAGAAAAGCGTGTATATTACAGCAAAAAATCGTTATTGCGAACACTTCTAAACAACAGACACAAACGTACATAACCTGACAGTCAACTTTCATAATAAAAAACTCTATTTGAGCAAATAGAGATCCTTAGCTGATGCCACTTTAAGGTCTTGGTTTTATATACATAGAAATTGCCCCCCTATAACGGGCACACCTAACAGGGGATTATAAGAATCAATCCCCCATTTCCTCCGTTCTTTACAATGTTTCATATATTTATTTATTTTATTTTCTTTATTTTTAGCTATCCACTAAAGAATAAAATACGCTGAGATTTCTTGAGCCTGTTTTATTATTTGAATGAAAATAGCCTATTTACAAGATACTATTTTCAAGCTCTTTCTTGTCCCGAGACGGGTTCTTGATACACTTTGCAAAAGATTTCACTGTACACATACGATGCTCATATTACAGCATGTTGTTAAAGTAATAGAAAGGGATAGCCTCTGAACATCGGACACCTCTTTATAGCAAACATTCTATTGAAGTTTTAATGCTCTTCGCTTTAGGGAGGTCTTACAGTAGCTTTGTGGACTCCGCACATGTATATGATTTTATATATGTGCGTTATTGGACAGAAGTATGCAAAGGTAGTCTTGTCTTTGTAGGTAACAATTTCTTGGTAATTAATTTATTAATGCTTGGATTAGAACATTAATTGGAGCATATGAGAAATTAATTGGAGGTTAATATATTTATCAATTGACTTCAATCAGTTATAGTTTAAATATGCATTATGACGCATTCATGAAAAAGAGTATACTTGACTATGCAGTAAGCAGGCGGTGAGATTTTGTGTTGATGCTGATGCTGCTGCACTATTTTGTATACATATTTCTTCGGCGAGCATCGACATATTAGATAAGCGTGTTATGATTAGCATGAATGCAAACACAGGGACAGGGATTAACAAGAACAAATATTGTTCTTAGTAGAGGGATTATTGCAAATATATATTGTAATCCTCGCTATGGATAAGTATAGCTTTAAAGAAAATGGACTCTATGACCTAAGAAATACATGTGCTCAAAGCCTTTATTTTGCATATCTCGTCTGCTTAAAACACACATGAATTTCAGATCGATTATGTCACAAGTGAGGGTCTATCAAAGAATTGCAACATCAATCAGTATTCCAAGCCATTAGGACTCTTACAGGGTGAGTTGCGAATAATCGGCAAGAAACATTCCTTCGAAATTAATGAAGTCTGCAATTTTTAGACGAAAATGTTGACTTTTTTTTACTTTTAAAACTTTTAAAATGGTTTTGGCAGCATTTTGTTAAGACATTATAAAATGATTTATCAGAGTTTGTGTATGCAGGCAGAGTAGCTCTGTGCCAAGTCTTGAGTAAAGAGAGGTGTAGAGGGCACAATTTATACAAAAAGAAAAACTTTTATTGTAATCAGATTATACTCGCGCGTCATCTTTCTTCAATTATGCATCATTAAATATTAAAAACTTGTTAGCTATTAATAGAAAAATATTTTTGGTGTCATAACTATCTCTTGATTGATCAATAGAAAAACCAAGATGTGAGAAAATAAGACATTTGTAGAGTAAATGAGAGATTTGTTGAGCTCGATCGTTTCATCAACGATGGACCAAAGTTACATCTGTCTTATATTACGCCAGAAATACGCCTGATTTGAGACAATTGATGATAATTTATTTACGATAAACAAAAAGAACTGTCGGCAACAATTAACAATCAGTTACTCAACTCATCTTTAGAGACAATCCTTGTGTAAGTTAGCTGCTTAAAAGTTGTTCGAATTACTCAATTAGGTGTGCCTAAACAGAATTTTGTCTGTCTTTTTAGCAAATAATTGATGAGATTATGCAAGAAATATAATTGAATTTATAGACATTGCAACGTAATTAAAAAATAATTGCAAATCTCTTGAACTGTTCTGTTTATAATATGTAGATCTGTGTCTGTCTAATTACTTTACAAATAGCACAAATTCATGCTTTGACAGACTTAAAACACTGGATTTTTAAGTTGTGATGACTATAGACATAGTGTGAATTGAAATGATGTTCTGTGTCAAGACATATGTTTTTGAAGATAGTTCGTGTTTGCTTGTTTCAGATATTGTTTTCTCTTCTCGTATGTAATCTCTTTATATGCACAACCAATTGATGAGATTAGCTAATCGAATGAGTAGCATTTTTTTATTTGATGCAGCTTTGGGAATAGGGTGTTTGCAGTTGACATATTGAAATAGCTAAGAAGGGCAGAATATATCATAATTAAACTTGTTTACTTTGTAGAACAGTGTCGCCTAACATGCAACAAGAACAGTACATTTTTAAAGATGTGTTTTGGCATAATCGGCAAGTAGCCTTTGAAGACGAATCAAAAGATATATATAATCAGTTTGCCGATGAAAAGCCTTCTTCCTCAGATGAATCATGCATATCTGAGCAAAGACGCAACTCATCCGGATGTTCTGATACTACTTGTGGCTTACAAGTCTTTCAAGAATCAAATACAGCTAAAAAACAGTCTTACAAAAAAATAAACAAGAAAAATAGAATTGATGATGTGGTTTGGCACAATCATAAATTAACGTTTGAAGACGAATCAAAAGATATATATTATGAGTTTGCTGATGAAAAGCCTTCTTCTTCAGATGATTCATACATATCTGAGCATAACAGCAGCTCATCCGAATGTTCTGATACTACTTGTGGCTTGCTAGTCCTTAAAGAATCAAATAAAGTAGAAAAACAGTTTGACAATAAATTAAACAAGAGGAATAGAATTGATATTTCATACAGAAATGATCGTTACTTAGAGAGCTATAGACTGAGAATTAATGCACGGCAAAAGAAACGGGTTGCCGAGATGAATAAACTGTTTCGACTTCTGGATAGGAAGCTGCCAAAGCAGCAAAATTCTACCATTGTCAAGACAAAATGTAACTCTCAACTTCAAATATTACAACGAACGTGTCAGTATATAAACGATCTATCTAAATATCTATCAGATAACAAATTCAATTGATTGAACAAAGCATGTTTATTATGGTTTTAGTAAGATTTTATTCTTAAATTATGCACATTATGTATATTCATTTAAATTTTAAACCTGTTAAACCGAAAATTGTTTATCAGTTTGTTTTCTTTAAGTTTCCTTCACGAAAAAATGAATTATGCAACGGATTAAACAAATTATAATTTATTTAGATAGATAGTAATTTCGTTACCATGACATGCAACCATGTTGCCATGATCTATATCACGAGGTTGCCAATTATATCCTGTGTAAACCTTAGTGATGAAATTGAACAATTTTGAACACTTTAGCCATTTTCCACTGTCCCAGCAATATTTAATGGTTCCAAACCTATTACGTTGGTGTTTTAACATTCCTGTGCTCCAGGTCGAAAAGAGAAACGGGTATAAAATGTTCTCCGGACATGTACGTTGTAAGGCTAAACACTAAGTAAGTAATTCTGACATGAATGTGAAATGACGTCATACAAACGCATTCTTAGTAACAAAAGTGCTTCTTAACAGTATTGAGATATACAAACCCCTATAAAATATATTTAAACAAGGTGGCCAACTTCGTCCCCAAAAGTAATTAGGAAATTTCTCTCACGTAGAGTATTCCGAAAAACAGACATATTAGAAAGCAAGAGTAGCGCATTTTAAACACCGCTGATCTAACGTTAGGCTCGTTTTACATTTGACTACACTTTACGTTGCAGCGCAAATAGCTCACGAATTTTTTGTTCGCGCGTGCGCACTTAGACAAAATAAGAAATTTTTCCAAATACCCTTCCTTTGTCTACACGAATTTATCTTTTTTGTTCATTTTTTAAAAAATGTCGAAAAAGTGCCATTGCCTCAATACCTTGGTAAGGGAAAGTACAATATTGTCGTTTAACAATAATTAACGCTTTTACCACTGTTACAAGACATTCTACCTTCCTTGTGTTATCTATGTTGTAGCGTTCTTGCTTGGAAGGCTCATGTGACAAATTGGTACAAGCATGTTTGATGGTGAAAAGGGAAATTTACATGGATTTACTTGAGTTTCTTATTTTGCCACTAAAAGCAAAAAAACTATTTCTGCAGAGTCTTCTAATAGCTAACTAATATAATGACGCTTTTGATATAATAAATGGCGTAATCTCAAGACATAAACTTCCCTTTTAGGTTTTATCTGTATAAAAACAAATCAACATCATGCTACACGTTTAGACAAAACCAACCTGTTTTGAAATGCTTCCTTCCACCACTCCAAATCCCTTAAAGTTGAAAGATGAAATAGTTTAAGACTAATCATTGAAACTAATAGGTGTAGAAAATAATAATAGGTGTAGAAAGAGATGTAGATTAATACATGTAGAAATTTGTTTGGACAACTACAATCCGGACATACTATTCTTGCTAAATTGCTTTTTTTGCTCTTTTTCGATATTGGCAAACGGCATTTCTTGGCCAATACTTTAAAGTGGGTAGGTCGCAAAAGATGTACTTTGTGAGACGTACAGGCCGAGTAACCGACGTCGAAGATGCTCTAGGTGCACTTTCCATTAAGTTCGCATTATAGAACAATCCGCTCCACTACCCGGAAAGGTCAGAAAAATCGTCAAATCGCTCACAGTACTTCGATGTCAATTGATAGAAAAACAGCAACGTGAAAGGCTTTACAAATTATAGAATAGGTAATGTCTAATATCAATCCACCACCACATTTGTTTTGATCTTGTCTATAGGGTGTATGAAATCCATCAGGACTCAACATAATAAATTGGTTCCACTAGGAATATATGCAGTATGCATATTTGTAAAAACTTGAAACACACTTCTTGAGAATCGGTGGATGAACACTCGAAACGTTGAAGAAAAATAAAATGTCAATGGCCGTTATTATTTCCTCGGTTTAGACTCAATTCGTTCGAGTGCCTTTACCGTTAAAGACAAATTCTGGTTTTAATTCCACCATCGAGTCACTGCATAGTTATGTGAAGCAAGTTACTCTTTTTTCTCCAAAGCATGTAGTTTTCTTTTACACAAATGAAAGTGCAAGTAAAAAGACACTTCAAAGAAAGTGTCTTTTTACTTGCACTTTCGTTTCGGTGCAGAGGCATTTGGTGTCCGTTAATGACGGGTGGATTAATGCCATATTTATCTATAAAGTACTTTCTTACGGTCCAGATGTTTTTTAAGTAATCTGCAATCCGAATTACTCGCTCTTCTTTCTTAATCGCATACTTTTTATTGGCCTTCGAGGACTACTATTGTATTCCTTCATCCATTCTTGAACCCAATGCTTACTAAATTTCAACTCATCTTTCTGTAGTACATGATTAGGTTGTTGTTTTAGCCATTCATCATAAACTTACTGGCATTTTGATCAAAAAATTTTGATAGGCAAACGACCCCTGAACCATTGTTTAATAACATCGGGGGTCCAAAAAATTTCCCCAATAATAAGGGGTGGGATGGTATTCGGACCTTATAGTAATAACGTGCCGCAGAAGGCAATTTATCTCTCTTAATTTTTTGATTTATAGTTTTAATAAGCGAATTTTTACTTGTCTTATTCTTTTTTTAATTAAATTGAAAATAAATCCTAAATTGCAATAACCACCGTGTAAATGTTTGTAATTACAAAACTGTTTTACTTTAAAAGTTGAAGTAAATTGACAAAAACGTACTTCTTTCTAATTCCACGCCACATTCTCTTCAAAAAACTTGTGCATTGGGAATTTCTAAATTTTTTTTCTGCCTGTCAGGAGTGAGTAGATTTACATCAACTCGTATTCGAAATCAGAAAGAAAAAAATTTCTGATCAATCAGATTGCGTAAAAAATCTTAATAGAGGAATAATATAAAAACAAATCTTTAAATATGACATCCGCTCCATACTGAAACATGTCTATTGCAGAAACTTGAGAAAATAGATGAATCAAAATTAAATAAAGGAACCATAAAATTCATCACTCTCTTTGAAGAAAAGGTTGTTTTTTGTTACCAAGTGAGAAGTAATTATCAGTTTGTTAGTTTCATTTAAACAACGGAAACAAAATAGACAACAGCACACGATAGTCACGTGCATTTATATTATATCTAAATTCTTTGATGCATTCATTTCTGAAGACGATAGATTAAAAATAGAGCACAACTTGTTCTTGACTTAATTCTATTTTGTTCGTTTGCTTGTGAATGAGAGAAAAGCGTGGGTTTTTTGGGGGAATATAATTATTCGAATTTATTTTTTTTCTGGAAAAATATTAGTTGTGAAATTAGGCCTTTAGTTTTTAGATTTAATATCAGGTCTCCTAAATAAAAAGTGCACTTAAATGTTGCAGATTATTATTCCAGCACATTCATCTCAAATCGCCAATTAAGGCAAAAAAAACGGCATCAAAAAATTTAAAAAGATATTTACAGTTTTTGTATTCTTGTATGAATGTGAAAGTGCTCTCTTGTGATGCTGATGGCTGCATTATGTTTCCATAATGTTATTAAGGCAATACTGTTTGTATACATATTTATACATTAGTACCCAGATCAACGCCTGCTCAGCAATAAAAATCGCAATTGCAAAAAACACGCAGCAATTATTACTACAAATAGTCCACCAAATGAGTTTATTTCTGCTTGATCAATTTTATGTTCTTGTGATTTACTAAGACAACTGTTTGGCAAACAACGTTCTTCAAGTTTTTTAATTACTTTACGAGTTGTGTATTCTCGAATCAAATTATCAATTTTTGATTTCCATGGCGAGCCTTTAGGCATGGCTATAGAATATCCAGCATCTGGGATTGGATCACCGGCACTCTTAATGCTGCCGTCTTGATCAATGCTGGAGAAGTACTTTATAACTGTTGTGTCATGTATTATAGCATTCAGTTTTCTAGATAAAGATGAAGTTTATTAGCATTACCAACAAAACTTAGAAAATCTACAACATAAGATTTTTTGAAGGAAATAAAATTCTGAACACGGCATTTTGAATAACGCCGGATAGACATACATACATAAATTTATATTACATTAATGTGATTATAGCAACACTGTAAATTAATGAAATGTTATGAACGTTATAGAATTTGCAGTATTTATTTATTTGATGCTTATTACAGCAGTAGATATATCCTTTATGAATGTAGATATCTCGTTTGCTGTGTTTACGATAAATTGCCTACCATCAGCATCATCAGCAAGCTGTTTTCCTATCTGTCGTTAATTCATGCTAAGCTGGTGCGCTAACTGGACTTTATTTAATAATGCCTAATGGAAACGTCGATGACTACTTAATACACCTGTTGTACCTACGAGAGCGTGAGCTTAATATAAAAAATTTGATATTTTAATGCGACTTTGGGCGAACTTATTTATATATTAAAATAATTGAGCATACTTTGTGTGCAAAACTCATTTCGTCAAACTTAGTTAAAATAGGAAAAATAGTTAATCTTTAAAAGGTTATATATTAATTATATTCAAGGTGTCCTCGTTTTACACAAAAATTACTGACATACAATCTTCACCTTTTTTTTTTATTTCGCCTTCTTTTAATACTTTATGAAAGTCCACAATAAAAATGACCTCTTCTTTGTTTTAAAACATCTTTCATCAACGAAATCAATAAAATCAGCGTTAACTTTATTTTTAATAGAACGACCTCGCGCTAAATACTCAATATGATGAACTCTGAGGTAAAAAATTAGCGCGAAAAAATTAATGCAGTTTAACGCCAGATGGAAACCAAGCTTGAAAATAAAAGTAAAAGGACATAATAGGTAAATTACCCTGATTTTAGATCAAGAAATGCTTTTGTAGTGTTGATGAAATTATAGTTCTGCATAAACTTGTGCATTTTTTTCCAGCCTTTGTTATCTCCATCCCGGTGTAACCGTAAGTAATTACTCCCCGAAAAAAAATACTCCCCCAGTACCTGGAGTGGTAATTTCCCAGGAAATTATTACTCCCACAGGGAAATTATTACTCCCTTGAAATCACTCTTTTATGAATGGAGAAGTACTTTCTTCCCAGTAAAAACTAACTTTCCCAGTAAAACTAACTCTCATGAAGACATTCCATTGCAAATTTGAATGCGCGAGGTTCCTTTATTCATAATTTTTATACTTTGTTTTATCGATTTCTAATCTTAAACAGTTCCTTTTCTATGTTTTTCTAGAGTGTCAAGCTCCAGTTATTTTTACTTTATTTGATACATTTTTTAAACTCAAACGTTTATTTTATCTACAACAAAATACTATTATTTACTCTATCCAATAAGTTCTTAAGTTCAAGGTCAAAAGTTTGTTTTTCTATTATTTAAAGCTCTAATAATCTATTATTTATTTCATTTATAAATTTTGAAGCTCTAGCAGTTCATGTTTTCCAGATTTTATAAGATTTCAAGCTCCGAAAATGTTTTTCTCTCGTGATTTGTTAGCTATAATCATTTTGTTTCTAAACTCAAAACCGATTGTACTTTTTTGTATTTGTTAAATTTATTTCCTATTCATTTTATTACAGTTTTTCGTTGTAAGGTTGTAGTTATAGATATAGGGAAATGTTCCTTCTGGCGCAATCTCAAAAACGCGCACGCGCACGTCACAGCCAACCACAACAAATCAATACCATGCCATGCTTAGCTATGGAATTCAAGGGTAAGTCCCTACCGTGTTGAGTCATGCAAGTGTAAGTCCCTAATAGGCGGCAAATGAGTCAAAAATAATTCTAGCGCACCTAGTAGGGGAATTCCCCTATAGAATGCTAATAATCAACGCATGCGCAGTTGTTCACCTCTTTACTGCGCTGGTTTGACTGTGTTGAAATCCTCTGGGAAAGATAAAATCCATACAATAAAGAATGAACACACATACTGTGAAACAATTACGCGATATCGCAAAAGGTCGTGGAATTAAGGGGTATTACGGTCTAAGCAAGGCTGAATTGGTTGCTCTATTGGAGAATGTGCCACAGAAACCAGTTAAACCTATAACACTAGGGGATATGGACATCTTTGAGAGGCAAGAGATGCTAAAGGCCCGTCCAACTATAGGAGGTAAAATCCGGGAATGGCACAACTGGCTATTACCCCCATCCGAGATGGACCTATTCGAGAAACAGGAACTGTCGAAAAATCGTTCGGCTGTAGGGGATAAGATGAAAGGGTGGTACAACTGGCTTGTGGACGCCGTTCCCAAGCCTATGAAGGAGGGGGTCAAGAGAACCTATGCAGCCTTCAAGCGTAATGTGAGGGGGCTCTATAATAGGACAGCCAACGCAAAACCTACACTTCACGACGAGGTAGAAAAGGAGGCCGAGGAAGACTACCTCGAGGATATCCAAAATCTATATGATCAGCCGGGGCATGACTATACACCTCAGGAACATAAGCATGCGCTCCACAAGACATTTCGAAGTTTCCGCATTCCTGGCATAGGGTCCGCCGACGTAGACGGGCATATAGGGATGGTGCGAAATAATACGAAAACTTTGGTTGAAGAGCAGGTAGAAGATATGGGCTCGGCAAAAGTACAGCTGTCACTGTGGATCATGTGGAAGAAGAAAACAAACCCAGAGGAGGCTAACGATGAATACATTGAGGTGAAGAAAGCCTTTAACAGTAACATGACGTCAATCTTCCAGGGAAGCGATGTGGACGACAAGATGGATGGAATGTTTGCACAAATCAAGACTCATGTGGAACACCCTGCGTTACCCCAAAGTGGCTTTTCGATTAGTCGAATTCTATACCTTGATATAGACTTCCATAAACTACGGCTAACAAGGGGCTCCTCGTATATAGAACCCCCAAAATTTATAGCTTTGAAAAAGGCCATCATTAATCCAAAAAATGATGACAAGGAGTGTTTCAAGTGGGCTGTTATATCATCCCTGCACCATACAGAGATTGAAAAAGATGTACAAAGAATCACTAGGCTAAGACCCTACGTAGACCTCTATAATTGGGAGGGTATAGGGTTCCCTACACCAATCAAGGAAATATACAAGTTCGAGAGGAATAATAAGAGCATTGCGGTGAATGTCCTATACGTGACGGGAAAGAATATAAACATCCTACGGGGATCAGAGCACAACGGACGTAGCAAGCAAGTTAATCTGCTGCTTATTACCGATGACAAAAAGACTCACTACACAGCTGTCAAGTCTCTATCGAGGCTCTTAGGCAAGGAGGCCTCGAAGAATAGGAATGCGTTGCATTTTTGCCTGAACTGCATCCAGGCCTTTCCTACGGCTGAATCGAGGGGCAAGCATTATGGCTACTGCAAGGACCACGAGGCCGTTAAAATCACGATGCCAACAGAGGCTGAGAAATGGTTATTCTACAGAGATGGCCAACAACAATTCAAGGTACCCTTTGCAATATATGCCGATTTTGAAAGCTTATTGATACCGGTAGAAGATGCCAGGGAGACCAAGACGAAAAGGCTGAGTAAGCATGTACCATCTGGCTGGTGCACCTATAGTACTTTTGCCTATGGGGACGTGCCTGACCCCCTAACGGTCTACAGGGGCAAAGATTGCGTCAAGCGATTCGTGGACCACCTGGAGGACGAGGTGAAGCGTCTCTACCATACCTACCCACAGCAACCCATGGCTGAACTGACAGAGGTCCTAAAAAGGGAACATAACGAGGCCACGCACTGCCACATCTGCTTAAGGCCGTTTGACGACTGCGAAAATAACCGCAAAGTTAGGGACCATTGTCACTACACGGGGTTGTATAGGGGTGCCGCGCATAACAGCTGTAACCTTAAATACAAGATACTTAGCCACATCCCTGTTATATTCCACAATCTCTCCGGGTACGACGTGCACCTTTTCATACGGGAACTGGGCGAGAAGTACAACACCCAGGACGTTGGATGTATAGCAGAGAATACTGAAAAATATATCAGTTTTAACGTTAAAATCAAGGTACCACTTGCAGGTATGGGGTATGGTGATGGCGAGACGTATAAGACGTATAGCTGTCGATTCATGCCATCCAGTCTGGACAAATTGGCAAGCAACTTAATCGGGACAAACGCCGCCGGTATAAAATGCCAGCAGTGTGCAGATACCTGTCTGGAATTTTAGAGCATAGACGCTGAGTATATGGCGAAACTTTGGTGTAAAAATTGCGACTCGAACACCACGAAGCAACTTAATTGGGACCGGGTAAAGACAAATGTACCGTCCATGGCAAGGTTCATCGACAAAGATGATGCTTTCAGGCTGATGCTTCGAAAAGGCGTGTATCCCTATGAGTATATGGATGATTGGCAGCGATTTGAGGAATTGGAGCTACCTCCCAAGGAGGCATTCTACAGTAAGCTAAATATGAAGCGACAATGACTATACCTATTCTAAAAAGGTATGGAATGTCATTACCCCAGAGGGTGATAGCGTAACCATGGGCGACTATCATGACATCTACCTGACCATGGACGTTCTGCTATTAGCCGACGTATTTGAAACGTTTCGGGACGTGTGCTTGACAAACCACAAGCTTGATCCTGCGCAGTTTTACAGTGCACCTGGCTTGGCATGGAAGGCAGCACTCAAGCATACCGGGATCAGGCTAGGGCTACTCACGGACCCTGACATGCTTCTGATGTTCGAGAAGGGCAAAAGGGGAGGTATAACCCAGGTCGTACACCGTTATGCCAAGGCAAACAATAAGTATATGGGAGACCAGTACGATCCAGAGGTTGAATTGTCCTACCTGCAGTATTTGGATGCGAATAACCTATACGGTTGGGCGATGCGTCAGGACCTGCCAACCGATGGTTTTAAATGGGTGTCGAACGTCGAGGCATTTACAGAAAAGCGAATCGCGGAACTCGTGGAAAGGAACAAGTACGGGTACATTTTAGAGGTCGATATGGACTACCCCGAGAGGTTGCATGACAAACATAACGAGTTGCCATTTCTACCGGAACGCAAGACGGTTCACAAGGTCGAGAAATTGGTGCCGAACTTGGGGCATAAACGTAGATATGTGGTACATATCAGAGCTCTCCACGGGGCTATAAAACATGGGCTTGAGCTGAGGAAGGTGCACAGGGTCATTCAATTCAACCAGAAGGCATGGTTGAAGAGGTACATCGATCGATCACAACACCGATTTGAGAACTGCTGCGAGGAACGAGTTTGAGAAGGACTTCTACAAGTTGATGAACCTCTCAGTGTTTGGCAAGACCATGGAGAACATTAGAAACCACCGCAACATTCAGCTGGTTACCAACGAGGACAAGTACATGAAGCTTGTCATGAGGCCGAATTTCAAGGGTGGAAGCCGGTTTAGTAAACACCTCCTAGATGTTGAGAAGGGGAAGACGGAGGTCAAGATGAACAAGCCTGTATATATATAGGCCAGGCCATATTGGACCTGTCAGAGCTGATCATGTAAGAGTTCCAGTACAATATATGCAGCCCAAATATGGATAGGGATATCGCTAACGATGTCGAGGACCGTGTCGATACGAGTGCCTATAGCAAGGATGATAATAGGCCCCTCCCCATAGGGAAGAACAAAAAGGTCGTTGGCCTCATGAAGGACGAACTAGCGGGGAAGATTATGACAGAGTTCATCACACTGATGGCAAAGCTATATGCCTACGAGGGCCTCACAAAAGAGGGCGGTGATCGCAAAACAAAGGGCGTTAAAAGATGCGTGACCAAAAAGTCCATCACGTTTGATGACTATAGGCGATGTCTGGAAGAGGGCGTTGATATATACAAGAGTCAGATCCTGATTCAAAATAAGAGGCATCAGATCTATACACAAGAGGTATCGAAGTTAGCACTCAACAGGGCGGACGACAAACGGATCGTTCAACCTGATCAGATTACCACACTTGCTCGTGGCCATTACCGCCTGGTGTCTACCCGGGAATAAATGGAGGCGTGTTTACTAATCGCTATACTCCTACCGTATATCCTGATCGCTTATGTTCTTTTTCGATATAAAAGACTATTAATAAAGATGTCCGATCTTATCCAAGTATTCGACACAGCCTCAGAATCTTTTGAAAATATCGAAAAGCCTATCGATAAACGCCAGGCCTTGAAGGAGGCCCTGCGTAAGGGCAAGGGGCACCTTTTACCGAAAAAATGCACGGAAGGGTTTGTCGACAAAGCCCCAGAAGAGGCTATCGACAAGGTACATCCCGAGTACATACAAAGAGAACTCCAAGAGAAGGGGGAAAAGACTGCTAGGGCACTGTCTACTCACGTGATCAGCCTCTATGCTAGCATGATTGGGAACTTTGTGGACATTGACTCTGTCGAGGGCCTGAGGCAAGATATCGAAGAAGACCCTATTATCCGGGACTCTATGATTGATGTCGGGATCCTTGTCTACTGCACCATTGGGAGGTGCCTGGCCCCAATTTTGGTAGCAGGACACACGGCCCGGCATATGGGTAAAAAGAGAGAGGAGGAGGTGGGGGAGAAAGAGCCTCGGGCGGTATAATATAAAATGAGTGAAGAAGAACAAAAACAAGAAGAGAGGATCATCACGAAGCCAGTAAAGCATCCGGGAAGGGTTGCGCAGGGACACAAGTTGGCTGCACTGATGAAGAAGAGGAAGGAAGAAATGAAACAACAAGAGGGTATTGTAGAGCCTGCAGTCAAAACCTCTTCTGGGACCAGTTCCGTACAGTCTGTCTACATGTACGGTGTAGGTACGCTTGCCGTGCTTGCTATAGGGGTAGGCGTTTGGTACAGGTTTGGCAGGGGTGAAAATGAATCTCACAAGCCCGCCCCAGAGCCTCAAAAGGGCAAAGCCCATCCTGAATTTTTCAAAATGCTCTAATATAAATGACCACAAGCAACGTTACACCCAAGGAAAAGGAGATTTTGAACATGTTGTACGAGACAGTCGTAGACCTTAGTTTCACCTTTGCCTATGCCATGGCAGGTAGGAAATTCTTAGACATAACATGGCCATCTACTGAGATGGATACCAACGATGTTCTTAAGATGGTGGCGTACTTTTCCGCGGGCCGGGCGAGTCGCGAGATGGCCATCAAGAAGGGATGGCTCCCCGCGAGTATCGTGCCGAAACCTAAATGAGCGTCTATTAAAATTTCTATTTACCCCAGGGGTAAATAGAAATGGAGGAGACCAAAAAATGTACAAAATGTAAACACGATCTCCCATTGGACCATTTTAGGATCAAGCGTAATGGTCGAATATTAAGGCAGTGTATCAAATGCCTTGCTGCTAACAAGGCTTCAAGGAAACGTACAAAGTGCCGTACCAGCAACCGGCCCCTACATGAAAACAAGGAGGTCATAGCTATCTGCATGGTTCATATTGAAGCCCAGTTTTCCGAAGGAATGACCTGGAAACACTACGAGTTTGTTCATATTGATCACAAGGTGCCGTTTAAGTATATGGAAACCGGGAGGTATCCGACGCTTGCTGATGCCAGGGTATTGCACGAACAGTCAAGAAACGCAATAGATGCCCTCATCAAAGGCGAAGATCACAATGCAAGGACTGCGGGTGAGGAGAAATCTGCGAACATGGCAGGATAAGATCAACGTGTAAAGGCTGTAAGGGTAGTCAGATTTGCAAACATGGTAGGATAAGATCAAGGTGCCGTGAATGTGGAGGTGGAAGCATCTGCCACCATGAAAAGCAGAGACGATATTGCCCCACCTGCGACCCTTCTGGGCATCTCGCTGGCGTTGTATGATGTCAAACCCGCTATGCCTTAAAGGAAAACAAGGAGCTCAGCTCCCAGGAGTATCTTGGGTGCGATATCGCTACGCTGCGGGTCCATATTGAGGCCCAGTTTTCCGAGGGTATGACATGGGACAACCATGGAGAGTGGCACATTGATCACAAAGTACCAATTAAATATAGGGAAAATGGCGATGCCCCATCGCTTGATGAGGTAGCGAAAAGGCTTCACTATTCCAACACGCAACCCATGTGGGCGAGAGAGAACATATCAAAAGGCAATCGATATATTACAGAATAGGAAGCCCGCACCCAACCAAAACACAATTTTACTACTCTTTTTGTGGGTAGTAAAATTACCATTTATGACCACGGTGAAATCCTCTGGGTAAGCATTGGTATATAGAAAATGTCGTCGCAGATTATGTTCAACGCAGGAGCAATTGAATCTTTGTCCAACAACCGGGATCAACCTATGTTCAAAAGGGCCGACCTGGGGAGGTTTTTAGGTCTTGAAAAAGTTAAAAATATGCCAATACCTTCAACTTTCCTATATACCAGGTCCGAAATAGTGGGGTCCAGGGGGGCATCTCCGCCGGGCCCCCTTGGTAAGTCGAAAAATCCGCACGACGTCTTCGTGACGCTAGATGGCGCCCTGGAGATTGTGCGTCGTAGCAGGAAACCCAGGGCCGCGGGGCTAATCAAATGGCTTGCTCGGGCAGGTGTTCAAAAACTACAAAATGAGCTTAAGTAGCATCGTCAAGCCATTGAGGACAGAGAGATTGACGTCGCCATTCTCGAGGATGATCTAGACGATAGAGACAAAGAGCTCATGGTGCTGGGGGACGAGCTTGAGGAGCTCCGGGGACAAATAGAAACACTTCAGCAACGTACCGTGACTTACCTCGAAGACCCTGAAAAGGATAACGGTATGGTCATTATCCGGAAGAACAACAACGACTCCTTTCCATACCTCGCTATCTGTGGCCAACAGGGGTATGTAGCGCAAAAAATACGGAATAAGTTTGTTGACTACCCCAAGGGTGAGATTGTGGTACTAGCAGAGACCCCGAATTCTATTGTCCATTACAACTGGCTCAGGGAGCGTGGATGTATCGAGGTAAACCCCGAGCGTGTGAGACATTTTAGGCTTGGTGAACACTACACACATGAACGTCTCCTCGAGCTCGCGGAATAGGCGATGGTTTTAATCTAAAGTGTGTGGACGCTTTAGAAAAACATACCCTTTTGACACTTTTGGGTATATGTTAAAAGGCAGTGAAAAATCAAAAAGATGGAAGCATACATAAAACAAAGCCAATTTACAATCAACTACGATATCCAGGTACCCGTGCTACACTGTTGTATCAAGGCAGGGTCAGTGGCTGGATATTGTCCTACCTGCCTAGAAAATTTTAGGTATCGAGGTGGACTCTTTTATGACGGGTTTGAGGAGCTTGATGACGAAGAGCTTTTAAACAGAGTAGCATCAGGGGAAAAAGCATGGGCAACATTCGCGAGAAGCAAGATCGACGAGGATTTAGAGGATAATATTGAACGTCTGGGGCTCTATATCGTTGCGGTTAAGGGGAAGTATGGTATGATCTGTTACGAGGTCGTCAAAGACAAGGACTTGAAGATATCAGATTTGGCTGACTTGGGAAGAATAGGCGATATCCTTAACTTTCCTATAGAACATAGGCCATCGGTTGATATTGATCTTGATGGTGAGCCCGATGTCATAAAAGGTATCGTTTATGGGTACCCGTTCTATACTGAGCCCCCTTTGCTGTATGTAAGAGATCCGAGTAAAGAGTTGGAAGATGATCCTTTAGAAGTACTCCTGAAATTACTCTTTACCAATCCTTGATATGCTCCGGAGGTACTTTGACATCTTCTGGAATAAGCATGAGTTCCTCTCTCACGAAGTTTCTTTCGGGGCCGTCTTTCAAATAGTAAAGTACACGACTACCTGCTACAATACGATCCATCCTGTAAGTATGTTTGCCCCAAAAGGCGTCAGTTGCGCGTCTTTTCGAGTCACCATGCTCCTCTCCTGGTTGTAGCAGATATAGGTATAGACCATCCTCGGGTAGGGGTCTCTCCTCGGGATATTGCTGACTTTTTGCGAGTGGGATATCTTCAAGTTTAATCGCCTTATTAGGTTTAATCTCAATCATGGCGGTCTTTATGTTGTTGAGATTTTTCACGATGGTATACAAATGCTTGACCCAAATGGTACTGGGCTCCCCAGAAACCAGCTCTTGTGCATCTTGAGGCTTGAAGAGTCTTTCCGCGAGTACCTTGTTATAAGACTCTACAAAGGCCGTGAACGTATGATGATATTTGGTAGTAGCCCGCTTGATCTCCACACCCTTGCCCTCTAGCAATTTTGTTACATCCGATTTGAACTCACTACCATTGTCACACTGAAAAATATTGGGGTATCGCAAAGGTCTTGCCTTGTAGATGTCTTTGATCATATCCGCGACCTTGAGACAACCAGTGAGTGGCTAGTTTTTTGGATAAGCCGCTCTCCTTCGCGAGCAGTCTGATAGCTTTGCGTCCGGTCCACAGATGTTCGGGAGTGTATTAAATTTGGCTTAATTTCCCCGCTTCTTCTTCGGTAAAAATATGTGGTGATGTTTTTGACATGTTTATTATATGTCAAAAACGTTCTTACAAATACTTGTATGCCACGAACCCTAGTAGGGATAGGGAGCCAAGGATGAATGTGAGCTCACCGTCTTGTTGCTTCTTGGAGGGTGTATAATAGTCGGACAATTGTGGGGCCTTCTCGTTCGAGGCGATATAGAATTTGTACATGTCGTCATCGAGCTCTCTTAGGCTTTTACCAGCCTTTATTTGCAATTCCCGTTGCTTGCCGAACCAATCGATTTTAGCCTGGCGGTCTTGTACCCATTGGGCTTGGGCTGATTGTAATTTTTCCATAGCTTCATTATGACTTTTCCGTTCGGCCTCGCCATGCTCCGAAAGCTTGGAAAATAGGAAGTTGGTGCCGGAAAATGCCAATGCGTTAATCGCAGCACCTGCAACAAGAACAGCGATAGTTGCCATACTTTATTCAATACACCACAGACTGATAACGGCCATCTAGGATGTTTAGCTGCGCGTCCTGCAATAGGTATATATAGCACCGAATATCCCAGGTTCCGTCGGCTTTCTTAGTCATGTGCAACGTTATACCATCACTAAGCCTTTGTAGGGGTCTTCCGGAACCATGTAGGATAGGATCAGGAGAGGCTCGAAAATCGATGAACAGGGCGTATCGTTCTGTCAGGAATTGGCCAATCGTTACCTCCGAGTCGTGGCCCCCGAGGAGGTTCGCAACCACCTCAAAATGATCCTTACCAAACATGGCATGCGAATACAGTTTGTTAGGCTCACCCTCAACGGTGATCGAGATCTTTTCGATCTTGGGGTTGTAAAAGACCTCATTCTTTCCGGCATAGGCCTTAACTGTTGCATGGTCCACAAACAGTAGCAAGACGCCCTTTAGGCTCTTGGCAGGGGTATCGATTTGGAGGTTATAGTTGGTATCCGATTTTTTCATAGTTACCACCTTACTTCGAAGTATCCGTTCATAGGGTGGTGCAAGACTACTATACCGTGACATCATGGCGCCCGCGAGACCTTCGTGAGTGACCTTGTCAAACTCTAGGGAAATATTGCTTATTTTATAAGCGGCGTCGGCTGCCTTGGCCGCGGTAGATCCCACGGCTGCCGTACCCACATCCTTGATCACGTCACCGTATGACGCGAAATGTAGGACAAACTGTACCCTGTCGTATAATCCCCCTGGATAGTACGGTAAGTCCCTCGTGAGTTCAAACATTTTACCGAGGGGGATGGAAAAGGTGTTCCCATAGGCGGCAGCAATGGCTTTCTCCTCATTCGTCCCAACGTACTCAATGGCCTTTACCTGCAGGGCCCTGATCGTACCGTCATTAGGATTAATACCCTCTAGAATTAGGCTATTGTCACGATCAAACTTGGGCAGCCACAAGTCCCTGTAGACCGCGAGGGGGCCATAGTCGCTAATATTTTGAATTTCGTTGCCATTCAAGGTGATACGTAAATCTCGTACTATACTCTTCCCTATGTTGCTAACTAGGGTACGTTTCGTGTTGGTCCCCGTCAGCACCAGATCAAACAGTAGCTTGATGCTACCCGGAAATATGACATCATTCTGTCCTAGGTTGGGTATATCAACATATAGATCCTCATTCTGGTTGATTGTACTGGGTACGTGACTCACCTTGACGCGCTGCCGCCTTCCTTTGATGCCAAGGAGTTGCTTCGTTTCTGCATATGGGTCTAGGGACGTTCCAAATGCACTCATTTATTATGGAGGGATTTTTCTACAATAAATGCCAATTAAACCGGTATTTGTACCTGATATTCATATTGAGGATGAGGAGGATGAGGGCCATCCAGATAAACCTGATGATACTACGTCAAAACTCCCTGGAACGCAAAAAAACCCCTGGAACGCTAGGGCCTTCAACAGAACAACAGCAGTGGGACACGTTTTCAGGACAGAGGCAGATACTATTAAAATCAAAGGTCGACGGCTTTTACGATCATCTTGGAGAGAAGTTGGGGTTACCTGATGCGAGATACTACGATGCCTTCAGGCTGGATAAGGGAAATCAACTTATTGTTAAAGAAATAGTGAAAGAGAAAAAAACTGTCAAAGAGATAGTTATTACGAATCTTGATGTTAACTTAAAAACTGTTGGCCAGATACAAACGTTGCCAGGTAGCAATCGTCTGCAAGCCCTAGGCTTTGTCGACTATGTTACACCCAACAGAGGTGGTAAATTCAGGGCCCAGAACCTCTTGAAAAAGTATAGTAAAATAGAGAAGTACGCCGAGGGTGAAAATATTGAGATGGGATCGTTAGAGGAGATCGACGAATTTGTAGATGCCACGGAGAGTCTTATACAAGACACTTCGTTTGCTGGACCTGATGAAGGTGGCATCACCGAACGTGAGAGGAGGGGCCTTGATCTCGAACTTCAGACATTAAGGGGTAACTTGAAAAGCTTGAAAAACAAGATGATTCTATACGACAGCGACATTAACAAGGCAGAGGGCAAGGCGAAAGAACTTGAGAGGCAGAAGGCTGGGGCAGGCGAAGGACAGCAGGCTAATCTTGAGGGGGAAATAGAAAAGGTGAGGAGGGAGATTAAAGATCTGAACGATAAAAAAAGGCCATAAAGGAAGCACACGGCATGCTATCCACTGACATATACCCCCAGCTGAGACACATCAAGGACACACTGTTGAAAATCGCTGAAGATAACACATCTCTGCTTGAGAAGCTAAAAATACTCTTCAAGGAACAAAGGATCACTATCGGCAGTATAGTCTCTGCTATTGGCCTATTGATTTCAACCATCGTACTTGCAGCTACAGGAGGAGGTGTCGCCGGGGGTGCCGCCGGGGGAAGTGCAGCAGGGAAGGGGTTTGTGGAGAAGCAGCTGGAACGATTGGGTAAATTCCTGAAGTATTTGGCAGGTAAAGCAGGTGCTGCATTACCCGGGATTATGGGTACCATTGTCTCGCTCTTTTTGATGGTAGCGGCAACTGTTGTCGAATACGCAGCCAAGCATCTGTACATGGCAATCGCGGCCGCTGCTGGGTTTGTCGTGCTATATATTGGAAAGGTCTTATAGGTTATTTTTTAAGCCATATGTATGCAATAATAAGACCTACCCCTGTCGTGATCAATGAGGCCTTGTTATCCTTATGTTGGTTTTGTGGGGGCTGTATAGGAGTATGCCTAGGAGGTGTAGCATGCCCGGGAGATATAGCATGCCTAGTAGGTGTAGTATGCTTAGGAGGTGTGGTATACTTAGGGGGTATAGTATGCCTAGGTGCTGTGGTATGTATAGGTGCTGTGGTATGTATAGGGGGTATGGTATGCTTTGGAGGTGTACTATGCATAAGGGGCGTAGCATGCTTAACAATAGGCTTGTTATTAACATCAACTTGGGCTCCCACATTGACATTGGCAGATGCGATCAGGATATTGTTGTTATACCCCACAATCCTGCCTATTCGCAAATTCATGTCTGAGGGCAGCATGTACACGCTGGGCATGACGGCAAAATTCACTGGCGTTCTGGCTTATTGCAGGACCTTCTGGAATTCCGTGATGTCATGCCCTACATTTTCCTGACGTTGCACCATACTTTCAAATTTCTGCATCAAAATTTGCCTTGCTGTGTAGTTGTCCGCGCCAGACCATACTAGGGATGCCTTGGCCCTCGCCTGCGATCCCAGTAGCAAGACCACGTAGACCCTAATACTTTCGCTTAGCTTGGTCTGACCTTCCGACGTCAAACCCTGACTTGTTGGTATGATGAATTTGGCCCATTCACCCTCGACCTGTGGCCACCATGAACCGTTGGTGAGTGATGCACTTACTGATTTTGTCTTGTACAGGCCGTTAGGGTCCGCACCGTACTCGCGACATACCTGCGCATACCCAGAGGTTGAATAAGGGTTTTTGTACTGACTAAAGCCATCGCTAAAAGACATGGGTACCTTCATTCTTGCCAGGATACGACGCATGTGGTAATAGATATGAAATTTAAAGATCGAGTTGACAAGTGATACGGAGCCTATTAGGTGCTTAGCGGAGATGCCTAATGCAGTGCTTGCGCAATAGGTGGCGAAATTCACCTGGATGTTCCATTAGTCCAGGGCTTGCCCTTTTGTCCATCCCTGAATAACAGGGTCATTCAGGTAGGTAGTTGTAACTTTGATGGGGTATTTGGTAAACTCGGGAAATACCACAGAAATATGCGACTCCGTCGATACATATAGGTCCTGGTGTTCTAGGTTTGTTACACCAAGAGGCCATTCTCCCCTGTTGGATTTGTACCTTGCCTTGGGGTTGTATGAATATATGTTCATTCCTTTCTTGTAAGAAGAAAGGGATGAAGCAACTCTACATCACTGATATCAAAAAGCCTACAATATTTGAAGACTGTCTAGGGCAGGATAGTAGGATAGCCCTAAAGTCCATCAGTATCAGACTTGTGTGGCTGAGGCTGAATATTTACAGTAACAACGATTTCGCCATCCGTAAGACAGGACCTGATCAGACAGTTACTCGTATTGAAATCATGAACGGTCTCTACAAAATCGAGGACCTGGCGGCTATCGTCAACAGTCAATCACAGGATAAAATCAGGCTGTTTGTTCTGAAAAATGGACAATGTAGACTCCGTGTAAGTGCCGGGTATACTGTTGTCATTCATCGCCAGCTGCAGGAGCTCTTGGGCCTACCCTACGATCCTAGTAAGAAAGACTATCAGGCGGGTGACTATGATGCCGAGTACAAGACTGATATATATATTCGACTACGACTCGTTTGCCCCCAGTTGGATGAGGACGATTGCCTGCTAGATGGTAAAAAGTCTAAAATTCTAGTCTTACTCCCCACCAAGGAATTAAACGCTTGGGGGGACAAGTTGAGTTGGACTTTTGATACCCCAATTTACCTACCCCTAAAAGGCTCTACGGATCGCCTTGAGTTCATGCTAACAGACGAATTACATCATGAGAAAAATGTCTCGTTCACCGGGATAACGATGCAGCTGCTTATAGAATAAAGATGAGCGATATCAGCAAACTGTATCCAAATTTACCGAGCGCACCCGCAGAAGGCGCGGACCTGCAGGTGGGAAGCCAGGCCTACAGGCTCAAAAAGATTGAAGATATTGAACAGTATCTGCGAAATGAGATTAAGGAGCGGGACAGGCTCGCAAAAAAGTTTAAAATGCATGGGGTCTGGATCCAATACTGCGACCACGGACTGCTGGGTATTACTATAGTAAGGTCGGGTGTCGGAATCGGGGCGTTGGCTTCGGGCCTTGGTGTTCCGCTCTGTATAGCGATGGGGGACATTACAATTGCCGTAGGAGTTGGACAGGCAGGTCTGAGAAACGCGGGCAAGAAGCTTGGTGTGAAAGCCAAGAAACATGAGGCAATTAGGCTACTCGCCGAAACAAAATTGAACTCCGTCGTCGATCTCATCTCAAAGGCAGTAGAAAATGGGGTAATTGAAGACCATGAGTTTAGTCTCATTGCGCGGGAGAAGCAAAGGTATATGTTATTGAAGGAACAGATGCGACAGCGTGTTAAAAGGATTGTTGACTCCATCAATGAACGGGAGCGTGCTCAGCTCGTTGCGAGGGAGAGACAAGAGGGTAGGGATGAGTTTTTAAAAAACGTTCAATCTGCACAGTATGCAAGCGGTATTTAGAGCCTCCACCTGAGTATAAGCCTTAGTTTTGTATATTTTATAGGTCTTTGTATGGCCTATAAAATATAGGGTTTTTTTAATCATCACTCAACAACCATCCGACTTTAAGGTCCTTGTACCTATATTCTATAAATTGCACCTGGGGGTAGTAGTTTTTACCCTGCATATACACGGATGATAGTGCCAGGATGGCACTGACTTGGCATGGCTCATCATAGGGTACTGGTTGACCATGGAAGTTAGTTGTGATTGTGTCCTTATAGTATTTGAGCTTGGCGTTTACGTAACGGTCCTTTTTCACCGGCTCCGTCGTCAATTTTTGTGATATCAACTCTTCGACCTTATTCCAAATTTGGCGATATTTTTCGACCCAGTCGGGATAATCTTCAAAATCAAGACCTATCGCTGGCATAGCATTGGTATTGTACCGGGTGACTCCATTCGGCGACCAGATTTTTGGTGTTTTTACCCTCAGGGCTACTATAAGGTCTTGCGTATGATACCCCACGATGTACCGTTGATCCTTACCCCCATTGGCAGGGATAGGATCTGACACCGTCAGGTTTTCCACATTGATATCATTAATGTTGGTAAAAGTAGTCGCAAAACTATAGAAATTTCTAGGGTTGACAATTTCATTTTCAAATTTCAGCATCTTGTTTATTGTATTTCAAACGACTTCAGATAATTACATGTCATTGTACATACGCAGCCACCCCCATTATATATGATATATTCATGATAGCAATGCCAACACAACAATTTACCATTTACCATAAACCTGCGCCCTCATACTCATCCAGCATACGTTCACAGTCCTTACATTGTTCCATTTATCTTATAACCTTTCATCCTCCGAAAAGCATCCCCTGACCCTACCCTGATGCCAGGAATTCCTTTTGCGTCAAGTCACCCCCAAATTTGACGAGGCGTCTCCAGTTCGGGGCGGGCAAGCCTTTGTAGCGCTTTTTCAACAACCACAGCGACATTTCGTACGCGCTGTCATACACCTTTCGCTCCCCCACGTAGGCCAAGCAGCATGCATTTCCACAAAAGTAGCCCTCGTACACATACCCGCCGCCGTCGTCGTCGTCATCATGTTCGCCCATATGAGCAGCCATGTTTTCCATCACATGAAAAAATCCAGATTTCGTCGTATGTTTTGTACTCACCTGTGGGGGGTTGTATCTCATGGGGCACCTGACACCTTTTTTGTCGCACAGTTCTACAGAGCACCAGTAACAGAGTACCATTTTAGTATACACCAACAACGTCCGGTGTTTGCTGAGCATGTTGTTGAAGGTTTTGCGCATGCGTTGATTATTAGCATTCTATAGGGGAATTCCCCTTCTAGGTGCGCTAGAATTATTTTTGACTCATTGGCCGCTTATTAGGGACTTACCCTTGCATGACTCAACACGGTAGGGACTTACCCTTGAATTCCATAGCTAAGCATGGCATGGTATTGATTTGTTGTGGTTGGCTGTGACGTGCGCGTGCGCGTTTTTGAGATTGCGCCAGAAGGAACATTTCCCTATCTCTGTTATCGTGAGAATAGATTATCAAATGATTTTGAAATGATTATTCTAAAGTCAAGTTCAGCTGCATATATACCAACCATTTATAAGAAACAATTAAAATCATTTGATTCTGAAAGCTTTTTGTATTGACATTTCTTTAAACAACTCTTGCTTCTTATAAAAGCTTTTATATAGATTTTAATGGTCCCACTGAAAAAGAGAAGCCAGACCCACCCCACCGAATTTTTAACTCTTTCGGTAGTCCGCTGTAAGTTCTCTTAATAAATTCTTTTTATAAACACCATAATAATGGTCATATTTTATTTATTAAGATAGGGGGGGAGTAAAAATTTCCTGCAGGTTAAATAATTTTCTGGTAAATAGATACTCCCGGGAGTAACAATATCCCGGGAAATAAGTACTGGGGAGTACTTATTTCCTAGTAAATTATTACTGGGGAGTAAACTTTTAGGGGAGTATGTTTTTACGGTGACACCGGAACATTTTTGATATACCAGATTGTGCTATAATTGCGAAGATAAAACCGTTGCTAGGGTTAACAACCTAAAACATGTATGATAAAAATATATTTGTGTGTACAATTGATTTTTATAATGTTCTATATGGAAACTGTGTCTGTCCGTCTATGACCGCCAAAGTGGATTATATTTTCTACAATCTTCTTTAAAAGCGCCTATGAAACATCTGAAAATTATGTTCTTTATTTTATAAAACTTTTGTTTTTAACTGGAACAAATCCCGTGATAAAATGAAATAATTTCATTAGCTAAGAATTTTGTCACGGAAAATTGGAATACAATAGGTATTCTAATATACTATAACGAGTTTTACAACCTTTTGTTATAAATTGATATCCGGCAATGTCACGGGTAATTAAACTATTATTAACTGAACTAAAATTAACTAAATTATTTTTGTTGTCTATTTCGTTTACAGGGGCTACGAAACGGCTGTTGGTTTTCAACTTTAGTGACTTACACGAAAATTCAGCTAATGGCAGTGTAAACGTTTATGATCACTGAGGACAAAAACAACATCTTAAATCATCTTAAACATAATATTGGGTATCTAATTATAACTGAAAATGACATAAAAGTTCACTACATATATTGAATATCCATGATTTATTTGACAAAAGCACTTACCTTACTTTTAACTGAGATTTTTTAATAAAATAAACGTCAAACTTTTTAAACTAGCTAGCCAGCTATATCCTTCGAAATTTTGCATAGAAACATACGTTTATTGCTCATAAAGCCAGTCGAAGCAACAACAATGATTTTGAAATATTTTTAGAGGTATTAATTACCTTCTTAAAGCAATTAACATAGCATTTTTTAACAAATACAGCTCCTCGTGTTGTCTTTGTTCCCTTGTCAAAACAATCTTCCGATTTACTGATATTTAATACATTTTACAGACATTAGCTGATTTAACGCCAAAAGGAATACTGAAGGATAATTTTTCTTTTTTCATAAAATAAAATATAAAAATAATTCATCATAAAAATTAATTATTCATAAACTAGTTGTCTAGACGTCTATGTGGTTCTAAAGTGTGTACAATTTATTGCGACCTTTTTAGTGGTCTGTTTATTACACGCCATTCTTGTGCGGGGACTTATTAAATTGTTTCGTAGCCCCTTAAAACGTTTTTTTTGCAGTATTTTAAATTAGCGACAAACCATCTTGTGATAAGCACCATAAATTTAAAAAAAGGTGTTTTAAGTGGATAGTTCCACGGGTTTTAATAACTAGTCTTTTATAATAATACGAAAACTGTGTCTGTCAGTAACAGCTAAAATTGATTACATTTTTTTACAATTTTTCTTAAAAGCGCCTACAAACATTCTGTGTTTTATAAAAATGTTTACATATTTAATTGGTTAGAAGAAATTACGTGATAAATTACAACGATTTGATTAGCCATGAACTTTAGCTGTTGTATTCTAATTTAAATTAACCATGACGGGTTTAAACCACAGGAAATGTAATTGTTTTATTTTAAATTAATTCACGGGTAATGTCACGGGCAATTATTGTTGTGCCGATTTCGTCTTAACCTTTTTATTTGCTATTTTTTAATGAAAAAAATTTAAGTGGATACTTCCACGGGTAGTCTTTTACACAAATGAGAGAATCTCTGGAAAAATTAGCATTCTACTAAAAAATTCAATAATATTTTAACAGAAGGATGTAACTAAATTTGTCAATTGCGTTCAATGGTTTATATAAAATATGAGAATATATATAACCTTGTTGTCCTTAAATCGGTAAATTGTCAGAATATGTCACCTTTTTGGCAGTCAACATTGTTGTGTAAGATGACATCAAAATCATCATAAATATTGCCACACATAATGCGATTATTCTCGTGCTGATTATTATTGGATTTTGTCCTCCCATATCGCGCTGAAATACCAATCCAATTTGATATACTCTCTTTCCATGGATAAATATTCTCTTTCGTTAAAAAATGTTCCATATGCCACAAGAGTATGCTCATCATCATAGCGATTGCAAATGTGCTTATCCATAAATTTGAAGAGATTGGAGAAAAAAAAATCGAAGTTAAAAATTGTCTTTTCTGTGTGTCGTATAACAGTACCAATACTGATTCCACTGGTCAAAAAAGGCTCGGAGAAATCGACGATTTTGGAACGCCATTTATAGATAGTAATAGGTGCTAAAATGGCATCTGCTTTTCCGTAAATCACGTCTCCTATTAACCCATTGTAAGTTCCGTTTATTTCCACTCCATAAACAGAATCTTCCACCAAATACACATTAGATTCTATATTCAAATCTTTTTCAAGTTCATTCAATAAATCCATACAAAATCCAATACAACAGTACTCTAACCTTTAATGTATCATTTAACATTTCATATACCCAACATAACTTACCTATTCGGCATGCATTTCCAGATGAATCTGGTTTCATCCTGAGTAATGTTGTGAATGGTGGTTCAATTATTGTCACAATGTTAACGACGGTTTTTTTCTTTCGATGAGGAAAGTTTATTTCACCGAGATATATTGATGTTGCGTGGTAACCCTCACTGGAAAGGGATAACCAACTCATTTTATGGTCTAGATAATAGACATTTAAGATATCTTGCAAGTGGCTTGATTTGTGTACTGTCATTCTATACAATTCCACACTAAAGTTAAATTAATTCAGTATAACTTTCGTTATTTGGGTCGGGTTTTTCGAACATATTATGACCTTCCATAACGTTTGATAGACTTGTCTAAATTGAATCAAATTTGGCACGCCTATAGTAGAGCTTTAAGGCAACAAAATAACAACATAAAATTTGCTTATGTCGGGAAATCGGGAAATCGGATTAATCATGTGTCTGAACTTCACAGAATTATTATCCTTGATAAAATCAAGTTGTGTTGTGAACATAAAGTTCAAGTATAATGCTAACGAAAGTTATTATATTTTTAGAAATATAAAAAAGGATTTCATAGAAATTTGAGGGGCAGTTATGAGTTATGGCCAATACCTAAGGCTAGGGCGACATGAGGGATATTTTCTATGCGCACGCAACGAAACTTGTTTCATTCCATGCGCCTGAAAACGTTGCGCGTGTAGCCACCACAAAAATCGACAAAAATTTTTACAAACAAAACGAGGAAAAATAGAATCACCTAACGGCTTTGTCGACCGAAAAGATGAATCTGGAAACGTGATAGAAGGCTCCTAGCGGAAAAATGTCTCTGTAACAACAATTGTCCCTGCAACTAAATAGAATGAATCTATTTTGTTGCCCGTGTTGCACCAACAATTTATTTTGTCCCCAGGGACTTTTCCTATGTGTCAATTTTAACATGCGCGTGCAATGCATCATTCTGCATTACATGCCCCTCTCTCCCCGTACCACATAGGGTTAAGTAGCTGCATTTTAAAGTAATTTTACCTACAACAGACAGGTTTTTTATATTCATGTGGTTGGCAAGTAAGATAATGTCCTATCCATGCATGTCAAAAAAGCATTAAACATACCTACAGTTAAGGCTAACTTTAAGGCATATTGTTTGTTATAACGTCCAAAGTTATACCTGACCGCTTATTCAAACGGAGGGTCTATTTAAGTGGACCTTTTTCTCAAAGAACTATTTTAGCCTGTCGTATTGTAAAAAAGTTTTTTTCGATGGATATCTTACCTAATAATTATCTAATAACCAACACCATTTCGTTTTATTTAAAAAGAAACTGATTAATTATTTTTAGGAGTGTGAAGGGGTAGCATAGCTTGTTTTATAAATCTTCTCTTCGAATGTGTGGCATTCTCCATGTTATTAGGTGCTTTTTTATATTTTCGGTATTTTGGGTAATCACGTAGTAAAATTTTGTCTAAAACGAACTAAAATATAGCTAAACAGAGCTTTGGAATCAAAATAAAATTGAACAAAAGCAAAAAAACATGAAAGACAAACCACTTTCGCCAGGTTTAATCAAAGTGGCACATGTGGCGGCTGAAACGTTTATATGGTTTGTTGCTCTATTTTCAGTTTCTCCATCTACTGTACTTAATTTGGCAATTCTCAGAGATGTACAAAGTTCACCTTTTAATACACGAAAGAAATAACGTATGTCAACAATCTTATTTAACCAATTTTACCTTAACATGTCCTTCATTTCACGATAACTGCATTTAACCAACGTTGAACTAGGTCCTTGCCATGAATTTACATCAACAACATATTTTCAGGAGGATCAATGTATGAAAATACTTCACTTTTATCAGTTACCTAAATATATTTGTTGTCATGAAGATCAGCATTAGCCGCCATTGTTATAATATCTGCGTAACATTTTAAAGAACAGAGAAAGACAAATAATTTATATCCTTTCACCTTTCAGTATAAGACATCTCGAAACACAGTATTGTCTGTGTACTGATATGAAAACAAAGTTATTTGACTGCTTTGTTTTTGAATGAATTCATTGACATGGTCTTCTGTACTGCTATCTGTGATGATTAAAACTGGAACGTTAAAATATTCATAAAACCAACTGATCAAACAAAGGTATGCACTTCTTCTTGCATGAGTTGTCTAAATAAAAAATGTTTGATTCACTCACTTATCCCTGCGAAAATAAACGATAAATTTGTCGTTTATTTTCTAAAACGTTAGTAATTTATAGTACTATTGTAATTTAAAAAATGTGGATATTGGTGTTGCACTAAGGATAACCTGCATGCATTAAAAATACTGAACGACAACGTAGAATTGTCATAGCATCTTTCCATTCTAGCGTGACACCAATGTCGTACCAACGTTTAAGCTGACGTAGCTATGACGCCAACACAACGTTGGTATGACGTCCTGATAGCTTTTATACCATTGATCGTATACCGTATAATATACCAAAGCAGGCAAGGCAAAGATGATAGAACACACCCATGTTCAAAATGATTAAAAAGAAAATCTTTTTGTTACTATAGACACAGTGAGACTTTTACGTACATCATTTTGAAAAGCAAATATGCACTGTTAGTATCACATGACTCGATGAATGTGTTTACAAAAATAAATGTATCTGATTCAAGTTTTCTTATTAAAAGTTAATTCTTATATTTCTTTCTATTCTGACTAACATAATACATAGCGTTTCCTTTTTCAACAAATCTAAAACTCGAATGCCTAGGGCACTCTCCTCGCATCAGCAATAAATATACAATAAAAAATTGAAGTCATTCACTTTTTCTCGTTATAAGATACATATCCAATAATATTATTTATCTTGTGTTTAAAATGTAAATGCAGAAGTTTACCTTTGGATCGTCTTCAAAGTTTGTGTAGTATCTGAGCATGGCCGCAAAGGTCTTTTCAATGTGTCTGTTTGCCAACAGAGATATATTCGTCACATTAAAGAGATCTATTTTGCTTAAATACCGCAGAGCTTCGTACAAAGATTGGTCTTTTGTCTCGCCATTTGTTTTTATATCAGATTTGAAATTGCTTCCCAACGCAATATGGAATTGAAAAACAGCCAACAAGTATATTTGTAATAACGCACATAGTATATTACAATAAGTCATTATTTTATTGTTAGTACCGGAGAATATTTGATATTAGATATATTGTTCCACTTCTTCCGTGATATTGGAAATGTTGCAACACACACACAGTATAGGGAATCACATTGTTTTCTATGACGTTGATAATTGAACATTTGTTTTACGTCGTTCTGTTTTCTTTGAAGCTCTGTACTAAAAAAAACACACGATCGTTTCTTGTGAAGATTCTTCAGTGAATAACTGCTAAAATAAATTTCTGTATATTGAACTGGTTTAAAATAAGAGACTTGATATTCACTTCATCTTGATGCTTTGTTTACTTCTACTGAATAGAAAAAATTAAATATCAACTTGTAAACAAATTCTTTTCCATTCAATAAGGGTAAACATTTCTCAAAATTGTTTATAGCTGCAAACACTTCTTTCTAAACATTTTTTACACTAAAGTGTGTAACAAGAGAAACAATAGTCGAAAAAAAATTAATTACGTACATTTAATATTTTATTCCTGAAAAGCGTCACAATAAGGAGGGTGAAGTGAGAGACTGAATAACAAAAAAAAAATTTTTTTGTTTGTTTTTTCTTGTTAAATGTTTAAAACTTTGGGGATTTAGCGCAAAAATTGAGCTACATCAATGTCAGTAAAGCTTCTGAAGGCAGGAAATACATTGTAATGATAACGTTACGGCGTATCTCAACCGCAACTCCATTCAATGATCATTACCTGATCATTATACAGTTTTATTAAGAACAGTTTTCTCTGTGCATTATACATTTTTTTCACCAAATTTAGAATAACACCATAAAAATAACAATATACAATCTAGAATCAGTAAAATTTATTAAAAAATATTTAAAAAAAGCCAGCTGGATATGCAGCTTGAGTTCTCAAAAATTAGAAAAAAAATTGTCATTGAAACGATCAATGCAACTCGAAGCATAGCACACAACTGAAAATTTTAACACAAAACACATATAACAATGAAACTGAAGAATGGAGATGGGAGTTGTGAGGGCTGCTGATACATGTACCAATCTATCAACAGACAATACACAATTTTCACGTTTTATTGAAGTTGCTACTATGGCTAGTCGTAGTGATTTTTTAACTTATTCTGCACGTTTAGGAGATCCAAAACACGTGTTCTGCACCGCTATGTACTAAGAATAGCAAGGGATTTATCAGTAAAAGGGATTTATCAGTAAAACACAAATTAATAAATTTACACGCTTTAAAATTACTTGTATTTCCCTCCCTATACTCCAAGATCACAATTACCACAAGTTATATACATACCACAGATAACGTTTTTGCAAAAAACCAAAACTCCCTATAATTTATTTATAAGTATTCTCAGAATTAACAATACTGTAAAGACTCGATGAATTGCCCGGGCACTTATTTAATTTTTCTGGAGTCAGGGAGCGCTAATTCGAGGAAAACGCTTACAAATTTTTTTTCGTCCAGGACCAGTGTTGTATCTTTCTCATCAGATCTTCTAGTTGGAAATTTTCCGATTAAACTTTCGCAACTGCAAAATTATTTAAGTCGAGTCTTTACGGTAATATTATATAAATAAAAATAAATCAAGAATATTATCGGAATTTCCGATAAGAATAGCAAAACAATCGACAGTTTCGTGTGAAATAAAGAGATACAAGACTACAAACTTTGTGAAAGTCAAGCCAACCAAGTATATAACAAAAATTATAGCCAACATGATCCTTTAAAGCTTAGGATTGCTAAAATACGTATCCTGGGGTTCATCATTCAAAACTTCAAGGCGTAACCGAAACATGTACTATCCAAGACTAAGCATGCCGATAACAATATGCTTTATGCTTCTCACATTTGCAATATTTTGCAATATAAATACAATAGCAAAATCTCCAGTGGCCAACAACATAAATGTACGTGTGCAAGTGCGTGTTCTATGCAATATTACGTGTAACATTGCATGTAGGCTTGTACAAGCAGTTATATAATTTTTTTCTAAAATGATTTGAATAAATAGACGTTTGCTATAGCGAATAGAGAATAGAGATGCTTACAGGTGTGAACACATCAATGATAACGCTTTTGTCTTTATTTTTGCTTTCATTAAATTAAACTAATAAAAAGCCAAAATCAATGTAAAGGAAATGTTAAAGAAAACTTTTTAACCTTTGGATTTTTTTTGTAAAAATCTATACAGAAAATGATTACCAGTAATATAAAAGAGCAAAACAATAAACCAAGTAATACGACAGATGTATAATTGCAAGGATTTTTAAAGTGGGCGCGGAAATTTATGCTTTTATATAGAACTTTAACAACATGTGTGTAGATTCGCGCATTCTTTTACATTTATGTCACATCCAATCATGTGAGTACACTAAGATTGTATTAGTTTTTACGTTCTTTGTTTGTTTTTTTACTCGGTAACTTTGAAAACCTGATACCGGAAGTAAAATTCCAAAAAATAGCAACGTTTTCATCCGCTTTTATTAGTCCCTCAAGGAAATTCACACACATTTCATAACACAATAATATTGCTTATCAGAGCCATCACTTAACTGAAACCTAAAGTTTTGGTAAGCGACACTGAAAATGCAAAAGTAAATTTAGATAGTATATATAGAAAACAATATAAATCTCAACTAGAAATGAATTAACATTTGCAATTCTGACTGTTGCCTTTCTCGTGTTCTGTTAGTTCCACTTAAAGTATTTTTACCAGTTTTTAAAAGACTGTAGTTTGTAGCTAGCTTTCCTAGCTTTTACCCACATGTGTTCCATCAAAAACAAAGCAAAGGAAAACACAATTCCTGCAACCATCACAACAAATAATCCACCAAATGAATACATATCAGCTTGTTCAATGTGATCATTATTTTTGCCGATTTCACAGTTATTACGAAACCAGCGTTTATCTAAATTCTCTAGTTCTCCACTTGATTTATATTTCCGAATACTTTTTGTTATGCCATTTAGAAGTTTTGATTCTTTGGCGGTGGCAAATGCATAACCGCCATCTGGTATAATTTCTCCCACCAAATGAATATTACATTCTACATCTTTACTGCCATAATATTTCAATATAGTAACATCGTGGATTATGGCATCTAACTTTCTAAATGGAAAATATATATGTTTCACAGAAAGAAGTAAAACCAGAAAAGAGTTTTTAGTTCTGCACATGTTTTTTATTCTTCGCATAATGCAGTTTGTATAAGCATGAATTGATAATTGATTGCGGCATGATTTTTTATTTTTTTTGCTTAAGTATTAAAAAAAAAAGTTTGTCTTAGAAGAACCAACTATTATTGCTGCTTTATTGACATATTTTACATTTGCTTGGATTGCATTTTTCATTACATCATGACACTTAAAAATTACTATACCTTCAATGACCTTAAATTCATGCAGGTATTTGAGAGTTTAATAATTTTTAATATCAGTTAAGAATTGCCTAGCCTAGAACTTATTTCCCTTTTGACGCCCAAGGTAATTAATTTTTGCTGTTTAATATGCGGTTTATTTTATCTTTAGAACAGAAACTATTGTTTTCAAAGCCACCTACCCTGATCTCAGATCATTCATTGCTTGGTCAGTAGCAATAAAATTGAACTCTTTCATATAATCGTACATTGCCTTCCATTCTTTCTTATCGCTATCACGAAACATCTGTGTTATGCCAGAGTTGTCCAGAGTCCCAAATTTAAAGTCAAGCGTAGGATTGGTGATCTAAAGGATTAATAAAGTTGTTAAACTCAGAAATCGTAACGGTAGATTGGCCGAAGAACTTGCACAAACTGCTTTTCCTAGGTTTAACAATGTTTTAAATGGTGCGTATCTCACCTTTTCATCTTTCAGACCTTTGATAGGAAAAAAATGGGGATTTATTACTTTGTTTGCTGTTAATATTGCCGTGTATGAAGACATCAGTATCATCATAAATATAGCAACAGAAATTGCAATAACTCTTGTACTGATGTGTGTTGGGTTTTGTGCACCCATATCGCGCTGAAACACAAGTCCTATGTGGTATAATATACTTTCTGACCACGGATAAAATGATTGCTCCTTTTGATGAATACAATACTCCATACAAGGTAAAATTATACTAGCAAGAAAAGCCACAAGGAATGTAGCTGTCCACAATTGAATTGTAAGCGGCGAAAAAACTTCCAAACTGAAAAAAGAATATTTAATTTTTTGTGCCATAGTTGCAATTGCTACACCATTTGATCTAAATGGTTCTGAAAACACTATTCGTTTAGCTCGCGTCGCATACATCGTAATTGGTGCCAGTATTAATTCTGCTTTCCCTGTTATAAGATCGCCAACCAGTCCGTTATATGTTCCGTTAACTTCTGTTCCGTAGGCACCATCTTCAACAATATATAAGTGTGTTGATATTTCAAGTTCTGATTCCATCAAATCAAGCAAGTCTATACACAAACCAATGCAACAGCGTGGTACGAGCATTCTAGATTCATTTTGGTATTGACTTTCCCAGCAGATTCTTCCCAATTCACACTTATTGGTGTACTTGCTAGGAGGATGACGTGCAAACATAATAAAAGGAGGCTCTATAATTGTGACAGTTCTTATCATTTTTATCCCTTTGCTTTGCGTGTTGGCTATTGACAGATCTATTGTTGTTGATAGTTTTTCTTCGCGAATTAAGGGTGACCATAGCATCTGATTTAGTACAAACAATTCCGGTAGTTGTCTCAACTTTTCTGCATGATATAACATTATTTTGTCTCCCTTAATTCTAAAGCAAAGGAAATGAAGATCAATCAGAAAGTAAAAGCTAGAACAATGGTTAAATCTTTGCAGAAATATATCATACGTAACATTATATAGTTTCGGATTTGCATATTATCTTTTTGACAGAGTATTACTGTCGAATGGACTACTAATTTAAAATATTTCGGAACGACCATTTACCTGAGTTTATTGATATCAGAAACAAAAGCACAGTCAAGCGCTAAGGAGCTGTTATTTAGCTTTAAATCAACATAAAAGATGTGCGCCGTGTGATCTTCTTCGAAGAATCCCAACTCTTTCTGATTTGTTAACCATACAAAACCTTCATCCATGATTTCTATGGCCAATGCCATTCTCATGATGTCCAAGTTGCACTGCAGCGAGCATAAAAGGACAAACATCTTGAACCCGTGAGCCTTCCAAGTGGAAACGTCTTTAGCAAGTCTCTTCCTATTAATACCATTGCTGTAGAGAAAAGTTTCGTATTGAAAATATTCTTGAATATGTTGATTTCTTCCCTGATCCAGTATAAGGAGAGTTTTAAAGTTATAATATGCCTCCAAAATCGGAAGGATGCAAAAATTATTTTGGAAATTTGTGGTGGTGTTGAACTAAATAAAGAAAAAAATTTGTCATTATCTATGAGGTGCAATCAGATCTAATATCTAATTGCACCTCTGAATACTTATTTTTCATTGAATAAATTACAGGAAAGCGAAGGTTTCCCATGCAATAATTTTTGCCCATATTATTTATGTTAAAGTCTGAGTAACCCAGCCAGAAAAGAAAGGACAATGATTCCCTCAATATGTAACTTTTGAACTACACAAAGATGACAGCCTTGTTTTCATGTTTATTTGCGATTAATTGCTGACATCTGCAAAAATTAGAGAATTGCGAAATATCAAGTTGTCAAAAAAGCAGTTGTACTAAATTCTTTTTTATTTACTGTGAGGCGATCAGAAGTAACAGTCAAAGCCAAAAGTAAGACATCCCCTCATTCCCCACCCCCATTCCCCAACCTAAATATATGGTTAGAATCGACAACCAAAAGAATTAAGTGCTCCCTACTTACCAACTTCTCACCAATGTAATTTGCATACACATCCAATATCTTTGATTCGTGATCACTAGACTTTTTTAACGTCAGTGAAGACGAACCACTAGAAATTTGGACTTCTTGGAAAAGTTGTATAACCTCATGCAACGAGTTATTGCTAATTTGACACTGATTCAATGACAATACCAAAAATTGATATCTTGCAAGAATTGATAAAATAACTAATGTTAATTGAAATATCATTCTAAGTGTTTAAAACTATTTACTAAAACAAACTTTAAACCATCTTCGTAAACTTTCTCAGTCAGTATTCTGTGTCAATATAACTTCTATCTATAATATATTATTACATTAGGTGTGTATGGGTTATCACCTTAGACGCAAACGAAAACAATTCGAAAGGAGAAAACGACATTCAATTGATTCACAATTTTTTAAATCCTGCAAAAATACATATCAATATTTAATGACAGGTAAGAGTTTTACTGATTATGAAAACAAACAACATTTAATAATTAAAAACTTTAGAGGAGAATTTTTGCAAGAAGAATTTCTTGCGGAATTCACTTATGCAAATGAGAGACATGAAGAGAAATTTTAGCAGAACGAATTTTTGTGATTAAAACTTATTCTTGAAATATCAAGTAGATTTTTAACCATTATCGGTTCAATATTTTTAAAAAAGGCGAAATTTATTCTCCGATTGATCAATTTTACCTAGATTTGAGAACTCATTTTTGCAATTACAAATGCATGTTTCTTCCTCTAAAACTTTCTTTCCTCAAGGTAAGACTGGTCTTTAGGCCATGTGAAATGCAAAGAGGTCGTTATTAATGTATCGCATTTGCTATTTCGGTCAAAAATATTTTGTGCATTCGAAATCGATCCATATAAAGGACAGATTGATGATATCAATATAGAGACGCAGCAAGAGCAATGACATGAATACGTGGCTGTTTAACCCTACTTATACTGTGGGGTTTTTTCAGTTTTAAATATCCCTTGACGTATCCGAAAAAAGTATAGTTGATAATTTTTGAACGGCTTAAGTCGTTTTTTAAAGGAGAACTAACGAAAAAAACAAGTATATGTTTTAACGTAATAAGAACATACTTTAATATTATACAAACAATATGGCTTAAGTTTTTTTATTTTTTTATTTTTTTTCTGGTCCAAATTTTTGTTCAAAACAGTAATAATTACGTCAACGGTCGCCGCCATTATCGAACAAAAGCCAACCTGGTTCGCACATATTTTTGTAGACTTGTGACGTCACACGGCGTAAAATGGTGAATGAAGTCTCGCTATCATTGTATGAAGAGTTCGCAGCTTCTTACGCTCAAAAACAAGAATATACTAAAGCCAGGTTCACACCAATGCCAATAACGTAATTCCTATGGTAATTCGCATGTTATTCGCATGCAATAAGAATTATATTACTTGGTGTGAACAGTTCCCTTATTCGCATGTTATGTTCATCGCATGTTATTTGTACGAGTTACGTAAGAATTAGCGTGCGAAATAATATCAAAATCTTTTGAAAAATTTTTTTATGCCAATAACATGCGAATTGTGAAGATCACGGCAACACCGCTTGATCTTTCTTGATTTATTACCCAAATGTTTTGTTTTACAAAGTTTTAATGAAAAAAAAATTCTTATGATTATCTCTATTGAATAAAACGAAGCATAAAGAAAAAAAAAGAAAAATGGTCAAGGCAATAACAACAATTCTAGAAGACGAAAGCATTTCTGAAGAAGTCTAATTTCCTTTAGCAAAATGTTGTACGCACTCTTTGATACTCCCTGAAGAAATATTTCTCTGGGCCATCTCATCTTTTTTTTTAACTTCGGTCTTTTTTTCGCGCAGAGCATGTCCTCATCGAAAAAATCCAGTTAAAAATCTAAAAAAAAATGAAAATCTTCAACTGAAGAATCAAAAACAGAAGTCAAAAAATACTTTGTAAATCTTTTATAGTCTGTTTCTTGTTAATGCTTTTTGTCCAAATGCACAGTCATTTACAATCCTCTTGAATTAAAACTTAAGAAACCTTTTTCTGTCAAAATTCTTCCCGAAACTATATTTCTTACAAAATCTCTATAAAGCCGACATTCGCTTTAGAGAGATTCCACTGTGTATTGTAATGTTAGCTCGGTCGCACTAATCAACTGATGCAACTATAGAAGGAAGCAATGCTCTGCTAGCTAGATAGCTACCTATAAGTCAACGAAAAAAGTACAGCTTTTTACTAGGTTTTTATATGGGCTTGTTAACTATAAAAATACTTAATGTAGTTAAACTCCACAGTTTTAAAATATCGTAGAAGAGTTACTTAAGTTCTTGCGTTTTTTCTAATAGTTTAGCTGACAAAATTTCGTTGATATCACTTGTCAATTTAATTGCTCAACCTTTTAAAAATTTCTTCTGAAAATAGTTTTGTATTTTATAGTGTTCAGTTTGCTTTTAGGTTCGAAATTTTCTCCTTCCGCAATTATATCGATGTAAAATGCAGAACGGAACGAACATCGTAACCCGCTGTACTGTGTGTTGGAAACAGATGAATATTAATACATTATTAAATAATATTTTACATAGAAAAATTCTCTCGCTAACCAATGTTAAAAAAAATGTATCGAATAATTGTAAATTTCTATAGCTAGGAGCTTCTTTATATTATTAAAATTCACGTGAAATTGAATTTGTATATAGATACTATTTGCTGTAACAATCTAAAGTTAATTGATGGTCCTATGCAATACTGGAGAGTTTAAACTACTACGATGGTCTGAATGTTTTTCGAGATAGGAAATTTTAAAGTATGTTTTGCTAGGTTGATGTCTAGACTATCTTTATTAATTCTTTTTAGAGATGTCTGAAAACTGATCTAACAATTCTAGGATTCTTTTGGTTGTATAGAGCTACAAAATTTTAAGATTTAAGGTATTGTAACCGTTCATCTGTACGACCCATGTGGTTGTAAAAGACACAAGAACTAGATTAACGTCGGGGTTACAAACGATCATCTAAAGGACCCTATTGGGTGTATAAAAGTATGTTTCCTGTTGCCATGTTTTATTTTCTTAAGCATTCGCCCAAGCATTAGGTCGTATTCTTTCTCAGTATAACTTATGATACATCCTTGCTTCCTGGTATACTTATTGACTGAATAGCAAAAAAATGATTCCATATCTAAAAAATTAATTTTGATGGCGTCATTGGGATCTAAAATGATGTCATATTTGTACGAAAGTTTCACTTAACTTAGTATGTACTTAGAATATTGCATTTAAAGATGTCACAGTAAGGAAAACAACATAATTACGTCATTGGGGTAATAACTTATAGCATTTTGCCGGATTGATATTTCGTTTAAATCTGGTCTGTATTTTATTCCTAGGAACTACATATCGTCTTAGCGACACCTTAGGAACCACCTAGTAACCAACACCTTCAATAAATTATTATATAACCAATACACAATCTTCAAACACTCATACATGCATATCAATAGTTTTTAAATTTTGATAAAAGTTACCCCAATATGATGATAAATATAATACTCCTCGCAAAGTACAAACTTTTCTTAAAAATTTAATTACAAGCCCAAATGAAAGTTAGAAATAATTACAAAATTTTAGCGCTTAATTACATGCCTAAGAAAATTTGTCACTTGTCAATAAATGAATTTATTAAAGGCTTATAACCGGGTATGTTAAGATACAGTCAATGTACACTTTGTTTTGTCACGTGACCAAGGAAATAAGAGGGCGGAAGAAGCGGGAAAATATCACACATCGTTAGTTCGTTTTGCGGACCCATCCACTCACCCTTAGTGTGAGATTTTTCGAGTAAAATAGTTATATATTTTTTGTAATTCTTTTGTAAAATTTATATTCCGACTGCATATGTAACATAGTTATGTAACATAGCTACAGTCGGAGGGGAGGAAGAGCCAACCGTTAGGATGGAATCCCCAAGGACGTTAAAACTTCCCGTTACTTACTTACTTACATAACTACTTAGTCTGATATACTACGTAGTTTGATTACCTCACTTGTATCGCATATACAAAGGTTATAAAGGGTTAAATCAAGTTATTCTCGATTGGATGCATTGAATTAGAAAATAATGCCACTGGCCTTTTGGGTTTAAAACTAGGCGTGGCCATTCTTCGTCGCGTTTTTGCAACTAAAAAAAATTAAAAACATAAAGCTAGCTGGAATACCTTTTTAAAATTTTAAAGACCTCTAAAGGTCAAACCATTCTTTAGCGACATGTAAAAGAGCACAAAAATAAGCAGAAAAAAAGAATGAAAAGAATGACAGCGGTGACTATTCGTAGGTAAGTGTTTCGTTATTTATCCGTTGCCTGTTTTCTTTGCTAGGTTTCACAAGATAAAAAAAAGCGCAGGGAATTTTGTATACAAAAACAGGAATGTTAGTTAACATGATTTAAACTTCAGCGTTCAAACCATTTATTCTGTTACGCATAAATTGGTTGATATAACGTTATAGTTTTTGCAAGCACTATACTGCTTTCTTCCGTGTGAGAGCGCAACATGCAAACTTAGAATTTCGTTAGCGTGCCTTTGAAAATAACACCAACATAATAACCGTTGTCTATCTGTCGGTCAAAACCGGGTCATTCTAAAGTATACACAAAATATTTATGCTACAAATAACAAAGGCGTATAGTTTTATCGACTTTGCTGCGACGGACGAATTCCTGTGGATTTTACACGGGTAAACGGCTGCTCTATATAAAAAAAACTGTGTTCTGTCAGTCATACACTCCTATTTTGCGTTTAGGATGCGATTTTTGGCTGTGCAATATATGTCCAATAATTCCCTTTGATTTGGCTACTGACTAGTTTCATTGCAATGCCCCTGAGAAAATTCTATGCTGTATAAGCTGGCAAACTGTGTTTCTCAAACTTCTCAATAGAACATTGTAACGAAAGCCGGCTAACTTCTATTACTTCAGGGCTTAAAATATTTATGACTATTATCACCATTCCTTTCCTCGGAATAAAATTATTATTTAAGCGCTGTTATTGAAAGAAAAAAAATGTAAATGTAACTGCGGAATTTACGTTTTAAATCAATACTATGCTTGCTAAGTATAAAAGATTTGTTGGAAACTACTTCTAAGACATCCTAATTTCTAAAAACAATGTCAATGGGAAACGTAATACTCACGTTCATATTCTTTAAAGAATTATTATACTATTTTGAAGAAAATGTGTATTGTAAATTTTAAAGCTCTTACCGATAAATTTCTTTATTCTGTAGCTTTATCATCTGCCTAAAGCGATCACCACATGGTGTAATATCAAGTATCCATTTTTCTATAACTTGTTAACCCGAGATTCAAGTATAGAACGGTAAGTTTAAGTGGATGAAGATATTTCAAGTATAGAACGGTAAGTTTAAGTGGATGAAGATATTTCTCTATCTTCATGCAATTTTTTATAAAATAAATTTGCTAAGATCTCGCAGAATAAAAAAACAATTATTATCGGCAGTCATTACTACTTGTTTTGGTTTTCATTTTATCGATATTATTTCGGATTGGTTAATTCCAGTACAATAGTTTGAGAATGACGATTTAACTCTATTAGCATTGGAGAAAGTAAAGTGACTAGGCATTACTTTTGTTCTTCATGTAATTGAGTGCTGATAGTTTCTTACTTTCTCAGACGCTTGTGATGAATAAAAATATTTTTTTAGACGGGGGTAATTTTTTGTAAATTTTAAAAAGTGCAGACATGCGTGTATGAGTATTGTGTGATGTAGTAATAATTATAATATTATTTATTACATGTATGTTTGTTCTCCTACGGAGATATATGAGTCCTAAATTACAGACCAGATTTGAAGGAAATATCGAGCCAGCGAAATGCCGTTCTTTTTTAAAGCCAATGACGTCGTTATGTTGTTTTCATTACCTGGAACATCTATAAATGACATATACATATTTAATGGGATGATGATAGAGACTTTTATCTTAATGATGTCATTAAAATTCATTTTTTTTTATATGCAATGAATTTTTTTTCTATCCAGTGAATTAGTCAACCAAGAATTAAGGCCATATCGTCAGTAATGCTTAAGGACTTCAAATTTATTGCAAAATTAGGAAAATGGATGACTGAGCGGTCTATTGGGTCAGCCTAGATCATCTGTCACCGAACGTTGTTGAACATTGACAAGTTCGGAGTGCCTGTTACTATCGATTAATAATTTTTTTTATTGTCCCCTCAATGCATAAGCAAATTGACCAGCAAGTAGTGTTATCTATTATTACATAGTCACGGATAGTGAATTTGTTTTATAGTTGTCTCGTTCGCTTTTTAGAAGAAATATATTTTCGTGTTTTCGAAATTTTAAACTACTTTATTAGTTTCTTTATTGTTCAAACATTGGGTTTATTATAGGTTAGTGCATATTCGTGGAATTTTTAACGGGACATGCAACTAGTCTTATAGGAAAATACCCTACCTTTGCCTTTTCAAAAACCTCAAGAAGTCTAAAATACAAATTTTGTGCAAAAACCACGAAGTTAATTTTCATCGTTTCGTTGAACAAAAACCATGGGAGTCGATTTTTATTGTTCATTGTTCGTTTATGTAATTGCACTTTAAGTTTAAGTTGAAAAACTTAAACTTAAAGATATCGAATAAAGTACATTTGTGTGAACTTTACCTATTTAGATTTTTTTTTACCCAATACGTCTTCGTTCATAGGTCACATATCTCGTCTTATATATTAGTACGCCAACTGTGTGTGTCTGTAACAGACAAAGTTGATATGTTCTTTTTTCCTTAAGAATAGCCGAACATATATAACATTTGGTTTGTGTTTTTTCTTTCTTTTGTATGAGCGTTTAAAAATTTGTTTGAATGTTACACTGAATAACATGTAATTAATACGGGCAAAGTTAATAACAATTTGAGTACATTGTTATTAACCTTGCCATTTTGTTTGTTTTCGAGACATGTTTTAATGTTTGTTTTATAATAAAAAAAATACAGAGAGAGATTTTTTTGTTAATTCTCTTTTTTTTAAAAAAAAAAAACACTTCAAAGTAAAACTAGATGTATCACTTGAAATGACGAGTAAACACGACGAGTATTTCAGTCATCTTTTAAGGCTTCTTCTGCTTCTTCCGCCCACTTTCGCCGAGTCATTTTAAAATGACTTTTAAAATGTTGTTGCATTTTTAGCCTTCAATGTGATAAAGTATCATGAATTTCGCATGTTTTTTATTAATTTTATAAATGATTGATGAATTTTTTAAGTTACGTATATTTTTGTTACCAAAAGAAAATTTAAAATTGACTTAGGATTGAATTAGGAATTATTGAAGTAAGACCCAAAATTGAATTAGGAACCTAAAAAATTGGCAGTTCTATTCGCCATTATATCACCTTCCGTATTATAAATTAATAATTAATAAATAACAATTTACTAATTGCAAACTTCCGCCATAAAAAGATTACGCAATCGAAAGCGCCTTTATATTTATAAATTTGAATTAGAATGAATAGAGGTCAATAATTTATGTACTCTTTTTGATCATGCAATGTCAAATTTGAGTGCTTATGTGCGCTTCTAAAACTATAAGCAACTGCTGTATCTGTCAATGTCGAAAGTGCATATTTAAAAGTAATTTTATTTTAGTTGTAGATTTTCTGAAAAAGTTATTAATACACAACAAATCATGTACCAAAGTCACTGGTTGTTTATATTCATGCAAACTTATCGATTCTTCGTTTACCAATCAAACATTTGCACAGGAGAAGCTGCAATTGGTGAAGCAATACTACCATGTGATATGAACAACAAGTCATTGTATGAAGTTAGAGATTGTTTAAAATACTTGCACAACATAACCGGAATAAATAAGGATTATTCTGAAAGACTTATTCGCAATATGATCAGATATTACTTAAAGTCGTCCAATTTCGATGTTGGAAGTAAGGTAACTATTTGAGAATTATCTTTTGAAATGCTCAGAAATCTTTCAAATAAATAAGCAAATGTCGTGTCTTACTGTTTAAACGTCTTTTTTGTTTATTCTATAACCCCGAATGTTCATGGACGATTAGTGCTAACCATCTATATGTTAACTATTTTTTGAATCAAATAAATAACATTAAGACTAAATTTATCATCGAACCAAAACTTTCAGGCATAAAAAAAATGTTGGTCGAATTTAAGATTGAACAAGAAAACTCTTTTAACACTTAGCCCTGTAATTAAAACGAAGAACCTAACTGGCGACTTTTATGCTTGCGCACTAACTTTAGTCTATGTCAACTTTTTAATAAGAAAATACAAAACGTTTGTACATCTGCTATTCGCGAACATTTGAAGTTGTTGATGAAATAGTGTTATAGCTAGGAGCCCAAGTGTAACACGTTGGATGTTGCTACTATAGGAAAATCAACCTTTTGCATTTCATATTGTCTTTTTTCACTAGATAAGTTTCCACAAAATGGCAAAACATTCTTTTGCAGAAATGGTTAAAGATATAAAAATGCATACTTTAAAACCCTTGTGGTTGTGGAAAAGATGTTAAAAATCTTTTCAAATGATATTTTATTCTCGAAAACAGTGGTGAATTAGTCAAAAAAAAAATTCTCTCTTTTAGATAACTTACGCACAAAGAAGTACGTACCTTTGTTTAACCAGTTGGTTTTATGAATATTTCAATGTTCCAACTCTAATCATCACAGATAGCAGTACAAAAGATCGTGCTAATGAATTTTTGCGGGAAAAAAATAGTCAAATAACTTTGTTTTCGTACAAGTACACAAACAATACTGTGTTTCGGGATGTCTTATACTGGAAGGTGGAAGGATATAAATTATTTGTCTTTCTCTGTTCTTTAAAATGTTACACAGATATTATAACAATGGCGGCTAATGCTGATCTTCATAGCCACAAATATATTTGGGTAACTGATAAAAGAGAAGTATTTTCATACATTATTCATCCTGAAAATATGTTGCTTGTTGATGTAAATTCATGGCAGGGACCTAATCCAACGTTCGTTGAATGCAGTTATAAAGAAATTAAGCAGATGTTGAAGTGAGTACCTCATTCTCTATTTTAAAGCTTTGTACATGAGCATTTTCTGTTTGCAGTAAAAAAAATTCATGAAATACTTTGACATACATGCAAGGATGATGCATCTTCTTTTACGCAATTTTCTTTTTTTTTGGTTACAAACAAACCGTTATTTTAGTCACAAAAATTAAATTGATAGATTTTGCAAAACAATTGTATCTTCTTAAATCCAATACAAGAAAGGATAGAATATTAAAAATCATATTAAATCCATTTTTTCCACTTTATATGAATGATAACCTCCAGTAAACACCGCATTTAAATAAAAAAAATTATTAAGGGCAGCATTGGAGTTACTAATTTAGCGTGTTTGTTGATTTTATTTGCTTACATTTTAAAGCGAAAAAAAATCAGATCAAGAAAACGTATTTAGGGGATCTTTCCTTTTTGCAAATTCATTGCAAATTTTATTTTATCCCGTCAAAGTTTTTGACATCAAGCTGGGCATCTTTACAAATAAAATCCTTTTTAACTAACTTTGCGTTATCATACAATAAATGCAATGCAAGTTGATGATTAAGCTGCAGCTGGTATATATTAAATATTCCCTGTATTGAATAATTTTCGCCTTTGTCTAGTACTAAAACTTACGGACTAACAATTCACAAAACGCGCAACGAGGAAACATTTCCAGACATGTACTACCTGGACGAAAAAAACAGTTGGTTGTCGCTTTCAAGTGAGTGCTGTGACATAACTACAATATATCTTAGCGAAATAATTCTTCCTCGTCGAAAGCATAAGACAGTTGTTAATATTGTGACAATAATTGAACCACCATTCACAACATTATCCACGATAGCACCAACTTTATCTGAAAGTAAATGCGCTATTGGAAAGTTATGTTGGATACATAAAATGCTAAATGAAACATTTAAAGTTAAAGTACCGTACTGTTGTATTGGATTTTGTATGGATTTAGTGAGTGAACTTGAAAAAGATTTAAATATTGAATCTAATGTGTATTTGGTGGAAGATTCTGTTTATGGATTAGAATTAAATGGAACTTACAATGGGTTAATAGAAGATGTGCTTTATGGAAAAGCAGATGCTATTTTAGCAGCTATTACAATGTATGAATGGCGTTCTAAAATCGTCGAATTCTCCGAGCCTTATTTGACAAGTGGAATAAGTATTGCAACTGTTATTGAGAGCAACGAGCATTCGTTTTTTAATTTCACTTTGTTTTTTCCAATCTCTCTAAATTTATGGATAAGCATGTTTGGTATTGCCATGATTGTGAGTCTCCTTTTATGGCATATAGAATATTCTGTAGCAAAAAAAAACATTTATCCATGGAGGGAGAGCATTTTGTATCAAATTGGATTGGTATTTCAGCGCGATATGGGAGGACAAAATCCGACATTTATCAGCACTAGAATTATTGCACTGTGTGGTGCATTGTTTATGATGATCTTGATGTCATCGTACACAGCGATGTTGACTGCAAATAAAGTCAAGCATTCCCAGAACTTGCCAATCGCTGGATTCAAAGACGACAAGGTACAGTCTTATTTTCTTTTATATGTATCCAACATTCTAACGTGCTCAGCTTCATAGCATTGGTGATTATACCAGAACGGAATAGATGCAAAGTTTACAACCAGTGCTGATATGAAGCATGAGCAAACACAAATAAAATGTATGCAATTAAATTGCAATTGACAGCAGCTTAAATGAACCCAACCATTATTTAAGAGACTTTGTACAAAACTTTTTTCTATTGTTGCTACAGCTTTTAAAGTGTGACTACATATTTTATTTAGATAACAAGTCCGACAAACGATTTTATTTACGCAACGCTAGCAAATTCTGGTATCAGTCAAATGTTTCGCGACAGTAGTAGTGCAGACTGGACGACCATGTATGGTTTTATGAAAATACATAATTTTGTTGACACAGAAAATGCATTTAAAGATTTAAAGTCAGGGTCTGTATTGCTTTATTTCTTTTTTATAGTTCAATTATTAACATTATTAGAAATGAATTTTTATATGGTTTGTTATGTTAAAATTATTTCTTATTCTTTAATTAATCGATGGTTGTTTCCCTTTATTAATACCGGTTGTCTCTTCAACTTCCCACTCGAGCTCTATGCCAAGTGTATTTGGATTAGCCTATAAACGAAGACGGAGACAAGATTCGCCTGCAAAAACTGTCTAGTGGCACCATATTTAACTGTAGGATTATAACGAGGCTACCACATTCCACATTTAATGCGACTTCTAGCCACCTGCTGTGGCGACATTGACGAAGTTGAGCTCTGTCAAATTGAAAATTTAATTCTCTTCCACATGGGCTTTACCTTAATATCTCTCAGTTGAATGATAGTGAGATATTTCGCAGTCAAATGGATTAATTTAATAACAGTATCAGTAAAGTTCAATTTAAATCTTATCGGTCCTAAGAAGTTACTTTTCCTTCTAGAAAATTAAACGCTATAATACATGACACAACCATTTTGCAATACTACGCCAGCATTGATCAAGACTGCGGCATTCAGATTGCTGGTGACCCAATTCCGGATGCTGGGTATTCTATAGTTATGCCTAAAGGCTCGCCATGGAAATCAAAAATTGATAATTTGATTCGAGAATACAAAACTCGCGGATTAATTAAAAAACTAGAAGAACGTTGGTTGCCAAACAGATGTCTTAGTAAATCACAAGAACGTACAATTGATCAAGCAGAAATAAACTCATTTGGTGGACTATTTGTAGTACTAATTGCTGCGTGTTTTCTTGCAATTGTGATTCTTATTGCTGAAAATATGGTATGGGCATTGAAACACAAAAGACAAAGAACTTTATACAGTAATTGCGTTGGAAAATTAAAATGATATTTTTATTTTAAGTTTTTCAGATTGACGCATATACCAGTGGTATTTCCATGTAACTTCAACATGTAACTTCAATGTTTGAACTTAAAACTTTTAAACAACAAAACATGTTTTTTTTCTTGTTATGAAAATTTTACAAATTATAATAACATTCTCTATAATGAGCATAGTAGATATATATTTTATTTCTTTGAAGTCACCGAAAATTATTTGTCTAATTTGTTAACTTTATTAACTTTACGTCGTATTAGACTGACGTCAATGCATTAATCTAATTAAAAAGATAAAAATGAAACTTTTACCACTGTGATAACAAGTAATATATATAACTAGTCGATAAGGCCCGTGGAAAAATCCACTTAGGCAAAAGGCCAATGAAAAATAGGTAAATACATCAAATGTCAAATCGCATTAAATCCTCCACACAAATCTTACACAAAATAAAAAAGAACAGCTTGCAAAGTGTAAAATATAGTTGATAAAAAGTTACAACAACGACACTCACAACATCGACACTCACAACACCAATACTCACAAAACCGACAGTAAGAACACCGACAGTTACAACACCGACAGTCACAACACGGATAATAACAATCTCAGAAATAACGCATCTCAAATATGTACATCTTATAAGTGATTATGTTGAAAACCCTTAGTATTTTATTCTGAAATGTCAAAAAGGAGGCCTGCAAGAGTTAGCACAAATCAACAAATATAAGTTATTTTCCACATTTTAAATATTGTCTTTCCCTTAAAAGCTTATACAAAAATATGAAAAAGCCATAGTTTCGAAAACATCAAATTTAAATCTAGAAAAATCAGTCATTTCGGTTGGATAACATCCTCTCCCACAAAAATTTACACAAAATGTAAAAATCAACCAGTTAAGAACACAAAAATTTTCCTTTTTAGTTCTGTACTGCCCTTTACCAACAATTTTAAACCTAAATGTCAAAAAATCAATGAGCAAAGAATAAACTTGAATCAACAAAGATCATTATTTTGGAAACATTGTATACGATTCGTAAACAAAAGTTTACACAAAATGTAAAACAGATCGGTTTTTGAGAAACACATCTAAATCAACAAAAATAAGTTCATTCAGCATGTCGTATATTTCCATTAATCATTAATCTTCCACAAAAAGGTTATGAAACACATCAAAATTAAAAAAATCAGTGATTTCAGTGCATACAGTCCACGCGTTTAGATTACAAAATATGAAAAACAAAAACAGTTTCAGTCAGAACATTAAGTATATAATTTTTTTATCATCAGCAAACATTTATCCCTACAAAATTTTGTAAAATTCTCAAGAAAAACAAAAACGTAAAACCATGGAATTTTCTTCCAGCAAAAATTACATCACATACAGTTAGTTCTCCCAAACAATAGTTTATAATACGTAATATAAAGACAAAGTTGTTTATATAGTCTGAAGATGTACTTAGTGTACGAAAAGCTTAACAAATAAATACTTTTTAACTTTCAAACTCGCTTTATTTTTTCTTAATTAGTAAACGATTAATTACTAAACGATGGCTGTTATTTTTACCGATAAAGACATCAGCTTTACAACAGCTTACAGTGAAGTCTGATTGTACAAAGATTTATTCTTTCAGTATATATATTGCATGTGGTCTATTTCCAAAAAGATTACACAAAATTTCAAAAACAGCATTTTGAAACACGAACAATATGAACTGACAAATGTTTTTCACCCATGTATAAACCCACGTATATAAATTTCCAATCAAATGTCAAAAACCCCTGTAAAAAAACCTGGCATTTTACATGTAGACTGACAAAAGTTTAACAGGATGAGGAAACAAAACGATAAAAAATAACTTAACACACACACTTTAAATTCTATAAAATTTGTTCCACTTGTCATATTGTGGTCCCCTTGTAAAGTTTACAGGAAATGTGAAAAAAATATTCTATATAGGCATAAAAATGTGTCACAGTATCCTTAAAGTTTAAGAAAGATTTTGTAGCTAGCTTGTTACATCATAATTCGTGTTCAAAAAAGAAGAGAAGTTTGACTACTATAAGGTAGCTATAAATACCTAAAAACAGAGGAATAACAACAACATACCGAAAATACTTTTAAAATTAAAAATACTTTTTAAAAGTTGTTGTGGCTTGTTAATTTAAGCTTAAAATGTCAAGTGAAATTTAAGTTACAGTCACATTCTTAGCAAAGACCACTAAGATAACTACGGTAGCTAGCTTACATGTAAAAAGCAACATAAAACTGAAGTTAACATAAGCTAGCTACAGCAGCTAATAGCTGGTCAGTTGAATATAAACTGGAGACTTAGCTAGGTATAAAGAACATGGCTACATATTTATAGATTCCGAGCTAGCTAGCTTAGGTTGTTGTTGGTGTGGTTGGCTTTATGATGCTAGCTAACAAACATGTCTCGCATCAATAATATCATCAAAACTAAAAAAAACATAAACAAACCTTTGAAACCTTGTTATACTTTTTCAAATGTTTTTGTAGATTTATTTTGAAGGCAAGAGGAAGACAAATGCTTAAAAAGAACAGCCATCTTTTTTGCAAACACAATTTCCGTTTCTTTGTGCTAGAACTTCATTTAACAAACCACAAAAAACTCGTAGCTTTTCACGACAAAGAAGACATATATTTTACGGCAACATCAAAAAAATTTTTCGGCAACATCAAAGGAAAATGAACACATCCACTTTGCCTGTTACGGACAGACACAGTCTCTGTATTATTATAAGAGACTAGTCCATAAGATCGTGGATCATTACACATGTTCGCCTGTCCTTTATATACTGCATTACGTGTGTCTAGCTACTGTGGGACCATTATGCGCAGAGACAGACGAAATGCGGGTAACATTTATTCTAGTGATCATGGTGTGAGAGATACACGAAACGTTTCAGTTTTTATTTTTACGTTTTTAATTTCTTTTTCCTTGGAGGTTCCAGTTGAGTGATGGCTATTATATATCATGCGCACATTAAAGAAAGACGTAGCTAAGGGGAAATTAAGCCTGAGTTATCAACAATAACAACATCTAAAGATAATAAGTGTTTTTTAACATTTTCTTAACAAAAGTATCTTTGAAGGCAAATTAAGTAAAGAACCCAGTAAATTCAACCGTCCTGATTTGAGTCGATTCAAGGTGGTTTAAAGAGAGAAGGAGATACATCTCAGCAACGTCCATTTAAATTCTATTCAAATTTCTTTTGTTTACGTGCTCCTTTGAACCCATCCGTTGCGCCGCTTTTGCTGTATTTTTACATGCCGAGTGTGAGACGAGTGTTTTAACGACAAAGCAGAACTTTCAAAAAACATATTAAAAACTATACCGAACATAAATAAAACACATGGCTCTGTTGAGCTATAAGAATTAATGCTGGTGAAGTTTATTATCCCCACTTGCAAAACGATTCAGCTGGTATTTGAAGCTTATATTGTGTAAATTGTTGCCCTGAGATATGGTGTAATTTTATATCTTGTAGATGTTTCTGTATGTTCCCTCCTAGCACAGCGTCAGTTATAAGATTGATAAAACTTTTAAAAAATATTACTGCAGGAGGGGTTGCATATTAGTACATATTTTTTTCTTCAAAGTTATTCAATTTTCGGTATAGAATCGGTGTTCGGTGACTATTGTTTCTTTCATAGAACAAAAGAAAATATTAATCATTCGTTACTATCTCTAATTATGCGTTTTTCGTTGGGCAATGATTTACTTTTATTTCTTTGCGTTTTTATTTTCTAATATTGTTTTTTTTATCTTTATGTTACCATAATTTCCCTCATATTCGGCTGATTTTACTTATTTTCTGCATATACCACCATAAATGTTTATAAACTGATTTAAACGATCAAAATACAAAGCAAACGAGTTTTTACCGCTAGAAAAAATAATTTATAATTATGCAGAAATAACAATGAGCAACGGTTACTTTTATAATTTACGCGCGATATTTCAAAAAATTTTGTTTACAAAACTGAATTTGAAAACAATACAGCAACCTGCAAATCTGCAACGGATGGTTTCAATAGAAACTGCTGAGATGTATCTCTTTCTCTTTTTAAACCTCCTTGGTCGATTGGATGTACGAGGGTGCGGTCGAGTTTGGCGTTTAAAAAAATCAAAACTTCCCCGAAAAAACCCGCAACAAAAACACATATTTTTGGTTGTAGTAAAACATCAATTTATCCTAGGACCCTACTGGAACTTACCAAATCAGAAAAATTTAGAGTTTATGTCAACATTACTTTGTTTATCACAAAAAGAATTGCATGGGTTAAACATGCCATTCCTAGTGACAGGAGTATTCATTTATGGTTTATTAACAGCAGGAGATAGATCCTTGTGTCCCACAAGTTCTGCGCATAATATTGACGGAAAACATAATGGTAGATATACTGCGATGCAACCACAAACAACCTTCGTCGAAAACGTTTGTTGGCGTACAGTTTTCAAATAAGCTTTATTTGATACAATTTGAATAATAAAGTCACACAGTTCTGTAATACTTTAAAAGTTGTGTTTTTTGTGACAGAGCAAGGAGGTTTAAAGAGAGAAGGAGATACATCTCAGTAGTTTCTATTGAAACCATCCGTTACCGATTGGCAGGTTGCTGCCTTGTTTTCACATTCAATTTTGTAAACAAAATTTTTTGAAATCTCGCGCGTAAATTATAAAAGTAACCGTTGCTCATTATTATTGCTGCAAAATTATAAATTATTTTTCTAGCAGCAAAAAATCAGTTTTAAAACATTTCTGTTGGTATATGCAGAAAATAAGTAAAATCAACCGAATATGAGGGTTATTTTTGGGAAATTATGGTAAAATAAAAAAAAAACAATCTCAGAAAGTAAAAACGCAAAGAAATAAAAGTAAATCATCACCCAACGAAAAACGCATAATTAGAGATAGTAACAAATGATTAATATTTTCCTTTGTTTTATAAAAAAAAAAAATAGTCATCGAACACCGATTCTGTACCGAAAATTCATTAACTTTGAAGAACAAAATATGTACCAATATGCAACCCCTCCTGCAGTAATATTTTTTAAAAGTTTTATCAATCTTTTAACTGACGCTGTGCTAGGAGGGAACATACAGAAATATCTACAAGATATAAAATTATATCATATCTTAGGGCAACAATTTACACAATACAACCTCCAAATACCAGCTGAATCGTTTTGGACGTACAGAAAATAAACTTTGCCAGCATTAATTCTTATAGTTCAACAGAGCCATGTGTTTTATTTATGTTCGGTATAGTTCTTAATATGTTTTTTGAAAGTTCTGCTTTGTGGTTAAAACTCTCGTCTCACTCTCGGCATGTAAAAATACAGCAAAAGCGGCGCAACGGATGGGTTCAAAGGAGCGCGTAAACAAAAGAAATTTGAATAGAATTTAAATGGACGTTGCTTAGATGTATCTCCTTCTCTTTTTAAACCTCCTTGGACAGAGTCAACGAGATTTAAAGTGCTTTTTTAAGTTCGGGAATAATTCAGGCAAGTTCGGGGATAAATTGGGTAGGTTCGGAAGATATCGTACGAAAACAATATATACGGCACTCCTGATTGGACGTTAGGGATGGTGGGGTTCTAACTGACGTTTGTTATGTGCCAATTTTATAAAAAAAGTTATTTTTTCAATTAAAAAAGCAAAACAATAGTTGTACATGAAACCTTTGTAAAAAATTTCCTTTTGCCAGGGAGGAATGTTAAGATAAAAGGGCGTCAGTAAAAATTCTAAAGTTGAACGTTACCATTGGCACCTCAAATTTGGATGACAGTCGAGCTTGTTTTAAACCGGTATACAATTGCACGGGATCCCAGTGGTGGTAGCCAAATATGGCGAAAGAAAAAATAGCCTCAATCACGGTTTGTAGGTTGGGTCTAAATTGACTAAATATTAAGGAGATATTGCTGTCTATATATACAGTCAGGGATGGAAACGCAAACATCATCAACATCTACACTCCTGGCTTGATCAGGAAACTCTTGATATAATCAAGTATCTTCTGTTGACCCATTTCCACAAAAAGAGTGTCCTGATGTTAAAAATTAAGGTGGATGAAATAGTTAAATGCTGACAGACAAGACGTTGTCTAATGAATCCTCGTGTTAAACTAGTCATGTTCTGTAACTGTTATATGCGATTAGGCGACAATATTTGATTTATGCTCTCCCTTCATCAGTGCGTTCCAGTTTTCCTTTTTTACAAAAAAGACTAAGATACTTTGTATGTAAAAAGATAAGGTGTTAACGCCTCATTAGTTTGCCTGTATGCCTACATGGCATGTTATTCTGTTATGTAGGTTGCTATTGTAATTATATTTTTTCATTAATTTCGTACCGACATTGTAATTATTCTGTATCGTCTGATAAACTTGATTATTTGCAGGTTTAACTAATGTATGCAACTTTCCTTAACGCAGACCACATCAGAAAACCTTATTTTTTTAAATATATTTTCTTTTTCAAAACAGCTACAATCAGAATTTTCAAATATGATGGGGAAGGGCGGATGTTTCGAATTCAGATGTTAACATTTTCTTTGCTGAATTAATAAAATATTAGAACGGCTTGGTTCATTGTGTCTGTTCAGATGTTATCATTCGAATCATTAATTTAGCATCAAGATTTGTAACATAGAATTTCAATACTTTTCAAGAACGATTTCAAGGAACAACTGGATGTCAATTTGCTACTTTTAAAGGCGCGTAATCACCCTTATTGAAAAAAATTAACATATACATTTTATTTATTTATTTCAAAGTTCAGACGGAGTTATGACTTTCCTGAAAATTTGAGGATGCAAAACGTACTAGAAATGGAAATAACGGTACTTTAATATCTTGAATTTATTGTGTTTTTTTTTCAGCCGCTATATTTAACGATCTTGTTGATCTCTTATTCTTGTCTAATAAGCGGGCCGTCGCAAAATGTTCGTGTAAAACCGTAGGTAAACAAACGGCCTTAACTTTAAATGAGCTCTGAGATGGAGTTCGATAAAATCGCCAATATGGTAGGCTCCGTTCACCATGCTGTTCTTTTTGGCTCGTTTTTTCTTTGCAAAACATGGCATCAAAAAGTGGAAAGAAATTTTGGTTCTGTTTAAAAAAGTGGCCGCGCATAAAAACATCCGTATCACTTTCTCCACTTAGATTTAATTTTCTTCTATTCTATTCGTCATTGTTTTTGGAGACCAGACAAAACAAAACAGAAAGAAGAAATCACAACATTGCCTCGTGGTTATTAATTATGATAATTAATGCTTATCACGCTCTTTCTTTTTTTATTAGCATGACCGGGATTACTGCATATTATAAGCCAAAAAACCCAACGGGGGAGAATGCTCATTGTGGTAGTTGAAGATAGTTGAAGCACTATGGAGATAATTAAATTTAGAGCATGAAAGGGGAAATTCTGAAAATTTAGGTATTCTAATTGTCTAGCTCTGATACTGTCTCCATAAGGAAACGACTAACTGTTTGAACAAAGGAAAATAATGAAAAAGTAAGACAGCTAGCGAGGCGAAGCTGTCTTCAGAAACAACAACAAGAAGTGGTCAGTTTGCAAAGAAGTCTGATTTCAGTAAGTTAAAACGTTTAAATAATAAAGAATAACGCAGAAACTTCGATTGATTTATCTGATTTATCATGTTCGGAACTTTGTGGATACATTTATAAAAGCATTACGATGGAAACACAGCTACGGATACTCTCCCTCATTCATTATTTTTCTGTAATGGCATGAATCCAGCAACCGTGTGATCGATTTTGCGGTGCGTTTATTATCGCATGATTCGTGCAATGAAATGCAATGGCGGTTCTGTAGGCGAAGAGAAATTGGGGTGAGTTTATTATTTCTATGAAACATTTGAACATGTTCTGGTTGTCAGTTTTCAATAAAATTTTCAGGATAATGTTTCTTATGTATGTCTTTCAATTTTTACAATAAAATAGGCACCTCTAAAAAAAGTTGCCTACAGGGTGATTACGCGCCTTTAAGCATAATAGTACATATAAATATATAAGTGCATGTACGATCTGTAATTTTATTCAGACTAGACGGTGGCCCGTGTAAAAAAAACACGGGATCGCTTCTTCTTTTTATACCGCATTGCTTGCGTCTCGCTAGTTGCGGTACCATTTTGCGCGAATAGTTGTCCAGCACATGCCCCAATGAACCATCTGAAGTCGATAAGTCTTGTGTCTTTTTAGCTCTATAACGACCTGCAAATTCCTACAAACTGATCAGGACACACAAAGTCCTTACACTATGTTTCAACGTTCACCTGCTTCAGGTGCGTAATTGAAAACTTGCACATTTATCTTAAAATCTCTAACATTCCAGTTGTCATACACTCCCGATTAGACGAACTCTCGACAACTCAAATAAATTTTTTTTCTCCTTCGAAGATCAAGCTAAGCGATTTTTATTGTAACTCATGAACGCAAAAGTCAAGGCAACAAGCAAATTAAGCTTTATTGGTTAAAAAGCCTTCACTGCATATTTACTATATATTAGTATAACTTTTGGACTTCCAAATATTTTTAGTATATACTTATCAAAACATGTTAAAATGTTTTCCTTTTTAAAGTAGTTTTAAAGTCGTGCTGCGTAGATCACCTACAAATTTACAATAACAATGCTTATGTAGCCCTTAATCTTCGTACTTTAGGCAAGGTAATTCTGTTTGTTGACTTCAAGAAAGAAAGCAAACTTGGCTATGTACAGAAATATTATCTTTACGATTATAGATTTAACAAAAAGGATGTAATCGCCCTTGTTGCGATAATAAACAAAATAATAAATAATTATTTATTATTTATTATTTATAATTTATTATTTTGATTATTATCACAATCTTTTTTTCTCAATTTTAAATACTCTTCCAGCCACTCGCCTGTTTCTTATTGTTATTTTTTAAAATAAATTTTCTTGTTTTTTTTCAGTTTGAGGAAATATGTTAAGACAAGATTGAAAATTTGATCATCAATCATATTGACTTAAAACATCACAATGTTCACTGCAATGGAATCTAACACCTCCGAAAATAACTTACATCTTCAATGATTACAAAGTATTATCTCGGAACGACGTCAGAATCGATATTTTTGCTTTTCAAGTATTAACAATGATATTTTCAGCAGGAATTTTACTCGAAAATGGAATGTTTTTGTTCATATATATAACAAAACCGAATAAGCGTCGTAGCATGAAAATATTATATGCGCTTTTGTCGTTTTCAGATTTTTTATTTGGATTATTTACACTTGCCGTAATGAGCGTGTCAAAAGAAAGAGTTTAGATAAGCACTGTTACATGCGAGATGTAATGAGTACTGGTATATTCGATTTTTGGACCATGTCATTGTGTGCTATAGCGGCAATATTAGTGGAAATCTACTTAGCAATTATGAAACCACTCACACATGCGACACGAAGAGAGAAAAACACTATTTCAAAAGTACTTGTTGGAGCTTGGATAGTTTGTATTCCTCTTCCCATCATTTGCAGGTATCGTGGACCTAAGTTTTGGGATATTTATGCTATACTTTCTTGTGTATTTATAATTCTCTTGCTCTGTTTCATTGTTTTGGTACAAACAACAGTTTATTTGTACGTGAAACGAAATCCGCACGTACAAAGTCGAGATAAACATGCAGTTGTCACAACAGTGATTTTTACATGCTCATTCTTTGTCAGTTTCGTACCTATTACGGTAATTGGAGTATGTTCCAAATTCTCCCGTCACAGAGCGTTTTTTGAAAGTTACGTTTTGCTTTGGGCTCATTTTTTGAACACCATTAATGGCCTGGCAGATCCAATTGTATGCGTACTGAGAACAGCCGAATGGACAAAAGTAATATTTCATTAAGTCAGAAAGAGAAATAATACTGTAGAATCTGCATAGTAGTTCTTCAACTTTCACATTGCAACTTCGTTTTACGAAGACTTCAAAACTAATTAGAAGTATATAGTGCCGGTTTGTGTGTGTAATGGGAACACCTGAATGAATGAAGAAAAATCAAATTTGAAACGTAACAGCGAGAAAAATACTGCACTGCCGCAGAAATTAATTTTGTTTTGGCCCGAAGCTCAAATTTAGTGTTTTCGGAATTATTGTGAATATTAGCACCTTAACTTAATACATAGGACTGATAAAAAACTTGTATATTGTGTATTTTACTCCGTCTTTGAACACATAGAGATAGATTAAGCAGGTGTACATGTAAAGGAAGTAAAATACTTTTCATGGGAGTTACAAAAATAATTAAAATGCCATTAAATAGTTTAATTAATCCACTTGTCTTTTTTTCTAGCATATTTCCATGTTTTGTTTTTGTGTTTAGCCCTATCACATATGACGGTAGGCGTTATGCCCCACTCTTGTTGTTTTGAATAACATTCCGCCACTTCATCGAAGTGTTCTGATTTTTGCAACATTCTGCCCAATTCGCAAATATTTTACCAGCTTAAAATTTAATTTACCATTGTTAATTTTTTTGTGGAAAAATATTTTTTAAACATATACAAACTTTTAAGATTCGTTAGGTTTTTTTTTTTTTGGATACTGGATTCCGTTGTGGAACTGTCTTCGTGCTTTCATACTCAGAATTGCTGTCAATTAATGTGGACAATTTAAGGTCCCAATTCACAGGCGCTAAAATCCGTTACTTTTAAGTAATTGAGCAAGCTGGATTACTATTCGAACTAAAAAAAAACTTTGCTTTCCTTGGAAGTAGTTCCCCCATGTGTCGCACCAAAATGAAGCAAAAGTAAAAGAAGACATAGCTTAGCACAAAATTAATTTAAAACCCGATTTCTTTTAGAACAAAATCACAGCTATATATATATAAAGGAAAAATTATGTAGAAAATATGGATCAGAGTTACACAGGACTTGTATAAATTGGTGTCCTGTAGTACTGACTACAATTGTCACTGGTTCCGAAATTCTTCGCAGATTAAATTTAATTAAAACAAAATATTGTTGGTTAGACTAAAAAGGACTTATAGAAAACTAAGCAAGAATCTCAAAAAAGATCGCAAAATATTCTTGCAAGTTACAGGCAAAAGTTCGTATTTGTAGGTAGGACAAAACGAAGCGTTCGCTCAGTTGAAACAGAGTGATATAACCCTAGCTCTATTTTCGCACAAGCGGAATCTCGCTGTATGCCGGATTACTTGTGATGAAGAAGTTAAGACTCGGTCTTTACGCACATATTCAGCCTTCTCTTAACCCTATTCGGTCCGATGGGGGGGATTCCACCCCCCCCCTCCCCCCCTGATGGTTTTTTTAATAACTCTTTAATGCTATGTTGCATGGCTACAATACTTGCTGAGTTTCAATGTTTATCTATTAGATACCTGCATGCGAATTTTTTAAGTCCCATACCTTTCAGAGGCTTTGATATTGGCTATTACTTGAAACTACCCCTAAAAATCTCTATGAAACCCTTATAATAGGGAAAATATAATAACTCTTGTTAGGATTATGTTTAGAACTTGAAGCTTACAAAACAACCTTCTTTCATCAAGAAGAATTAATTTGCATGTTTTGGTCACGTGGTTAATCCGAATTCTCGTTTTTTTCGGATTTCACCCGAAAATCGGAAAACCCGGATTTTCGGGCATTATTTGGCAATTTTTCATACGATCTATGTAAAAAGCGGAGAATATGTTAAATAACTTTTATTTAGCTTTCAGAAACTTTAAACAGAATGTAAAAATTCGCTCTAGAACTAAAGTAATTGAATTTTAAACAGATAGTGGCAATTTGAAGAGATTTCAAGCTTTTGATGATGTCACAAACAATGTGCTGACGCGGGCAAACATTTATTGCTATTACTTTGTTCCTTTTGTGACGTACTATAAGTGTGTCAAGTTTAATTCAATTTGGACAAGCTTATAAAAAGTTATTAAGGTGGGAGGGCGATGCCCTCCCCCCTCCCCCCACCTCCCCCGGTCATTATATGTTCGAAAAACCCTGAACCGAATAGGGTTAATCCTAGTTGTACAAACGGAAATGGCTTAGCATAAAACCAGACTATAAATATGCAGACGCGAACATCCCACATTCCGCTCGGAACTTAGAAACTATACATATTTTGCTAAATAATCTTAAGTTACCAATTCTTTGCGTGCGTTCGTGATAGTTTTTTCCAGCCAAATATAAAAAAACCTAAATATGAGACTCAATCGAAATATTTAATTTATAAAGGTTTGTAAACTACTGGACTTAATCACAATTTCCTCTTCTAAGCAATATCAAACAATGCTCATAGAAACTTCGCCAATAAAAATTAAAGCCTCGCTTTGATAGCGAAGGCCGCAAACTTCCAAACACTCTTAAAGAAACAATAGAACACCCCTCAAAATTTCTATTCTTTTAAAAAAGACAAACCTAAATTGTTCCAACTTTATATTTATTTTTTCTTTTAATTTTAACTCATAGTTGATTTTAAGCATGCAGATCATCGAAGAATAACAAGAACACATTTTTAGAGTACTAAAGAGTCCCTTAAAGGCATACTAAAATCTATAATTCTCTACAAATTGAGTTTTGAATGTAAATAGTTGTAATTATATTTTGTATAAAGCAGACAAAAAATATATAAATGCTACAATGGTTTGTTAAAAAACAGCTTTTAGAACGTTTAGCTAAGCGAGAGCTAAGCTATTTAACTAGGCAAAAAGCACAACAAAATCCAAATCATGTTACTGGTAGAGAAGTAAAGAGATAATTAATTATGAATTGTCCATGGGCAATGCATGAATTTCTCTATCAAATAATTTCCATTTAGTCTGAACGTATTCTGATATCAGTGTAACTATACCTCCTTTAAAGAAAGAAAGTTTTTGCAAATATTTTTAATTAAATAATAATTTTAACAATAATCACATTTTTCGGCCTCCTGCGTGTGTTTTTCATTGTTAGTTTGTTCTACAAATAATCAAAATAAAATTTGTTATCAAAAAATCCTTCAATATAAGATTGATAACTTTGTCAGAGAACAGATTAATTCGAAACACTACAAGATTTACTGCAATGGAATCTAACACCTCGAAAATGATTTACATTTGCAATGATTACAAAGTATTATCTCGGGACGACGTCAGAATCAATCTTTTTGCTTTTCAAGTAACAGCAACTATATTTTCAGCAGGAATTTTATTGGCGAATGGAATGTTTTTGTTTATATATATAACAAAACCGAAAAATCGTCGTAGCATGAAAATATTATATGCGCTTTTGTCGTTTTCAGATTTTTTATTTGGATTATTTACACTTGCCCTAATGAGCGTGTTAATAGGCAAGGGCTTAGATGAACACTGTTACTTGCGAGATGTGATGACTACTGGTGGATTCACTTCTTTTACCATGTCATTGTGTGCTATTGCGGCTATATTAGTGGAAATCTATTTAGCAATTATAAAACCACTCACACATGCGGCACGAAGAGAGAAAAACACTATCCCGAAAGTACTTGTTGGAGCTTGGATAGTTTGCATTTGCCTTCCTATCATCTGCAAGTATTATGGACCTAAGCTTTGGGATGTTTATTCAATGCTTTCTTGGGTATTTATAATTCTCTTGCTCTGTTTCATTGTTTTGGTACAAACAACAATTTATTTGTACGTGAAACGAAATCCCAACGGACGAAGTCGAGATAAACATGCAGTTGTCACAACAGTGATTTTTACATGCTCATTCCTTGTCAGTTTCATACCTATTGCGTTTATTGGAATATATTCCAAATTTTCCCGTCACAGATCGTTTATTGAAAGTTACATTTTACCATGGGCTTATCTTATGACCAGCATTAATTGCCTGGCAGATCCTATTGTATGTGTACTGAGAACAGCCGAATGGAGAACAGTAATATTTAATAAAGTCAGAAACAGAAATAGTGTTTCACCAATTTAAAACAATATTGAAAGATTTACAGGTATATTTAAATATACTTATTTTCTTATTCACTTTGTTCAACCGAAAATAAGAGCCTTATTGTCTACGTAATCTCTTCAAGACTTAGGACGCTATTCGAGAAATAAAACTTAGTGAGTGGAGTCATCTTCGGTATTCTTTAAAAGCGGATTCGTTGTTAACAACGATAAAAGTGTCTGGAATCCACAAAAAGAAGTAATCTGGTTAGGCGTTAAAGCAGATTTGCATAGAAATGTTTTCACTATCCCTCAAATACGAGTTAACTCCATCTTAGATTGTATTAATAAGGCCATTCAAAACTTACCATATTCAACAGCGAGAAATTTAGCAAGGCTGTGTGGCAAAATTGTTTCTACAAAGTTCGTTGTGAAAGAATTAATTCAATTAAAAACTAGAAACTTATACAAAATCATTGATGCAGAAATGTCTTGGGATTCTCGAATTAATCTGAAAGAAAAGGATCAGGCTATTAAGGAAATTATCTTTTGGCGTGATAATTTTGAAATTTTTAACAAAAGAGAAATCATTCCCTACAGAATTCCACAAATTGATGTTTATTCGGACGCTAGTGATTACGCTATAGGAGCGCACGTAAGAACGGACAGCAAAACATACACCTGTTTTAAGAATTTTAAAGTTCATGAGAAAAACTTTAGTTCCACATGGCGGGAATTATATGCAATTCTGTTCACATTAGAAACATTCAAAACCATATTAAAAGGAAAAATTATAAATTGGAAATCGGACAATTTCGCAGCTACTATAATAACAAAATCAGGTAGTGCAAAATTCCAGCTACAAGAAATAGCTGAACGTATTTTCAAAATCGGTTTTGATTATTCTATCGATATCAATATATCATGGATACCTAGAAAAGAAAATCGTTTGGCAGATAAAATAAGTAAATATTTTGACTACGATGATTGGCAAACTACAGAAAAGTGTTTCAATACACTGAACAGATTATGGGGCCCCCTGACAATTGACCGATTTGCAGACCACGAGAATGCGAAAACGCCAATATTTAATTCACGATTTTGGTGTCCCGGAACAGCGATCGTCGATGCGTTCACTGTCGCGTGGGGAAATGAAAATAATTACTTAGTCCCGCCTACGTCATTAGTGAGCAGAACTTTAAGTCACATGGAGGCGTCGAAAGCCATAGGTGTGCTAGTTGTTCCATACTGGAAATCTGCAAAATTCTGGCCGTTATTAATCAACTCAGATTCGAAATTTAAGACGTTTGTCAAAGAATACCGTGTTTTTAAAAACACTAGCGAATATGTTAGATTGGGAAATAACCGTGATGCGCTTATTGGCTCTGCTGCTTTTAAAAGCCCAATGATTGCGCTAAGAATAGCATTTTCGTAAAACCGAGACAGTAATTTTATGACGGATACAAAATTGTACATCATGAATTGTTACGAAATATGTAGGTCAGCAGGATTGCAGATCCCTACTGCTGTGGAAACACAATCGTGAAAAGTGTAAACAGACGGGCAGTCAAGCCCCAGTATAAGAGGAAGGTAGCATTAGCAGGAGTGCAGATGGCTACTGGATATAAACTTTGGGTAGCTTAACCCACTATTTTAAGGAAGGTAGAATCAGCAGGATTGCAGATGTCTACTGGGCATTGAAACGACTGTATTAGGATTATATGTTGCCGGTTGTGCAAAACGTAATAAAATTAGCAGGATTGCTTAGGTTAACAAAGTGGGTTAGCAGAATTGCAAAAAACAGGTGTTGTACTAAAAGATGAGTGTAAATGCATAATAATTATATTTATCCTCTGAATTTAGACTTTGTCAAATCTTACGTTGAAAAACAAACTCCTGGAAATGCGAATAAAGAGCTTAAAGTACTAGCTGATCAAATTCCAAGTGTTTTGGACAAATGTCGAGAACCAACTACTCTAAAGAAGTATACTTGTTATTTTAACCTTTGGAAAGATTGGGCCGAGCGATACTCATTAAAATGTTTCCCGGCCGACGAATTCCAGGTGGCATTATTTCTGTTGAGTTTAATTCAAGGTGATGCGTCTATTAGTATAATCGAAAGCTGTTTCTATGCCATAAAGTTTCACCACAACATCATTTCATGTCATGATCCTTGCGAAGCTCCTATCGTTAAAAACATGCTTGAGGCGTCAAAGAGAATAAAGAAGCAACAAGTGAAGAAGAAAGATCCTATAACAGTAGACCACCTTAATTCGATTTTTAATTATTTGGGAGGTGAAAATGCCGATTTGAAGAATTTAAGAACACTAGTGATATGCTTGATAGGATTTAGTGGCTTCTTAAGATTTAATGAAATTGTGAACTTAAGTCGATCTGACATCATTTTCTTTGACACGTACATGACACTTTTCATCAGCAAAAGCAAAACCGACGTTTATAGGAAAGGTTCAACGGTGTTTATTGCAGAAAATAATTCCGACTTGTGTCCCGTTAAGAATCTTAAGCAGTATTTAGTAAAAGCAGAAATTGCTGAAAATTCGGAAAAATTTATATTTCGAGCAATAACCGCAGGAAATAAACAGTCCCTGAGAAAAACAAACAAACCTATCTCGTACACGAGAGCAAGAGAAATGTTTTTAGATGTGATTAAGGATATAGGGTTAGATCCAAGAAATTTCGGATTACACAGCCTTCGTTCAGGCGGTGCATCTGCAGCGGCTAACAGTGGAGTTAATGATCGGTTGTTCAAACGACATGGACGTTGGAAGTCAGACCAGGCAAAAGACGGGTATGTTGAGGATAACATAAGTGCTTTACTCTCTGTATCTCAGACATTAGGACTTTGAAATCACCCCTACTTTTAAGCACAGAATACCGAAGATGACTCCACTCACTAAGTTTTATTTCTCGAATAGCGTCCTAAGTCTTGAAGAGATTACGTAGACAATAAGGCTCTTATTTTCGGTTGAACAAAGTGAATAAGAAAATAATGTAACTTATTTTCGTAGTAATCGAGGCAAGTTACGCATGCGCCTGATAGCACATGCTTGAATAGAACTTTCCCACCCATTTTTACTCACAAGTCAATTCTATTCGTACGGGTTAGACGACCCGCCCACCCTCCCCTGTAAGTTGAGGAAATTACTCAGAAAGTAATATTAAGATTGGCTGAGTGACATAGAATCTTATACCTATCTATACGGTTTCTTCTGGAAAAATAGACGAAGTCAATCCCCTTTGGCTCGGGATAACCGGAAGTTTTTATCCTGGAATCGGTATAAGACTCAAAGGTATAATCTCAGCAAGGTAACAAGTCTTAAAATGCTTACACGAGCTAAGAATAATTGTGGTACTATTAAGAAGTATAGACGGAAAGTCCGTAAGGAAATTGTTGTTATTGTAACCTGAGTTGTGTTGTAATTATATAATATTGAGTATATTAGGAATTGTAAATACGTACGTACGAATATATTTAACCAGACAACGCATTACTTTTGTAAAAATAAATGGGGCAGAAGTTAAGCCAAAAGGTAGAACAGTGAATACGAAATGTTTTGTTATCCCTTCAAATTTCCAAGAAAATCCAAGATAAGTGTGATGTTCTTCAAATATATCAATATGGTGATAACCTTGCTTCAGATCAAACTGAAACATGAAGCTATCCCTCTTTAAGTATTCTTCCATGACTCTCCAGTCATCAAATTTTACTTTGTCTTTATATATATGCTTATTTACATGTCTTAAATCCAAGAGAAGGCGTTTTTTACCATTACCTTGAGTAGAAACGGATAATGGGTTTACCACGTGAGGAGTGAATGCAGTTTCCCGAATCCTTCCACTCTCAAGCAGTTCTTTTATTGAAGCAGTAACGAATTCTTTTTCCATGAGAGCTGATCTATTATTGTCAAAATGCGCTTTTTCCGGGGTTGAGAAAAATGGAATTTTATAGCCATGTTTTAGGATATCTATAATTGTTCTGTTCGCTTTTATGGATTCCCAAAAGGGAATTTTGTTTTTTAAATTGCCTTTTACACTTTCAAATTTATTATTGGATTTTGATTTACATGTTTTAGACGAAATTAAAGGAAATATTAACTTATCTTTAAATGTACTTTTATCTTTTAGCTTCGGGGCAGTATTTTCGCCAGTGTCCGTTTTTTCCGCAGCTGAAGCAAGTTCCTGTTGGCTTGAAGCTAGTCGCACTGGGGTGAACAACTCGTCTGAAGTCTGATTCAGCATTCCGAAACTGGATTTTATCTGGAGCTTTGGAGATCGTTGACGATACATCCGAAAACTTTGATTTCTTGGTGCGATTAAATGTGTTTTGCTTTTTTCTGATGGCACGATTTTCAGCAGCTTTAATTTTTCGCTCGTCTGCGGAGTCGCTAGCCAGGTCATCTGAGATGTATTCGTCGACGGTACTCCACCCTACAATAGATCTGTCAGCAATTTTAATTAATTTGTTCCTTTTTTCAATATTCGAAACTATCTCCTGTACCATTTTTGTAGATCTGTGCTTTGAGCCTTGTTTTATCAGATCTCCCAACGTCTCAAGGTCACGTCGAATAGATTCATTAAACTCGTATTGTTTTTTGTTCCCCTTAAACTTAAAAGAAAGTTCTGGTTCCTTTTTGAATTTCTTTGCTAGTTTGTGATTATCCTTTTCAAACTTTGTTTGGATATCTTCAAACTTTTTGTCAAAATAATTTTTAATACTAGAAAGAGAAAGACTTTCCTGAGCAGATCTGTCTTCTCTCCGTCTTTTCTGACCTCTTGATACACTTTCGCCACTAGACATGATTTCTTCTCTGTGAATCGTCTAACCCGTACGAATAGAATTGACTTGTGAGTAAAAATGGGTGGGAAAGTTCTATTCAAGCATGCGCTATCAGGCGCATGCGTAACTTGCCTCGATTACTACGAAAATAAGTTACATTAAGTTTATGTTTTCTCATGACACATTTACAAGTGTTGCTCGAAATGTAAACCATTTCTGAAAAAATAAAAAAATTCTGTAATAGCGGATTGTTAAGTTATGTCAAAAAATCTTTTCATTTTGATTTTTCTAAATCCGAAGGTATTGCGGACGGGGTAGTATTTTGTAAATTTTAAAAAGTGCTGACATGCATCTATAGATGTTGCAAGATGTTGTATTTGTTGAGTATTATATGAAAGTTCGCTACGAGTTGTTTACTAAGTTGTTGCTAAGAAGATTTATGGATCCCAGGGAGAAAATACAGACTACATTTGAAGGAAATTTCGATCAAGCTAAATGACGCCATCTCTGTTCCGAATGTCGTCATTATATTATTAATGCCATATTCTTGTACCAAATTTAATTACATAGAGATCAATATTTCTTAAAGAACGAATCTTGTTACCTTATCGTTAAAATAATAAACTTTCGTACAACTATGACGTCGTTTTTATCCTAATTACGCCATTAAAATTCATTTGTTTTATATAAAAACAATTTTTTTTTACTCGGTGAATAATTCTGTCAAAAATTAAGTCAGTAATTGTTGAGAAACTTAAATTTATTGCAAAATTGGGAACATGGCCTTTTTAATTCTTTAACACTGCAACACGTAGACATACTAGATATTGTTTGCCAACAATCCTTTGAATCAAATTTTGGAGTAGACAATTTCTTTGACGTTTTGTTTTTAAGTTTTTAATTAAAATCTGTTATTGCATTGTCCTTTTATTAATAATTTATATTTTCATTTTGGAAACTATAGCTTTTACTTTCGATAACATCTTTGCTATTTTCAGCACGTTTTCATTACCGCAAATTTTCCAGGCTTCGCATTTGTCTCTTTTCCAGGAACAGTAGATTCCGCCTTGTTGGAATATTAACTAACTCGAAATACTCCGTTCTCAAACTTTAATCGTGTTTTCCTTGAATTTGCGTTAATACTTCCCTAAGAAAGCTATCGGTTAACTTGAATACTGTAAAATTCGAACATATTGTTATTTCTCTTACGACAGTATTACCGAGATAACTTGACGAATAGTTGTCTAGCAAATCATCCTATTTAACAATATGAAGTCGATAAATCTTGTGTCTTCTTGACTCCTAAAATGACCTGAAAATTCCTACATATTGATCAGGACACAGCAAAGTCCTTAAATTACGTTCCAATCTGCACCTACTTCAGGTGCGTAAATTAAAACTTGCACATTCATCTTAAAATCTCTGATATCCCAGTTGTCATACACTACCGATTAGCCAAACTCTGGACAACTCAACAAAATTTCGTTTCCTCAGAAGTTCAAGTTAAGCGATGGCTACTGTATGCACGCAAATAACAAAGAAGCAAAGCAAAATTAAGTTTGAGTTATTAATAATTATAAAAAAATCTAAAAAAATAAATGATTTATAGTTTTATTTCCTAAAATAAAAAGTAATTATCCTTGAACGAAAACTATATGGAGTAACACGGTAATTTTTACCGTCCTACTTTGCTCAGCTCTACTCAGGTGTTAGACTTAATAATTTTGTGTAGCAAGAGTTAGTTGTAAAAGTTACTTAATAGGTTTCTTCACAAAATCAACATTTTTAAATGAAAGGGAACAAAAATATTAGCCAGGATAAAAAGACGTTATACCAAACTTCATAAGAAGCTAAACGGAGCAATACAAATACAACAATTTAGGTAGCTATCTAGCGAGCTTGTGAGGCTGCTTCCCACACCCTGTTGGATAGTGAAATAACCTGTCAGTTATTTCCGCATGTTTCTAAGTTATTTGACAAAGTTGTAAAGAATGAGTTTTACTTCAAGGTATAGCCACATACTCAGGTTGCAAATAGTAAAAGTCCGTATGGTTACGATAACATTAAACAACATGATAATATTAGGTAGGATAAAAAGCACCTTTATCAAATTGACTAAAACTTTGAACAGAGCAGAATAAATCAGCTAGCTCTGGTTATGTTATAGTTTGCCCCAATGATGGATATAAAACAACTTTTTTTAAGATTTCTGCCTGGCCAAAAACGTGCAAATGGGTTCAAGCCAAATGTAACGAAAAGCGGATTTTTTTAGATTAGGAAAAGATGCTAAGCAATCTACTGTTTCCATCTAGGTCTATAAAATGTTAATATCTTCAACTACTGTAATCTGTTTGGCTAATTTCATTCCTCCCAAGTAATAAATAGCCATATATCATTTCGATAATTGCCCGTCGATGACAGGTGACATGAAATAGTAATATCTATATTATTCAATAAAAATTTATCTTAACAAAAAAAAAATTATCCTCACCAAAAGGACATAAAAAGTCTTATGAAATAAAATATTCTCAAAATACGAAAAATGTAAAGGAAAATCATATTTCCCACATTGTGTAATGGATCTACACTCTACACATCTTAGGAAGGACAAAAACTCACACAACCATGTGCATGAAAATCTCATGTATCTGGAACACTCTAACGAGAACTGTTTTGCCATTCTAGATACAACTTTAACAAATGAAAACTTAAGGAAAATTTGTATATAGCATGAGAGAACCCCAAATTAAGTAAACAGGTAAAGTATGTTAACAAAACTTTAAATGTCTAATCAATGTTATTTCATTTATATATTTTTTTCTCCTTTTTTCTCTCTTTTTTCTTTCCTTTTCTCATTCTTTTGTTTTATCCCCTTCTATTTTATCTTCTCCTAGTGTAATTAACTTTACATGTTATTGTAACGATCTCCACTTATTGTACTTATCGCTATTATTTTTTATATTTGTGATCATTAACTGATAGCTATTTTCAACCAGTTTATACGGGAAGTCCGCTGCGCTTCACTACGTAATCACTGTGTATTAGTATAAGTATTAGTGTTTAAGGGCCGTTCATATGGAGGCCAGCTGGCCCGATTGACCGGACTGCCTCACTTAGGCGAGATCTCGCCATGTTTTAGAAAACCTTATAAGAAAAGCATGCGTTCGTATGAGAAGCGAGCCACCCCGCCTTGCCGAGATCTCGGTTGTTTCTACCGAGAATTCGGTAAGGCGCGATGAATTTTTTCCATATAAACACACAGGCCCGGCTAGCCGAACTGACTTTTTTTATTTTTGTGCATGATAACATTATTTTATTAGTATTTTCTGCACGGAAGTGACAAAAATAAGGCTTAACTTTTTGTCAATTTATATAAGCTTATAAACTATTGGTGAAAATAATATTATGTTATATGCATGGAGAACAATGAATCATAGTCATAAGAAAAAAAGACTTTGAATAAATGTATAAAAACATTTCAGATAAATAACATAATCATCAAATTTTATTGTTGTGTATTTATCGTTGATTTGACAAAATAAGCATTATTTGTTAGCATTCTCATGGTTTACATTTTTTTTTAAATAATCATTGTGCTTTAAATTTATTTTAGAACGCGAGGTGAAAGATATAAACAAACGTTCGTGATTTTCTTCAGCCCGCCTAACCGGGCCAGCTCCCCTCATATACACGTAAAAAGATATCACCGCCGAGTCAGCCCGGTTAACCGGTCTGTCTTATATGAACAGCCTCTTAGGCCTGTAAATATTTTTAGTATATATTCAAAACTTTAAAACCTTGTAACCTGATAATGACAGTTAGGATTCTCAAAGCATTCTTATTCTTAAATATTCGTGCATCTTAGATCAGCTGCACATCTACAATAACAACGCTTTTGTAGCCTTAAATCTTCTTTTTTTAGGCAAGGTAATTCTGTTCGCTGATTTCAAAAAGAAAAGAGCAAACTTTGCCATCTGCAGAAATATATTATATCCAGGATAATAGATTCCACAAAAAAGATGTAATCGCCCTTGTCGCGTTTAATTTCCGTTTCCTATCACAATTGTTCTTAAACAAGTAAATCTTTTTTTTAATTCTTAATGTTATAATTATTATTTTTTTAAATAAATTTTCTTGTTTGTTTTTCTGTTTGAGGAAATATGTTGATACAAGATTGAAAGTTTGGTTATCGAACATATTGATGACTGCAATGGAATCTAACAACTCCGAAAATACTTACATTTGCAATGGTTACAAAATATTATCTCGAACCGACGTCAGAATTGTTTTTTTTGCTTTTCATGTAGCAGCATTTATATTTGCAGCACTAATTTTACTCGCAAATGGAATTTTTCTCTTCATATATGTAACAAAACCGAAAAAGCGCCGTAGCATGAAAATATTATATGCGCTTTTGTCGTTTTCAGATTTTCTATTTGGATTCTCTGCGGTTGTAACAATGAGCGTGCTTCTGAGCAAGCCTTTAGATGAACTCTGTTACGTGCGAGATTTAATGGATAGTATTGGCTTCGCCTTTTGTACCATGTCGTTATGTGCTATAGCTGCAATATTAGTGGAAATCTACTTAGCAATTATGAAACCACTCACACATGCGACACGAAGAGAGAAAAACACTATTTCGAAAATACTTGCTGGAGCTTGGATAGTTTGTATTCCTCTCCCCGTCATTGGCAAGTATTACGGACCTCAGTTCTGGGATGTTTATTCGATACTTTCTTGGGCATTTATAATTCTCTTATTCTGTTTCATTGTTTTGGTGCAAAGAAAGATTTATTTGTACGTGAAACGAAATCCCAACGGACGAAGTCGAGATAAACGTGCAGTTGTCACAACAGTGATTTTTACATGCTCATTCTTTGTCAGTTTCATACCTATAGCGGTCATTGGAATGTACTCCAAATTCTCCCGTCACAGAGCGTTTATTGAAAGTTACGTTTTGCCATGGGCTTATCTTATGACAGGCATTAATTGCCTGGCAGATCCTATTGTATGTGTACTGAGAACAGCCGAATGGAGAAAAATAATATTTGATCAAGTCAGAGAGAGAAGTAATACAGTAGAATCTGCATTGTAGTTCTTTAACATTCGCATTTCAGCTTCATTTTAGTTAGACCTCAAAGTAATTAGAAGTGTATAGTGCAAGTTTTGAAAACTTTTCATTTTTGAACGGCACAAACGATTTCATTGTACGGCATGTTATTTATTTATTCGTATTGTTCGTAAAAATAGGAAACGAACTCTAGAAGAGTGTATTTAAAGGAATGCAATTCAATCTATTTCTGATGTTTATACCAAGACTCCGCTTACTAAGCTTTTCAACGAATTCACTCGCAATTAGATTGAGTTTTAAAGAAACATTCGTACCGACTTTACCCTATTAACTGAAACAGAAGCTACTGCGAATGTTGCCGACACTTTTTGTTGTATTTTGTATAAGAATTCTTAACATGGGTCTAGTTCCAAACACAATGTTTCTTATTAGTTTTCTTAAAAATTTATTTTGTAAGAGAAAAACAAAATCTCAATGTAAAAAAACACTTCTTTTTGAAGTGTTGATTCAAATTGGCGCTTTTTGTGTTATTTTGGAGAAAAGCTTTGTGATAATCCGACACATCGACTCATTGTTTTGGTGCAAAGAAAGATTTATTTGTACGTGAAACGAAATCCCAACGGACGAAGTCGAGATAAACGTGCAGTTGTCACAACAGTGATTTTTACATGCTCATTCTTTGTCAGTTTCATACCTATAGCGGTCATTGGAATGTACTCCAAATTCTCCCGTCACAGAGCGTTTATTGAAAGTTACGTTTTGCCATGGGCTTATCTTATGACAGGCATTAATTGCCTGGCAGATCCTATTGTATGTGTACTGAGAACAGCCGAATGGAGAAAAATAATATTTGATCAAGTCAGAGAGAGAAGTAATACAGTAGAATCTGCATTGTAGTTCTTTAACATTCGCATTTCAGCTTCATTTTAGTTAGACCTCAAAAGTAATTAGAAGTGTATAGTGCAAGTTTTGAAAACTTTTCATTTTTGAACGGCACAAACGATTTCATTGTACGGCATGTTATTTATTTATTCGTATTGTTCGTAAAAATAGGAAACGAACTCTAGAAATTTTACTCGTTTGTCTGTCTCTTGACATAGCATATTTCTTAAAAATAATGACTCTAACCAACAGAAAGGATGAAAATACAGGGCTACATTCGTCGTGCGACGTCAGATCTCATCTAGTAAGATAAATTAAAATAGCTTCTTAATTTTTTGCAGTTGTTGTTGTTCCAAACGATTGAAGAAGGGTTTGGAGCATATTTATACATAAATCAGAAGTCAAGAATATTGAAATTCTATAAAAGAGTAAATTTTAGGAAATCTTCTCCCTTCAAACCTTTTTGACAATTTACTCTTGCAGTGTTCTTAACGTGTATTTGATTATTTTTCTTTTTGGTCGGTTGGATATAGTTAGTTATATTTTTGACTTATTTTTGTGATTTTTCTTATCTTTCCAATAAGTGTATTTGTGAAACAGGAAAAAGCAAGATTTTCACGTAGACATTCGTGCTAGTAATTTGTTAGTTTTTGGAGTAGATAATTTCTCATTTAAATTTTTTAATTAAAATCTGTTGTTGCGTTGTTCATCTTTTATTATCCACAGAATTCCAGGGTTTGCAGCTGTTTTTCTGCCTGGTACAGTAGCATCAGCATACTTCGAATAATGATTTATACGTTTCTTTCAACTTAACGATAATATGCATATAGTCCACCGATTTAATACTTCAAAACAAACGTAATAATTCATTGTATGATTGATCATAGCTGTTATAGTGGTTATGCCGATTGGTGTATCTTATTTATTCCATTTCATTCTCGTCGTATGCAAAACATCCACAAAAGTAGAAAATAGCCAAACTGAGATGTTTAAAAGCATTCATTAAACTGTGAAATCTCGAACTTGGAAAGTAAGGAACCAACCTTGTCAGTGCATTAGGTTTTCTGTTGGCAGTTTTACAAATTATTTAAATGTGTTTATTAAATCTTAATAAACAGCCAAACTCATTACATAATATTTTGACAGTAGTTAAATTTTGAATTTTGTTGCAATGTTTCCCAATATTGTAGAGAGTGGAAGGTTGTCTGGAATATTTTCAAGTGCCCTAAAATGGCAATGTCCATAAAAAAAGAAAAAATCATTTTAGTTGCACTGCGTTCGACGTCACAATCTCGGTCGCTATTTTCCCGTTTCGTCTGGCTAGACGGTTTATACGCCATTATCAGAGTCAGCTATATATAGCCAAAACAAAACCTTAATCACAGCAGTAAGAACCATATTGTTGAAGAAAATAAAACTTAGCTAACTGATTGGATTCGCAGGTTCCCTCTCGCGATGTTACTTTGTACCGAAAATCTTGTTTGTTTAAGATTTATATGTTGCTTAAAAATTGTTCTTAATTATTCAACACCTATATAAAGATAAATAATTCAGAAAATAAAAGTCCGTTGTCCCTAGCTGTTAGCACGTCGAGGTCACTAAAAACATTCTGATTCGTTATTAATAAAAATTAGGATTGGGGATTGGTTTACTACGCGCGAGCGATCACAAGCACAGGCTAAAACAAAAATTAAATATCTGTTTGAACAGCAACGCAGTTAAAATGGCAGAACTGTTAGGAGAAATTTCCATCTTATTTGTCCAGCTTTGTAGAGTTGGCTACCTTGCCCTCACACGCCCGATTTTTTATTTCATACAAATCACGAGTTTTGTACTGTAACATCCCTGATAAAAGTCATAGATTAATTTCAAAGCCAACCTTTTGGTGGGGTTATCAGCGACCAAATATACGCATGGGTGAGATTACACATAGATTTTGCCTATGTGTAATGTATGTGTCAACGTTCAAAATTATTGTATCAATTGTTATTAAAGTGAGGATGAAAAACCAAACAATCTTTACTATGAATGATTTCAAATATATACGACATATGGAACATGCGACATTCGCCAAGTATAAAGGTATGTAGTGTCGTTAAAGAACGATATACATCAAAGTGATACGTTTCACTTCTCTCTTCATACCAAGCTTTTCGTACGGTACATACAATGTGAAATTAATTTAAGTAGTTTTCTAATACATGGGGGGCGCTTATACGCAAATATGTACAGTATGGTTAATAATCATTTGCTTCGAGAAACGCGAATATTAAAATGGATTCAATTTCTTAGCCGGTGTTTTTTGTTAATATCCGGGTTACAGTTAAAATCGATGTCAATATCAATTTTTTTCAAATTCCAAAAACCTAACAATATCTTCAGTACTTACCAATGGTAATATTGCTACAACAAAAGAGGAAAAGTACAACTTGCAAAAGTCAAAGGAAAGAAATTTTATGAGTTATAACTTATTAAGGAAATAAACTTACTGCTTTCCAGCATTCTACTTCCTAGCATTCTGCTTCCCAGCATTCTACTTCCCAGCATTCTAATTCTCAGCATTCTACTTCCCAGCATTCTGCTTCCCAGCATTCTGCTTCCCAGCATTCCACTTCCCAGCATTCTACTTCCCAGCATTCTACTTCCCAGCATTCCACTTCCCAGCATTCTACTTCCTAGCATTATACTTCCCAGCATTCTACTTCCCAGCATTCTACTTCCCAGCATTCTACTTCCCAGCATTCCACTTCCTAGCATTCTACTTTCCAGCATTCTACTTCCTAGCATTATACTTCCTAGCATTCTACTTCCCAGCATTCTACTTCCCAGAATTCTACTTCCCAGCATTCTACTTCCCAGCATTCTACTTCCCAGCATTCTACTTCCCAGCATTCTACTTCCCAGCATTCCACTTCCCAGCATTCTACTTCCCAGCATTCTAATTCCCAGCATTCTACTTCCCAGCATTCTACTTCCCAGCATTCCACTTCCCAGCATTTTACTTTCTAGCATTCTACTTCCTAGCATTATACTTCCCAGCATTCTACTTTCCAGCATTCTACTTCCCAGCATTCTACTTCCCAGCATTCTACTTCCTAGCATTCTACTTCCCAGCATTCTACTTCCCAGCATTCCACTTCCTAGCATTATACTTCCTAGCATTCTACTTCCCAGCATTCTACTTCCCAGCATTCCACTTCCTAGCATTATACTTCCCAGCATTCTACTTCCCAGCATTCTACTTCCCAGCATTCTACTTCCCAGCATTCCACTTCCCAACATTCCACTTCCCAACATTCTACTTCCCAGCATTCCACTTCCTAGCATTCTACTTCCTAGCATTCTACTTCCCAGCATTCCACTTCCTAGCATTCCACTTCCTAGCATTCTACGTCCTAGCATTCTACGACCTAGCATTCCACTTCCCAGCATTCTACTTCCCAGCATTCTACTTCCCAACATTCTACTTCCCAGCATTCCACTTCCTAGCATTCTACTTCCCAGCATTCTACGTCCTAGCATTCCACTTCCTAGCATTCCACTTCCTAGCATTCTACTTCCTAGCATTCTTCTTCCCAGCATTCTACTTCCCAGCATTCTACTTCCCAGCATTCCACTTTCCAGCATTCCACTTTCCAGCATTCTACTTCCTAGCATTCTCCTTCCCAGCATTCTACTTTCCAGAATTCTACTTCCCAGCATTCTACTTCCCAGCATTCCACTTCCTAGCATTCTACTTTCTAACATTCTACTTCCTAGCATTCTACTTCCCAGCATTCTACTTCCCAGCGTTCTACTTCCCAGCATTCTACTTCCCAGCATTCCACTTCCTCGCATTCTACTTTCCAGCATTCTACTTCCTAGCAGTCTACTTCCCAGCGTTCTACTTTCCAGCGTTCTACTTTCCAGCATTCTACTTCCCAGCATTCTACTTCCCAGCATTCCACTTTTCAGCATTCCACTTTCCAGCATTCCACTTTCCAGCATTCCACTTCCCACCATTCCACTTTCCAGCATTCCACCTTCCAGCATTCCACGTCCCAGCATTCTACGTCCTAGCATTCTACGTCCTAGCATTATACGTCCTAGCATTATACGTCCTAGCATTATACGTCCTAGCATTATAATTCCCAGCATTTTACTTATGTGTTTTTATGGTTTATACATAACTAGCCGATAAATCCCGTTTAAGGCATTAGAGAAATGAAAAATATCCGTTATTCGAATTTTTATGACATTGGTAAAGACTTGTTAATACACACAAAAAATTATTTTGGAATTTCCTCCATTGTGTAGAGCTTGAAACACTGAGCAAAATAATGTATAGCGTCGTGCGCTTTCGACGAACTTTTGAGGAAATATTAGGGTTTAAATGTTTTTTGATGACGTCATCAACTCGTTGGGTCCGAAACGGATGGGTTGACCCAGCTTTGAAAAATTGGTCTAAAATTGGTCTCAGGTGGTCCCTAGTTACCCTCGCAGGGGATGATGTCAATTATTTCAACTAGTTTCCAAGTTATTAAGCCTTAAACATAAAAGTGCAATGCAATGGCTTCACTAATGATAATTCAGTTGTTGACGTCAAACTAATGTATTAACTGCAACAAATAGCTAATTTGTTGGTAAACAAACGAGACAAAAAACATCGTGTTTGCAAAAGTCACAGACAGACCCACGGCAGCTTCGTATTATTATAAGAGATCTTTTACTTTTTGTAAATATGTTTGTGTTCTCTCTTATGGACGGTTTTTTAATTCAATTGATTCAACAAGATAAACTTCTTTACTGTATCGGCACGTGGCAATAACGTACACTTGTTGATTTGTGAATGACCTCTTATCAGTCCATTTTGAAAAATCTATTCTGGACCCTAGAGTGGACAGTAAACTACCACCGCCCGTCTTCTAGCCCCCAACTCCCACCTCACACATGATTTTGCTTCCAGTACCTGCGGTAGCGGATGGAAAAAGCATGGCAAAAGTTATTACTTTTACACATGTTCTACTATAATAAATTTGTACATTCCCTCGACGGATTTGCGTGTAGTGTAAAGTTAAAACGTACTCCCAGAGTAGTTCATACAGCTTGTATTGTTTTGATCAAATAACACTGATAGTTTAAACTGTTTCTTAAATCTACAAATTATATATACATAAACAGCGACACATTAATATTTGAATTCTAACTTGAATTGATTGTGAGTTTTTTATCTTTGGTTTGTAAGTACTATAAAATTTCACCATTACTTTTTGTAATATCCTAAGGAGAATTATTACCCTATTTTTATTACCATATTTCTGTTTCTAATAACTTTTCAGCTAACATTCTGGTGACAATCGATTTCAAATGTTAAATGCTATATTTTCTGAAATTTCCAAAATGATTAAACAAAAATTGATAAATTTATAACAAAAAAAAAGGCCATTTTGGTAATGTCCAATAGACTGCCACCCATTTTTGACTCGCCTTGCATTGACCAGTTACAACAAAATTATCACCATCCAATTTTGTATAAATGCTTGTAGCAGTTATGTAACATTCTACCTTAAACTTTCGACCCCTACCTAAAGTTTTAATTATTGCTGAACCTGGTGTTTTTCCACTTTACAAGCAATGCTCCTCGATTTCTTTTATGGTAAAGGAGGGTAAATATTCTAACGTTCTTCCCCATGTAACATCGTTCGTTTCTAGAATTTTTATCTGGTATATGTAATCAACATCTTCCTCGGTTAAAGTAAAATCATTTTGAACTTCGTTAGTTGTAACTATTGGTATAGATTCGTTCACATTTTCTAATAACTTCATAAACACGTCTTCTCTCGCCTTGTTGTCAACCATTTTGATGAAAGCCTACCATACCCTGCCTAGTTTTCAAGTTGAGAAAAACATTGCGTCATAAGTCTCGGGAAAGGTGTATTAAAGAGATCGATACTAAAAATAATTCTTATCCCTAAGTTCCTTATCAAAAGGTAGAACAAATGACGTAATTTTGTAAATATTTCTGTTCGTTAAGTGCATCCATTGCGAGCTGAAAGTTACGGTCAAACCCTTCATATAGACAAACTTTCTAAGAATAGCCTCGTTTTCAAAATAATTATTTTCTTCAAATTTAAATAAAATCCAACCAGAATATTATATTGCTCTAAAAATTTCAGTTTTGTCATGATAATCTCATATTCTATCTGAATATCCTTTTTAAATAGCATAGAACCATTATGAAATTTTGGATGACGTCATAATTATTATAATTTATGAAATTCGGGAAAGGTATATTAGCTGTCTTATTTATTTAAATATATTTTGTCTATGATTTTTAGTATAAACTTTAAATTATTTTTTTTCATCTCTAAATTTTTTGCAAAACATTTGTAATCCCATGGCCTAACATACGATGTTTTTTCAATCAGTAAAAAAATTCTGGATTGTGCATACTAGTGCACATTAGTGTAATTGTAGCTAATTATTTTGATCTTCTGGGTTTGCAAGCAATTACATATAACAATGTATCATAAGCTCTTTAAACATCTCAAAAGATCAACTAATTCGTTTGCATACTACTCCTAATAAAAAATCATGTCCAACGAATCGCTGATCTTGCTATGGCTGCAAGGCCCACAAAACGGTAAATAAGTTTTCTTATTTCTCTTTTCATTATAACTCATTACCGAAACCTCGTTTTTTTTATTATTGGAAACCCTAACTAAACATTGCTTTGTTTTTGATAATTATCTCTTGATACGCACGGACAGACTGTCATTTGTGATAAATTGTAAACATTGGATTCATATTTGGCGTATAATTTTCGTTTTATGAATCGCCTTTTCGTGATAAGTTAGTTTGTATTTCGTGTTACTTAAACGTTGTCCAATGTCTTATTGTGTCTTATCTCTTTAGTTCCATAGTTCATATTTTATTAACTATGGATTATGTACCGTGTTTTATATTACTTGCTTGATGGTTCGAATTTGACCGTAATGCTTTAACTAAACACCCGCCGGCTCAATGATATTTTATAATTTATAATTGGGGAGTCTATACGGAAGAGAGAGTGGGGGTGGGGTTGAAAGAGATGGGCATTTAATAAAATTTTGTATTTTTTCCTTGCATAATTTTTTTTGCATAATATATATACCATGATGAACATGGCAATCGTCAGTTACATTGAAAGCTCATTTTCTGATATTTCATATAAATTTTGAAGACGCTGATCGGTTAAAGTCTATTAGAATGGGCGTGTATTAAAGGGGCATATAGAAAGAAATCATGAAAATGGAGGCGTTTAATTAGGGGGTGTCTAATAGAAGGGGGCGTGTGCAGACATTCACCAAAATTTTTGTACAATTTTTTTACCGAGCTCAGCTTCTTTGCTATTATTTGACTCGATACCCATAACTCGTTTGTGTTGAGAATATCTTTTATGTGCAGTTATCGAACGGTGCAAAAAGTAATGTCGATATCGTTTAGGCTGTTTATATTACATTTTCGTTTAGTACACGTGCTAGCGAAATATGGTATACTTCCCCTAAGTAGAATTTACGAGGTTATTTACGAGAAAAATGTTTCGCGGAAATGGAGTTTTTGACCGCCCTTTATATTTCGTAATATTTTTACTGATGTTTTTTCCATGTTTTTGTATTTCTCTTACCTCTTACCTTAAGACATCTTTTTTTTGGCAACAAAATAAAAAGATAAAAAATAGGGTATATTTTTTCTGTCTGTCCGCAAGAAAAGTGTCGTGCAACGGGGACACGAAATAGCGTGTAATTTAAAGACGGACGACCCCGTGAATTTTTCCACGGGTTAACGACTAGTACGTATATATTAAGTATTTGAATGCATTGCATGAAGATGACAGTTTCAATTCTCACTTGCCTCACTTGCCTCACTTGTCTCACTTGCCTCACTTGCCTCACTTGCCTCACTTGTCTCACTTGTCTCAAGTTTTACTTATCCAGAGTTTTGAGCGTAGGGTAAATAAACATTTTGATGCGATGATTTAGTAACATCGTCTTGCACTGTGATATGTAGAGGATGTACATTGTCGTTTGCTTACACCAGGAAACAACTGCAGAGAACACTAACACGTGTTGATGCATTATTCCTCAGCAAAAAATCAAAAAGCAAATCGTTCACATATTCGAACAAGTGATAAAAACGTTGGTCCAGTGTTAAAAGTACATCTTACAACAGTTTTTATTGAGTTCAAAAATTGTTCCTGGGCAATGCAAAGTCGTGGAGGATTCGTTTGTCCAAGACTTTCTGAAGAAATGTTCTTTCTATGAAGTGAAGTTCTGTAAACCATGAAATATTTAACACGTGAAATTTAATACCTTCATGGTGATGTGACAATAACAAAAGTACAAAAGGATTCTTGCACAGAGTACGAAGTTTACTTCGAGTCTACCCAAAAGTCATTCGTGACCCCAGATCTCTTTGAGATTTTAATCTCAAAGCGATCTGGGAACGATAATGCCTAAAAAGTACTAGTTTATCAAGAAACAATGACTTTACATTTCAAAACATTAATCAAACAAACAGAAATGTTAACTTATTGTCCTTTAGTTAAGTCGTTGTAGAATTGACAAAAAAATGTAAGATTGCACTCACTCTTGTACACAATAAAATATGGTGTGATAATCAAATCGGGTTAACCACCTTTAACTTGCATTAAACAAAATATAACAGACGACACCCAACAAGAAATTATATAAATCTATATTTCGTGTTGAAACAACACATCGTTCAGGAATAAAATGTACAAGAAAAATTTCTACAGTTAAAAACGTCAAAGTAATTAAAATTGTTACAAATGTCAAATTACGTAATTGAATTGAACACCCTGAAAAAACTACAAAATCTAAAATAATTTAATATTTTAATTTCACTATTTTTATCTAAGAAATTCGTCCTGGTAAAAATGGCTACTTTATTCGGTCTATCCTTTTTACTTTATGTTACTTATTTGCACAAGCTCGAATGTTTGTCACATCATCTGAAAAAATCCTCTAATCTATACTACAATACTTACCGTCTGTCTGTCTGTTTGTAAGCCTATTTAAAAACTACGCTAATGTTTTAAAACATGACATAAAGATGTGTTTTACGTGTATTGGGCGTAAAAATAACAGGGCGGAGGCGCTTCTCAACATAGATGCTCTGCTAATAATATACTCTTCATGTAATTATATGAACACAATCAGCTAAGTATACAGATAATACTCTTCAAAACAAAAAGAAGAGATTTTAATTGACAAAATTTAAACGATTAGTTGCTAACAGTTAATACCTCCGTGGGAATAATTTATCATGGTGTTTTAAGTTATTATTGAAAGTCATAAATCATCGCGAACAGAAAATGAAAAGATAATCTTTGGGTCAACGTCATTAAATCCCTCACTAATTTATAATCCAGACATACAACCTTCTGATGAAAAAAACAAGAAGGCATGGGTAAAAGGTTGCTAAACGTAATAATAGCGTTATGAGTGACTTTAAGACCAAAAAATACGTTAGTACTCACACTTAGTCTGAATATTTAAAACTATGTTGGGAGCAAATGAAAACTTCTTGCGAGAAAAAGAAGGCAGTCTCGTGCCCAAGCCTTTTTTTATGAAAGCGAAAAAGAAGCCCTGTGGATGAGATTGGAGTATCAAACTAATGATCGCACGCCGGTCAAATTGACCGCTCTAATGCTTGTTGATGTTAAGATGTTGACTGGATAAGCACTGGTCAAGGCAGTCACAAAAGTGAGTGCAATTGTTATCTTGTGTAGCATAACGTCCAACGTCAAGTTTTAAATACGGAACCGTTGTCAACTTATGAGTTCTTGTTCACAAGAAAGACAAACTAGATCCCAAGCTACTCAATACAAAAAATGGAAAAAAGAGTCTTGGGAACGAGTTTGCTTGCAGCTTTCTTCTTTTTAAAAAAATAATTCTCCCTCATTAAAACAATGGCCACACTTTCATTGTTTTCCAATATTTTTTGCTTACCATGATTTTAAACGTTTTCCATGCCTTGCCATGTTTGCTTCTTTTGTGATTCTGCTACACGAGTTCAAAAGAAAGTCTGGTATAAATTTTTCTAAGCAGTGATAAGTAATTTAGTCAGGACAATGGTATGGCAAACTAGTATACCGGCTAACAGAACCACTATTATAATATTTCTGATTTGGCATTTCACTGTGCTATTGCCAGTAAGCTAGCAATTACAATTATATCTGTATGTAGAACTGACAACGTCCCACCATGTATCTTTCTACTACGTTTTTGTATGAACATGGAAAGAACTGCATTATGTCTGTTACGTCGTATTTTTTTTTTTTGCTTTTTGTTTGACTTTAAATGGCCAACGTAACTTAGTTCTTTACGGTCAAGACAAAAAAAATACTTATATATAGGACGCTAAGGAGGAATTTCAACACCATTTTGTTCCTTTTTATACAAAATCCTTAGTTTCTTATGTGACCATATTATTTGCTATTATCTTTTGATAGCATCATAATCCATTCTGTTTAAACTATTACTAGAGTCGCCTTTTAAACAAAAACATGCTTTGAATTTTTTTTTTAATGCTGATTTGTGTAAAATAGCAGTAATAGCTTATAAAAAAATAGGAAAAAAATTTGATCCGCTTCTGAAGTTCACAGAGATGACGGTCCTTGCAGAGATGTACGGTGAGTTTCCAGTTGCAAATGTATTTATTTTATTCTTGACCATTTTTCAAATTGTTGTTGTCCATACCTCTTGTTGACTTTTGTCTATCCAGGTGGTGGTATATAGCGGTTGAGTTGTCGCGATATTTGTGCCAGTTTACAGTATACGAGCTAACCAAGAAACTCTATTTGTTTATTTGTGAAAAAGCAGATTTTCGGTCTCAATTGATTTCATTGGCATGCCAACGTCACTAATTTTTTCCATCTGGTCCTTAAATTTAACGTGTTTCTTCAAGATTCTTTTTGAATCTAGAGAAGTCACAAAATTCTGGCATTATATAGGATTCATGCGTTTAATTTACAAACTAAATATTTTTTTTTGTATTGAGTACAAAAAAACAGAAAACAAATTCATTAAAGTTTTGTATGCGAGATAAGTTGATTAAAGAAAAATTTTATTTGATATTTGCAAAAATAACTAAATCGAGCGAATCGATCGGTGTTAATTGATCAAACTTCTGAAGTACTTCTTCTTTCGTATCGATTTCAGGACCAATTAGAATCAAGTAAAGTCCCCCCTTTAATTTTTTTTTTATTTCTGCAAAACCAACATTGTCTTTTTCACAATAAACATGTTGACATTAGCCACCAAGGCCAAAATATATTTTCCACCGTTTTCAAATAAATTGCATGACATTATATACACAAGCAGATGCGTGCATATTTTTAAGCATACGTTATATATCCTTCTAAAATCATTTCCTATCGTATTGTTTTTATCTTTTATCGGCTTTCTTAATCAACTGCAGTTAAAATCAAATTTAAGATTACAGTAAATGAAATAATAGTTAAGTTTGGATTACTTAGCTATCAATTTTGTTTGATTTTAAATCAGATCTTTCAGAATTTAAATATAAAGATTGAATTATTGGATAAGCGTTATCGTTGTCTTTTTTATGCGTATAATAATCTTTATATTATAACGGTAGAGTAAATTCTCTGAATAATTAAGGTTTTAAGACTGTTTACTCCATGTGTGTATGTGGGTGGACGTATAGTGGTGGGTGTATAGTGGTGGGCGTATAGTGGTGTGTGTCGGAAAATGTTTTGATGAATCCTTTGTAAGACGGAGTCTTATCTCTATATTAATAATACCCATTGCCTGTCTGTCTCTGCGCAATTTTATAGCCGTGCTACGGACACACGAAATAACTAATAGCAAATGCAATATATTCTGTGTAATGGCTGCGCACAGCTTCATTCCGGGTTCCCCGCAGAATTGATAATTTGTTGACGTAAAAATCTGTGGATTTATCCACGGGTTTTCAACTGGTCTCTCGATAATAATAGCCGTATTTTGTCTGTCTGTCCACAAGAAAAGTGTCGTGCAACGGGCACACGATATAGCGTGTAATTTAAAGACGGACGACCCCATAGATTTGTCCACGGGTTAACGACTAGTCTCTTTAATAATAGCCGTCGTCTGTCTGTGTGTCCGCGAAAGATGCGTCCTGTTACGGAAACACGAAATGCGATATATAAAGGACGGGCGACCCCGTGGATTTATCCACGGGCCACCGACTAGTCTATATTATAATACTCGCTGTCTGTCTGTCTGTCTGTGCGTATGTGTATAAGCCAGAATGGTAATTGTGAGTAGCAATGGGCAAAACAAACTCTCTACGGGCTAACGAGTTTTACTGAACAGAGACATAAAATTACACAAAACACACAGGACAAGATTCTGGTCATCTATAATTCGCTTGACTGACGAATAAAATTTTTAGAGAAGTAGTTTTTTTCTTTTATAATTTGAACAGATTTTGCAGGACGGTATCTAGGCTCAATCTCTATGAGCTGTAAATATCTTTGCGAAACAATTGTATCCGCGACATTCGGATGTTAATAATTTCGGACAAACCGTCCGTTTTTTTTTTCTTATGCATCTTACGTAATTTTCGTGACGTGTGGTTAGTTTATTAAAATGTCGAAAATTCTGGTCAATATATGAGGTAGATTCTTATGTTAGAGCATAATCATAAGGTTAGAGGAAACTCAGTTACGACAAGATTCTATTCTTTCACCAAGTCATATATTGCCCAATCAACAATTTCGGACATAATTTTTCAAGGTTGTTTTGGCTGTTTCTCAAAATGGCCAAACAGCATCACTTGGCCAGTATTTTACTGCCGGCAAGCTGCAAAGGTTTACTTTGACTGTGCAAGTAACCAAAGTCGAAAATGCGCTATCTGCACTTTCCACAATGCCCGCATTATGGAACAATCCCCTCCACGACCCGAAAAGGTGCAAAAGATCGAGGAATCTGCGCGTGCTGACTGCAGCAAAAGTTAGTACTCTCCAAGATTTTGGATCTAACCAAATAATCTAATATCCTACTTCACTGTGAGCAGTGAAAAGTGAACATTCGCAAGTCCAGAATGCGTGTTTTTGACATAGAAAGATATTTCTCGATTGTTTGTGCTTCCTATAAAATTACTCCCTGCTTTGCAATGTTTTATGTCCTGGATTGAAGATGGAACAAAAGTTTATTTAGAGAGTAACTTACTCGCTGATAAAATGTTAAAAATCTTTTTAGTACTATTAGTTCTTTTAATTTTATTTATAGAATAATATTTATCATTTAGTTTGTATATATACAGGACAAAGTTTAAATTCTGTTTGCTGTATTAATTCGATTATCATATAACAGTGCATTGTTTTATTAAAGTAACGTTTGGAAGAAGAGAGTGCCAACAGAGAATGTTTAATGCTATTGCACGAGAGAACTCTCACACCTAACAACCATTACTCTCTCGTAAAGAACTCTCCACATGCTATTCTTGTCCAGGCTCTGCCAAACTTTAATAACAAACTTACCTATATCATGGAGATACCTCCATGCCTATATGAATTATTAATATCCGTTTACGCTAGGAGGTACTAGGTTGACATTCACCTTTGTTACTAAGAAATAGAGTTGCTATTTAACCAGTGGTGTCTGGTGAATACATTGTGTAGGGATCATATAAGTCACGAAAAATCTATCGAAGAAACTACAAAGTTATTTGCTTGCAAACTTATAGGAAGGGTTTATATGAAGACTTTTCTGAGGGGAAGAGAGAGTAGTTTTTAGATAGATGACAATAGTTTTAAATGTTGTTTATTTTATTCACAAAAAACACTGCAATAAATCCAGCTTGTACGCCTATCAACTTCCTTTTAATAGTTTTTTAAAAAAGAAAAAGTTGATTATCAAACGTTTAACAACATTAATCGCTTGGTTGGAGTCTTCCTGTTCCATTGCTGCGTTATTAAGCAGGCAATTTTTCTCCCTTATTTACTGTCAAGCGAAGTATATTGGTTACAGTTTGTTCACTTCTTGTTGTTGTTGTTGTCGTAGTCGTTGTCGTTGTTGTTATTGTCGTCGTTGTTGTCGTCCTTGCCGTTGTTGCCTTGTCGTTGTTGTTGTCGTTGTTGTTGTTGTCGTTGTCGTTGTTGTCGTTGTCGTCGTTGTTGTTGTTGCCGTTGTTGTTGTCGTCGTTGCCGTTGTTGTCTTCTCATTGTTGTTATTGTTGTAGTCGTTGTCGTGGTTGTTGTCGTCGTTGCCGTTGTTGTTGTTTTGCTGTTGTTGTTGTCGTCGTTGCTATTTCAATTAGCAACTAGATAATATTAGTACATTATGACATAAAACAAATGTTTCTGTAGCGCCACATTGTTTTTCTGTTGCACCCGAGGTTTAAAACCTCCTTGATGTAATTAGGAGGGTTTTTTTAATTAACATACACTTCCTACTAATGTTCTCATCCAATAGAATGAATAGAACTCTCCCACGAATACACACCCAATTACGTTCGTCCATTCAAAAATACCCTTGCCAATAGAATAAATTGTTTTATTCTTCATGCACAGCGCATGTGCATTCCTCAGCACTCTATCATCGCATTCCATTTAATAACAGCGACCATAATCTAATCTCCATTTCTCCTATGACACTTCAGTTTTTTTGTGAAAAAAAAATATTTCCATGGTTAAATAATAACAAGAAAGCCTGCACTACTGTGCTAAATATTTTGCTTAGATAATGCGACCATGAGCTAGTCGTTAATACTATGATATATCTATTGAGTTGTTTTGTGAGCATTTCTAAAATGCCTTGCTGCGAACAGATAATCGGTTATATATTTTTAGTTTTCAAAAGTTTTCAATGCTTTTGTACATTGTATTGTCGTCGAATAAATCCCAATTTGTAATAGAATTAATAAGGTTTAATAAGATGCATTCTGACAATTCTCCAAAGGTAACTTTATTTCTGTTGGAGATTTTTTTTTATTTTCATTGAATGTCTGTTTTTAAGTGTATTTTTAAATGGATTTCGTCCTCACTGCAGAAGGGCAAGTATAAAGAACATTGATAGACAGTTCGCGTATAAACTTTTAAGTTATATAAATCCTTATAAATATTTAATTTTCAAGATTTGAAGACTCGCTGTTGTTGTCTATGTTTTGGTTAGAAAATATTTTGTTTGTTTGGTTGTTTTTATTAGCTATATTTATATTCTTCTGTGATTTATCATTCTATTATTGGGAAACATTGACTGCTTAGACATTTTTTAAACTGCAAACGTATATGGAAGGGGAATACGTGCAATTACTGTTATTTAGAAATTGTGTTAGCTTGTGATCCAATCAGTCTTCTTCGTTTGTTTGTTTGTTTTTTCTTGCTTTATTTTTGGAATATGACGTGATTTAAAAAATGTTAATTTTGATGTCATTTACTAATTGTATTTTTGCACTATATAAGTTGTGGACTTTTTTAATTGCATCATCATCATCTGTTAATTTCAACAACTACAAATTTTCCAACTAGAATATTTCACCAATTAAGACGTACAGATATTTAGAAGGAGTTTTATTTTATTTTAGACGAAATTTTTTTATAGTTGCTTCTACTAAAGAGATTTTTGAAAATACTAGATGTTTAGGATAGAAAAATGTCTAATTATTTAAGTTGCCAATAGCAACGAGCAATAGGAACAAGAAAAGTATGTTTAACAACGTTATTTTATGAACAAAAAAAAAGTTTTTATTAATAAAATTTAATATCACTCTTAAAAACTCGTACTGTATTAGATAAGTTGAGACTAGAGACATAGCATGTAAAAATGTTATCTTTAATTAACCTCAGGCATAGATCATGACTTCCTTAGAAAGGATTAAATTGCATCAATTATAATGACATGTCATTAAATTAGGAAGTATATTAAACAGCATGATTTTTTTCTTCTTTTAAGGGAAGCAACAAATCACAGAAACACATACCTCGGTAGTAAAAAGCAGTAGACGATCAACATCATCGGTTGCTAGCACTCGACACTCGACGTTATCCAGTCGGCAATCGTTAGAATCAAGTCGTCCGTCATCAGCTGGCAGTGGACGGCTGTCTGCAGCTTTTTCGGGTTATCTCGAACGTCCTGCATCTGCAGTTTCCAGCAGTAGCCGCAAGCATAAAGATAGACCAATCGAGAGACCCCCAACAGGTGATGAACCCAGGGTTTTAAAGCGACGAGTAAAACAAGAGAAAAGGTCTAAATCTGCGGATTTCCGTCGCAAAAGGAGAGGTTCTTTTCATGAAAGTATACCGAAATCGAAAGATGATTTAGATCCAGGTATTTTTACTGTCGTAGGACGTCCAAATAATCCTTGGGGCGACGAGAATTTAAAACGTAACAAAAGCGTTCCAAATTTATCACGTGATAACAATCGCACTGTTTTACAATCCACTGAAAATTTATTTAGAGAAGAGACACTTAAGTCAAAATCGACACCTGATCTGAGAAAAACTGAAGAAGAGAAACCAAAGCTAGAACGAAAAAGATCAACAAAGAATATCTATATCAAATCTGTACGCTCAAGCACGAAAGAAGAAACTCAGACGACAAATCATACCGAAAGCACAACAACAAAAAGTACCAGCGTTGTAAATAAACAAGAGAATAAGGAGTTACTTAACAATAAACCAGAAGTCAATGAACTCATTGAAGATGGAAAGAAATTGATCAGGAACCAAGAGGAAAAAGAAGAAAAGAAGAAGAAAAGAAGAGGAAAGAGAGGTAAAGGAAGAGGTTATAGAAAACACAGAAAGTGTTACGACTGAATCTGTACCACAACCTGAAGACGTATTTCTTCGAAATAAGCCAAATAAAATCAGTGCACTTGACATCGGCCATCTTGGAAAAAGAGAACCCGATTCGGAACTCCAGTCAACTCAAGATCTGCAAACACAAGTGCAAGAGTTTCAAAAAAGTTGTGAGAATTTATTGGAGGATATTCATAGCATACCTGTTGACAACAAACCACGTGAGAAAACCGTCCAATCAGAAACACAGCCCACACAACAGGGATTAGAAAAAGAATTAAGGGAAGAACAATACACAAGAGAAGTTGTTGTCCACGAGAAGCATCAGCGCAGAGAAATTGTCTTATCACGTTTCTCTTCGGATCTTCCTACTGACTTAATCGATCAAGGTATAGAAATATTAAAGGATTTTATCAAGCAGTTGATATTAGAAGATAAAATCCGAAATATAGTTTCAATAAAAAGATTTGTTTCGAGTACCGAAGTAGAATATCACTCTGATCAATTCGAAGAAGAAGAAGAAAAAGAAGAAGAAGAGATAAAAATGTACCGTAGAAGTTTACAGGAGACCGGACTCGGTTTAGAGCGGCACTCCTCCATGCCAGAAATGACCAGAGATGAATTCTTGGAGAAAAGAGAGGAAATGAAAAAGAAGGGCATGAAAAGAAATAACAGCTTAACAAACGTGTCTGGAACACCAAAGAAAAGAGTTATCAAAACCAAAGTATCAAGTAGATTGTTGCAATCAACTGCTGCCAGTCATGGAAAACAAAAATCCAAGATTGCATACGTGCCACCTGCCAAAAGAGGCGATCCAGTTTGGACAGATCAACCTTTGAAAAATGTGGACAGTGGGTATTCTTCTCAAACGTTCGTCAAATACTACGATGATGAACCGCCAAGAAACATTATTCACTCCGCTAACACTATCCTGGACGACCACGAGAGGTTTGAATGGAAGCCAAACTCGAGAAGAGCTTACGAGGAGCATCGTCGAAGTGAAAGTCAGGATGATGCGAGATACTATGATATCAATAATAATTACGACCGTTCAGACGGGTCGTCTGAAAACAAATATGGTAGCTATGAAAACAAATATGGTAGCTCTCCAGGTAATCAAAATAAACAGTTTCCACCTGAACGGTCACCGAAAAAGTATCACATCCCTCAATCAGATGATGAAGAAGATCCACGCAAAATGAAGACGCCATTTTATACAAGTGGATCACCTAGCTTAATGCAAAACCGAGGATATGGTGAAAGTAATCGCGACAGTGATTTTTCATATGCGCCTTTCACAACATTTGGGAGTCAGGGTAAGGTTCTGTCTGCATTTACTTCGACTTCAAGTGTTCACGAATCCAACACGTTTAAGTATGTTTATACCATTGACGCTGAGCTGAGTTATCGAGAATATAACAAATTAATGAGCATTATCAACATGCTGCAAGAACAGAAGAAGAAATGGGAAGATGAAGTACAAGAAGTCCGAGATAAGCTTGAGAAAACTGGTAAAGAAAAAATGCAGCTTGCTCATAATAATCACATCCTGAGACAGAGTTTAGAAGCAGCGAATAGAGCGATTAAAGAGATTAATGGTAAAGTGCAAGAGCTGAAACAAACTTTGGTTCCATTGAGAGAAGAAAACTCAAATCTCCGCGAAGAGAACGACGAAATAAAGTCAAGAATGGATTTGACGAAGAAGGATAAGATTACCTTTTTAAATGAGATTCAAGAACACAAAAAGATGCAGTTGGTTTACGAAGAAAAATTGGATGTTAAAGATCTTGAGATGGAAGATTACAAAAAAAGCATGCATGAGAAGTTTCGAAATCTTGAAGATGCTTACAGGAATTATCGAGACGACATGGAAGAAAAACATCAACAGCTAATAAGTGAAGTTGAACAACTGAGGCAATTGAATGAGAACTTGAAAAGAGAGCTGGAAGCTTTAAGAAAAGAAAATTCTAATTTAAAGAAAGACATAGGTGAACTCCAAGAGAGAAATGAACGTCTTGAAAACGAATTAAGACAAAGGAAAAACATTGACGAGGAGTTGGTTACCGTGGCCAAAGAAAAGCAGATGCTTTCAGCAAACACAAAAGACTTGGAAGAATTGTACAAAAAAGAAATTGAAAAAGCAAGCCAAGAAATTGAACGAACAAGATTTGAGATCGACAGATACAAAGACGAGACCAGAGCGTTGGAAGGGGAAAATGACCAATTAAAGTTTGACCTAGAAACGTTGGAAAATAGGATAAAGGATCTGGAGAGTACAAATGAAATGAAAGAAAACGAAAAGAACATCGAAAGACAACAGAATGAAATAATGAAGAACGAGATAGATGAATTGAAGAAGCAGCTACATGTTTTGGGGGCTTTGAAACAAGAAAAGATCATGCTGAATGAAGAGAAAGAAAGGTCTAAAGGACAGTTAGAAAATCTTCAAAAGCAACTCGTCGATTTAGAACGAGCAAGGAGAGAATGTTTCATCAACGAGCATGAAAATCAAAGGTTAAAGTCAGAGTTGGAACGACTTAAGCACGACATGCAAGATATCGACCACTTGAAAAGGGAACACGCTTCTGATTCTACAGAAAATAAAAAGTTGAAGGCTGAATTACAACATTTGAGAAGTCAATTAGGATTACTGGAAGACAAGCAAAAATTCATAACCAGCCCTTACAATGATGAGATCAAATCTGAGTTGGAAAATATCAGAAATCAAATGAGAGACCTTGCCAACAAAGATCAAGAGAGGAAAGTAGAATTATACACTGGCGAGTTGAAGGGCGAACTGGAAAGTCTTCGGAATCAAATCAAGGAATTGAATGAATCGTCAACCATGTGCCAAAGAGAGCTGGAAGCTTTAAGAAAAGAAAATTCTAATTTAAAGAAAGACATAGGTGAACTCCAAGAGAGAAATGAACGTCTTGAAAACGAATTAAGACAAAGGAAAAACATTGACGAGGAGTTGGTTACCGTGGCCAAAGAAAAGCAGATGCTTTCAGCAAACACAAAAGACTTGGAAGAATTGTACAAAAAAGAAATTGAAAAAGCAAGCCAAGAAATTGAACGAACAAGATTTGAGATCGACAGATACAAAGACGAGACCAGAGCGTTGGAAGGGGAAAATGACCAATTAAAGTTTGACCTAGAAACGTTGGAAAATAGGATAAAGGATCTGGAGAGTACAAATGAAATGAAAGAAAACGAAAAGAACATCGAAAGACAACAGAATGAAATAATGAAGAACGAGATAGATGAATTGAAGAAGCAGCTACATGTTTTGGGGGCTTTGAAACAAGAAAAGATCATGCTGAATGAAGAGAAAGAAAGGTCTAAAGGACAGTTAGAAAATCTTCAAAAGCAACTCGTCGATTTAGAACGAGCAAAGAGAGAATGTTTTCATCAACGAGCATGAAAATCAAAGGTTAAAGTCAGAGTTGGAACGACTTAAGCACGACATGCAAGATATCGACCACTTGAAAAGGGAACACGCTTCTGATTCTACAGAAAATAAAAAGTTGAAGGCTGAATTACACATTTGAGAAGTCAATTAGGATTACTGGAAGACAAGCAAAAATTCATAACCAGCCCTTACAATGATGAGATCAAATCTGAGTTGGAAAATATCAGAAATCAAATGAGAGACCTTGCCAACAAAGATCAAGAGAGAAAGTTAGAATTATACACTGGCGAGTTGAAGGGCGAACTGGAAAGTCTTCGGAATCAAATCAAGGAATTGGATAATATGAATCGTCAACCGCCACCACTGGTTCATGTGCACCCACAACCAATCTACATGCACCACCACCACAACAGTCAAACACGGTCACGCAGGAGACATTAAATACTATTATAAAGTCAGAGAAAGAGAGAATATCAGAGAGAGTTATCTATATCAAAGATGAGAATGGAAATTTAAGAGAATTAAAGAAGGATGAGATGAACATGCAAGAAAAAGTGAACAACCAAAAAGCCAATTGGTTAATGAGGATGAAATAAGTGTTGCGTCAGAAATACAAGTGGAATCTGCGATGCCTGTGGACTTGATGAATGACAATGACTCTATTGAGATTGTCACCAGCAGCCAAGAGGACCTACAAAATCAAAGAAAACCAAATGGATCTTTAAGTAGTCAATCTGAATTACAGAATGGACACAAGTCAGAACAAGAATTCAACATCCTCCAGACCAAGCAGTACTGACACCTACGTGTTGAAATCAAGTGAAATTAGCAGAAGAGAGAGAGAAAAGAGTGAATATTCTCGTTCAGATGGAGAATTTGCAACACAGGATCGAGGTGGAAGATCAGAAAGGATTGGAAATCGAAGCAACGAAGAGGAAGAAGATGAAACCAAAGCAAAACAAAAACAAATCGAGGCAAGAATAAGACGTAAGAGGGAGCAACGGTCAGACTGGGCTTTAAAAACGCCTGACATCCACCAACTAAAGCGCTCTTCAATGGAAGAACTTGATGATGAAGAACAGTTTGAAAATGACAGTCGAAGAAGAAGAAAACAGATCACGATCAGCCGGTGGACGATCTCGCTCAGCGGATCCGAGATCACACAGATCACTGGATAGAAACTTTGCTAACTCGTTGGATCGATCTTCGTCCTTTAAACACGCCCAGAGAGATAGACCGATTAGTAGAGGGTGTCGCCAACTGGTGAACAAAGGCAGAAACAGAACACAAAAAAAGAACGAGGGCGTTCCCCAAATAGAAGAAATAGAGACTACGTGCAAAGTACGATAAACAACGGAACAACTTTTCTAGCGATAGGAAAGACACCACAGTACAAAAGAATCAACGCTATGCTGTGGAGATAACAGTCGATAACAGAAACATATCTATGGAGAGACAACAAGAGATCACCAGGCTAATGAGCGACAAGCAAAATGTTCGTGTAGTGAAACAAAATCACGATGATAGCCTGTCGCCTACTCGACGAAGGAGAGTTAAAAGTGGAGAAAGAAGGTTGAGTAGAGACAGAAGAAGACGAATGAGTGACAACTACGAAGATAGCAGTTCTGAAATTGATGAGAGAAAACCACGCAGGAAGCAACCGACGAAAAGTAGAGACAATCCTATACGAAAGTGAGACATATCGCGATGGAAATGCGTTTGATGCCAGTGATATGTTGGCCGAAGCAATGCGATCTAGACAAGAGCAAGCAATGACAAACAAAATAGGAAGTATGTTTAATTTTTATTTCTGCAGTGCAAGTGTGGACTATGCATTGTTTTCTAACTTATTCCTAAAACTAGGATGGAATGTTTTTGAAAGAATAGAATAGAAAAGGTAAAAAACAAAATTACTAACTTTTGTTTTGTGTTTTCTTTTTCAAATTAAGTAAATTTGATAATTAAGTAAAGCCTTTTTTGTCATGTGTCATTTTCATTCTTAACAAAAAAATATCAATAGGCGTTCGCAGAATGGAATTCAAAGATAATGTACGACATCCCCCAGTTAATGACATAATGGTAGCACAGCAGCAACAACAGCAGCAAAAACGAAGAGAAGAAGAGCTTAGGAAACAACAGTTACTGCAACAAGAACAACAAAAGCAACAACAATTACTGCAGGAACAACAAAAGCAACAACAATTGCTGGAGAAACAAAGGCAACAAAAAGAGTATGAGCATCAGCTCAAGCAGCAACAATTACTTCATCAGCAACAACAACAACAGCAAGAACAAAAACAACTTCTGCTAAGACATCAACAATTGCAACAACAACAATTGCAACAACAACAACAAAAACAACAGCAACACCACCATCAACAACGACACCAACACGAAGAACGAAGAAACACAGAAACCATTAAGTATCACACAGAAAAAGTGATGACATCCACACAAAGAAGTAACACATTACCCTCACAACAAAAACCTCCAGTAAAACCAAAGAGAATGTTCGAGTTGGACAGAGGTTATTTAACCGACTCATCGAAACCAGCAAGAGTGCAAGGTAAAACCGTCATGTCGAAGAGTCAAACAGACTTGAATGATGAACGAAGCTTGGAGTTTGACTATAGGTAATTCAATTTAGTTTTCGTTTGGAAAGACTTACATATGCTGTTTGTGCTTTTTTGTGCATAGCTACATCTGTTTTATTTCTATCTTATCTGTACTAATTTTCGTGCGTACACAAAAAAAACCTTATTTACTAATTTCGGCTCTTACTGATTTTCAAGTACGCAAAATTTGGTCCAGAAATTTTACGTAAAATGTTTATCGCGAAAAATTAACAAACACGAAATTGATTTAGATAAGGCTGTTTTAAGCCTCAAATTTCTTTGAGCTATAAACAGAATAATTCTAGAGTTTAGATGGAAGAAACGCATCTATAATTTTAAAACCTCAATTATACTATGTTCTCGTTGTTTTGTGCAAAATGCAAAATAAATGAATTCGCGCGAAATAGGTATGTTTTTGGTTTACGAAAGTTAGTACGATGGAAGTGTTACCTTGTCTTCAACATTAGTTATATGAAACATAAACATTTATGCGAGAATATATTGCTTGCCGTAAGTTTGTCTGTGAGCGAAAAAAGTAACTGTGAGCGTATTTAAGAGCGAAATCCTGCGGATTTTCCCACGAACTATCAACTACTGTATCCTATTATTACTATAGGAACAAAACCAGCCAACAAAAACACGTTCAAAACCTACGTGCAGATGAATCGATTAAACTAACTCTCACGCCATCACTCGCAAATAAAAAACATCGCGAAGATGAGCTGTACGCAAAAATAAATAAGCAAAACTCTCAGTCTCACAAAAGTTTGACTGAGCAAGACATGGATCAAGTTAATAGAATGGAAAGAGCAAGACAAAAAACATCTTCAAAAGAACACTCGAGGTTAGTATTTAAAACTGTATGATTAGGAAACACATGTGTAGGGTACAGCAAGCACAACGGACCCTGAGGTGACACAAAAAGGTTCGAAAAATGGAGAAGTCGTTATTATGGAAGGATTCTATAAGGGTTTTTTAAGGAGAAGGGACAAAATTTAGTTCGTAAAATTCAGATGTTCGCTATATCAACGATTCGTAGTTCATTGTAATTGATTCCTAATAAAACTTTGCTTGGCAAGTTCGACATTGCTCAAAAGGCTTTTATATGAGATATTACCAACATACATTTTTATTACCAGGTCAAGAAGAGCGAAGTACAGACATTGAAAGATCTCTACGTAAAAGTGCAAGCCAATCTTCTACAAAGAGCGTGATCACGATGGATGGCATCCCAGTAGAACGATCTGGCAGAGAAAAAGGTGTGAGAAGTGTGACCCAGGATGCTGCATTAAAGAATAGCTTTATTACCGAAAAAGAAGCAAATGCGATGTTTTCAAAGGCTGTCAAACATGCGTCCTCAGGAGTATCGCAAGAAAAGCAGAAGTCGCGTAACACATACGAAACAGCAGGCAAAGGAGACTATGTCCGCCATTCAACATGGAGTCATCAAGACAAACAGGAATTACGTCATCACAATAAGAATCAAATCAGCAATGAAGATTGGCAACGAGCTAACACGATGCCTCGAAATATGAAAACACAAGAAGAAAATATACAGAGAAAGAAAATATACAAATCTTCTGAAGCACTGTCTAGTGTGGAGCATCAAAATCGGAGTTATCGAGACACGAAATTACACGGAGAAGTCCAACGTCGAAATAAACAAACATCACGTGACCCGACACACAGATTAAGCGCCATGTCTACCGACAGCTTGGGCGGGTTTTCGCAAATTACATACACAACAGTCGGCGACTCAAACTCTCGTTACGACGATTACGCCACTCAAATTGACGACGATTTGTCGAAACGAAGTCCTAATAACCAATACGACAGAAATCAAAAATATCACGACGAAAGCGATATATTACGCCACGCTAAATCAATTCCCAAGGGACACAGTAAATTTCACTGTGATAAATGTCGCGAGTTAAATTTAAGAACGCCGAAAGGAGAGCCAGTTAGATTTTGTTGGGAGAGATATTACCCTATTAGCGAGACCACACCAAGGCCTAGCCTGCAAAGTTTACACCGCGTTTAGAACTTTATAATTACAGCAACTTTTTTACGTACTTTTGTTTCACAGAACAGGTTTTATCTCTGATCGATGTTCGGTTAAAATGATCTATTTTAAAATAGGAACCGCTAAAAGCTCAGTTAAAATTTGCTAATATAATTTGCAAACTAGCGGGTTTTTTGCACATTTTATATAATTTTTCGGTACGATTGTGCATACTATTTTAGAAATATTCTATTTCACTACCACCATTAGGGTGATTGTATGAAGGTTTAGTGTCAAATTAGAAGTTCCACATCTTAAAAGAAATAAGAGCCAGCCTCTAGAAAAATGTTTAAAGAAATTTTTTGCCTATCTGAATTTATGAAACTTTCGGGCACAAAAATCTGATGCGCAAACAATTGATTCGCAAAAGGTGGAAAGTTTATCAAATTTTAGTTTTGAACAATATGCAATAGCTACTCGTACTTTTTATTCGTAAGGATTCTGCGAAAGAAAAGTTGTGAAAATTTCATGAATTAAATTAAATAACCAACAAAAGAACAAAAATAGAGAAAGAAATTTTTTGAAGTTGAAGAAATTGTCAAAAACTATACAGAAAAAAAAAAGTTTTCGTAATAAATAACTGCTATTTTTTAAGTCACAAAAATTCATCACAAAATGCTTCAGTTATTACGAAAACGAAGAAAAACATTTTTTTTACAGAAATAACTTGTAACATTAAGTAGGCACGTTGTTTTTTGCATATAATAACTTAATAAATCTTGTATTATATTTGAGAATAATTTTATTAATTAATCAACTAGGAGTAGTGAGTATAAGTGCATATATTTTTTCGAAACACTTGCTAAAGAAAAATCATATGATATCATCACTAGAATTGTTTTCGTTGTTCGCTACTGCTTGTGCATGCATGAAGATTACTGTAACATCTTTTCAATATCCAAACATTTATTGCTGTAAACATTTATACAAAATTGAACACTAATAATGTATTGAACATTTTCTCTGATATCATTAATTACAGATCCGTCAAAATTTATTTAAATATAAAAAAAATGTTTGCGACTTCTGTATAATAAAATGGGGTAAATGGTAAAACATTGTCCCATTAGACGCTTTGTTAATGTTGATATCGACATGCAGAGATTACTAATTTCCGCAAGTCAAAAAATGTTGTATTCATTTTGGCGAATCGAACAGATTTTGACTTTTCGCGGGTATTAATTACTTTATTCGCCAAAAAATTTTTTTTACAATTTACTAGAAAGTGCGAAGTCTTAGGTTTTAAAAAATTTGTTTTTTGAAAAAATTACTTTGTCAGTATAACTGGCTTCAGTATTTAGTACACAGCGATAAAAAATTTAAAATTTCACGAAAATATTTCACGAAAAAATTAGTTTCCTCCAGGTAACTAATTTTCCACGAAAGTCCAAGATTATACAAACATATACAAAAGTTAAAACTGAAATCACTAAAATACTTAAAATAACCACCAGTACATAAAAAATACCAAATTAAATAATGCTTACAGCCTCTTATAACCTCATAACTTCATATAACGTAATTGTATTAAGTGGTATTATTTTGTTGTCCCTTAGTCAATGCATGGCTATCAAAACTGTTCGGCAGAAGTTCTTTCAAAAAACAGCGCTTGTAATTTCTATCGTTATCAACTAGAATAACTTCCACATCTCCAAATTCGGACATAAACTGACGGCACGCTCCACAGGGATACACGAATTGATCTTTAACATCAGTACAAACTGCTATTGCTCTGAACGAACGGCTACCTTCACTTATGGCTTTAGTATATGCAGTTCTTTCAGCACAAATTGCTAATCCATAGCTCACATTTTCCACATTGCATCCTTTTACAACTTTACCATCTTGACACAGTAAGGCAGCGCCAACGCGGAATTTACTGTAAGGCGAATAGGAGAATTCTTTTGCAGATAAACATGTATTTATAAGTGTATCCAACTCTTCTTCATTCAAGTTACTCATTTTGTGTTGCACTTTATTTCTAAAAAACATTTTTCACTTATAGCTATAGGGCAAACATAATGATCCACAGCAGTACTAGATCTGAGTAGTTACATCGAAAAGGTTACTGTTGTGATGCTTACCAAAGGCATCACCCATACATTTCTTTTATATAACAAAACAGTTAAAAACGCCTCAAACAACAAAAAATAACACTAAACCAACATTCTTTAATTTTTAATTTTCAATTATTTTGTTCTTCATTACTATGAAGTCTGAATACTAAAATTAGGAATTATTCACATACCCCTCATGCCAGAAGTTGTCGGAAATCTCTTTGCAAATAATTCACAAAAAGGTTTTCCAAATCTGCCCTGAGTTCAGTCGGCTTGAGAATACCTTTTTAATGTGAGTTCATGAAATAAGACAAGTTTTAGTGATCGAAATATGGAATTTGATTTACTTAGATCCTATCATATTTCACAGTATATGTTTAAGTGTAGATTTCTCAGTAATAACACAAGTATAAAAGTTATTTCTTGCTTTAGTATAGCCAGATTTTTTTCGGTTATTTACTTTCTATGATAAGGCCATTTCTACCACTTAAATTTTGTTAAAAAGAAAGTTATGGAGCTAAGAAAGTCTTAAGATTCAAAACCAATTCCCACAACTAATGTGGGCAACAGTTTTATCTACTTAACTTGATCGTTACATATGACAGTTATAATGTTGAATATGGTTAACACACAAAATGTCTTGTTCACCCTGCGAAACCTTTGTGAATGATCCTGACTTTCTACAAAATTCTATTGGGCACCCATGTTTTTAACCCACACACCCAATCTGAAAATGCCCATGTTAAAGCTTTTTTCAAAGTGCAAGTCAAAGCTTTTCTAATATGCTACTTCAGATATTTTTGTTCTTAATTTTAATTATGTTGTGTAGAAAAGCCTCAAAGTTTTTGGGCATAGTGCACAGCAAATAATCCATTCCAGGTTATGCCATTATATTAAAAAAAACAAAAAACCAGAAAGCTTAAACAAATAAAATAAATGTGATAATGTTTTAAAGTTTAAAGGGGCCGACACATATCCAAATAATTTTTCACATTTGAAAGTTATTTAAAGAATCAGCTTGGCTCAACTCATCTTACAAGTTTGAATTGAAAAATAACAAACTGAAACCTCTGCAGCTTGATGTGTATGATCCAAGAACTTGTGTTATGTTTTTTATATTGTATTTATATTAGGAATTATTAACTGTATTTTCAACCGGTTAATACGGGAAATCCGTAGCGCTGATTGGATAAAAAGCCTTAACGACGGGCTTTATACAGCACGGTATAACTTTTAACCTCTTAGAAACCATAATGGTAGCTATAAATGTAAACAAATAACATTGCCAGAGAATTGTGAAAACATAGCTACAAACACTACATCCATCCACTACATCAAGAAATGTTGATAATTTTAAATCCATGTTCGATGGTGCACACATAAATAACTGCGTTCTTAATATAAACATCCATGAGCACAATGAGCAACAAGCAAAAAGACGTCGAATTTGTGTGATAGACTCTTCTTCTGACGAAGAATAAACTTTGGTTCAAAAAACGTTTAAAAAAGTTCTATATATAGTTCTTCGAATTCAAATGTTTTGTTTTCTCTTTGTACATGTATTTGAAAAATTGAAACAATGAAATTCTAATCAAACGTTTTCTTTTTTTAACAAAACCTGGTTTTTACAACCTTGTCACAAGTAAATCTTTAGAAAATAATCCTGGTTTCTACAAACATTTGAAAAATAGCATCAGTTAATATCGGTCAGCGTATCGACCTTGCAAGCTCGGTCTATACTTTTGACCTCGGGTAATATTTCTCGGTATAAAAGACAAAACAGTTTATATTGTATTAAGATATGCAGCCATTGACCAAACAATTTGTAATTTGTTATTCTGCATGCTCAACATAATGATAATCAAATTAATATTAAAACTTTGTTGCCATAGTGCATTATAAAGTGTTTTTAATTTCTTTTAAGGCGTCCCAGAACCGTCCCATCTCAAAACAAATAGCCTTAGCCACTAACATTAGTGAGCAAAAGCTACGTAATTTCAAATTTCGGAAAACTAGAAGTTAAAATTTCAAAAAAAATAAAACTATCCGAAATTAAAAAAAATCTAAAATTGAAAATACAAATTAAAAGAAATCCAAAAAACTAAAACTGAAAATTGAAAACTCTAAGATGAGCCAAGTATTAAATGGCTAAGAATTAGCATTTTTGTTGCCAAAAACAATTTTTATCAAGAAAAAATTAATTCATCCGCATAGCTTAACCCATAAAGAATATCATTCAAGTTTTATTCTAGATTTACATTTTTTCTTAAACAGTTCTGAAAAGTCAAATTGCAGAAAAGACCTCTAACTTGAAAACTCAGCCACTCACAAACGTCAAACTGACGATCTCGTGGCAACTTGGGTATGGATGCTGCCTCTGGTGACAGGAGTGTTTATATATAAAAAGTGTCTGCTGCACTGGTACCTGATAAGGGCCTCTTTTTTTGAATTTTCTACTGCCATAAACACAAGGATATTTTATTTCATAGTATTGAAGCTCAAGTTTTATTATTTTTTGTTATTATTTTGGGGAAGTCTTAATACTTTATCTATTCCTGACACAGACATCAATGAAATTCTTCTTTTTGTGCATATCTGTTTTTTTTGCCTATCAAGATATCATGTAAGAACTTTAAAATTCTTCAGTAAAAACTATTATCTTTTTCTGCAAAAAGAAGAACAGTTCAGTTGCTTTTTTCAAAGACATATTTAATACCTAATAACCTAGAAACCAGTCCTTTGCTTCTTTGAAAGGAATCATTCTATGGGAAACGTTCAAAATGGTCAAGGAATTAAACATGTATTTTGCAAAAACCTCTTCAATTGAATTATTAGAATATATACAAGCTTTTATCATCATTTTGAGTAATGCTTTATTTACTTTCCTTCGATGTTAAAATAAAATTCTACAGAGAGCACTTGAAATCTGCTGGAAAAACTTGTACTGGTACCAGTTCAGAAGAGGGTGCCAATAAGCCGCAAACATCATCATCATCATCATTCTCGGCTTAACGTCCGTTTTCCATGCTAGCATGGGTTGGACGGGGTATATTAATGACCCTCTTCCAATCTGATCTAGACTGTGTTAGATCTAAACTCAACTTCCTCTGTATCAAGTCTGTCCTTATAACCTCCTGCCAAGTCTTTCTCGGTCTGCCTCTGGGCTTTGCCCCAGGAACTATCAAGTCTCTACACTTTCTTACCCAATTATCCTCCTCCATTCTTTCCAAGTGCCCCAGCCAATTCAATCTTCTTATCTGGATAACATCTTTAATTCTACGGAGACTTAGCCTGCTTCTTAGCTCATCTGAACTCTTTCTGTCTCTCAGACTGGCGTTACACATCCACCTAACCATTCTCATATCATTCCTTTCTAAACGGTCAAGATCTTCCTGCTTCACTGCCCATGTCTCACTACCGTACAACATAACACTTCTTACACAGGCCTCATACAACCTACCTTTTACCTCAATTGACAGGACTCTGCTAGTCAACAAAGGAAGTAACTCTCTGAACTTTTTCCAAGCAGAACCTATCCTGCAAGTAACACTTCTTCCAACACCCCCTTCACTGCCCAACATATCACCTAAGTAACAGAAGTTCTCAACTATCTCTAACGAGCCACTGTTGTACATCATTAAAGCTGGAAATACTTCATTCTCTATAATCTCACCTTTGCAACGCTTGCATACAAACTGAATGTCAGCTCTTAACCTTCCACTAATACTACTGCACTTCTTATGTACCCATTGCTTGCAAGTCTGACAAAAAATTGAGTTACTACCAACCCCTTTCCTGCAAACTCCACAAGGCCACTTTCCAACTACAAGGTCACACTTGGCTGCAATGCTACTAATCATGACTTTAGACTTTGCTGTGTTTACCTTTAGCCCTTTCTCTTCTAGTCCTTTCTTCCACTTCTCAAACTTTTCAACTAATTCTTCCATCGACTCTGCTATGAGAACCAAATCATCTGCATACAATAACTCCCATGGACAACCTGTTCTGAACTCCATCGACAGCGCTTCTAAGACTAGAACAAACAACAAAGGACTAAGTACAGAACCCTGATGTACACCAACATTTACACTAAATTCATCACTAAGTGAATCGTTAATCCTGACACGACTTCTAGCATTGCTGTACATAGACTGTACCATCGTAACTAGCCACTCATCCACACCTAATTTTCTCATAGCCCACCAAATAACTTTACGTGGCACTCTATCAAAAGCTTTCTCTAAATCTACAAAGGCAAAATAGAGATTCTTTCTCTTTCCTAAATACTTTTCCTGAAGCTGTCTGAGTAAAAATATTGCATCTGTAGTGCCACGCCCTGGAACAAAACCAAATTGCATCTTATCTATATCAATCCTTTCTCTAAGTAACTTATCAATCACTCTTTCAATAACTTTCATTACTTGATCAACCAACTTCAAACCTCTATAGTTACCCCTTTCTAATGCATCACCCTTGCCCTTGAAACAATTCACTATTACACTCGACTGCCACTCACTCGGAATAGCACCATCCTTTATAATCTGGTTAGCAAGACTTGTAATAAGCTCAACTCCAATATATCCAGATGCTTTTACCATCTCTGCAACAATACCTGATACTCCTGCAGCCTTGCCAATCTTCAATTTCCTAATAGCCTCCACTACCCATTCTGTCTTGATCTGCATAGCTGGCCCTTCTACAACATCATCATCAGACAAATTATCCTCATCCCAATCAAACTCAGTGTTAAGCAACCTCTGATAATAATTCTTCCAAGCTACCCTTTTCTCCTCCTCTGTGCTAGCCAAAACACCTTCATCATTACGTATACACTTCTCACCTACAACATCTTGATTAGTCTTCTTCATTTGCTTTGCTATCTTGAATACCTCATTGCCCGCATATATAAGGGCGAGCTCCAGTGAATTTTCAAATTAAATTGGCAGTTGTCCTCCCAAACCGCAAGCACTTTCCCGAACAACTCACCCAGAGCATTCCCGAAAGGCAATTCCTTGAACAAACCATGCAGACGATAGTTGGAAGAAGGCGCTTGAAGAGAAAGGAGTTAATAAAGTTTATATATATATAAGTTGTTGATCCAGTAAATCTTATCACAAACAGTTCTTTTAAAAACTTCGCTACCACATAGTAACTTTATTTTAATATTTATAGTTTTTTGAATCATTTCTGTTTTTCTTTTTTTTCAGGCATTGTTCGGGTCAATGCGGGGGTTTTTTCGGGCGAATTTGGCGATTCGGTTTGACATCATAACAATTTTTTTGGAGGTGAAAAGTTTCTGTATTTTAGGTGAAGAGAGTGCAGAGCTAGGCACATTTTGGAGTTTTAAGAACAATGTTAGAAAATTTGATCAAAGATAATTTTTTGGAGCAAAATCAAGATAGCTAAGCATCATTTCCAGACAGATTTTTATTGTGATTACCTTTCGTTAGCTAATTATTCTTCCATTTCCACATTTTTTAGCATTCTTCCCCCTACGAACTAGGCTTGTTTTCACCCAGCAAAATTTTAAAAATACTCGCCTGAAAACGTCCGCACTTTTTACGGCGTATGCGGCTTATCGGCACCCTCGTCCAGTTCAGTAGTTTGTCAATATGCATAACCAGTACCAGTGCAGCAGACACTTAGGTTTATTAATGGCTGGACATTAAGCCTTGTACCCCAAATGTCCTACACATAATTTGACAAATAACATTTTTTTCAGGCAAACAGTTGAATTTATTTGAAAAAGCAAAAGGCATCCTAAAACACCTGTGGCATATACGGTCTGTTCGCAACCTTTTCATACAGAAAGTTGTGTATCAAACTGTTAAGTATTTTATTATTTTTTGTGACAAAAACCAATCAACAAGAAATTGAATGCCCATTACAGCTAGCTATCTGCGCTCCAGACTAAAGCTTTAGCTAGCCGTCTTGCAAAACTCAGTTTTCTGTATCTTAGGTTAGCTACGGTCACACAGATTCTTCGATAAAAATAACTTTGTAAATGTGAAAAAAGAAACAGAAAATAAAACAAACAAACAAACAAACAAAAAAACAAACAAAAAAAAACAGTTTGAAAATGAAACCAACATAGCTAGCTTACTCACGCCACGTCTGGTTCGAAGAACGGCAGGAGATATTTGATGCGTGTGTCTGCCGGATAGTGGTATATAAACAAATAACAAAAAGTTATTTTTAGTTAGGGGGTTGCATTTTTTGTTTGACAATGTATAAATTGACTAAAACGGTATTGAAATTAACAATGTATCATTATATGAAATTATATAATAATTTTAATTAAAACCTGATGCTTAGCATCAATTATAATTGTCTTAAAAACAAATTTATCATCTTATTGTTATGGAAAGTTTTCCCAGTTTTTAATTCCGTTGACCCATAACGAGTTAATAAATCCGTGCCGCGATCATCATACAAATCGGAGGCAAAGTCTGTAATAATGTGGACTTGGGATATCAACTTATCCTCAATGCGTTCACCACAGTTTCAGTTAACCATGGTGAAATAAATCTTCTTTTTCTTTGTTAAGGAATTAAAAAAGGAAGTAAACTGTTGTAAATGAAGAAGGCTCTGACCATGAAAGACAAGTGAAATAATTTTTTTTGTGAAAAATTGTAAAAAAAAAGAGCACTACAAATAACACATAAGTTTCATGGCATGAAATTTCAGTATATATTAAATATATACTGAAATTTCATGCCATGAAACTTATTATTCTTCATACAATGAGAAATATTCTTAATCCTCACAGTCAAACCTGTATTAAATCAAAATCTGTTTACTTTCTTTTTTTTAAATACAGAAAATAACAAACAACAACAAACTGAAGAGGTTATTCAAGCCAATTAAACAGCTTTTTCTCCTTTAAACAGAAATTTTAAGCCGTAGCTGGCTAAGCATGTTTGATCCAGCTTATGCAATTCCTTAATCTTCCTCTGTCCCCATCATCCAAGATTGGGAAACAAATAGGCCAAACATTAGCTTATTTGTTACAGCAAGTTTCCCATTATGTTTGTTATAGATGATTTCTGGTTTTTACATATTCAGTGGTAAGCTCCTTTGGCTCTGGCATTTGCGTTGCAGGAAAAAAATGGGGGCTCTAGGTGAAGAAAAGTAATTATTAGTCCATTTCGTGGCACAAAGTCATTCTTTGGACTTTAAATGAATTCAAATAAATCAGAAGTCATCAATCTACACTCGGTAATAGTTTAAAACCTCAACGTTGTTTCTGTGAGAATAAATCCATTCATCATAGCCGTAAAGTTGTCTGATTATGTTTTGTCCACTAAACTGAATAAAACAAAGGACGAGGTATTTCAGGCCACAATGTTATTAGATACATTTCCAGATGATACAAAACAAATAAAAATAAATAGAAGAGAATCTGTGGCTGCATTGGAAAACACACTTTAAGAGATAACAATAATTTATCAAAAACAGCCTTACCTGTTGCAAATAGATGCAGTTGTTGTGTTAGACTTTAAACCGTTCTCTATATTTGTTTAAGTAATTAATTAGGAAATGCATTTCTCCTAATTAAAAAATAGATTGCATGGCATTATCTGCGTAACAACAAATTTGTAAAGATTTATTCACACATTGTGGTCGGGACTGGTAAATAAGAAACCTTGTGCAATTTCTTAGATTTGTACACAAAGAAGCATGGGTGAAAAGTGGTGCAAACAAATATGCCTGCAAATGAGGACAACCACGTTCCCAGTGTTTTTCTGCTTTTAACATCGCAGACAAGTTATATCTAATATAAACAAGCGAGAATGTCCTGGGAACAAGGTTGTAATGTGTAGACAAAAAGAAGGTGTACTTACCAAGACCGACTGTAGTAAAACGTGTGCAACGAAGCAATGGCAAGCCACCAATGCAATTTTTATGGTGAAGGAAATTCAATTTAGGGTTACAAAAATGGCAGAGGTTTAAGGGGTTGCTCAGCTTTAAAACACTGGGTGTGTTTTCTTTTCTTAAAGGTCACAGTTGTCAGGGCTTTGTAAATTAAGATTTTGTACACACTAAGTTTTACACGCTACATAAATTACCAGCCCTCAAAATAATTTTTGTAGACTCGTCAGACAAAATGTCCGCCACATTTCCAGTTTGGTCGGACATGTCCGTAGCTCGATTCGAACTTTCGTCAGACAAAACGTCCGATAGATTTACGTCTTGGTTGGACACTTCCATTGTTTTTGATCTCAGAATTATTGAATAGTCCTGGTCCTTTTAATCCACGAGCAAGCCTATTCATAGCCAACCTGGCCATCCTAGCTAATTCACCGACTCCTGACTTAGTTAAAAGGACTACGTAGACATGAACCTCTATTGCCTGGCCCCTTCGTCGTTGGTAACCAGTGTAAGACACACAAGAAATCCAGCCATGCGGTTCTTAACCAATGTGGAGGTGAACGCCGACAGAGCACGGACGAAGCAAGTCTGCAAAACTGCACTTATAGGCGGAACAGACATTATATCATGGATTTAATTGTAGATAATTTAGATAATAATACTTTATTCATGAACGGCAATGTTAAACCATTCGATTATAAATTTTTAAAACGCGATAGAAATGCTTTTTTTAGATCGCATTTTAAAAATTTAAGAACGAAGAACGGCAATAGAAAACTTTTTTTAGATCGCATTTTAAAAGTTTAAGAATGAAAAACGGCGACAGAAAAGCTTCGTTAGATCGCGTTTTAAAAGTTTAAGAACGAAGAACGGCGATAGAAAAGCTTTTTTAGATCGCATTTTAAAAGTTTAAGGACGAAAAGCGGCGATGGAAATGCTTCGTTAGATCGCATTTCAAAAATTTAAGAACGAAGAACGGCGATAGAAAAGCTTCGTTAGATCGCGTTTTAAAAATTTAAGAACGGAAAACGGTGATAGAAAAGCTCTGTTAGATCGTGTTTTAAAAGTTTAAGAACGAAAAGCGGCGATAGAAATGCTTTTTTAGATCGCATTTTAAAAATTGTGTTTTTCGGTTTGCGTTGTTAAACGTTGTTTTTTATAAGAAAAACTTTTAAAAGTTTTGCATGTTAAAAAATATGCTTCAATGATAAAGAAATATTACTAAAAGTTTTAAAAAGTAGTAGCATTAGTTTTTTTTAAATATTAAAATTTAAATATTAAGACAATAGCCTTTGCAATCTTTAATACTTTTAAATAATAACATGCATGTTACATGTGACAACAAAAGGCTTCATCAAATCTTATTGTTAGGACTCGCACACGACGATAACAATAGAAAGCAATTAAGTTCCTGTGTAAACAAAAGATATGTGAAGGTTCTTTATGTAGACATGAGATCGTTACATGACGTCGTAAAACTCGCGTAGATGTAAAGTTACATTCAGGCGGTACTGTATGGTGGCAGTAACCCTTTTTTAGCTGTCCAAATAGCTGAATTATTTACTCAGTGTTTTATTTATACCATTTTTTTTACTATTTCCTAAAAATATAGGCCTTAATACATAATAATATGATTTTAACTTGACACCAAAATTGCTGAGTCAGCAGAAATTTCTATTTAAAAATGTATCATAAACAAGAAAAAAATCGGCTTCTACGAGCTCCAACTTTTTACAATCTCATTATTTTTCATCAGCTTCTGTTTTTAAATGAACCTTGGGTTAACCCTGTTAAAACGGTGTGCAGAGTTTTTTGTTCATTCATATTTTTTTAACAATAGCCTTTTGTTTTTTTCAAAAGATTCTTTGTTAGCATCCCCTGCTGCATCGAACGCTGTTAAAAGAAAAATATTCCGAATAAAAAGATTTCCGCACACCGTATCATGGCTGCATGGTTCACCAAGCATGTCTGAAAATTTTAAAGCAAAACGAAAATGCTATCGAAAGTTAAAGCTCGTGCAGTGTAGCATAATCAAGATCGTCTTAAATTTCTACATAATGCGCCATCTTTGTTGTTATTAACGTTTCTCTTTAATAATTACGTCATTTCTTTCTGTACAATTTCGCAAGCGCGTAGACTTAAACTATATTCGGCAGAACTAATTAATTATTCATGAATTTTATTTTAAAGAGGAATTGTTGAGGCTGAATATTTTTGGTGAAAGATAATAGTATTTTAGCTATAAAATCGTGACAAGTGTGTTATAACAGATAAAATATAGAAATATAGTCTGAAAATAACCTTTCTTAACTAATTATGTAAAAAAAATATTTCCGATTTTTAAAAGGGTTACTGCCACCTTAATTGGCTTATTAAAATGCGCGGGCTTGCTTTGTTTTTTAACGGCACCTAACACATTTATTATTTGTGGTATGTGTGATTATGATTAAGAAACTTTCTTGATTGGCATATGGCAGATGATAACAAAACGAAATAGATGCGGAACGGAGATCAATTAAAAGAGACAGATTATATTTGAATTATCTTGTTATTTTGCATGTTTCAATTTTTATTTTTTTAAGTTATAATAAGATTTAGCTACAGAAACCTGCCGGACAAATGACAGGCCAGAACTGATTTTCGTCGGACATAATTTGCGTCTGGGTCGGACAATGTCCGATGTCCGACCACTATTTCGAGGGCTGAGTTACCATGACGCTCATGTACAACAATTTTAGCGCACACACAACTTCGTCCCCAGTCTCTTTTGGTTTCTGAGACAAGTTGTCGTTCTTGTTTTAACTGTCGCAAGTCATTCATGTTTACATCAAATTACTTTAACCTAAACTTAACTTTAGATTAACATTCTTACCCAATTTTAACTTTAACTTATTACGTAACTTTACATAACTTCAAAATTAGAAAAAGAGAAGAAACGTCAGCACAGTATATTTGACATTCAACAATGGTGGGACAAAATAGTTTAATCATCGGTCGCAAAGTTGAGCAAACTAAAAAATCCATTTATTTTTAAATGAGTTCAAAATTGTTACACTTGTCTAAAATCCAATATATTAAAAATCGTTATTTCATGTACAGATTGTCATGTGCAAGTACATACATACTTGTTTTTGCTGTGTCAAAAACAACAGAACCTTGTGTGTCATCAAACGAACATTTGAATGCAAAACCAAATGCAACTTGTGTATATTATACAAATCCCTAGTGAGACCTCCTGTTAAATACAGCATACAATCATGGAGACCATTCCTGCAAAAAGACATTGGCAACATAGAAAATGTCCAGAGATGATTACTTACTAAGATGATTACAGGTATCATCCACCATACAAAGAAAGACTTAAACAATGTAATTTGATGTCTCTGGAAATGAGGAGATTAAGAGCTGACCTCATAGTGTTTAAAATATGAATGGGTATATAAATTTGAACCCAAATGACTTTTTTGAACTGAGTGAGAATTCGCTGACAAAAGGACACTCAAAAAAGATATGAAAGCCTTATAGCAGGCTGAATGAAAGAAAATTTTCATTTGTTCCTCAGGTTATTAATGAATGGAACAGTCTACCAGAGAAAGCAGTGTCTACCACTTAAATTAACCGTTTTAAAAAGTTTATTCAACACCATTTTAAGTTTGTAAGAGGGCTCTACACAAGTCAAAGAAGACTGCCAGCCCCAGTTCAATGTTGGCCTACTAAAGCCCATATCAGTCGATGCTGTAAGTTATAAGAAACACAATAGCAACTGCTAAATCGCCAATTATATTGCTGACAGCATTTTAAGAAAAGAAAATGTATTTTATTGTTGTTACGGATTACTTGTTACGGAGTTCAGGTATTCCGGACCACTAGTTCCAGAGTTCCAGGCTGTTCCAGTGTTCAGTGTTCTCCTGTTCTGCTTTTTGCAGCAAGTTTTATCTGCACCCATAATCTGTTTTTATTATGGTAGCTGAAAACAGTATTTTCAGGCTGAACTTTCAAATGATAGCTCCAGCTACATTTATTTTTTATTATATTATATACTTTCAGTTCAGTTTTTTATTCTATGCATGCAAATGACCTGAAAGTCAAAAGTATGCTTTCCTTGTGGTCCATCGTAAATGTAATAAACTAAGTATCCCTAAGTTTCAAAAACTCATAGATTCTAATGATAGTGAGGCCTGGTCCTGTTATAGATGTAATTGCACTCTCTTTCCTATGAATTCTGAGTCTGATGAACAAATCCAAATATTCCTGGCAATTTTCATGATGATGATAGTGAGATTTATGCTATCTTGTGTTGCAAGTATAATTATATGACTTCAACTCCTTTAAAGGGAACCTGAGATATAAAATAATGTTGGACTTATATTATAGAGCCTAAAAAGTTGATTAACAAGTGTTTTTTCAATTTTTAAAAAAGCTCTTTTCATTCTCAAGATATTCACATTTAAAGAATTTCAGATTTAATTATGCTGCATAAATTATGATGTCATATTTAAGCAATAGCAAATTTTGTCTTTGTCATCAGTAATTTTAGACCTGTTAAGGGATGTGCATTCAAACTTTATCAATGCATAGATTAACATTTTTTTTCTCACAAAATGACACTCGTTTGCTCGTACCAGGCCTCTTAATCTTTAAGTAATTAAGGGCTTTATCTCAAGGAATCCTTTAACAAAATCATTTTTCTTTAAAGCTGTAACTCCCAATGAAATACTAAAAATATTAAAATTTTAATCACAATAAAAGCACTGGTGAATTTAATCTAAAACACTTGTGGGATGTATCATGTCAATTGAATAACAACTTTAGAAATTACAGATCAAATCGGTGGCAAATCAGCCACCGAAATTGAGAAGCCTCCAAATAGCCCAGAAGGAATAGGGTTAACATGTATGATACACTTTTTCTAAATGTTTCATTAAATATTTTAAATCAAATAAAGGAAACATATCCATGCTTGTAATGCAGTAATGGTAACAATTCTAAAATCAGGAAGTTAGGATAAAACAGGGAAAACATTATAATTTTATTTTATCATGACATATATATGTGTGATCAGATATGAACATATTGGAATTGACCTGTTAGCCAATAATAAAGTGTTTCCAATTGTGTCAAACATGAAACATTATACATATATATATACATAAAAGAAAAAGTATTCATGATAAAATGGCGCAAAAGTGACACAGATATTTATGGATGGCTAGAAAAAAAATATGCAGAATGAATTTACTCAATGTAGAACGAAGCAGAGTGCCCCTGTGGAAAAAAATTTGATTGCAATTGCTATATATAGTTCAATTTATGATTCCAAACTTGTCTGATTTTTTTATGGAATGTATTGCTTTTTATATTTGAAGTTCTCCTTTTTAGTTCCTAACACATGAACAAATGTATTGTGAGATTGATGACGAGGAAGGATTTGTATCAATAGATTTGGAAGATGAATTTGAAGAATGTGATATTTGTCACCAGGCCACTGATGAGAAAATTGTCAATGTTATTTTAAGTGATGAGTTCACGCAGTTTGAAGGTTCCCATGAAAAACACTGCGGCACACTAACGAAAGCCCATCAGATATGTTTAAACAAATGGTCAGATATAATTCAAAGGAATTTAGACTACTCCAAAAGAAATAACAGCCCTGATATAAGAGAAAGAACAATTTTGCATCAAAAGACAGAGAATCATATTAAGAATGAGAATCTAATTGAACCAAACACTTTTATGGAGCATGCTAATATTGATGATGTCTTTGAATCGTCTCAAGATTTACTTGAAGTTTCTTACGAATCTAAAAGTAAGGAGCAACGTAAGTAAAGTTGGCACTTATTTATGGAGATGCTATCTTGACATAAATGACTTTTCCATAGCAATACTCTTCTACCTAAATTAATTTCATAAGGCAATGATACGGGCGTAGTGTAATTTTCAACAAACAAGAAAAGCCTTCCATTAATGCGATTATAGTTAGTTTGCGTTCATATTATTGTCTGTATGACCTTTTCGGCAGCTCAAAAAATTTGTATGGATATGCAAAGCAGCTATATATTTGATTAAAAAATCCTGTTGGCTATTAATTTTTAATTTAAAATTTCTCTTATCAATTTCCTATCACTCATGTTTTTTACAAAAGATGATTATTATGAAGTAATCCTCTTAGGGTCTTATCACATGAGCCTCATAAGTCGGGCTGGCTCAGTTTGTCAGGCTGGAATCAGCTGGCTATCACATGAAGTTTTCTCAGCCTGGGCTGAAAAATAGTTACATAAAAATAGTGTACTTTTCAATAAGTTTTGTCTATATACATATTTATTGTTTTAAACTATTATTAAAAGTTTCTTCTTTAATATTTTTGTTATTAATGTACAGAGAACATGTGTTTCTCCAATTGTAATAACCTTGTACACAAAAATAAGAAAAATCAGCCCAATTTGCCAGGCTGGAGCTATCACATGGAATTTTTTCATCTTGCTTTGCTGGGATTAAGGCAACATCTCAGCTCGTTTCTCATGCAATGGCAAGTTATGTTTTGTGAGAGGTTGTTTTAATAAAAATAAGATCTTGGCAAACCAGGCCAGGCCCATTTGCCAGGCTCTTTTTTCTCATGTGATAGCGCTTTTAGGCAGGATTTTTCAGGAAGATTTTGACATGCATTCAAGTGTGCTGTATTGGTCAATTTTTAGTAAATTTTAAATTTGCTATAGAAAACATCGCTTAACAAATAGCATGTCTGTGGGTGTATGTATGTGCTCTTGTACGCCTATCCTGATAAATCCTGACAAAATATTTAGCAGTAGTATAGGTATATATAAACGAGTTATAGGCTGCTACATTAAAAAAATTCTCTTATGGTTTATCGATGTCGGTATTAGTAGTAGTAGTAGTAGTATATATTCGCCGACAACAGTATATACAAAAAATGTAATCATATAAGTGTTAACAATATGGCAGGGGCAAGCAGAAGACATATTTTGTCTTACCATTATGATTCTAGAATTTCTGGAAAATGATAAAAAAATGGAGATAACTTTTATAATTTTTTGTCAAAAATCTCCTGAAATCGTCCTGGAGTTAGGATTTTTTTTGAGAATTAAGAAATTTAAATTCAAATCTTTCTATCCAATCGTAACAGACAATATATTAAAAAAACCATGTTGACAAAGCAGGCAGGAATATAACGTCACATCGGCAATTTTGTTTACCAAATTGTCACCTATAAGTTAAGTGTTGTAGTTTTCAATTTTGTTTTTGTTCCTTAATAGAATGAATAGGCAGTTGATGGAAACCTTCCATACCGATGACTTTTAGGTGGAAAAGATTTCCAGTGTGGAAGAATTTAGCAAGATTGACGGATTTTATCAAATCAACCACTAATTAAATCCACACTAAAATTTAAGATGTTTGACCTTTTCCATATTAGCTTCATGTCGCTGAATTGAAAACAAAATTGATCAATTTCTTTAAAACTTGAAAACAAATTCGATTAAATGGATTTTGAGTGCTAAGATTTCGTCAAAATAAGTGATGATGAATTGAACACACTGTATCATTGTGTTTTGCAGTATTCTTACTTCTAAAATATGGCAAAAATATGATAGAAAAAAAACCTTGAGAATGTGAAAAAACTGTGTAAAAGGGGGTAGGGATTGTAGCTTTTAGTTTTTAACTTAAAAGCCCGTCAGAATATATTGTCGAACTTAATGTGTATTGGGTTTATCATAAAGAGTTGACTTAATTGTAACTAAATTTTTTAGTTACCGAAGTCCAGATTAAAGCAAGATCGTGATAAAATAAAATAAAAATATGAATTTTTTGTAAGCCAAAATTCTCCTTTCACTTCAATGTTGTCTCGTTTTGCGCTGAATAATTTGAACCCATCAGCAGCTATTTTCCAAAAATAATTAGGGTTAACCCAGTTTTAGCAATATAGTAGCTCTCTTTATCACCAACTCGCAAAAAACCACTATATTTTTTGATAAAAGAAAATTCGAGATATGGAAATATATTCAAAGTAATATAAAGAAACATAGGAGATATGGAATTCTTTCCCTATCTCCTATCTTTATCTTTAATTTTTTTACAGAAAGGGACTAAAATATTTTTCGCGATACGTTGTTGTTCGAGATAGAGAATTTCGAAATAAAAGATTGGTACAATTCTTCACGTTTGAATATAGTCTTTGCTTTCATGTAAATTGTTAACCCATTTGACCCAATTTCACTGTGCTCATAAATTAATATTAAAGATGATACGGAACAGCCTCTAAATTTTGTATTGAAAGTTTGATGGACACCACTACCGTGTATCCCCTGTTTAAAGTTTGTATTTTTTTCTTCTTCTTAGTGTCAGCTATGTGTAGCGCTGATGTAAAAGACTTGTTGTCCCAGCTGGATAAAATAGCTACAGGTAGGGACGTTTTTAAAACATGCGCTGTTTTTATATAAGGCTGACTGTTCTTAATAATAAGAACACAACGCCAGAATTTAGCCTTACATGTTTTTTTATATAAGCATGACATTTATAAGCATCCGTAGGCTTAAGTTTGGTCATTTTTTAAGCAAATGCTAAACATTATGTGAAGCTTAAGAAAATGTTGTGAAGTTTTTATGTTTTTTGTTTCGTGAGCAGTTTTTATTATTCTTTATATCTGAATTAACCAGTATGTAGTGAGATTTAAGTTGTAATTACTAATGTTCGAAATTCAAATGCAATACAGTTGAACTCATGTAATTCGAATTCTCAAGGGACCGAGAATTTTGTTCGAATTACATGAGTTTCGAACTAGATGAGTTTTCATATTTTTGACCTAATTCGATGAAAAAAGTCTTTCCCAGGTTTACTTTCGAACTATTTTTTGTATTTTCGAGTTAGAATAATGAAATACTAAATTCATAATTTTTCGAAAAAGTCTTTGATTGTTGATTGTTTCATTTTCTGCTCTCGTTTCTTGGAAATCTCTTCGGAGATCTTCTGAATAAATGGGATGACGTTCGATGATTCGAAAAGGGTCATCTTTTTGAGAGTCTCGATTGCGTCGTCAATCTCATTTTGCGATGGGGGTGGAATTGGTTCATCATCAGGACACTCTGCACTTTCGTCGTCTGAAGAGCCGTCATCGATGACTTCTACTTCCGGATTTTTATACATATCCACGATTTCTTTGACAGACAAAAAAAACATTCGATTGCAAATTATCGAGTTGGTAAGCTTCAAAAACTCAAAAAATTCGAAAATTCGAATTACATGATTAAAATTTTTTGATGGGACCGGAAAATCTGTTCGATTTACATGATTTTTCGAATTACATGGGTTCGAATTATAGGAGTTTTCTTGTAAGGTTTTCAAGGTAAATTCTGAGGGGACCACAGAATCTGTTCGAATTAAGTGAGTTTTCGAATTATAGGAGTTCGAATTACATGAGTTCAACTGTATATTTTTTTCAAATGAGCATATTTTAAGCCTGATCATGTGTTTTTCATAAGCATATTCCAATAAATCTTTTTGCCATTAAGCATAACCTGAGCATATTTTGAGACTGATCATGTGTTTTTCATAAACATATTCCAATAAATCTTTTTGCCATTAAGCATAACCTACGCATATTTTGAGACTAAAAAAGTACTTTTCATAAGCATCCTATCCTTAAGCCTCATTTTGGAATTTTAATTGCTTTAAAAAAAACCTTATTTCGTTTTTATGAATTTTTTTCTCTTAATTTCTTCGAATTATCTGGAATTTGTGCGATATATAAGAAAATTAGGTTTTTGTTGCTGGGTCAGCTCTATAATACTGCGTTGAACAATCGGGCCAATATCGATCGTAAGTAAAAAAGTTAGCTTGAGAGAATTAGAAATTGTTCTTATGCGGAGTGGTAGCGCATTCTGTTTGTCATCATAAGGTTTCAAGTTCGAGTCCCCACCCCGGCGGATTTTAAATGTAGTGTTGTCAGTGCATTTGGTGCCATCTACTAACCACTAACCGACTTGTGTGGCAGGCAAGCAAGTTAGAGCAATGCTATACGATCTCTGGCGGTAATGTAACATAGTTACAGTCAAATGGAAGGAAGAGCCAACCATTAGGATGGAAACCCCAAGGACGTTAAAACTTCCCGTTCCTTAATTACTTACTTACTTCAAACAGGAAGCGTGTAATTCCAATTCTACGCCTTAATTTCGCGGATTGTCACGTGTAATATTTTAAATGTTTTTCAGAAACATCCTACACGCTGGTGAAAGAACTTCAAATTCGTGACAGGTTACATCAAGAAATATCCGGACAAAAATCACTCATAGCGCAGCTTGTAAAAATGGAGAAGAAAAACGTGACTGCCGTGTCTTCGAAATGTCATACGACAACGTAGCATCGGTACCATTTACCTCCACGGAATGAATTTTAAAAACGAAAAAAAAACATTTACAGCAGTCAGCAGTGCAGGATTCCACGCAAAAACGCGATGTAAGTCAAGTGCGTTTACGAAATATTATACTGCATACCATTCTATACCACGCGAATAATCTCTTTTCAAACATTCTCATACCAAAATACGCCGTACAACTACAAAGAATGTGGAATATGGTTGAGTAAATAATTATTTTTAACATTTTGGCTTTTCATCAAATTCTTTATTTAGTAAGGTTTTTGCAAATGTCGAATCGCACTGTGATGGTGTTATCATCAAGAAGTCATGGAGACGAGGTTGTTTAATACGTCATTGGTGATTGTTTTTATTTGTTTGTAAATATTATATTTTATAGAAGTTCTTTTTATATTTTGCAATGTTTGTTATTGCAGACGTTATATTAAAAAGTTTTTAATCCGTTTCTCAAACAAGGATTAGTCCAAATTTACTTTGTTATAAAGGTTGTGTTACACCAGCGATTTATTTTGTTGTTTTTATAAACGCAGGGGTGGGGTGGCAGGTGGGTGGTGCTTTTTCTGGTATACTTTAGTTAATTTAAAATGTTAGTCGTCGATTTCTAGTAACTGATTTTCCCCTTCTGAAACAGGATTGTAAAACCTATTTTCTAGGAAAAGTTCACAACGTCCCATTGTCACGCCATTTGCTACTAACACCAATAACGCTCAAAGGCGTTTCGCCTCCCCTTTTCTTAATTCTATTCCCCTTGCATTATGCATTTTGGTAAAATATATACATTTATTCCAGGTTGTAAAAAAGAAGACTTATAAAAAAATCTTATAATATGGCTTTAAGATGAAGTATATAAAGTTTTTAACAACCGTCTTTTGATGGTTTGTTGTTGAATAATGTTATTGTTTAGAAATTGTAAAGATGCTTAGAATTTTGATACTTGCGGTTTTGTAAATATACCTATATTTGATCTGTGATTGGTTAGTTTCCAAAACAAAATTATATACTGTCTGTTGGGGTTAAAAGAACTTGACCTGTTGTTTTTTTACGCTTCCGTTTTGCTATTTCCGCGTTGTTCTCTTTTTTTCGGTGTTTGTTGTCGTGTATAATGCCAGTTAGATCCCAGTACTTTTGGTGTACTGTATTCTCTAACGGGCTACGAACAGGCTCCAGAACTCGTTTGCGCGAAAGATGTGAAAAATAACCTTTCCAAAGCATTTTGCATTTTCTATCTGCTTCATGATTTCACGTTACTTAGAGCACCGAACAAATAAGGCTGGAACAAACAGTTTGAGAGGCAAGAGACCCTGGGAAGGAGTTTTAGATCAATTATTAATTTCTTCCTATGAAGTCAAATAGCTTTGTATGAAAAATTAACGAATCTTGAGTACCAGCCTTATTGAAAAGTCAATACTTGATAGAACATCCTGGGTACGAGGTTGGGTTCCTGATTGCGCGGGAGAACTCATGCTTCATTGCACCAAACCACTTATCGTGTGCTTAGAGTGAGAAATATATTTCCTTTTAATAAATTGTTTTTACATTTTTTCTGCAAGATACTTGCGCTCTGTTACAAAATTTGTGCCACTAAAATTAACTTGTGGTGCTTAGCCGTAATTTCAAAATTATTTCCCGTAATTTCTCGGTTTAATAAATAAATGGAGAAATGTGATTAAGGTTTTACTATTCGTTCTCAGTGATTCTTGTTCTCTGGGAACGAGGTATGGACATAGATTTTTCTTTCTCTTACGTCTTAACAAAGTTACAACTAAAGTTTTATAATGTCTGTTCGCACAACCTTCTTTCCAATCCTGCAATTGATTTTTTAAAAAGAAAATAATGACACAGGATTTCAATACTACATTGTTGATACGAAAGCAGCTGATAAGAAACTTGTGCAACGTCCTGTGGAAAGTTTTTAAATATATGCAGTAATAGTTTTCGCTTAGTTTTCAAAGACCGATATAAAAATACAAGAAGACCCGCGGGGATAAAGTTAGCGTCCTATTAAAATTGAAGTAATGTGTTCCAAATAATTGCTCATAACGTTAAACATCGGCCTGTAATCTTCGTTTTTATAATTCTTTCGTTTTTCAGAAAGTTTTAGTCCTGCTCTGAGGCCATATGGCCCCAAATAATTTGTGTCATAAAAGAGGAGTAAATTTGTTGTTTCTAACCGAAAACGTTTAAATTATATTCTTTGCGCTGTAGAAGATTGTTTCTTTCTAGGTTAGTGTAAATGCAAAATATATCCCCCAGAGGACGAAGTTGTCAGCAATTCTGTTCATGTGATGCGGTGATGAATTATTTAAACGCTTCGGACAAGCGGTGTGCTGGAGAGCTGGACTCGCTATTCCAAACTAAATTTTATGACCTGAATATGTTTAAAGAATATTTTTTTCTCCTAAAAATTGACCTTATCACGTTTTTCTATGACTATATTTTAAATAAAACTTTGCTAAATAAGTGAAATACTGAGTATCATACATTTTTTAGCCATAACAACCTCTCGTTTTTTATATCTACGACGGAGAGTGAAAATAATTCGAGTTCACGGAATGACCATCGGCACAAATGAAATGGGGGAAGCGAAGTGAAAGAGGGATAAGGAATGACATTGCTAAAAATGCGTTTCAGCAAGCTCTTTCAAGTTTATATTTTCGCTCTTACGTTGCTAACACTTACAAGGGTATGCATATGTTCATTATCGGTCAGTAAAAATTTCAAAAACAACTGGAGCGATGGAAATAGAGAAAAGTTTACCATTGAATTAAACAGAGATGACGATTTTAAGAACTCTGGAAAAAACGCTATTGCACAAAGTTTTCGTCGCTTCATAAGAAGTACAAGTTATGGATATTATCCTCATAAAACAGCTGTAAGTATATTTTTTTCATGTACCTAGCTAGCTAGCTGCTGGCAAGCTACAAAATTCCATGCTGACTGGATAGCTAGTGTCAGGTGGTATAGGTGTTCGAGGAGGGTGCCAACTTGCCGAAAAAAGCACAAAAAGGGCTTTTTGGGTGAGCTTGGCGTTTTTTAAAAAACTCAAAATTTGCCCAAAGGATCCTGCATCCATTTTAAAAATTACAATAGCATACTTTTTAAACAAGATTGCCGACTCGCTGTGAATTGGTGGAAAAGCTTGGGGGCCCCTTCGGACAAATTCAGCGCTTTACCAAAAACTCAAAATTTTGCCTGAAAAAGCCTGCATCTATTTTAAAAACTAAAGCTCACTGTGTTAGAACAACACAGAGTTTATGTCTATCAAAACAAAAATTGTGCGGGCTAAACATGCTTTTATAAGTGACAGGAGTGTCCATTAACAGTTTATTAACGGCAAGATTAAGCATTGTATCCCAAAAGTCTTGCACATACCCTTGACGAATAACATAAGGGCATAATATTAATCAAATCTAATCAATTAAACACAATAAGAGACATGCAGAAAATAATATGGCGAACTTACCCCGGTCTTCAAGGGATGGATAGTTTCTGCAATGTGTGGAGGGTGAATGAGGTAGTTTAATCCAAATGAGAGTAATGTCATACAGCATAAATTTAACTATCCTGCAGTAAAAAACCAGCACTGTGCAAAATCAAAACAAACAAAACTGCGCATGCTCAGATACAATTCGCCGTCGAATTCGCCGTTCAATTCGCTTCGTGAAAATCCCCCTTAAAAAGGGTTTTTACTATTTTGTTCAAAATTTTATAGTTTTCTTACTATTTCATATTCTTCCAAATGCTACTTTTTCAACTTCAACTCTTTCACATAGACGGCTGTAAAAAAATTTAAACACGTTTTTACAAAAAAATAAGAAAAAACTTTTTAGATATATTATTTAGCTTTATTTCAAAACAGCTCTCCTACACAAACGTTATTTAGTTTTGTAAGAGAAAGTTCAGATGTAGATACCATTTTATCAAAAAATAAACACTGAGAAAAAGAGTTTTAAAGTTTTGAAGTTTTTACTCACATGCGGCTACTTGCGGCATTGAAATTACACTTGACAGGTTTTCCATTTTTAAAAGCGTGATATTTTTCTCTTTGGAAGGTGAGAAAAATATCGGCTCTTCAAAATTGTTTTTTGTTTGAAGGAAATATGCGCACGTGAGCACATATGACACAGAAAGAGTGTTACAAAGATCATCACAGCATTATTAGTGAGTAAACATAAACAAACAAAATAAACAGAGATCCAGATGGAATTTTTGAAAAAAAAATTCATAATTAAAAAGTTTAGTATATTTTGCCCTGATTTCACGAAAAAAAAAAAAACGAAAAAAAATCATTTTTTTCCTTTACACTCGCCTTAAACTAAGAATCAACTTCATGAAAGAAATGTCTCCATCTTTACATCCATATTGCCTGTGACTACAAGCTCTTTATTGAATCTGTCTGTTTTATGTGTCTATAGATAGATGTGCAAATTTTACATGGCTAGCCTCAGAAATATGGAGGGATATACCCTGTCTATTATATCCAGGAGGGGCCATGGCTTTAATGGGGAGTCCTGGAGTATTTAATGCTCTCTTTGAGCTACGCAAACTCAATTAGGGCAAGAGCTCTGCCAGACAACTTCTTGCCACATCCAACAACCCACACAGTGCACCATCTCCACAATTTCCCTCACATGGCTTGGATTAACCTGGGGCTATGGTAATATTCAATTGCCCATTATTGAATCGCTGCCAAGGGGAATCGAACCCCGGTCTCCCGCACAAAGTACGAGAGTGATAACCACTAAACTACGTAGTAGTACCTGTCTATTGCAGACTGCTTGTGGGCTACAAATCAAAACAACAACCGTTTAGGGACATTTTAAATTCTGAGCTGCATTAATATGTCAGTTAATTTGTAACCCCACTGTGTACCTCTTAATGGATCTCCACCAAAAACACAAAATGCTGTCCCTCTGCTAACCGCAGTTTCTGTGGGACAGAGGAAGTTGAGTTTAGATCTAACACAGTCTAGATCAGATTGGAAGAGGGTCATTAATATACCCGTCCAACCCATGCTAGCATGGAAAACGGATGTTAAGCCGAGAATGATGATGATGATGATGATGTGCTGCTATCTTAAAGCATTCTAAAACATTCTGGGGATTAATATATAAAATATTTTTAGTAAAATTAGTAAAATTTGCTAAAGGTAACTTATTTGTTACCAACAGCAAGAAGCCAAACAAACATGTTGGCATATGTGTTTTGGCAAAAAAAATACAAATGGTAAAATTATACTGACCTAAATTTACAAGAGAAAATAATTGCGCCGTCTTCAATTGCATCACTTGCATGTTTGTAAATTATGTATCAGGGGCCAAGGCTGGTCTTAATTCTGATTTGTAAGATTTTGAAAAAAGCCCTGTGTAAGGTTATTTTTTGACTATTTTTAACACTCTTGATATTTTTTGTCATCAGTAACTTTAGACTAGTTTGAGAATATGCATTCAAACTTTATCAATGTATACTATAGCGGCTAATTAATTAAGATAAAAAATTGTTCCAAAATTACATTATGTCCAAGGCGTTTTCAGTTTTTGTCAATGACTGAATAACTTGGGATTTGCGCGTTGGTTGTTTGCAATAAAATTTTGTACGCAAGATTGTATTACTCATAAATTCCTTTTATGGTGTCCAGGCGTGGAATTATTTAGTTCGTATACAAAAATAAACTGATCTCACACACTAGAATGACAAGACTATATTGTTCTCTTCAAGTCTCCATTTTTTATTTATTAAAATTTCTTTTAGCATTCTTTCAATGATTCCCATTATGTTGCTGAGGTACATTGGTCTGGTAAAAATAGCTCATCCATCATGGTTCTTATGAAAGACCCATCGTCTACCTTGTCACCCCTGAAACCAAGTTATTTCTATGTTTCAAGAGATTATGGTGTCAGTTACACGAACTACACAAGTAATTTTACTATGTACAATGGAAGCATAGCGGTCATTAGTGATTTTTTCTCAAGCAAAGCGAATAACAGAAAGTATGTGTTTGTTGCAAAGTTTCATAAATACATCTTCTATTCAACTGATGAATGCAAGACAATCAGAAGAGTACAGACTTATTTCCATCCAACTGAAATCAAGTATCACCCAGCTTACTCCTATTATATGCTGGCATATGAAAAAGACATGGGATACAAACGGGTATGATGTATATCTATTTTTGTGTTCTTCTTCTTACTTTTATGTTGTTTGCTACAAAATTTAAAATATAAACCTGTAAAATTAATATCATGAACAGTGATGTATATATATGTGTTCCATTTTGTCCCTAAAACAAAAACCTTTGGAGATGTTATGTAAGTGTTATCATTTCGCGTAATGAAAAATACCAGGCACCCTTTTTGACATTTTAACGTTTTTTATGTTTTTGTGTGGACTGTTGAGCAATGGTATAATGGTTGAAAGCATACAGCCTTTATCATTACATACTATCATAAAAAATTTGATGTCGCTCTTGTGTTAAGAAAGTGGACCGGTATTTTTGCGAATTTTATTTTGGCAGCAGTTTTGGTTGGTCAATATTCTCATGCAGATGAGTGTAAAATATTCTCAATAGCGCAGAACTTTTTACCCTGTAATTTTCAAGAACAAGTTGGATAACTTGTTTATCAGTTATTAACAGATAATTACCGCCTTTCATGTATTCGTTGAATGGTTAATTAATTGGTCAATTTTACAACGGTAAAGAAGTTTATTGTCAAGAAGTTCCTTTAATATATATCATACAAAATTTTGCTCTTTTGTATTTATTCCATTTATTGACCACTATACAAAAAGAATGCCTGAACAGGTTAATATTGAAAGTGTTTTTAATTTAAACTTATTTTTTTATTCAAAGCAAACTTGCAAAGTTTTGTTTATCCAAAAGACAATAGATTTAAATACCAGAAGGTTGAGTTTAAGCTTGTCCACCTGCTAAACAACATAAAATAAGGTGAAAATTTTTCACACCTGATTTATTATTATTACAAGAATTATCACAACAAAAAAGCTTGGCATGTTAGAATATTTTCTTGCATTAGCAAGAGTTAAGAAAAATCCTTAGCAATATCGCTTTATTTTCAGGGGAAAATTACTTGGACTTAAGTATTTTAAGATGTAACTCAAATGATTTAACCATTTGTTAAAATAAATAAAAATGTTGGTTGAAAAAAAAGCTTATAAAAGTTGTCAATATTTTATTATCTAACTTTCCAATATTCCTTCTTTCAATCACTCCAAAACTTTTAAAATGCTTCTGTTAGACAAAAAATATGCGAAAGAATGTCAGGATGTTACTTTCAGAATATCCCAAAATAATTCATCTTATGTCATAAAATAATGTGAACTGAATATTAAGTAAGTAAGTAAGTAAGTTATATTTGCCATCATTATAAAATCGTTAAAAATATTTACAGAGAAAAAGAAATTGAAAAAAATAAATAAGATAATAAACTATATATAATATTAAAATGTATCATAAAAAATATAAAATTAAATTAAATGCAATTTTCCTGAGTGTTGATATGTTTGATGGCTGGATAACACAAAACAAGCCAAGGCGAGATTTCCATTGTGGTCCATTTCTACCCTTGTAGAAAAAAAAGAAGCAAAACGAAAACGAAAAGAGTATCAAAAAAGTTAAGTAAGAAAGGTAAAAAAATTTGATATTTAGCTGACGTTTTCGAAATAAGAATTCGTGCTTAACATGAAATAACATGAAACAAAAACGTTTCCACTATGAAATAAGTTTAAAAAAATTATCACATAAAAAAATATTTCACCTTATTTCACAGTTCAAATCAAACTGTAATAAAAAAATGAGAGCTTTTTTTCAGTTACGCATATGAAAAAAAGAGAACTACATATTGCACTTTGTGGTAAAATACAAAATACACAAATTAAGCATTTGATAAGTAGCAAGCAAAAATACTTGTAGTATGTGCTAATAATAATTTTAATTCTAATTGTGCATCCTAACAGCTAATAGTTCATAACTTTCCTAGGCTGTTATGCTTTTTTCATTTAACAATTTTTTCTGTTGTAGCTCTATTCATCTACGAATAATGGTCGTTACTGGAGATCGAAATCACAGAATGTTAAAAGTTATTACTGGTATGTCATTTGTATCAACAAAAGTTAAAGAACAGACAGCTTGCAGTGACCTTAAAGCTCTAATAAATAAATGCTCCCTGTGTTTAGGTCTTACAACCCACCACATGATTATGGTTCATATTTTTATTTTCTCAGAGAGCGGTGGTATTGTAAGTAATTGTATACTTTGGGTGATCTCTTTTATGAAATTGTGTAAACATGTATTCCATATTACAGAAATGGGTTATGCCAGTTTTTTCAAAAGCGATATCTTTTTATTAATTACTCATACTCCCTTTTAATTTTCCATTGTACCTCGTTGTAATTGAAAAAAAAAAAAAATCAATAATAAAAACTCTGCGTAATACACTTTATTAAACTACCCTTTGTTTCATTACCGAAATTTCGAAATTAGAAGTATTAGTTTATAGTTAAGCTAATAATCTTTAAACAAAAGTTTAACATTTTCTAATTCTTATAAATTTAACATTAAGACAGTATATGTAAATTACTCTTAATTAAAATGATTGATGTAAATAAAAAGAATAAACTTATGGTTTATCTATTTTAGATTATGGTAACATTGTTCAAAAAGCATCACCTTGGCGCTACTATTCATATTCCTCTACGGTGGCCTACCATGTTGTTGATTTTGAATTGGTTAACCAGTACATGTTTATAACTAAAAACGTAAGTTTTCCTAATTTGGAAACCATTGATGTATGTTTAAATTAAAATTAGATTAAGCCACTAGTGGTTAAAAGTTTCAAGTGATTATAATAAGATGAGTCTGAAAGAATTGAAGGTGAATGTCAACATGTGATGCCAATGTGATAATACGTATAGCCTTTGCAACTGCCTTAATTTGCTTTACGTTCTTTTATTCTGTTTATACACAGTCATGCTTATTACAGCTGTTTCAGTTTTGAAGAGTTGCAATTTGTGACTGAAGTCAAGTGGTAACCATAAAGAAGGCATTTAGCCCTAATTAAAACATGAAAAAATACAAAGGAATGTCAGAAAAACATGAACTGCTCTATATAAATGTTTATAGGTTCTCCATAAGTTGAATCAAAAATACAGAATACGGTGTTGTTACACTGTTTTTATAAGAAACACGGTTTTAAGGAAGGCCGAGATTATGCTTTCAACAGCTTCCTCATTAGATGTTAAAAAACGTTAAGAAGGTAAATTTATAGATTGACAGGGCTCTTGCTGTAAAGAACTTTAAGGGTACTAACTGATACCTGGCATGGCACGCCAGATGTAGCTGAATATTTCTTGAACGTTGTACTAGTAACTATCAATGGACAACGACTCATAAAAAAACACTGTCACAAAACCATACACAATTTACATTTTTATGGCTATGAACAAAGTAAGCTTACTTCATAACCCAATTTACTCTTAATTTAGAAGGCTTTTCTTAAATGATGATGAGCTTAACCCTTAATAAAAATAAAACAACTGCAAAATCGAGATGTTTTTGTTGCAAAACTTAACAAAATAGCATTCTAAACTGTGTGCTTTTGTTAAAAAATTATCATTTCTTGAAAATCTGCTCTAAATATTAAATTACTTAACAACAAAATCTCATATACATTTAAAAGAGTAATTTACTTGCACCCAGAAAACGAGAAGCGATCATCAAAAATGCAATGTTTGATTTTCATTAATACATGTTATTAAATTATCAATATTTTGTCAACGCTCTGATAGATTTTGTAAATATCTATTTTTGTCTAATTACTATCTCGCCTGCGAGGAGTATTCAAATACAGCTGTCCTTCCCAAAATGGAAATTTTTGGCTCTCTGAGCACCGACACGGGAGTAGTCGTGTGTTCGAATCTCATCTTGGTAACTATTTTTACTTTTTTTTTTTCTTTTTACTATATCGCCTGCGAGGATAGGTTTCCAACTCGTAACTAACTAAATGTCCCAAATGGTCAATTGCAACGTCACAGATTTAAACTTCGTACCTAAACTCTCTAAGTACTTGGAAGTCATCTAAATGACGTTTCAGGCCAAAATTGGTATTTGTTTTCGACAAAATTTGGCACAGTTAACAAAAAAGGTATGCTGAACATAATAGTGACATCATAATTTTGATTTTTGTCACCTAAATGTCATTTTAGGCCAAAATTGGTCCAAAAATTAAAACTACTTTATTTTAGACAAAATTTGGCAAAGTTAACAAAAAAAGTATGCCGAACATGATGATGACATTAAAATTTGGATTTTTTGTCTCCTAAATGTCATTTTAGGCCAAAATTGGTCCGAAATTAAAACTACTTTATTTTCGACAAAATTTGGCACAGATAACAAAAAAAGTATGCTGAACATGATGGTGACATCAAAATTTTGATTTTTTGTCACCTAAATGCCGTTTAAGACCATAAACGTTTCAATCGCGCGACTTTTAACCATGGATGATAGGCTGTATTTTTGTTAGCAGAAATTGTAGAATTGGGTCGCATTGTGGATGTTTCATAGTTGTGCATTTTTAATAGCGAGATAGTTTATGCAGCGCCTGCATCTTGTTCTTATTTATATGGAAAGATAGTTTAGTTAAAAAGATTCTATAATTAGATCCAGATTTTCGCAAATATGATAAAAGCTTAACAATGTTAATTTTTTATCACAATTCTGTAAGAAATATATTTTTTAATTTCTTTCCAACGCAGTCTTGTAAAGTACAATAATACCCATCATCTGAGAAATTTTTATTAGACTAAACTAAAAATTGAGTGAGTTATGACAAAATAATTTTTTTCACAAATTTTCAATGTCCACAATGAAGCCTCATATTTTTTATCATGTCCAAGCCCGATTTTTTGTTGATTTTAAATGACACAATGATATACAGATTAATAATTAAAAACAGCTGTAAGTTCTTTGTAATTGAATATGCCATATTTTTCTCATATTTAATGAACTAGAAGTTTTTTTTTACTCTTCATCATTCAGTCAGTACTTTCATTTCTAAATAGCTGTTGTGGTTCATATTTTTATTTAGAGTTCCATTGATGGTGTGAAGAACTTGTATGTGTCTGTTAATCGAGGGAGTTTTAAAAACACGACTTTTCCGCATCAGACCAATACTACGGTGTGTATTTGTGGTCTTCGTTTTTCATTTGAAATCTTTTGTCATTGATGATTATCATGTATGCTTTATGTAATGAATATCTAAGTTTACAGTATTTGACAGTGCATTAAAATGAACCACAATTCAATAGAATCTTTGATTCTCCTTCGTCTCTTTATTTTTTCTAAATACTTGAGCTGTAGAAGGTAAAATATTAAGAAATGTAGAAAGGAACTTGAAACCTTTAATTGTTAGATTTTACTAAGAAGGATATTAAAGATGTATGGTAACACATCAGTTTTTCTTATTCATGTGACACTCTGCAATTGTGGAGGCAAATATGGAGGCAAATGTTGACCTGTTCACAAAAAATCCTGATTTTTTTTAAATTGGACATAATGTTAAGAAAATATTTTCCCTTATTTTTTCTCCTAATTCAACTGTTGCTATGTATCGCAGAGTGTGATCACAAGACAAAATAGAAATTACCAACATAAACTACAAGCTTTCTGATGTAAAGTAGGCAGATGACATTTAATGTCAACAATTTTTGCAGGTTCTAAATAAATTGATATGGAAAGGCTGAATTATATTTTTGCGTTAAATGAGAATCGTTAGGTTTCGCCTTTTTGATTTTTTAAACCAGTGTTTTGTATATTTGTTGAAATATCATTGTATATTTTATAGCTTGCTTATTAAAAGCTGAACCGAAACTAAAAACGGATGTGATGGTTTTGTATTATTTCAATTTTGTTGAAATGATTTGTGCATTTAGAGCTTCATAATTGCAGATGCTACCGAGAATGAAACGATGGTAGCGGTAAATCATAATGGTAACGCCAATCTGTACATTTCAGATCGAGCAGGCCTGGTATACACCTTGTCATTGCCTGGGATTTTATATTTCAAGAAATCGGATAACAATCCATCAAGGTAAATTGGTTTAATTTGTGACAAATCTAATTGTTCATAATTTGAAATACCTGTATAACTGCCCCTTAATTCGTGTTGTCATCCAACAATTGCCAATGCAGAAGCCAAAATTTAACAAAGAAGATAACATAAAAGATAGCCAACGTAAAAAAAATTAGAAAATCTGAAGAATATACTTGTGGTTTAGAACAGATTTTAAAAAGAGTTCAAGTTAATAAAAAGTTCAAGATAAATATTTATTCCACAGTTGTTTTGATCCAGCAATTGCATTGCTTTACAGTTTTCCCCGAAAAAGTTTGAAAGTGCATTTTCATAATCTATGTTTTTTAGATATCGTTATTTTACACATGACTTTGTTGATCTTCATCGAGTTGAAGGTATTTCTGGGGTATATATCGCAACTAACCTAACAAAGGGTCCACCAGGGCGAAGACATCTTCGCAGTTTGATTACATTTGATAAAGGTGGAGAATGGTCACCGATACCGGCACCGGAGTCCAACTGCAGTATAAAGGTTTGTATAATCGACTTTTCTTAAAGAGAGGATGAGAAAAAAAATGTATGTTTTTGGCATAAGGCTGGACTAAAAAATATTTGTGTTTGTAGTCACCCAAACTAGTTAATAAAAAAATGTTGACTAAAACTTTTTTTATCTTACAGTTCAAAAAAACAAATTTAATAGATAAACTTTTCCGCATACATAAAAAAATTCATTGATACAAAAAGATAATTTTTATATATTTCCTGATCCTTCTGATTTGTGGGTATTTGTATTGTGGCAGTATGTTCATATCACAACAGTAATTTTGCTGAATTAAAAAAAAATAGAAAGCTAAGTGTCAGACGTTTTTAAAATTTAATTAGCATTCGAAAGCATTTGGATTTAATCTTATTTTTACTTTACATTAAGTTTGCCACACTGCTCTAAAAAATTCAATTTGCTGAATATGATTAGAATAATGGAAATAGATTGAAATAACATTCAAACAAAGAAATATCTCCACAGTTTAGGTGTAGGAAGTGTAAAATCGTTATAGGAGTACTGTGTATCATGAAACACGCGATGGCTCAAGAGATGCTATTCGAATTTTTTGTTGTGCAACCAATGTTGTGCAACAATTACAGATTTTATTGAAGGCCATGTTTAAGGTTATGTACATACATGATCGCATACACAGTCATAATAACGTACAATTTTTATTACTTGGGTGCTGTTTTAATTTGTTATATTTGCTATTTTTATCCCGTTTTATTAAGTATGGTCCCTGGAATTATATCTAATAAAAATTGGAAAAGATTTAAATTAAAACTTGGCTAAACCGGTCGGCGTTGAAATACCAACTGAGGCAACTGCAAACATAAATTACTAGGTCTAGTCTAAACTTGCATAAAGAATTTTACATTTACTTTTTGTTACATTTTAATTTTGTCACCAAAACTGAAAAACTAACTTACAAAATTCATTACATTACTTTGTGTGTTTTTTAAAACACCTTGAAATAATTGTGTATTTGTTTCTTTAAAAACAAATTTTTAAAAATAAATTGAACATTGAATTTTTGATAAATAAAGATGTGTATTAACTTCTTCAAGAACATTCACATATATCCCCCCCCACCCCCCACCCCTAAAAAAAATCAAATCTGTAAATGTTTGAAGTGTAAAACTGAAAAAATTGTAATACTGCACAGATTGTGACTGGAAACAAACAAAAAAATCCTTCAAACTATATTATTTACAGGCTGGTTGCTCTCTTCATTTATCGCAAGAATATGGGTTACATACTTACACTCGTTTTACACCTATATACTCGAAAGCATCTGCTCCTGGTTTTATTTTTGCAACAGGTATGTTCAATGAATCAAAAAAATCATTTTGATTATGTTGTGTTTTATTCAAAAATTATTTTGAAAATATGTGTTTTATATCTCATTATGCATCTTGCGTTTATTGTATGTATCTCAGGTAATGCAGGTCAGAATTTGCACACCAAACCTAGTCTGTATTTCTCCCGTGATGCTGGCTTAACATGGAAAAAGGTTAGTTTTAATTTTTTTTATCTTTTTTGTGCACACTATTTTTACTTTTACTTTCTTTGTATCAAGAAGCAATGTTACATTGTTTTTTTTTTAATTCCCTGCTTCTAATAGATGCAAAGATGATGTTGTTTTGTGCAACTTCTACTAAAACATGTTGATAGCATTTAATGCACTTATAATTAAGTACACAATCTATGTTAACTTTAATAATAATAAATATGCCTGTTCTGTTTTAGGCTTTTTCTGGCAACTATTATTATGCGTTTGTTGATCACGGTGGTGTAATTGTAGCTGTGGAGAAGTATGGTTTTGCTCGATATTTGAGGTATGTGTTAAACTAGAGGTTGCTTTTGACTGCTTAAGACTGCTTCATTGCAGAGTCGAGATGTTTTAGGTTCTTCTATCCGGAGTAAACAGTTTGTTGTTCAGTTAAGAAATATCTTTGTGAGAAAAACCATTAAATCTGATAATGATTTTTCTAATTGTTAGTTTAATAAACAGTTTTTTGAATATTTATATTTCAATAATATTTTTAATATCTATTTTGAAAATAAATAAATGTGAACATTAGTTCATTTGAATTGTATTGTATTGAAGTAAAAAAGATTGCAGTTTTAAGTGTAGAAAATAAATTGCAGAGTTTCTTTTCTTGTTCACTACTAGACTAGTGCCTAAAAACTAACCATGTAACCTTTTTAATTATATAGATATAGTTGGAATGAAGGAAACAGTTGGTCATACTACCGATTCAGCAGTTCTCCGATGAGAATTTATGGATTATTGACTGAACCTGGCGAGAAAACAACAGTATTTACATTGTTCGGTTCATACTCTGGCGCACATTCGTGGGTGCTTATTCAAGTTAACATGTCTGCAGTACTTGGTGAGATAATCATTTTCTTTGTTTATGAAATGAAACAAAGTATTTGCGCCTTCTATTTGTGGGAATTAAGCCCTAAATTATTATCAAGGAGAAACCTTTTGGTAAAGTAGCGAAAATAAGTACCATTAAGTAACTGCAAAAATCTAATTTAGCCCTTAATTATTTTGTGAACTTAAGCATAATGTCATCTAAATAAACAACAATAAATGAAGTCTAACTTCTGTAGTTTTTTATTATTATTATTTTCCGGCCTTTTGAACCTTTAAATGTAATTGAATTATAACAATCACAAATAAAATATATTTTTTTATTATCAACATTTGCCAGAAGGTAATAGTAAAACAAATAAAAACACAGAAGTTAAAATTAGCAGAAACTTTTCGGTTTATATAACCATTCTCAATGCATAAAATTTTCAAATAAAAACGTCATTTCTGTGTAATAGGTTAAAAGTTAATATTAAAATTCTCTGAACTCTCAAGTGACACCATTATGAAATAAATGGAGTTTCTTTGTATTGATTTGATTGTTTAACGATGGATTTTTATTAGCAATCATCGATGCTTCCAAATTACGTCGTTGTCGGTAATTTGTTGGTGCTGACAACAGGACACGCCATGAAAACGTGTGGTGTCGGTTTTCTCGTAAGTGTTTGGCAGGTTCAGATTCATTTTTCACGTTGTTGTGTTCGTTCCACCTAGTATGTACATTCCTAATAGTTTCACCAACGTAAGTTTCACCACAGGTACATACCCCTTCAAATTAAACAAGTACCATAAAAAGATCAAATTTACGTGCGAGGTATCACCGGAAAAGTTTTTAGACACAAAATTCATTAACAACAATGGCACCTACGTCACGGAAGTTTATCGTAAAGCTACTAAACTACCTGTTAACTGGAAACCGCAGATACCCAAGAGGTACAAACGTAACACTATAAATGCAGATCTCAGTCGTGCTAAACTTATCTCTTCAGATTTTGACAAAGAAAAACGACTCATTACATCTAAGTTCTCTAACGCAGGTTACCCAAAACCCTTTGTACATAGCGTCATTAGACAGTTTGAAGATCGTGAACACTCTAATGTTGAGAGCAAGGCTGAAATGATTATACCACCTTGGCTATTCGAAATGAAAAAGCCTTTCATCTTGTTCGATTTTCCATACTGCGCTGAAAACGAGAATGCTTCAAAACGCTTTCTGGCAAAATTTCATGAATTCACCAATAACAAGTACGACGTTGCCATTAAATGGATTACAAAGAAAGTCCGTAGTTTTTTCTCCCTTAAAGATAGAAATCCTTACCCGTCATCTAGCATCTATGAAGTGGTATGTACCTGTGGTGAAACTTACATTGGTGAAACTATTAGGAACGTACATACTAGGTGGAACGAACACAACAACGTGAAAAATGAATCTGAACCTGCCAAACACTTACGAGAAAACCGACAGCACAAGTTTTCATGGCGTGTCCTGTTGTCAGCACCAACAAATTACCGACAACGACGTAATTTTTAAGCATCGATGATTGCTATTAAAAATCCATCGTTAAACAATCAAATCGATACAAAGAAACTCCATTTATCTCGTAATGGTGTCACTTGAGAGTTCAGACAATTTTAATTTTAACTTTTAACCTATTAAACAGAAATTTTTATTTGTAAATTTTATCCATTGAGAATGGTTATATAAACCGAAAAGCTTCTGCTAATTTTAACTTCTGTGTTTTTATTTTTTTTTACTAAATAAAATATAATTATTGTGATTCTCTTTTGCCTTTTAAAATCATTTTGAACCATTGGAATTGAGCTTGTGATAACGTGGTGCAGAAGGCAATTTATCACTCTTATCACTCAAACGAAACTGTTTTTGACTTTTATAAACTATTCATTAAAATTTAATCTCAATTTGCATGTAATTACTACTATATACTTATTATTTGCTTTTTTTCAAGATAATACACTTTAAGATATAGATAATTACCTTCTGTTTTCCAACAAGCAAGCAACTTGAATTAATTACTCAAGTGTTTTGCAAAACAGACCTGTACCACTACCACCTGGCTGCACACTTACTAAGGTTTTCTAATGCTTTAGGCTCGCCATGTAATAAAAATACGGATTATAAACAGTGGGAAGTAACTGACCGAAGAAATGATTCTGAACATTGTCTGCTTGGTAAAAAGCAAGTTTTTGAGCGTCGAGACCCTACAAAACGTTGTTATAATGGCTATAATTATGATCGTGCGATATCATCTGCTCCATGCTTATGCACAAGAGAGGATTTCATGTGGTAAGAAAAAAATCTATTTTATTATTTTGTTGTTTTCCTTGTAGCCAAAACCTTTTTTAGTTTCACATTAGGCAATGCCATGAAAAAGGAATGAGTTTCTTTTTTTGTGTGTGCAATTTAAAAGATATTTACATGTTTATACCTTTTGTCAAATAAAATAAAGCACGCTTTTTATAAGAAATCTGAGATTTGATTTAAAAAATAAACAAATGATAAATTTAGAAAGTTAGGCGACTTAGGTTTAAGCTAAGAAGCAACCTATACAATGAAAATATTTTTTCTTGTAATTGTTAAATGCTCGAGGCTTTTTTATTACGTCCTAACTAACTCTGGACTTATGGCCTCTGAGAAATTATGTCTATTTTAAATAGTTTGATCTATTTTGGAATTTACTCTGATGATGATTCTGTTGTAAATCGAAACATTAGTATAGTTCTTTTGCAAATAATTTTTGTTGTTGTTGTGATTACGTGAAACGTCAAAGAAGTCAAAGTTCAGGATTAGTTTTATCTTATTCTAAATTATTTTATGTTAAAGAATTTTCCATTTAACATTACAAAAATCTTTTATTTAGTGATTATGGTTATCAGGAGCAATGGATTGATTGGTTCCACACAAAATGTGTCAAATCAGGTAGCTCTGGCTCTTCTTCTGTTCCACCATGGTGTACACCAGGAAAGACTTACAATACCTCATCTGGGTAGGTAGAGTGCTCAAATTGGTAATTCTTGCAGCTTGTAACATTGTAAATATATCAATGATGTTAACATTATGCAGTAAAGTAATTCCTCCTTTTACATGCACAAACAATGGCTTATACATTTTTTATCCATTTTTAGCTATCGGAAAATACCTGGTGATTCGTGTTTTGGTGGTTTTGGTCTAGACTACTCTCCACAAGTACATATCTGTCCTATTAAAAGTATGTTTTTGTTCTTGTCTGCATAGAAACGTTTCTTTCCCTTACGTAATGTTTTATTCAAATAATTAGCACTTTGCCTATGTTAGCCATATTTGTTGCAAGTTGTATAAATTTTATGATCATGTTATTTTACTTATATCTTTGTATCTTTGCTTGTAGAAGCTGATGATGTTCTGTTTTATTCAAGACGAAGAAGTATAGTTCGTTATGACCTCAAAACAGCAGAGTCCATAACATTTGACCTCAATGGTCTACGAAATGTAATTGCAATGGACATGGACTATTCAAATAATGTACTGTTTTATGCTGATATAAATGTCGATACCATTACTAAAATGGATTTAACAAACGGTTTGTTTTTATGAATTTATATTTTTTTACTATAGATTTTTCTAAATTGTGGCACAAAAGTGTATTTAAGAAATGTTACAACATTATACGTTTACCTGAAGATGTTTTTATTATGCTGAATAATTGTTCTGTTTAAACCACAAAGCTTTGTAATTTTGGCTATATTGAAAAGAACTTGTGAAAATATCTAGGCTTCATCTTTTATTTTTGAAATTTCTCTGAATTCCTTGAAGAACCCGTAAAAACTGTTTTCAGGAGTTCAGAGATATAATCAATAACTTGGACACATATCATCAGATTAGAGTTGTTATATAACTTAGTTTTTACATGGAACTGCCACTATTTTTTTTAACAGGAAACGTCACCACACTTCTCGGGTTTAATGAAAGTAGAATTCATATTGAATCCCTGGCTTATGATTGGATGGGGCACAACTTATACTTCTGTGACTCAGGTTCTGCGGAAATCGGGATAATTAATACTACAGGAAAGCACCGAAAGATTTTAATTGGCAGTAGCGTACTTGGAAAGCCCAGAGCTATGGCTGTTCACCCTGCAAAAGGGTATGTAAAATTATTTTTATTAAATTATATTGTTTTCATTAAATATGTAGATGTATTTCTACATTTTATACAAAATTCCTTTTTATCTACAACTAGCTGTCATTTTTAATTTTTTACGTGTTTTATTGTTATTCTAAGGGAATTAATTTAAATTAATTTGAACTATTACTGTTCTGTAGATTAATGTTTTGGACAGACTGGGGCATTAATCCAAAAATTGCTAAGGCTAACATGGATGGTTCTGCCATAACCAGTCTTGTTACCAGCACTATAAAATGGCCTAACGGAATAACAGTGGATTATGAAGAGGATTATGTTTATTGGGTTGATGCTGGGGTGGATCGTATTGAAAGAATCACCATCAATGGAAACAATAGAAAGGTTTTGTAGATACTTTTCTTTTTAAATTAGGTTGATAGATTACAATGCTTTTTTGTGGACCTAAAAATTTCTGTTATAATCTATTGTATTATTTAGGATGCTTTAAGTTTTAAACTGGAAGAAAATTTAAAAGTAGAAAGAACAATAAATTTTTTTTATGTATTTAAACAGTATTAAAATTTGAAACTTATTGTGAATAATGTTCCAGGTTTTGCGTTCATATGGAGTAAGTCGTCCTTATGCTATTACAGTATATGGAAATTATATTTATTGGATTGACTGGAGTACAAGAGCCATAACAAAAATGTTAAAAAGCTCAGGCAATGGATATTCACGTGTCATCCGATATGTTTACAATGTGATGGATGTAAAGGCTTTTAATCCAAAACGTCAAGGTGAAAAATTTTTTTAAATGCTATATCTTTTAGTGGTTAGGATGGTTATAAAGAACAATGTTGTTCACTCAACTGAAGTTTAAAATGTTTTTAGAGCTTTTGCTTTAAGTCTGGCAGTTGAAAAAAAGAGCCCATTTTAATTTGAAGAGTGTTGGTCTTTACTTTTTTTGTATAGCAAAGATTAGTAAAACATGTACCATTTTCCAAACTGCTTTCTATCATCTCTTAACTCCTTTCGTTTTTTGAATACATCAGCAGAAGTTTGTCACTTAAGTCGTTTTTTCGACATTTTATGGACAATATCTGCAAGGAGCAAGTAAATTTAACAAATAATGTCATTTTGGCATTCTTTCTATAAGCTCTATCAAGTACTAAAATTATTATTTTGACAAAGCGGCTTTTCAGGTGAAAAGTAGTAAGCAGGTTAAGTTTCGTTGTTTTGATCTTTAAAACAAACTTCTACAAAAAATTTTAGAAGAAAAAACCCAATTTTTTAATATTATGTTTAGAGCATGTTAGTGAAGGTCAGAATTTGTACCCCTAGTAAGCATGGTTGTTCCCTTCCATTTGCTGGACTATCTACAGTTCATATCTTAAATAATTTATATTACATGTATTTAAAGTTAGGAAAAGATCGACTTTTTTGGGTAGTTGCTAAGTTACACTCTGCTACAACCCCTACTTCCCCTTTGCTTCCCACCAAAACATCGCCTATGCTTGCACAATACTGAAATTTGGAAATACATCATTTCATTTGTGTTTATTTTATTAGCATAATTTTTTCTAGCGGCACGTGGAAGCACTTACAAATGTCCAAATCCTGCCTGTCAGTTCTTCTGCTTACCAAAAGGAACTGCTCCATATTACACTTGTGAATGCCCTGATAACTTGGTAAAGGTTAACAATACTTGTAAGTGTAAAAGTCCAAACGAAGTATTAGGTGCTGATGGAGAATGCAAGCCTAGTAAGTTGTTACCGTTAGTCTATCTGAGTATTTAAACATACGTGACCGAATAAACCTACACATTAATTTTGCGTCTACATAATTACATAAATTGTGTCTACATAATTAACATAATTAACGCACATTTTCACTTAAATCATTCAATTTTTTATTCGAAAACATAGCTGGGTCATTAGATTTTTTCTTTTACAGCAGATACATTGTAAAAATCCTTTCCAGTGTTTTGACTGTAAAGAAAAGTCTTTAGCCCAATAATCAAAGTATGGTATAACAATTTTCTGTATTGTTTGCTTCGTTCTGAAAGGAAAAATGACTTCGTGTTTTTAGCAATCTCAGACTTCAGGCTGAAATACACGATCCGTTTAAACGGAAGGTTTAAACCTAACGGGTGAGTCATAGGGCAAAACAGATTGTGTTTGACGTGATGTATCACTTTCGAAATATTATGCAAAATACAGTTGAAAACAAGATAAAAGATTACAATAAAAATCAATCAAGAGAAAAACAAGAGAAAATGGCAAAAGCAAAAAAATTAAATTTAAAAAGGATTTTATTGAGAAATGGCACGAACTAACCTGTCTGTGGGATGTAACGTTGGCGTCGTATAAATACAGGAACGAGAAAAAGCTTTATGCCAGAACTAAGCAATTAATCAAACACATCTTGACTCATTCTCAAAAACCTTTCGTCTTTAAACTGATCTTCTGTGCGAAATTCGCGTAGAAATGTGGATATTACACCCAGATTTTCCCTTTGTTTTAGCCAAGGTTTTACCCAAATGGATCTCTTCCTTTTTTTCTTTTTTTTTAAAAAACTATGATAATCGCGGAGGCAGCAACTGTAGCGGCACGTCTTTTCATTTTAGTTGCCAAGATTCGAAAGACTTCTTAACCCTATTCGGTCCGGGGGGGGGGGCAGATTCCGCCCCCCCTGACGGTTTTTTATAAATAACTCCTTATTGCTATGTTATATGGCTATGAAACTTATTGACTTTCAATATTTATCTATTAGACACCTGCATGCCAAATTTTTAGGTCCCATACCATTCAGAGGCGTTGATATTGGCCATTACTCGAAACTACCCCTAAAAATCTCTATGAAATCCTTATAATGGGTAAAATTTAATAACTCCTGTTAGGATTATCCTTAGAACTTGAAACTTGCAACACAACTTTGTTTTATTAAGAAGAATCATTTTGCATAATTTGGACACGTGATTAATCCGATTTCCCGATTTTGTCGGATTTTACCCGAAAATCGAAAAAAACCGGATTTTCGGGCAATTTTTGGCAATTTTTTATGCGATCCACGTAAAAACCGGAAAATATGTTAAATAACTTTTATTTAGCTTTCAGAAACTTCAAACAGAAAGCAAAAATTCGATCTGGAACAAAAGTAATTAAATTTTAAGCAGATAGTGTCATTTTTAACAAATTTCAAGCTTCTGATGACGTCACAGAAAATGTGCTGATGCAAACAAAAATTTATTGCTGCCATTTTGTTCCTTTTATGACGTACTATAGGTGTGCCAAGTTTGATTCAATTTAAACAACCCTATGAAAAGTTAATGAGGGGGGGGGCGGATTCCGCCCCCCCCGGTCATAATATGTTCGAAAAACCCCGGACCGAATAGGGTTAAGCATGTACGTTTAAACGGATTACGTGTAGACAAGAAATCTTTCAAAGTTTCCCCTACAGGTTATCCGTCAGGTTTTCACCTTCCGTTTAAAGGGATCGTGTGTTTCAGCCTTCAGACTGTTTTGACGTTTCCAAATAATTTGAATGTTTTTAATCAGTTAAAACACTTTTAACCTTGTGCTTAAAGTGAAATGTGAAATTGTTGAGCAAGGACAAAACGAATTGTAACATGCTTAATAAAAAAGTAAAATAAAAAATTATAAATAATATTATAGATATTAACTATAAATAAGAAATTTAATATTCCTGGGTAAATATTTCTAATTATAGAGCATTTGACAGGTCATGATGCGACATTAGTGTTGATGAAGTATAATGCAGAAAGTACACTGAACATTATAATACCATTTTTTCGTCCCTTTTTAAGCTCTATCCAGTGGCCTAAGTACTTTTATTATAGTTAACAATAACAATTTTACTTTCCAGAAGTTGATTTTCATATATTTTATTCTGCAAAATACGCCACAGCTACCTAAAGAACTTGAAAACCATCTTAAAGTTAAAATGGAACACAAAATCACAAATGTAAAGGAACCTCCGTTGGGTTATTGCATGGGCTATTTATACAGTTTAAACATTTCTACCTCCTTAAATACACCTCTCTTTTTAGCATAATCTGAAACCTCACTTAATAAACATTGCATATCTAAAAAGCTTAAAAATAAACCTACTTTTTACATTCTAAAACCTCGATACATAACCTCAAATACACCTCAAAATTGACTCTGTCATATGCTTTAGATATGCAAAAGCATTATCTAAAGCATATGACAGAGTCAAAGATTTCTAACGTTGTTATTTCTTTTTTTATTCAGAAACTGGTCAAAGCTGCAATGCTTACCAATTTCAGTGTGGCAGTGGAGAGTGTGTTCCAAGACACTGGAAGTGTGACAAAGATAAAGATTGCTCAGATGGTTCCGACGAAAACGATTGTGGTATATTACCATTCCAATTAATACTATTGCTTTGTGGTTATTTAATACTTCACGATAACTTTTTTGAGGGTTTTTATTTAAAATTTCAGATGTAACAACTTGTCGTACTGATCAGTTTACTTGTGACAACAAACGTTGTATACTAAAGTCATGGAAGTGTGATGGTGATAACGATTGTGGAGATCACAGTGATGAATCGCAGTGCAGCAAAGGTATGTTATGATATGATTGGCTGTAGTCAAGATATGTTATGATTTGATTGACTGTAGCCAAAATATGTTATGATACGATTGGTTGTAGCCAAGGTATGTTATGATACGATTGGTTGTAGCCAAGGTATGTTATGATACGATTGGTTGTAGCCAAGGTATGTTATGATATGATTGGTTGTAGCCAAGGTATGTTATGATATGATTGGCTGTATTCAAGATATGTTGTGATTTGATTGACTGTAGTCAAAATATGTTATGATACGATTGGTTGTAGCCAAGGTATGTTATGATATGATTGGTTGTAGCCAAGGTATGTTATGATACGATTGGTTGTAGCCAAGGTATGTTATGATATGATTGGTTGTAGCCAAGGTATGTTATGATATGATTGGCTGTATTCAAGATATGTTGTGATTTGATTGACTGTAGTCAAAATATGTTATGATACGATTGGTTGTAGCCAAGGTATGTTATGATATGATTGGTTGTAGCCAAGATATGTTGTGATTTGATTGACTGTAGCCAAGGTATGTTATGATATGATTGGCTGTATTCAAGATATGTTGTGATTTGATTGACTGTAGTCAAAATATGTTATGATACGATTGGTTGTAGCCAATTGGTTGTAGGGAAAAAGAAAAAAAGTTTTGTTTACTTTTAATTTCCCAGCGTGAGGAACTTGTAAGTTGATGAATTTATTTAAATAAGGTTTGTATTTAAATCGACTCCGCTTGATCTTCAGTCAATGCTATGTTATTCTAGTTACATTTTTTGAATAATTGTAGTCTTAGGGAAAGGTTAATGATAATTAAAAGTGATAAAAACTCATTTTAAAAACTTGCTTGTTGTGGAAATGGTTACACTTCTTCTTCTCTAGTTACATGCGGATCAGGACAGATGAAATGTCGAAATGGTCGTTGCATATCAAAGTCGTGGAAATGTGACGGTGATAACGACTGCTCTGATTGGTCTGATGAGCAAAATTGTGGACATACTACTCTACCAACAACATCACGTTCGTCACATCGACCGTATTCAACTGGTTTGTTGTATTTATTTGTTTTTGTTTTTGTTTTTGTTTTTGTTTATTTCTGTTTATTTCTGTTTATTTCTGTTTATTTCTGTTTATTTCTGTTTATTTCTGTTTATTTCTGTTTATTTTTATTTATTTTTATTTATTTTTATTTATATTTATATTTATATTTATATTTATTTATATTTCTTTCTTTATATTTCTTTATATTTCTTTATATTTATTTATTTATATTTATTTATATTTATTTATATTTATTTATATTTATTTATTTATATTTATTTATATTTATTTATATTTATTTATTTATATTTATTTATATTTATTTATATTTATTTATATTTATTTATATTTATTTATATTTATTTATATTTATTTATATTTATTTATTTATTTTCTTTACTGCTGCTGTAACTGAAAATAAGATTAAATATTATTGTTTGTAGCAAAACCTTGCAGCAGTAAGGAATTCAAATGTCGTTTTGATGGACACTGCATCCCTATAAAGAACAAGTGCAATGGTATTAATGACTGTGGTGATTATTCTGATGAAAAAAATTGTACTTGTAAGTCATAAAGAATTTTAATTATTTTTTTTATATCAGAGAAACAAAAAGATATCTATTCACAAAGCCTGATGTGGATTTAGAAGGGGGAGGTTGTTAGGGAGGTTGCTAGGGAAAATTTTCAAAAGACAGGTGTTGAAGTTAAGACAAAACTTGACATTTATTTTTAAAATCGTTTAACTTATGTTTACCTAAAATCATTGATGTAACAATGTTGAGGCTGGTCAAAACATAGAAATTTATTCATTCGTTCATTTGTTCTTTAATTTTTGTTCTGTTTTTGTGTTTTCTTTCTTTTAATTGGTTGAAAATTAAACCATCTCACAAGTAAAACTTTATCCATTTTTATTTCTAGTTTTGAATTTTCAACTAGTAAGAAGTGCTAGTTTAAGAAAAAACATTTAAATTAAAATTATGATAGAATACGTGTGTATATATTTTATGAAAGGTGTTTTTTTTGGTGCTAAACTGTGTTACGGTAATAATGTGCCATATGTTAGCTGTTGTGTTTGCTCTAAATTTGCTCTACATTGGCTCTAAATTGTCTCTAAATTTGCTCTACATTGTTGGCTCTACATTGGCTCTACATTTGCTCTACATTTTAGCTATAACCTGTTCTGACGGAGAATTCAAGTGTCTATCAGGTCAAAAATGTATTTTCGAGGAGTACAAATGTAATGGACGCAACGACTGCGAAGATTGGTCAGATGAGAAGGGTTGTATGTATATTGCTCTTTGGTTTTATATGCTAATGACAATTTTTAATGAATGAGACGGATAAACAGAGGTTTTCCTCCTTTGGTTCCTAACCTTGGGTTTAATATGCTTAAGCTTTTTGTTAACATACCAGTTGAATTTTTTCAGCCTGTAATATTAAGCTGCATTATATGAACAAAAATTTTTATAATGTATATATTTTCTGAATAGGCCCTGTTACTACCCGGAGGACGTTTTCAACCAAATTTTATTGTCCCCCTCCCTCCATGGCATGTAAAGATCGTAGTGGTTGTTACAACAATGAATCTCGATGTGATGGCAGGCCATATTGCAAAGATGGATCAGATGAGAAAGGTTGTCCGAAGACTAGCCCAAGAACTAAGCCGACTGTCAAGCCAGGTAGGCGGGGTTCGGTTAGTATCTGAGAAACCACCACATTTGGAGTCATTGTTGGAAATGTGTATGAAAGAAACTAGATCATCTGATATTTATGAACCGTTTGAAACTAGATAAATTCAATTATTATTTTATATAAGAAAATTTCCAAAAAAACAACATATTATTACATTTCCAGGTAAAAGTCCAAACCACGCACGTGCTTAACATGTAACATGTAACAATATTATGTGTAAGAGCTGATAAATTCAATTGCCCCTATAGCTTACATTGTTCTTTGCAATAACACTTTTATTTAACCGGAAACCCTTTTATTCTTAGCGGAAACACTTTTCTCTTTATTAAGATCTCTTCGCAGAAAACAGCTTTCTTTTTTGTCAAAATATTCCAAAAGTGATGATTTCTACCCTTCAGGTAATAAATTGTTCAAGTGCGTATGCCAGTAGTTATGTATGTACACGAACAATCTATTTGTTATATTCAAAATATAACCTCACGGTACGAGTCCTTAAAAAAAGTCAACAAACCTTTTAAAATAAACTTTTAGAACTACTGTACAATATTGTAATTTGTCAATGTCCCAGGCAACAGCTCTTTGAATTTTTTATTTTTTATTTTTAATTAATTTACTTGTTGGAAATTAGAGACATATAATTACTTACTTTTTAATCAAAGAAAAGATTGTTTTTTCTCTTTTATACAAACATTGTGCTTATGTAATAGTTTAAAGGCCTTCGAGGTTTTAACATTTGATACAGAAGTGTGTAAGCATGCATGTCAGTACCTAAGCATTTATTTATCACTTCTGTTCTAGGTTGCAAAAAGAGCGAGTTCTGGTGTAGATCAGGGGAATGCATACCATTAGGTAAAAAATGCGACGGTAAAGTGGACTGCTATTCTAAAGAAGACGAGAAAGATTGTGGAAATGAAAGTAAGCGTTTGATGTATTTGCTGTGTGTATGTTAGCTTTTTGTGGATATACTTGAGCGTTGTGTATTATGGTTTGTTATATCTTATAAAAATGTTATCTGCGGTTCTTACTCCAACATCTGAATAGCTGAGACGTCTTTTCTGTTATTAGATCGAGTCAAAAAATAATTCGGTCAGAATCAAGTCGCGACCATAATTAATTTTTATTTGAAATGATTTAATCAGACACATCTTGTTCAAATGAAATTTCTTGAAAAGTCGAAAAAGTTTGTAAAACGTAAACACTCTAACCACTTTGCTTATTTTAGATGAGTGTCTTCCAGCACCATTTGGTTTCAATTGCACAAGACTGGGTCAATGCTATCTGCACAAAGTGTTGTGTGATGGCAAAACTGATTGTTTGGATTATTCAGACGAAACTAAACAGTGCAGTAAGTCCGTCTTATGCTTGTAAACAAGTACTACCGGAACCTTTTCGTGCAAAGGTTACATGAATTGTGACCTGATCTTTGGTGTACACCTATTGCTGATAAATGTAAATCTTTTGTGTGACTTAGTGTATTTTTGAAACTTGCAGGTAGCTTTTCTTAAACAGGTGTACACTTTATGTAAACAACCCAGCTGTAAAGGTCTGGGCCTCAAAATAATTAGGCACCTTGCTAAGCCTCACATTTATTCCTTTCCAAGAAGCCAGAAGGTAATGTCAGTTTAATTGCTGAAAGAAAAACATGTTGGTGATGGTTCCATGTTTTTTCCAGCGTGGAAAACTGGCAAAAATCTGTACAGTTCTCCACGAGTACAATGATAAAAATGGCTGCTACCATCTTCAAATAAACAGGCAATTTTGTATTGAAACTTGCAGGGTTTGTATTGGTTTTAAGAAAATTGAACTCTTTTTTTTTACAGAGGCAACAGCGCGGGTCAATTCGTTACAATCCAAGGTCATAAATGGTTCTGCAGTTCGGTTGACATGGCAACATGCTGATGTCAGCTTATCGAAAGCTGCAGGCTACATCATAGCTTACATGTAAGTTCTATAGATTGTTTGTTTTTGCGTTTCTCTATGTTGATGAGCTTCCAGGTGGCTTGTTGTACACTACTTCAAGATTATCGGTAATGAGGCTATATCATGTACTAACCGCTTTTGATGTGATACTGTAAAATACAACGCCTGACTTCAAAAGTGCAGATTAAAATCCTCTGTTAATGTCTCTTTAAATAGTTCGTATAGTTTTAATCCAAAACACTCTTTGGATGGGCGTAAGTTTAATCTTCGCATTTTATCATACTGTTCTTTTATACTGTTCATAATGTTCTTTGATAGCTTTTGTATGTGATTTTTCGATTTTTTCAGTTGATTTTGCCTACTCATGTTTTTTATTATTTTATAGTTTTATATTTAAAATTAAATGTATTTGAAAATAAGTTAAAAGTACATAACTGTCAGTTTCACGCCGAACGATTATCAAATGTACAGTGATAAACTACTTCAACAAATTTTAAAAAAACTGTGTAAATCCGGTGTGAATATGTACAAGTTATAGACATAGAAGAGTAATACAATTGATAAAAACAGTTGAAATATGGTTCAATCCACCGTTTAGTCTAAACGTTAATACAAACGTTGCAAAGCGATTTTTATCCATTGTCAGCAAAAACTTTCCTAAAACGCATAAATTCCACAAAATTCTTAATAGGAACACTTTAAAGGTTAGCTATAGCTGTTTACCAAACATTTCGTCAATCGTATCAGCGCACAACAAAAAAGTTTTAAGAGGAGAACCACAAAACCAAGAAGTCAAATGTAATTGCAGAGTTAAACCGACTGCCCACTCGATGGAAAATGTCTCGATAAGAGTGTTATTTACAAATGTCATGTCAAATCGAACCCACAAGGCGATGGTGTTCATTATATTGGCCTTACGGAAGGAACTTTTAAAAAACGGTGGTACACCCATTGCCACGATTTCAGAAACGAATCAAAAGAAAAATCGACAGAACTGTCAAAACATTCTGGAGCTTGAAAAAAGCAGGAACAGTGCCAATTTTGAAATGGGAAATCATTGACCACGCCCCTGTGTACAAAAACGGTAGCAAAACGTGTAATTTGTGCGTCACTGAAAAATACCATATAATAACATCCAAACTGAAATTGCTAAACAAAAGAACAGAATTAATATCGAAGTGTCGTCATAGTAACAAGTTTTATTTGAACAATTTTAAATCTGTCCCTCCGGACAAATAATTTTATGCGTCTTATAACTGTTTTTATCAATTGTATCACTCTTCTATGTCTATAACTTGTACATATTCACACCGGATTTACACAGTTTTTTTAAAATTTGTTGAAGTAGTTTATCACTGTACATTTGATAATCGTTCGGCGTGAAACTGACAGTTATGTACTTTTAACTTATTTTCAAATACATTCAATTTTAACATCGCTCTACTTCATCTTTGTTGGTATTGAGCACTTTCTCAACAGAAATAACTTTCGAAAAACTAGTTTTATATTTATATATATATATTGATATTTAAACAACATGACACACATTGATAACTTCCTGTATAAATATTATTTATAAATAAATAAATAAAAAAATAAATAAATATAAATAAATATAAATAAATAAATATATATTAATTAACATAAATAAACATAAATAAATATAAATAAATATAAATAAATATAAATAAATATAAATAAATATAAATAAATATAAATAAATATAAATAAATATAAATATAAATATAAATATAAATAAATATAAATAAATAAATATAAATAAATAAATATAAATAAATAATATTATTCATAAATAAATATAAATAAATAAATATGTAAATTAATAAATATAAATAAATAAATATAAATAAATAAATAAATAAATGTAAATTAATAAATATAAATAAATAAATAAATATAAATAAATAAATAAATAAATAAATAAATAAATAATATTATTCATAAATAAATATAAATAAATATAAATAAATAAATATAAATAAATATAAATATAAATAAACAAATAAATGAATGACCGTTTTTTTGTATTGATCAGGTAATAAAATGTGCATACGTTGCTACTGCTGCTTTTGTTTGTTTGCAGGAGAGAGAGCACACGACAAGTAAAATACATCGCCGTAGGTTTATCCACCTTATCTTACGTGATTGGAAAGCTGCCATCATGCTCCGAGTATATGTTTGCAGTAGCGCTTAGACATAATAACGTCAAGCCAGCTAATTGGTTATACGTGTCTACCGACAGGGTGAGTTTAAGAGGTGGCAGTCCTGATGAGCCAACAGGTGTTGTAGTCAGCAGACACGCAATCATCTGGGAGGAAGATGAAGCTTCCTGTCTTAGACAGGGCTACGTGTTGCAGGGTCGACGGGTATGTTGTTTTAGTATAAGACGTTACGTTTTGTAGATTTTACATTTTCTTGTTTAAAAAACTCAATTTCAGGACATAAACGGTCGATATCTTGCATAAAGGTTGAACGCAACTCATTATCTTGAAAATATTTATGCCATATGCTATCTTCTGCAAGAGATAATGGATGATGTTTTGAAAGATCAATGTCTTGCTTTTGTTCATATGGATCAATAACATACTTTTTTCGAATATCTGCATAATTTTGTCGGTTGACTTTGGCTTGAGCTAACCAAAGCTTTTCTTCTTCAGGCAGACACTCCCAGAATAACCTCCAGCAAATGCTTCTAAACCTTTTTGTACCCATATTCCCAGCTAATGCTCTGAATTTGAGCTGTTCCAACATGTTTTTACATTTAAATAGTTGTAGCGCGTGTGGAAATTTTCTATATTTTTGTGTCTTTAGTTATTTTGCAATCAAGGTGTAATCAACATCGGAATTAATACGAACGGTGTAATGCATTACGCTCCGCAAAAACTGGCAGACAATAACGTAAAAGCTGGCACATATCAATGCACAATTGTTTTGACGTACGGGGCAGAGCTGACATTGCTTAGACAGTCAGAAACATTTCAGATTCGATACGATGGCAAAAATCTCTTTCCATTCAAACAAGGCAAAATTCAAGCTGAAAAGAAAAAGTCCAACACGCTCGTTTGGGCTATCCCTGTCGCGCTTGTTTTGCTAGCGTTACTCCTTGGCTTACTCCTGATGGGTTACAAGTACCGTCGCTTGCAGCATAGCTTTCTGGCATTCGCTGCTCGCGGAAATTACTCTCGCCACGAGGATGACTTTGATGATGATGATGATAATATGGTCGTTGGATTTCGTCAAGGTAAGTTAGACCATGTATTTTGATTGTTACGTTTGTCAAAATTTAGTCTGATTTTGATTGCTACTGTAATTTAAATGTCTTGAGGTTTGCAGAGGGAGTATTTTTGCAAAACCTTCTTAATTTTTATTAACTCTTTAAAAAAATAAATAAGAAAATAAACAAGCATTCAAATAGAAATTTCTTCTCATTTCTCCTTAGACAATGTTTTTTATATATCTTCATACTAAAGTATAAAGAATCCTCATTGTGCTACCTTACAATAAAGTGACTTTTTTTGAGTGCCTAATTTCTCCTTTTTTCATTTTTAGCATCAAACTCTCTTTCTTCTCATTTTTTTTTCCTTTTTTGTCGTTAAACTCCTTCACGAGATTAATTTTGCCTCTTTTTGCTATTTTCGCAAAATTAGGTCTTTTTAAAATACATTGCATATTTGCTAAATTTGTGAGAAATAGCGATCAAACAAACATCAAACATTATAATCGCACCTATAATCACAGTAATAACCCCCGTCCAAGTAAATGTCATTACTTCGTACTACAAGCACCAGATAGCGGTGCGTACGAAGAGGGATCCCCGTGTAATTTTTCGCGTGGTAACGAACAACGTGCAGCTGTTATTTATTTTCCGCTATTTCCTGAAGATTGCTCTTACTGCGTTAAAAGTCAGATAAGCCATAAATTTTGGGTCACACTGTGCCGCTGTGCCCTAGATTGGACACCCTGTGCTTATTTTCACGCTCACACTGCGATTTGATCTTTTAGCAACCTTTCCTACGCGCTCTGCGTTCTTATCCTTATATAACTTTTCCCATACCCTCGTTGAAACAGTTTCTTTTCTGCACTTGTTTTGTTTTTTACTCTCTTTAAAACAGCTCCTTGTGGCTTACTCATCTTTTGGTAATTCTCTTTCCTTTTCTTTTGTGCCTAAAACATTGATGTTTTATTTGCAGGAGAAGAGGCACCGATGATCAATCGATTTTCAGATGACGAACCGTTAGTGGTGTCTTAAGAAGATGCGACTTCACTTTGTTATCGGAATCGGAAGCAAAAAAAAATTGGCTTTAAAAGAATAAAGCCCACATGTATATATATTTTCTTTAATTCTGTTTATTTAATTATTTTCTTCTTTATAGTAAACGTGTCGTCATAAGAAGTAACATAGCAGTGCTTGTATCCTCTTTGCCTTGATTATCCAGTCCGGTTGATCCACAAGAAGAAGCTATAAAAATTGGGGGAAAAATAGGGAACTCCACCTAAAAACCTTGCATACACTCTGCGTTACTAACTTAGCTTTGGTTTTTGTGACAGCCATATAGAACGTCGCACACGTGTTTCATAAGCACATCAGTGTAAAAAGGCTGAAAATAATTAAGCATGGCCCCAACATACAAACATTTTGGACACAGAAGAACTAGGTTATTAGCATATTCAGGCCTTCAATGTTAAACTGAAAGCAAAATATAACACCATCTGATTAATCAAGCAAAATACATCGCCATCTGGTTAATCAAGCAAAAGCAAGGTGCAAGAATTGCTACACTAACATTTTTATCGTAAAAGAATATTTGAATTTTTTTCTTTCAATGTGTTTTGCAGTTTATTTTAGTGTAAATTTTGATTTATACTTTCCACAGAAAATGTACTGATATAAGCAGAGCTTTAAATCTTCATTAAGGCCGCTTTCCATTAAGACGTTTTATCCGTATATCCATGTATATCGTAGCATTTAGTACCTGGACATGAGCGGTAAAATTTTTGTCGCAACGCCTGTATTTCCAAGTGTTTCAGATGGACTTCTTTAACAACCAATTAAAATGGAAAGCGGCTTCAGGCATACCGATAATTTTCAAATCAAGGATAAGATTTTTAATACAAAATAATATTGTACGACGTTGTTCTGTGTCAAGTTTTTTTGCCGGCAATCTGATGCCGCTGCCGTAATCATAAGATTTTTGCTACCGTGTCTGCAATTTTAATAATTTTTCCTGGGAACAAGGTTGTTAGTAAATATTTCTCATTGATTTATTGTTGTGTAACATTTTATACTAAAAGTTGTTGTTGTTTTTTTGGGTATTTATTCCATGTTTACACGGCGCGCTTATTGCTTTGGGAGAGCTTTCTTTTATTTACATGAGAAAACATCTGAATAAGCGAGTTTTTTTTCTGTTTTGAAATCGGAAAAAACTTTTTTCCGCAACTGTTGAGTAATTCCACTGTGAACTGTGTTACTTAATTTGTATTTGAATCTTCGGCTACCGGTATCACGGTTTTACGGGAGGGGTACAGGATACCGTATATACTCATTATTTCTGCCTCTATGAAACCAGCCGCCCTTTTGTGAATCGGAAAAAGGTGCAAAAGGTGCGTTTTTTTATTACGCGAAACAGATTTGTGTTTGAGATTTTTTACGCATCATGATTATGTGACCTTTGAAAAACTTGCCGAATTTTTTTGGCTTAAAATATTATTAATCTGATTGCCATTCGTTGAGAAATTAATTCCGCCATTCTAGTCAACCCGCCTAATTCTTAACGTTGAATGGCTAATCCTGCAGCGAAAATAAGAGATGGAGTAAATACGGTATGTTTAAACAAACGTATTAGCTAGTGTAAACTGGATGTTGTTAAATTTGTAAACTTGTGTCAAACACGTGATTTTTACACTAAATCGTAAAACAAGCTCTTTGTGTTTTTTACTATACGCTACATCCGCTAATTCAGATTACCAGGAAGTTTAAAAACGTTCGAATCAAGCAGAAACCAAAAGCTAAAAAATCGGTCCAGGAATCGAATGTTTTAATGACAACATTCGAATTAGCGGAAAGGTGCTGTTTTTCTTGTTATTTTTATTCTGTATTATTAGTTGTATAATAATAAATACGCATGATTTAAGATGTGTGGTTTTTCTATATGGTAATTTAATAACACGCTGTGTCTATTTGTACAGGGAAATTGGCAAAAAAAACTTAAGTTGTTTTTCACTGCGCGGGACTACGGGACCACCTGATACCAAAGTTTGGTCTAAAGCACATTATTCTATTCTTCTAAGGTGGCCAGAAAACTTAAATTAAAGCAGTAGGATTACTTAGTTCCGCGAGTTTATTTATCTCTTCCACTTTGAATTTGCTAAAATATCCAAAAAAATCTCCCGAATAATCCAACGCGTTCAACTTATTGCACAGTTACACGCAATGCTTTCGATCCCAAGAGATCACAAATTCGTAAAAAGTTGTCATTATCGCAAATTCACGTAATTTTCTCGAAAATTCGGTGCCGTAAATAGAAACTTTTCGTAAGACGCACTAAATCAAGACGTACACACCAAAACATCAATGTGGCGGCCACTATATAGCGAACGTCGTTTTTTGTAGATTGTCTATATTATATTTTTTCCCTTGTGTATTTTTTCTTTGAGCTATTATTTTATTTTTTTAGCTCGTTTTGGTCTTTTAGGCTCTTGCAATTAGCTCCTTTTATCCAAAAATCTTTCGTTTGACAAACTGCGGTTTATTTCAATTTACTTCAACAGCCCAGAGCAGACTTTTGAACCAATATAAGCCAATTTGTAATAAACCTCTATGTAGCGAACACCTCCTTATAGCGGACACTTTTTTAAGGACCTGATAGTGTCCGTTATATAGAGATTCTACTGTGATTTGTAACTAAATTACTTGTACCTACTGAGCGCAAACCGGTGCTTCACGAAAACTTAGCAAAGTACAGTGATACCTGTCTATAGCGGACCCTATCAGGACCTCACAAGTGTCTGCTATAGAGGGGCTTATATTGATTCAAAAACCTGCTCTGAGATGTGAGGGTATAGTAAAATCGACCGTAAAGTGTGCCTAGAGGCTCGGTGTGGGAGAAGAAGACGCCTAAAAATAATATATACATTGTAAAATATGTTATATTTCATTCAGAACAGAATCAGACTTTCAGATTGTTTTATCTTAGCGCAGACAATTTAAAATTTTAAACTTGTTTTAAGTAAAATATAGACAGACTTCTTACAAGAATTGTTTTATAAATGATTGTTGGACGTGTACGCTACAGAGAGGTCAGTTTTAGAGGGAACGCAAATTGGAACCTTAAAACGACGTTCGCTGTAGAGAGGTGTCCGCTATAGAGAGGTGTCCGTTGTGAACTATTCGCTACATACATTTGTTATGAGAGCTTTACCGTCATTTCATCCTTTCCTGAGATGTGTCCGTTATAGGGAGGTTTCATTGCATTTAGACAACATTCAATTCATAAGGGAAAAATACATTCTTTTTTACGTCTTTTTCTTCATAAAACATAAGGCGAAAATAAAAACTGTTTATTTGAAACTTCGATAGTGTATTCTAAAATTTGAGCAAATTCTAAAAAAAAACCGTCACGTCCTCTTGTCAAACTGCAAATTTGTTTACTTCCACGAATATTTGAAAAAGTCGTGCGTAGTAGTAGTAAGTTGACAAGAACAGCGCACGTTGGGAAGAACTTGCTAAACGTAATAGAAAGAAAGCTATAACATTTTTTAATATATAAAAAATAGCACTCGGCTGGAAATCATTTCAATTCAGATGTTTATTTATAATAAAATTCAAATTTAATATATTTATGCTTCCGATGTCGGTACAATTGCCTCATTATTGGTCAAGCCAAGGGAACCTAACCGGAGTTTTAAGGCTTCCGCTCCGACAATGCTGCAGATAAAAATTGATCGGTAAATCGCGCCAAATATATTATTGATACTATTGTGAATCAGCATTTCTTTAAAAAATAATTCTATTTTTTCACCGTGTAAATCAACCTTTATCAAGCGCAATTAACCTCTCTTCCGCAGCGGCCAGCCTCTTTTTCAGTTTTTCGTTTTCGTCTTTCAAATGATTATTTTCAGTCTGCAAGACTGTTAAATTGTCCTTCAGCTTCCGAACTTCGTCATTTACCGCACTGACCATCGACTCTGTTATAGACTGGATTTGTCCCTAAACAAACGCGAAAAACATCGTAAATTATTTATGCACGGAAGATTTCTTTCATAAAAACCCAGATTAATAAAAATATAAAACTTGGCCAAGTAAAAGCAGACTTTTACGAAAATGACAACATCTTTATTTAAACATCTATATTTTTTGGCTAATTATAAAAAATATGCAGCTTTCAACAACTTTTATTTTATGAGCGCTGAAAACACTGCATCATAACATGACGTCGACCAATGAGTTTGCTTGAAAGGCCGCCATTTTGAAGACGTACGACCGCACAGTGCTAAGTACGTCGTGCTTAGCGATTAAAGTGAGCCTTCGTTTTAATTTAGCGAATTTTATATATAAAAAACACATGTTCGATCTGTTGGAACTTTTCACAACCAACTTTTTTCTTATTTTCTACTTGTAATATATTAAAGTTAAGGGATATACGGCCTCATTCTTTTTGGCTACTTTTTTTTGGAACTTTGATTTACACTTTGTGGCTTTTAAAAACCTTTTTAGAGATTATTGTAGTGAGTTTTACGAAAAATACAGTCATAATACACCTTTCCCGAGTTTCATAAATTATAATAATTGAGACGTCTCCGAAATTGTATAATAGTTCTAAGCTCTTTAAATAAGGATATTCAGATAGAATATCAAATTATCATGACGGAAGTTTTTAAAGCAATATAATATTCTGGTTGTTAATCTGAAGATAATAAGTTTTTTCAAAACGAGGCTATTCTTAGAAAACTCGGCTATATGAAGGGTTTGACCGTAACTTTCAGCTAGCAATTGAGGCACTTAAGGAACAGAAATATTTACGAAATTAGGTAATTTGTTCTACCTTTCGCTAAGGAACTTAGGGATGAGAATTTTTTTCAGTACCAACCTCTTTAATTGAGTTTGGCATAATTAGGAAATTTAGGAAAGGTCTATTCAGTTGGTGGAGAATATTTTACATCATATATTTTTTATACTTCACTGTTATTAATAAATTTTTAATGTTTCTTCTCTTCAATTTTTACAACTTGTTACATACAAATGTTAATTACTTCTAAGGATGACATTAAGACTTTGTTAATTGGAGTTAATTACCTCATTAACGACATCACCTTAAAGGGGAATTAAGCCTCAAACTTAAATAGCATTATTTCGGTTACATTATGTTCATTTCCCAAATTCTGTTTAAAATTTTGAAAAATAAATATTATTTGGGTTGATTTTAATATAAAAGTTTCCCCTTTATGAGCGAACGGTAAGCGCCATTTAAATTTTCTGAAGCCACGGCTGATTCTGGAGACTGTTATATCGTGACGTATCTTACGCTGAAGAAGCATAAGCTTGCGCTCAGCGCAAGCAGCGAGATATGGAAAATTTAAGCTCCTGCTCTGACTTCCCTATTTCTAGAATATTCAAGTGACTCTAGTGAAACGTCAGTAACAGGATGTTACATGAATAAGCCTGAATACTCTAAAGCAGAACTTGAAAAAGTGACTTGTGAATCTAGTGATAGCGAAGAAAAAGACGAATTGAATACAAGCAGACTTGAAAATTTGCATTGGTGTACCTGTACATGTTGCGTTATTTTCAATTCCTTCACTCTTGTGGAATGCAAGTGTTGCCAAGAATTTCCCAATTTATTGAATGACAAGTTGAATAATAACAAGTGCATCACGATGCACAAGGATTTTGAAATTTTATGTTTGAACCGCACAGTGTTAGAGACAGCCAGCATACGACATCGACGATACAAAAAAAATATAACAAACTCTCCACATATACTAATAAGTAAGTTTTTCTTCAAAAAATATGTTTCTCGTAAATATTTTCAAAGACCATATTTCTCATAGTCACACCAAAATAAAACATTCTTCGTATCTTCTTATCTTCTCACTTTTCGCTCCACGCGCTATGAAAATACACACCATCGCAGACTATTTAATTAAATTAAAAATAATGTCATTCCTTGAATATCAAAAACAAAGGAGAAGAGCCCTTGTGCCTCAAATAACAATTTGTTTCAAAGAAGTTTTGATGAATGAATAATTTCAATATATTTTATCCTGGTTTACACTGTAACTTAAACTTTGATTCGTTGTACGGAAATGAGGTACACCAGTTACTGACAGTACATGGCCTGGGTACATTATTATGAAAGGCTTGGAAAAGGATGTCGCGTGGTGATTCCAGCTTGTGTTGTGCGAAAAATAAGGGAAGAATTTCCTGATCCAAATGGAAAGTATACTGGTTTCAAAGAATTTGTTGATAAATAACGGGATTTAGCATTTTCAAACAAACAATTACAACAACGAAAAAGCGAAATAAAGTACAACGGACCAGAGTTATTTTTTTTGAATCGTTACGTTTGTTCACATTGTGTAAACAACTTTAAAAAAGACGAAGAGATCAAAAAATTAAAATGAGCGTAAAATACGTCATAGATCTCCATCGCAGATATTGTTTTGATTTTAACATGGCGATTACTGTTGTCAACTTTTATGCTAGAAAAGGGATGTAAATTCAAAGAATTTCAATTTTTTTTATATACCATCAAAATATGTAGGGTTTGTAAAAGATAATTCCGAAGAAAAAAAATTTGGGCTTAATTCCCCTTTAATGAGCAATATTGATTCCCATATTTGTTACAAATTTCCACAAACATATTTTATAAAGTTGGATATAAGACTCCATGAGCATCAAAAATTTTTTTAGTTCAAAATGTAAATATAAAAAAAAATTCATAAAAAGCGATTTATTTTTTATTGAATTACTTATAAGCATAACACATCATGTCAATGTGCCACAAGTTGTCAGAAACTTGATTGTATTTGCTAATAAATACCTTTACAATAGAACAAGAGGTCAGTCAAACAAGGCAAAGATCAGGTAGTAGTGCTTATTTTTATTAATAGCCAACGTTACAAACAACTACTTGCCGAAATTAACCAAATGCAGTATCACATAATACCTTTTCAAAAAACAAATAGACCACCTCCCACCTCTGACTTTCAACTTTTGTTTGTTATGATGTGATTCCCACCCTCCCTGCCACTCCCTTGCAAAAGTAGTTTCAAGAAATGAGTTGCAGTTTAGAGAGTTGGTTACAGGGTTCAGAAAAACTCCTTATTGTTTTATCCTGACTTTGTCTGAAGATACACTAATGGCATTAATTTTGAATCTGAAAAAACGTGCTTTTAATAGGTAAGATAAGTTATACGGAATGCAAGCTTAAATTTCCCCTAAAATAAAGGTAAGAAAATGCAAGGATTTTAAAGCGACTATAAACAAGCAAATAGGAATATGTATAAAGTGCCAAGTAAGTAGACAAAGACAACTATCAGACAGTGAAAGTCTCTTAGTTTACCCTGTATTCCCCAAAGAGACAACCAAAAATATCCTACAATATTGGCTATGTAAAACACTTATTTATTTTTTTGCATCGTAATGACATCCTAAACTCTACACTGTTCCTTGGCCCCTGTTCCTTTGGATCATGTTCATAAACTTAACAGACACCAAAAATTTGAAATGCACCATAGTACTAAACACGTCTATATAGATATAGATGTGCATACTTTACATGGCTAGTGTCAGAAATATCAAGGGATATACCCTTTCTACTATTTTCAGAGCTAGCCATGGGTTAGATGGGGAGTTCTAGAGTACTTAATTCTCATTTTAAGCTATGCAGATCCAATTAGGGTCCGCTCTCTACCAGACAACTCCCTGCAACATCCAACAGCCTATACAGTGTGCCACTTCCCAAATTTCCCTCATATGGCTTGGGTTAACCCAGGGCAATGGTAACATTAACTTTCTCATAAAAGTGCAAGTGTTATAAAAGGCATCATATATATATGTTAGCCGACAGAAGACTGGAAGGAAGGTTGCTACACAAGTTGCTTAATTTGGAGGTCTAAAGTGGTAGTAAAATGTAACATTTAAAAACAAAATAATCATCTAAAAACTTACCAAAGAATTTTCCAGTGTTCCCACGGTCACAGTTGCATTTGTTGTGGACTGCTCACCAATACTAGTGCTAATATAAATTGCAACATAAACAAAAAATACAACAAAAGATGCAATACAAAACAAATTTGTTAATTTCTCAGTTCGTTTCATGTTGCCCGTGGGCGTGATTTGTGCTGTGATATTAGCAAAAAATTTTTAGTTAAACAAGTTTTGGAATATCATTTCGCTGGATCGATATTTCCTTTAAATCTAGTCTGCATTTTATCCCTAGGACCCATATATATCCATAGCAACAACTTATTAACCACCTGGTAATGAAAATGCATGTAATGAATAATTTTATAACCACAACATCTTTCAACACTTGTACTACATGTAGACTAATTACTGAACTGTGAACTTTATTTATACTTTTTAATTTCTATGAGAATTCATCAAATTTTAAAATATATTTTGCTAAATATATTACACTAGTGGGTGGCCCACGGGTTTGCCCGTCTTTTATTTACCGCATTTTCGTGTTTCTCACAACTATGATTACTATTTTGCGTGACAGACAGACGTACACTAGTATTATATATAGATATTATACCTTTCCACTGAAGATCTTCTATCAGTCACAGTGGTACTGTAACTAGATCCTCTAGATTGGGTTTGCATTGACTGGTGAATTAGAAATTCTGAAGATTTCGTTTTAGCAGGTTCAGTTGGTGAGGTAACTGTCTTAGACCTATCAACCTTCTGCTCACCACCACTTTCAGTAATATGCCTAGTTCTCCTAACCATTGGTGAAGCTGGATTTTCACCAGGTTCATTTTGTCTCTGAGAGTCTGAAAAATCATTAACAAACCATTTTCCTTTATCATATGGCTTTGATTTAGATATTTTTACAATGCGGAATCTGGAAGGTGCTTCAGAATGTTGACTTTGTGAATTAATTACAGGGGTTGATGATGAAGATGATTGTGTAGAAGTGGTGATGTTTTGTGTGCTTTCTACATTCACAGAAAGTGGCTTATGTGTGCTGGATATATCTGTTTTCTCTGATTTTAAAACTTCTGCTTCATTATGCTTTATTATAGAATCTAAAACTGAAGTTGAACTTGAATCGTGAGTTTCTGATAATGTATCATCAAGTTCAGAATCATCTCCCCCAACGCTTTCACCATGACTTTCAACACGTGTTATTTCAAACAAACTTTTATTAGCCTTTCCAGGGGGTTTTAAAGTTGCAGATATTGGAACGTGACTTGTGTTCATTGGAGCAGCAGGAGCACTTATATCAGAGTTTGTTGTAATTGGCAGATTTAAAGTAACTTGTGGTGTCATAGATGTAGCATCTGTCGAGGTAGTTTCATTATGCTGGTTTTCTCCACCCGAAAAATCTATTAAATTGTCATCTGGTGAGGCCATTGATTGTTTCTGCCATGAACAGTAGTACTCAAGACATATTAAGAAATTTGAATAATTCAAACTGATTTCACACATGTGCATAAATCTTCATCTCACGAACAACTTTTAAGCAATGGCTACTTAACCAAAAATACAGCTGTATAGCAACTATAAAAAAGCTAGCAAGCTAGCCTAGCTAGAGCTTTACTAGCTTTAAAAATTAATAAATGTACTTCCAAATTACAGTAAAACCAGGTCAATTTCAGTGTAATCTTTAAGCTTCTACCTTTCGGTGAAAGATTACACAATATATTGATATTCCCAAAGATTGTCTCAAATTAATTCCATTGGGACATATAGTTACAGTCCACACATTTCTCAATGAACTGTCTGTCAGTGTGCTGTATTTGTGTGGGCTCGCCGAGCAAAAATTATCATTCGAATCTGGGAAACCGAGACTAATTCCACTAGCCTGGGTAATGCAAAAGCTTTTAAAAGAGGCTAAAAAACTATACTTGCGCTCGCCGCGCGCTCACCATTGCGTATTTTTTTTTACCTATAACGCCCCAATCGCCCCACCTATATCTTGGTGCGCTTCTTAGACAAGTTTGTTAAAACTAATTATTTTATTTACAAGGATTTGAAAAGTATACGTTTTTTAGAAAGTTCTTAATATTACGAGAAAAGAATGTTCTTAACAACTCGCTCTAATTTTGTGGCTTCTGCATTAAATACTCTAGGACTCCCCGTCTAAGCCATGGCCCCACCTGTTAATAATAGACAGGGTATATCCCTTGATATTTGTGAGGCTAGCCATGTAAAATATGCACATCTATCTATCTGTTTTCATCTGGGCTGCAGCAAGCGTTCAAAAGCAGGACCTCCGGTTTGGATACAGGACAGTTTTTTATTCTGTTAGAAAAGTGGCTTCTGCACTTCCATTGTAAAAATATAATAAGCGTCACCCCCGACACTACTAAGCACTCTTCTTGGAAGCCGATCGCGTAAAGATGGTATGCTGTGTTTGAATTGAACGAGTTGTTCAAACATGACGACCTAACTATATTTCTCGAGCAACGACCACCTCGGATATTTATTGCGCAATCAATGCTACACGTCAAAGGACGATTTAAAAATCTCGTGCAAATCATCCATTGACGCTGAGGCTAAAAAATCGTAATAATTTTTTTAACGCTGATCTGATCCAAAGGTGATTAACTACGCTTCATTCAAAAAAAACTTAAAAAGCCCTGGAGACAAGGTTGTGAAATTATTCTATGTATCATTTCATCTTTAATGTACACTTTGTAAATAAAATCGTCGAAAAAATAAAAATGGAAGCAAACATTCGAGCAAAAGAGGCAAACATTAGTCTATGCAAAAATGGTTTTCGTAATCTGCGAAATTAACTCTTCGCGATAACTAAATCATTTTAATAGAGGTCTTGGATGAAATCACTTTTCTTTTATTTGCATGATCTTTTAAATCAGAAAACATTACAAAACCGTGGATTTGGGAGCATTCTAGGCTATGGTTAGAATATCGAACTAAAAAATGACTTTCCGTATGGTTTACTGTTTAACATTTGAATATTTTAGGCTGTAAAACAAGAACATTCCAAATCTTCCTCTGGTTCAGTGTAGGGGGTGGTTATTGTGACTTGTGCTATCTTTTATGGAACGTATGCAAATACAAACGAAAATTATCTTGCTACCTCGTCCGCTCACGAGTAAAAAGATTCAAGCGATGGAAATTACAAAATCAACATCAACAAAGTCCCTCCCTTAAATCTACACTCCCATCGAATAAACATTAAGAAAAAATATATAATTTTGTTATAAGAGACTTCGCGGAAAAGAAAAATATAGCTGCCGTATCTGAAAATTTATTTAAAAATGTCCATAATAAAATATATTAAAACAGATCATAACTGATTGTGATTAACCAAACATGGCTATACTCATTAAAAACTTTAACTAAAAAATCTGTAACTTTTAAAACTAATTTTAGGATGATGGAAAACTCTTGAAGCTACGCTCGGGTTCGTCATAAAAATAAAGTGAGAAACTTAAAACCAAAAATAAAATATAATCGATCTGTACTATACATCTAAAAATACTTTGAATGTTATCTAAAAACTCTGGATAAAATCTATTTTTTAAAAATCTCTTATTAAATTTATTTACATTTAATATCTTTTTTTGTTTAATATCTTTTTTTGTTTATTATCTCTTTTACTCGTGACAGCGAAATTTACCTCTCTATTAAGAAGTCATCCACTCCGACAGAAAAAATTGATTCCTTCAGTACTTGTATTAGCTAGTTGAATCGAGTCGATCGTTTAATATTCCAAGTTCGATTTCTCTACGCTTCCATTTGAATACATATCGAGTGTGTGAACGTTCGGATTCGATATAACGGCACTGGCGCGTTTGTTTGCAATCGTGAAGTCATCGAGTTCTTTCGAGTAGCTTAAGACCCTATAAGATAGATGACTGCGTAATTATTCTGTGAACTTGAACTGTAATATATTTTAACCTGAATATTTGTTCTAATTTTCACGAGTAATTTCTCACTCAGAGGCTTATTTCTACCTAGAATAACTGCTCTGTAATTATCCAGGATGGATTGTCCTAGATGGAATTTATCCCACGGTCAATTATCCAGGTGAGTTATCCTAGGCGGAAATTGAAATTGTCTGGGGGCAATTATTCAGGAAATAAGGGGTTACCAGAGAGGGTGCGTGGAATTTGTCCGCGGAAAATACAAAAGTTTTGTTTCTTTCTTGGCTAGAAATGCGGCTTTTAAATAAATGTGGTTCGTTGAAATATCCACGGGTTCGCCCGTCAACATAATGTATTACTCTGTGGAGGTGTTGGAAATAAGCTGCGCGCAACCATTTTGAACACACAAAATACGGGTATTGATAAACCGTGATGACGTAAACTCCGATATTAAAGCCGCATTTACTGCCAGAATGTTGACACGGGTAACATGCCTAAATGAATGGATCGATTGGAGAAATTTGATCTTTTGGTAAATATTTTTGTATTGAATTGAATTCAACTTTTTAGTCATACGCGTATCCAAAATTAATAAACAAGAGAATAAATATCGTATGAATCAATCAATAAAACCAAAATTTCTTTTAACATTTCCCTAACAATATGCACATATCCGATAACCCAATGTGTCGTGGTGCAAAATCCGGAAAAAAACTGCTCGTTCCCGACTCTTCAACGAACATCGCAACGACGCAATGTATTACGTTTCTGTGTTTCCGGCTTCCGGCTGGTGGGTTAATGAGAAGTATCGAAAATACGTCATGTCTCACAAGTAGGGAGGTCTGGTTATTTCTTTACAAACAGTTTCAAAGATCAGGTCAGGTGTGAGGGTCAGGTGTGCGGGTCATATCTTTTTTGTAACGCAACCTAATTTTTCTTTTTTTTAAAAAAATAAATAAATGAAATTACCGTTTTAATTTTCCGATTTAAGACGAATCTATCCTTTAGAATCTTCTTATGAGAGTTTAGGCTACAATAATCTGCAGAATCTGTTTATACAATTACGCAAAAAGTTTTCAGAATCTATGTGTGTCAAATTGACTGCCCTACGATATCTGTCTCTCATTACTTCAGGGCGCACAAAACATAAAAAATAGCATTGGTTCATCGGGAAGGGGTCTTAAAAATGTAACGCAATTTGCGGGTGGGTGGTGCTAGGTTTGTTACCATACGTGGGGTTCAGATAGGGTGGTTCAAAACAGCGAATTTGTGGCACAAAGCCCACTTTTTTGACCGTGAAAAAATTTTTATCCAATTTCCCGATGTTAGTCATCCATTTTTAAAACCAGATGTCGACGCATCAATGTACATTTTTAAAAATGGCGGAAAGAAGAACGAGAATAAATAATTCATACATACACAAGAGACATATTTATAAGCATTTAATCTTTCTCGCAATAAAATATTAATTAATTATTAATTTTATTTCTCTTCTTGTCTATAGATTTTTTTGTACAGAGAATCCCAAATTAAGAAACGTCTGGTAATAACAAAATGGGTTTCATAGACACTACCCCGGGTAAAATATTTTGTTTTCATTCATTCATTCATTCATTCATTCATTCATTCACTTATTCATCCATCCGTTGTTTTGTTATAAGCTCCTTAAAATTCGTATACCTTATCGGTAAAAAAAGTCGGCAAAAAGTGACTAATATTTTTTGCCGATTAAAATTTTTGCCGACTTTTTTATTACCGACCAAACTTTTTTGCCGGCTTTTTATTTTTGCCGCCTAATTTTTTTGCCGACTTTTTTTTTACCGATAAGGTAAATCACATAATATTAATACTACACTCAGGCTACCAAACAACATCTGTCGTCACGTTGCGCCTGTTTCTAAATTTATATACTTGCGCAGATAATGCGCAGCTTTTTCTAATTTAAAGCTCTAGAAAGACTTTTTTTTATTTATTACGGGATATGTGGATAATCTGTGCTCCGGTTTTGCGTCATTTTTTTGTAATCGCAAAATCTGTTACATTTATTTTTCCGAAACAACATTTGCTGAGTGAGCTGTCTCAATGTAAGGAACATTTCACAAACTTTGTTTCGGGTAAACAAAAACAGGCTTACACGGAGAATTTTCTACGGGTTTTAACTTTTTTTTCAGGTTTGCGTAATTTATAAAAACATGTATTTACTTACGCACTTCCCTTCCGCAGTTCTTTATTTCTACAGCAAATCATAAAAGCAATGACTATCAACAAGAATCCTGTCGTACCGCCCAGGGCGTATGCAAGTTGTTTGTACACTAAAAACAAGACCAGAAAAAAGGTTAATATTGATGTGTATGTCAAGGTGCGGTGCGGTGTGGTTAAAATGCTAGGGATTATTAGTGTTCCTCGTGTCTTACATTCTCCATCAGGGTTGCCCGTGGCTGTATATATGTATTTATATACCATATGAGCATCTACGAAGGAGGGTGATAGCGCGATCTCACCGTAATATAGCTGTTCGCAATAAAATGCCACAAAATCGAGATCAAAAAAAGCTTTTGTTTCCTTAATGAATGCTAATGGGAAGCAAGCCGCTTTCAGTAGTCTAGATGATTTTAGAAGTGGAAACTTCACGGGGTGTTATTAAAACGTCTAAATTTCAGCTGAGGCTGGATGTGCTTATTTTTGTACACTTATTCTAGCCTCGATCGTTTTGGTGTTCTTCCGAATCTTGGTAAATTAGGGCCTATTTATATGAGAGGCGGGACGGGACGATTGCCGGGACGGGACATTTGCCGGGATCCCGCTCTCATTAATAATTATACTAAGAATCACTTTGTGTTTATATGAAAATGTTTTGTCCCGGGACAATTTCGTCCCGTCCCGGCCAAGCGGGATCCCGCTTGGGCTAAGCGGGATCCCGGATCAGGCGGGACGTTTTTTTCCATATAAACGCACACTTAGCCGGGACGGGACGAAATTGTCCCGGGACAAGATTTTTCCATATAAACACAAAATGATTTTTAGTATAATTATTAATGAGAGCGGGATCCCGGCAAATGTCCCGTCCCGGCAATCGTCCCGTCCCGCCTCTCATATAAACAGCCCCAAAGGCGGGACAAAATCATCCCGGCAAACGTCCCGTCCCGGCAATCGTCCAGTCCCGCCTCTCATATAAACAGCCCCTTAGATATTTCAACAAGAAGATAAAGTTGAAGTTATCTTATTGTCAAAAAATAAATGTACACTAGTAAAAAAATAAAAATTCTTAGTAATTCTAGACATTTTGTTCTTACTCTTATCACATCTGATTACAACGTGGTTTTTGTTAGTGAGCACGTGTTCGTTAGATCACGACCGCCTCGCATCAAAAATCGTGTCAGCATTACACACGCGGTCTATACACAAAGAATAATAAAGCAGAACTTGTTTAATAAAAATATATATTCACACGCCCTAAACACGCAAGTTCGCCAATGTGATCCTTCCTCACTTTGTGAAGGGTTGAGGAAATGTAACTATATAATATATATATAAGAAGATACGATAACATAAGAGATAAGATAAGATAAGATAAGATAAGATAAGATAAGATAAGATAGGTAAGAGGAGATGAGATGAGATCAGACAAGATAAGATAAGAAAGATATAATAGCGCATATTTCACGACTATGTGTTTTAGAAATTAAAAATGGAGGAAAAATAAAATTTCAGAAAAAAAAAGGTTAACAGAATGCAAAAATGTACAGTACACATCCGTTAATTCGAACATTATTTTTTATTTCGAACATATTTTTTCGGTCTCTTAAGTTTGGTATAATAAAGTCGAACATTTCGCTAATTCGAACAGTTTTTTTGGTAATTCGAACATTTCGTTAATTCGAACAGTTTTTTTGGTCCCCGGACTAACGCTGGCTAATTTGAACTTTTGCGCACTCAATCTAAAACTGTAACAAAAAAAAGACATTGTTAACAATGTAACAAATTTTTAAACATTCTAGTCCTTAGTAAAGAATTTTGAGAAATTATATCCGAATTCTTATTTTTCCCATGCGATAATTCGAACATTCGCTAATTCAAACAAATTGTGCGGTCCCTTGCGTGTTCGAATTAACGGGCGTCTACTGTAGTTACATATTTTATGATTTTAATTTCTAAATTTCATCCCTCTTGCATACATTTAAAGTTAAAGAATAGCCAGCATATACTTCAAGATGTTTATACCTGGTTTGAAAGTGGAAGCCTACTTTGAAGTAGGCTTCCACTTTTAACTTTGTTTTGTTTAAATCTGGACAAAAAACAATTTTTAAAAAAAATGTATATAAAATTATATTATAAAAGGCAAGAAAAAGCTAGTTTCAAATTTTGTTAATTTGAGAGAGCTTCTTCTTTACAGCAGACTACACACATTTATTTATTTATTTCAGAATAATTTACAATTAAGTTGATTTTACACTACATGCGATGTTTCACCTAATGATTCTTTGTTTCTGTTAAGCTTGGAGGCTTTTTGAAATTTGGACCAGGGAGAGGAAGGAAGTGTTTAAAGAGTTCAACGTCATGTTTTTAGACCAACGATAGAAATTGTTAGTCGATGAGTGACACAAAGGATGTGAGATAGAGATGTTTGTCCGCCTGTTTCTCACGTATAAATTTTCACGCGTAATAAATTTCGCGCGTGATAATCTTTACGCGTAATAATTTTCGCACGTTATAATTTTATCGTGTATAAATTTTCATGCGTAATAAGTTTCGCGCGTGATAATCTTTACGCGTAATAATTTTCGCACGTTATAATTTTATCGTGTATAAATTTTCACTCGTAATAAGTTTCACGCGTGATAATCTTTACGCGTAATAATTTTCGCGCGTAATAATTTTTATCGCGTATAAATTTTCTCGCGTTCGCGTAAGTCTTTTGCAAGAATATTTCCGTGGAAAAATCTGCAAGTGGATGGAGCTGCGCGCAACCATTTTTAACAGACAGACAGTATACGGACAGAAATAAAGGGACAGCGAAAGCAATACAATATAAATTCGATAATTCTAACGAAGACTTTTAAACAGGTTCAACCAAACAAATTATTTTTTGGGACGAAATTTTCGAGAAAAAAAAAAATCAACGAAGGAAAATAACTTCAGCAAATGGCTCCTCAATTTTTTTTTTTTTTTTGGGAGAATTAACTTTTGCGCAAAAAAATGCACACAACGATAAAATGATTTTGGGTCAATTGAAAGAGTTGATTAACAAGTAATTTATAACATCTTAAGCAATAATGGTAAAAGTAACAGAAAGAAAAAAAAATATTCCATCAAATCAACAGGGCACAAAATTGACATGAATTTTAAAAATTCGTGTTGGTTAAATGTCCCTTATTAAAGTATATTTTCTCTCAATACACCTTTCCCGAATTTCATAAATTATAATAATTATGACGTCATCAGAAATTTTATAATGGTTATATGCTCTTTAAATAAGGATATTCAGATAGAATATCAAATTATCATGACGGAAGTTTTTAAAGCAATATAATATTCTGGTTGTTAATCTGAAGATAATAAGTTTTTTCAAAACGAGGCTATTCTTAGAAAGCTCGTCTATATGAAGGGTTTGACCGTAACTTTCAGCTCGCAATTGAGACACTTAACGAACAGAAATATTTACGAAATTAGGTAATTTGTTCTACCTTTCGCTAAGAAACTTAGGGATGAGAATCATTTTTAGTACCAACCTCTTTAATAAAGTTTGGCATAATTAGGAAATTCGGTAAAGGTCTATTGATTTCCGCAACAAAAGTTTTGTATCGTTCTAATACGGTTGGTTCTCTCATCCAATGTGAAAGGCAAGCTGCAGGGTAACTGATATTGTAAACGTTTTGAATAAAACAAGAGAAACTTATTGTCCACGAGCCCGTTCTCAAAATAAAGATAAACATATTTCCTGATTCGCGTTATTTTAATGCTTTCTGTAAATCAGAGCTGAATCGTGTTAATGAAATTCTTTTGCATAAGTTGTTATAGGTATTCGCGTTAATTTCTTTAGCGTTAATTTCGCGATCGTTAATTTTGTGCCCCGTTAAGTTCCTGGAATAAGGTGAACTGCTGAAGACATTGCAACGATAAAAACATTTCCGGAAAATAAACTTTCGCGAAAGGCCTATTTTAACATATTTTGAGAGAATAAGCTCCGCGGTCTATCCCTTTAAAAAATTCTTACAGGCCCAACTTCCTAACTTTGGCCAAAAATTCCAAAATCAAAGATTCTTTTCTGAATGTTTTTTTCCTGTAAAACAAAAAGATGACCAAAGATTTAAATAATTGATGTCAGCAATTACAAAGGGAAATGTCTCAAAAAAAAAAAAATGACATTTATTATCAATTTTAACTGCAAGAAGGCACGTTCACCATCTATGAAACCTACACGTGGGAAACAACACCCAACGCGAATTTATTTCATTTTCTTTTACTTTATATAAACTAATTTTATTTTATTTTATTAAATTCGATTAGCATATATATCAAAACATGATTTTTTTTTCAAAAAAAATAAATAAACAAATCATCTTAAAAGATTTGAAAGCATTAAAAAAAAATGGAAAAAAAGCGAATTACATCATAACGAAACTTGTTATATGTTTTGAACAATCAAACAAAAAGAAGGCGTAGGAAAGAGTACAAAAAAACTTGGCGGCAAATAATTTAGGTTTTTATATCAGAACAGTAACTTTGAAACATTTAAACACAAAAAATATTTGAAATTATTTCGATATAAATTTTAATAGAAGAAGAAAATAGTTTGCTGCAGGAAGTGAAAAACTAAGGAAGCAGGAAAAATTGTTTACAAAGTTTACGTTGCAGTAAATTGGAAAAAAATCACAGCGATGGAGAACTACACCAACCAATCATATCACGAAAGCTATGAAGAAGCCAATACAGAAGTCAAATACGTGCAAGTCGTTATACTGTCAGTTCTATCCGTTCTTATAATTACTGGAAATGTTTTAATATTAACAGCATTGCGAAAAGTAAAGAAATTTCAGAAAACCACAAAGCTGTTCATCTTTTCTCTCAGCATCGCAGATTTATTCGTTGGCGCCATTTTGATACCGCTTAGATTAAACGAAGTGTTCTTAACCACGTGGTCGCAAACCGTCGAATGGTGCAAGCTCTCCATCTCGGTGAACATTTGGAACTTATCAGCGAGCAGTTTTAACTTGCTAGCTCTCAGTATTGAAAAATTAATCTTCCTAGCTAAACCGTTAGAATACGACAATATCGTCACTTTCAAACGATGCGCCATCATTATTACAGCATTATGGTGTTTTTTCACAAGCGTTTCATTTATACCCATCTTCTCGGAAATCGCACTACAAGACGCCGCCGTTAGACATGCTCACGATCACTTATGCAAATATGCCACAACGCTGAAAGACGAGTACTTAATCTATATGTGCGTGTGTGACGTCATTCCGCTTGTTTTGTTTGGCGTGATATACTTTCGCATCCTACAGACCGCTCAGCAGCAAGTACACAAAGCGCAAGCACGAATCAGCAAAAGCGCCCTCAATGGAGAATTCAAACATTTAAAGAAGACGGAGAAAAAAAACACGCGATTGCTCGTTTCTTTAGTCGTCGTGTTCTACATTTGTTGGATTCCCGCCATTATAGCGGAATATTTGAGCATACGTCACGCATACCTGGTCACACAAACCTTCATTTTTGTCATTTCCGCGCTGGTTTATCTGAATTCGTTCTTAAACAGTATCGTCTACTACTTCTTCAACGACGAGTTCAGAAAGTTCTTCAAAAGATACGTATGCAACATTAAAATAGGTACCAGGACACGAATGAGCGGTGACTTTCTTAGTAGGCCCTCAACATCAACACATGGATTTAATATGACACGTATTGCCATGACAACAATAAAAACAAGCTAGCTAGCAAGAAAGAACACAACAATATTCAGAATAGTTTCATAATAACGTTGCTGACGTCATCAGCTGAATATGTTGACATCTTTATTACTGACATGAAATCAGTTGTATTCACAAATTAGATCTGAAACTTGACATCAATACAAAATGAAGCACAAAATCACATGCTTGAAACAGCTCGCTCCATTTACCCCCCCCCCCCCCATATATCATATTTCTGGTTTCAAGTGACAGCTTATCTCGGACTGACACCTTATGGCAATTTGTCCATGCGACAAATCGTCACTCTCGCCTAGGCCTATTACTTTTTTTTAAGAGGAGGATTGGGCATAAAAAATAGTGTTGCAGCCACTTAGGTGGGACGGTTATGCTTATAAGTATGCTCAATGTTCGTGAAGATTTTACATCACACTAAGTTGCAAAGGTAGCTAGCTGTTTCTTGTTCATGTCGATTAAAATGTATGGGAAACAAAAAAAATCATTAAGATGGTTGTATGACACTAACTCTAACAGCTTTGAGCTTCCTAAACAGTCTGGCCACGAGTCAAACTTTACGTTAATTTACAGAACGAATAAGAAAACTACAAACAACATAAGAAGACATGTAAAAATAGATCAAAAAGCAGTCACATTGAACAGCTTTTATGTAAAATAAATGCTTACATTGCCATTTCCGTTCATCGTCATCAGACGACAGCTGACATCTATCACCATAGTAACCTCCACGACAACTAAACAAAAACATTAATGGCCGAATTGAAAAACAAATCAAAAATAGCAAGTTTAATGCAAATCTACAACTCTCACAATCGCACTTTTTCGGTTATTTCACAAAGTTGGCAAACAGCAACGGCAATTCATGCATTGTTAAAGTTTGAATGCACATCCCTTAACAGGTGTAAAATTACTGATGACAGAAAATTTCAAAATTTGCTATTACTTAAATATGACATCATAATTTATTCAGCATAGTTAAATCTGAATTTCTTTAAATGTGAATATCTTGAGAGCGAAAAGAGCTTTTTGAAAAACAAATTTTTAAACTCTATAATATAAGCCCAACATCATTTTATACCTTGGGTTCCTTTTAAACATATCATAGAAATAGCCTATCTGAGACTCCTTGTAGCGACGAACTATGAAATTTGTCACCTTGTCTCAATATATTTTATGGAGGATTGTATATCCCACATATATAACTCAAGAATATTTCAACAACATTTTTGGACAGTTGCTAAAATAACTTTGAGCCAGTATGATGACGCATGCGCAGTAATGACACATATAAATTTTACAAGTGAGTTGATATACTTACTAACAGATCGATGTGATTTTATTGGATGAGTCCGTCTTTCCTTTACAAACTCCGCCATTTTGACAAAAGTTACTGTCAACATTGACACACTTTCCATCGGTTGTACCTGCAACAGAAAAACAGGTACTTGAAAAAGGTTGTTGAGAACACGTTTAGAAGTGCATCTAACAAGGCATTCAGTCTGGCGCAGAAACCAAATATATTTTCCTGCCCTAATTATATAGAGTACATATGAAAAAGAAATAATCTTTTGAATAATGATGTAAATGTTAATGACAATACAGCCACACAAGAATTCTCCAACCTTTTTAATTAATTGTCGACGTGATTTCTGAAATGATTTCTGAAGAGTCTAATTCACATAGGAAAAATGGGGTCGTCTATATTAGGCTTTAATGTTTCAAAGCAAACTTGAGGACAAAACACAAAAATTTTTTTGATCTTAAATGTAACATTTATATTATTATTTATAAACATAGTCACGCAAGCAATTGGCAAAACCCTTTCCCACATCCATTTTTGTTCTGCTAAAAATACACGCAAAAAGGCTGAATTACATAAAAACGATATTAGTTTAAGGAAATTGTGGATGCTAGCTGCTTTCATGTTGTTTTTATGTTTTACGTTCTATCAGAGACAAGCCTAACGTTAAGAGAGTCTTAGACGCTCACTCATCGTGTCAGGGAATCACAATTTTACACATTCCCTGGTGGTCGCAAGTTTAAAAAAAGATTTTCGTACGCTAGTACCGTTGGAAAAAGTTGGAAAGAAGAGTGACGTCAATTTGACGTTGGCTATGTTTATGAATCTATGTGTCATCTCTCTTAGCAAAATTAAAGTACAGCGTGTTGGTCCATCGCCATGCAGATATTAGGGAGAAAAACGATGGTCATTGCTAACTTGGTTTTTTCAATACAAATTTAAAAATGTGAAACCTACCTGGAATATTCGTTGTCGTTTTCGACGTTGGATTTGTTGTTGTTAGTGGTGTTGTTGTTGTTGTTGTTGTTATTGTTGTTGTTGTAGTTGGTGTTAGTGTTGTTGTAGTTGGTGTTAGTGCTGTTGTTGGTGGTGAATTTGAACTTGTTGCTGTTGTTGTTGTTGCTGTTGTTGTTGCTGTTGTTGTTGTTGGGGTTGTTGTTAATTTTAGGGTTCTTGTTGGTCTTGGGGTTGTTGCTAATTTTGGGGTTGTTGTTAATTTTGGGGTTGTTGTTGGTCTTGGAGTTGTTGGTGACTTTGAACTTGTTGTGTTTCGTGTTGATGTTGTTGTTATTTTTGTTGTTGTTGTTGGTGTTGGTGTTGTTGTTATTTTTGTTGTTGTTGTTGTTGGTGGTGTTGTATTTGTTGCAATTGAATTTGTTGAGGTCACTGTTGCTGCTACTGTTGTTGGTGGTGCTGGTGAATATGAATTTGATGTTGTTGTGTTCATTTTTGGTGCAGTGGCAGTTGTATTATTGTTCTGTGCAAACACAACATTGAACAAGAGAAGGGAGGTCAGTATACTTTTTATTAGTATCATTGCACTGTCCTCTAGAGTAAAAAAATAGAAGAGATGTTATCATAAGAAGCTGTAGAAGGTTTAGAAATTCTACAAAGAAATAATGTATTTCTTCAATGGCTAATTAGGTGCAGGATATTTAAACAGCAATATACATTATAGTTTTACACGTCCTTCAATATTGGTACTTTCAACACCACTTAAAGGGAATTTGCCGTTTTAGTACATGGTATATGATAAAGTAATCGATATATAGCAAATATAAACAGAAGCTGATTGAACTTAAAATCATAATCTGAAAGCTCTTGATGACACATAAGAACAAAATGAAACGTTATTACTCCTTATGTGAGGAAATTGTTGTAAAATTTATTTAAAAGAATAATAAGGATCACTTGTTGTTAGAGAAAAAGTAGACCAATATAAAGTTAAAAAGAAATATATATCCAAAAAAAATATTAATATTTACAAAACAATCTGTACATTCTAATAAATATTGTTAAATTATTTAAAATCACTTTTCAACTTTAATTATCTCTTCTTTAATTTTTTGTATAGCATTTTTTTGTTTTTTCAATCGCTCATTCATTTGTGCAATTTCTTCAGCCACTCTTTTCTTGGCTTGTTTAATTGACAACAAAGTCTTGATTTCTTTCCCCTTCCAATCTGTTTCTTGTTTGCGGTTGGAAGTAGTTTTTCCACACGTCAATTGCCGATACAAGTATATACTTGGGTCTTGAAATATGATTTCGTCGTAGTACTCAGACACCAGTTGACCTTGCGAGCCTACATGAGGCTGGTTTGCAATCAATGGATTGGAGAACAACTTTAAAAGATGATACAGCGTAACCTTCATGTAAGGAACAACATAACTTAATCAATACTGTAGTTACTGAACATTGCAAATTGGTAAATTAAATTATTAACCAATAAGTTTTCTCAACAGGATCAACACAAACAAGTTATATACATAACATATTCAAATATTTCCATGAAGAACTTTTCTTTCAACTTTGCGATCATAGTAAACATAATTGTAACTAGAAACCATACACTTCTCTTGACAATACGTTTGACAGACCTTCATAAATCTTTACATAAAAAAATTGCTTAAATTGATGCATTATGGTTTACACACTGCAGATTTACTCACTGGTCTTTCAGCACTATCGATGAAATAAATTTTTATAATTATTTCAAACTCTCCCCATCCAGTCTCGGTTATTTCGTAAGGAGGCTTTGTCACTGTCCTCATTGCATCAGTGTAACTTTCATGCAGTTTGAACTGAACCTAAGAATGAAACAATTTGTTAGTGTTGAGTTCTGTTGTTTGTCATAACAAAAACATGTTTTTCTTCAATACTTAACGAGCTTGGCTCTTTTCTCACGTAGTAACAGAGGGAGTGTAATTCGATCGAAAGTGAATCATGCTGCTTTATAAAGACATGAGACACTAATCAGAAATTTGTTGTTGTTAGAAAATGTGTTCAAACTTCAAGTGTCATATTTGGGTTTTGTGGCTTTATTTCAAAAACACCAAAAAAAAAGGTTCTCTAAAAGGTAATAGCAGATAGAAACCAAGAAGGTAAACATTGGTAAACATGACCTGGTTTCTACATACCAATGACATGACAAAACTATTTTCTATTCTGTTTTTCACAAAAACGTACAGGTAAATTAACTTCCACATTATCCAATAAATGCATCCAATGAACTCTGAAAAAGTTGATCACTTTAAATTAGCACTCTGCCTAATTAAGCACAAATTCCAATTCACGCTGTTTATTTAAGCACAAATTCAAATCGTTCTTAGCTAGTTTTTTCTTTATATATTTTACCTTTTTCACATACGCAGACATATCTTCATTTTCTAAGTAGGGTTTGACATAAACAGTCCATGTGTGTGTGTGACCATCATTTTCTCTCTTTTTACCAAAGTACTTCGACTCATTCCCAAACACAATTGGCTTGACAACAGTTTTTCCTTTCGCTCTAGCACTTTCAACTGGTGAGTCTACCATGTCGCTTTTTTTAGGATTTAATTTTATGATCACTACATTAGATAAGCAATAAAAAATAAATAAATACACGAAAACAAATAAAAATAAATAAATAAATAAACAAATAAACAAATAAATAAGTATGAATATCCAAACATGTGTCAAGTTGGCATCGAAATGGTTTGCACCAATACAAATGGTCCCAAACAAAGGGACGTCATAATGTTTAACAATTGTGTAAATGCTATTCTACACAAGTCCAGTTCAAAAAGCTTATCCCCAAACTTGTTTTTTGTGTCTTATATTGTCCTATATTCTATAAACTTAAAACAGTACTTACACATTCTGCATAATTATTTTAGAGAAAAGTCACACTACATTGTCATAAAAATATAAATATAAAGTTCAATATTGCATGCTTGGGGTCAATTGTGGTACTTTTTTTTTTTGCATTGCAAAAAATCCATGCCTGTGTAACTTTCAGAAAATAATACATAAAAATATGTACTTCGAAAATACAAATTGTTTGCTCAGGACAAGAAATACATATACAAATTAGTGTCTAGATTCCATCCCATCATTCTTCACTGCAGCTCTAAATGTAGCATTTCTAATAACACTTGTGTAAATGCAGACAAAGTTTCAACTTAGGTTCATAGAGGTTCATGTCGTCATTTAGTTGCCAATGTGACAAAAATTGAAATGAAAAGGATGAATTGTATGGACACTGGTGTTAATCTTCATTACTGTAAAAATATTATTTTGTAGAGATTTTATTGGTTGTTGAATAAGATGTCCATTGCAAACAATTCAAAGTTTGCCTACCTTATCTAACAAAGGTGTAACAGTCAGAACGGAATTTAATAGGCCAGATACAAAACAATCCAGTTCAAACTGTTTTCTATATCAGATTGTTTTTTAATCAGATTGCATCTTAAATTTGCATAAATTAAGAGCCAATTACAGAGAAAAATATAGCAAAGGTTATATATAATAATTTAAGCACTGGCTGAAAAAAAGTCAAAATAAAAATCTGAAATCAAAATTAAAGCATTTCAAGTAAAACAAAAGGTAGAAAAAAGGTGTTATATATTTCCAGCAGTAAAATCAGCTGAATTCCCTTATTTTATAATTACTTTAGAATTATACTGCTGCAAGTTATGCTCATTTTATATAACTTTTCAGATGAACATGCCATTTAAATTTTTCTGGGTTTATTATCAATTATTTACAGAAATAGAAAAAAGTGACATGAACTTCATTAAGAAAAACACTACAAATTTATTTTGTAAACAAACAAATTATCTTCTACTCCTGTCCAAACTGTTACTTCTAGACCGTCTTCTTTTACGGGACAAGGGTGAGTGTTTTTCTCGATTATCTTTTACTCTACGCCCATTATGGTCATATTTGTCACGTTTATGATAATCATCGTCATCAGAATACCTGTCCTTTCTAATACGTGTATTATATTCTCCAATACTTTTCTTTTCTTTTTTGTCCTGTCTCTCAAAATGTTTTCCGCTATAGCTGTCATCTCTATGAGATCTCTCCTTTTCACTTTTTTGAACTTTATTTTTATATTTAGTATCAGTATCAGACTCAGACTCTTCTTGAAGTGAATCAGACTTTTTTTTCTTTTTCTTTTTCTTCTTATCCTTGTCCTTCTTTTTCTTCTTTTTCTCAGGTTTATAAACAAGTGAAGACTCATCATCACTTGGCTCAGGTGATGGAGTTCTTGGAGCACAACCAGTTTCTATTTTGTCTTTATATTTCCCACTTTCGTCTTTTTCATCGCCCTTTGGAACACGATACTCTCCTACGTGATCAACACGAATCGTTCTTCCACCCAGCTACAATACAAGAGTATATTAGTCAAGCAAGTTGATTATAAACATTTTTATACGATTACCATAGTAGTTGCTAAACTTTTTTAAATTTATAAAATCATTACGCAGATGATCTACCACTATGTGCTCATAACTCTGCTAATTTGCATAAATGAAAAATTGTTTTATCATCTCTGTAATAATGAATCGAATTCCCAGGACAAATTTTCAGGACTGCTCTTTCAGTTTTTTTTTGAAATACTTTTCATATACCAAGGGATTTAAAGTGATACGAAATGATGAGGGAAGCACAGCGCTAATCAAAGTTTAAAACATCAAATTTTTAAACGCAGAAATGGTGCACAAGTATGCAAGCCACTAATAAAACTAAAAAATTAACATGCTTTTAGTTTTTTAACACAGAATTTAGAAAAGATCTTAAGAATGGATCAAAAACAACGTAAAAACTGAAACAACTTGAACTTTTGCTTCTGCAATTTTGCTTCTGAAACTGTATATCGAAGAAAATCCAAAAATATCAACAATGTATTTATACACCAGTGTACAACTGATTAGAGCAAATTAAAATGATGTTATAGCAAATGTTTTAAAACGAAGCTTTTCTGCTCTGTATTCACAGTTACTAGACTGACTATCAGTGTAACTTTCAAACTCAAAAAACAGCCACTAAGTTAAAAGCCGAACATTTCCCAAAGCTCCTTCAGTAAAATGCATTCTGTCATGCTGCAACATCTCAGAACAGATTGTACTTAGAGCAAGCCTCATTATTTTTTGCAAATGAGGCTATTTATTAGCAAGCTTTGCTAACATTATGTTGAATCAAACAAAAGAACATAGCCAACAAAACAAACCTTTATGCCATTAAAATTATCAACAACTAATATCGTGCTTCGTTGATCTTCGTAACAGAGAAATCCATAGCCTTTGAATTTTCCGGTTTTCTTATCACGAACAAGATTAATGTTTACAATCTCACCATACCTGAAAAAATATATGTGATCACCTAGAGATGTGCATATGGAATCTGTTTTGCCCTGACAGAAATATGTAAAGTCTTGAAATTAGCTTACTAAGCAACACTTATACACTAAAATTTTAGCACTAAAATTAGGTAAATATCCAAGTTAACTATTTGGCTTTAAAAGGAAACTATCTGCATAAAAAATTGCATATTTTTTTAACAGACTTTTAGAATTGTGTTTACTTAGTTGTTGTAATATTTAGTAGCTGATTTCTATACACATCAACTTAACTTTATTATTAACTTCATTTTTAAATGTTATAAACATAACTTTCCATTTTTTTCTTCAGTATCTCAAAGAAAAAAAAAATGAACCACAGATCTTCTTAGGACACTATTGTTGGCCCCAAGTTGGCTTAAAAACAGTTATAAAAACCTTTTATATTAGATTCATTATAACCTTTTTTAGAACGAAAATTTTTTTTAAAGATTTAATTTCTATTTGACATTTAAAAAATTATACTTACTGTGAAAAAACACAAAGGACATCACCCTCAGTTAAATCATAAGGAAGTCCTCCTACAAAATAAAAAATAAACATGTTTAAAAAAAGCACAGGGTTTCAGATATTTACATGGCACTTCTTGCAGCTGTGTCTCTTTGAGAATAAGAACAAATTTTCAAGGTTTTCAAACTTTTTTATCATAATGCAAACACAACATCTTAAAAAGGCGATGTGTAATAAGTACAAAAATGTTTTTACTCATATTACATATTACAAGGTTTTCACCTTGTCTGATTTTAAGGTTTTCAAAGTTTAATTGTTCGGCAGTCACCTGGAGACAAGTTTTTCATACTGTGATTAGCAATTGATTGTTTTTAACAGTAGTTACATGATTAAAATGAAAAAAAACTTAGTCAAAATTTCAATAATATCCTTGACATTGGTAGCTTATAGAAGGCTATTTCTTAAATTTGTATTGAATCACATTGCAATGGCTTCAATTAGCATTGATTTTTTGCTAAATTTTACTGCAAAGATCATAACATACTGAAACATGTCTGACATGTCTGTCTATCAGTGGAAAAAAGTAAGGTTTTTAGGGGGACCAGCACTGCACACTATTTCAGAGACTAGAAAGGTTAAAAATCAATGTGCGATACAGTTTTAATTAACACAAATGTTCAGTTATCCAGGCTATAGCATTACAAGGATAAACTAATGTCCTTTCCATTATTTGTGCACATTCAGTTACTTCTATTTCTCCAACCTATACTACTGTTTAATCCTGTTGCAAGTACCTACAGCATACAAACAATCAAATTTATATATTTAGCTGAAGGAAACTATAGGTCTTTATCACAGGGCAAAAAGTGTTTTTTCTCAATCAATAGTCAATCAATCTAACCTTAACAAGGTTATATTAAATACAGTGTATTAAAATTGCGATTGAAGCCAAAAAAATGATAAAAATTTTAATCAGATTAATTTGGGCTCCCATACAATTTTGATAGTATGCGAACAGCCAATGTGTTGTCTTGTTGTCTTATTGCAAAAAGAATAGCTCTCATTACCAACAAAAATATAAGCACTGTCTTTATACTGTGCATGCCATGTTAGATTGTGATCAAATCTACCATTCTTTATGTCTTGTTCATTTAACTTTGTCACATTTCGAACGTTTCTAAAATAAATATAGAAATGCTAACGATTTATAAGAAAGAATAAAGCGAACCGTCATTACACAGGCCTATCAATAAGAAAATAACACCCAAGCAATAAATCGCTTCCCCAAGGTTACAATAATTTAAACTGGGTGAGCAATCTGAATAAATAGAATAAGTTTATAAGCACATGTTTTATCACAAAGTCTTTTTATCTATTTTATTTTATCTTTTTTATATATTTTGGTTCTTTTTTACTGTAAATAATAAGAAAGAACATTGATTTCCATGTAAGATGAATTGATATTGCTCTGCCAGAAAAACTTTTTTTGGAATTGGGGGAGCAATTAATGGCTCAGCTAGTTTCTCATTTCTCAGAATTGGGCGAGCCTTTGGGTGAGTAAGAGCAATTGCTCTCCCCTTATTGATAGGCCTAATTACATATTCCTTATGTTCAGAAACAAACCTACAACCCAGGAAATAATTATGTAAACAGCAGACTTAGGATCTTATAGGTTATTTGGTTAGCTCAAAAATCTTAAAGGGTGCTAATTTTTGCCCCAATTCCACCATATTTCAGACCTTTCTAGGTGGTGGAGCAGAGTGTTCGATAAATGCAGTTATGGAAAGTGCAGCCAGCGCATGTTCGACGTTGCTTATTGGTCTACAACTCCGGCAAAGTAGAACTTTAGCTGCGGAGTACTGGCCAAGTGATGCTGTTTGCCTATTTCTAATAAAAAGCTGCAAACGAACAGTTTCCCAAATATCATGCCTAAAACGGAAAATCAAGGAATAACTACAATGTTAGACAAAAAAGGTAGTCATTGCAGTTTTTTGATCATTCCTTGAAATTCGCACCTTAACTAGTACTACACAAAAAAAAAATTATCAATTAAAAATTTAAAAAAAGTGTTGTTGTTACACCAGCCAGTGATGAATAAGTTTAGGTCCGAAGTGAGCATTAAGACAAATAAATCAGTTAATTGTCTGCTTTAGCCAAATCTTAAAAATTTTGGTCAACTATTCTTAATCCTTAATAGTGATGGACATTCGACATCAATGACTGTCTGTTACTTTAATTATCCATTATATACTTTCAAGACCTTCAAATTTATTTTACTAGTTTACAACAACATTTCCCACATAATTCATAAAAATATTGTAACAGAATTACTCCCATGAACTGCAGGTACACAACCACAATTTCCAGCCCATACACTTTAGGGATCGTCCACAAACAAGATATAAGACGAAAAAGTTAAAAAAAAATTGTCTCGTTTTGTTCTTACAAATAAAAATGAGATGATTTAAAAACTGTGCACCATAAATCAGTAGACAATTTTTTGTCAATTCGTCTCTGAAAGAAAAAAAGTGGAACAAAATATTTTGAGATGAATTAAGACGAATTGAGACGCTGCGGTTAAATCAAGGAAACGTATTGAGACGAATTAAGACACTGTGGTTTACATTAAGCTGACAGGGTTCCTTAAAAACGGAAGTTTATGTAAGCTGGCGGTTTTTGAAGTGGTTTTAGCTATGTATTCAGATATTGTGGATGTTTCAGATATTTCAGATAGAGACAACGATCTAGATTGGTTGTTCACAGAAGATTCTTGGCCCGATGATGATGAAGATGAAAGTTAAAGAAATTTTACAATGCGGTAAATTTTTATTTTTATCTCGTCGTAAAAGTTTCAGCAACGACCTTGAAAACAAAAAAATATATATTGCCCAATTTATCTTGTGATTTGACAGTGGTCATAAGAAAAAACAATTATTCTTATTCTTATTTTTTTTATTCGTAAATTTAAATCTTGATGATGCAAAAATCTTTAAAAAAATTGCTACCAACTACAAGATTCACAAATATTCGAAAAGCCTCATTCCTCTATTAAATTACGTAAATGATTATCTTTCCTAACAAATATTATTTTTAGACAAAAATATTGCGTTAAGAGAAAAAAAATTGGAGAGCCGCTTGTTTAGACGTTCAGTTGAGCAACCTATTGCCCATGGATTAAAATTGGCATCAGTGTTTTTATAAACTAAACTAAAAAAATTCAACTGGATAAACCTTTTTCCTTTACGCTTCAATTAGGTCAGTTCAATATTTGATTGGTTTAATTTTAATTTTAATGAAAATAACAAAAATAAAAGAAATAATCATTGATCTATTAATACATTGATCCACCTGTAACCATTTCTATTGTTTATTTGCTTAGCAGACTACGATTTTTTAAGAAAAAGCTTTATAAATTGTTTTATAAGAGATGTTGCACAATGATAACGGTTTATCAAACTTTACTTTTATACACACAGACAAAAAGAACATCGATGTTTACAAGATGTTTATAAGAGAATTAAAATGGAAGAAAAACTTGCTTAGTAATCACCTGTGGCGTTATTTGCATTTACAGAATGGTCTCTTTCTTATTTCAGCTTCAAAAAAACGTGGCAGACCAGTGCCTCACAAGCAACATCCAGGCCTGGCTCCATGCATCACATCTTACATAAGCCAGAACTCGGCCGAGGCCCATTTGAGGCGTAGGGACAGTGTAATGGTGTAAGTTAAAAAGACGTACTTTCTCATGTAAAAAGCACACTCAGTTTGAACGTAAGTAAAACTGCAGTGCATTATCTAATGAGGCCGAGAAGAAGAAAAAACCACCTCGGGCAAGCGACACAAATCGTTGTATGATGCACGTATTCCGCTCAAGCGCAACACGGGAGAAAAAAGAGTCCACAAAGATTTCCACTTCACGTGTGCTCAGATTAACCTAGTCAACGAGCTAGCAGAATTGTGTAAGGAAAACACAATCTCCTTGTCGGTTGATAATAAAGACGAGTAGAAAGGCACAAATCAGACCTTATTACATGGAAGACAAGGCACCCATTTATAATGACCACAACTTCCCCTATCCAAATAGCAAATTAACCCCAGCAATTCCAATAGTAATATTTTTGCAAGATTTGTTTTGCTTTTCAACAACATACTTGGTTTTTATTTGTCCAGTAAAAGTTCAGTAATTATAAAATAAAAACGTGTCTTCATCATTTTTGCTATTTTGATTTTCAATTTTTTTCTTGTTTATTAGTTTTGATAAGGTGTGTAATCATTGACAGGTAGACATTACAATAAAGAGAAAAGATTTTGTTTTGATTTAGTCGCCTGTTTGGTAAATGTGTAAAAATACTGAATTATAAATCATTTAACATCACTAAATGATGTAAACAAAACTGGTATTTTACTACAAAACGTTGGATGTTTTGGGTACAATTACTTGAAAAAATGAGGACTTTTACGAAGCAGACAATTTGAGCTTGTCTGGTCTTTAAAATTAACTCTGGCATCAAGAACTTTTAATCAGCAGCTGTGCCACAGCTGTTTAGCTGGAACGCTGGAATTTCTTTTTTCACAGAAAAAATCACGCTGCATCTTCTGGCTAAGATTTTTTTTCAAACAGAAGTGAAATTTTAAAGTTTTGTGTTAAACTCACGCTACATAAAATGTAAAAATGTTCGAAAATATTTTCGAACTTTTGAGACAAACTTATTGTAGCAGAGACGAATTGGGACAACTTGAGATGAATTAAGAAAATTCATAGACGAAAAGAGACGATTCGGAGACAAATTTATTTCAAAATGATATTATCGGACAAGTTTGTGACTACAAGAAGACGATTTGAGACAAATTAAGACGGTTAAGACACTACAATTCTATCACAAAAAATTGTCTCATATGAAAAATCCAAGACAAATAAAACAAAATTATGAGACGATATATAATGAGACAAATTAGGACAAAATTTGTGGACGATCCCTTACTTTTTTTTCATTTGAAGATAAAACATGTTAACTTTGTATAATTTTTATTACAGTTTCAGAATGGTAGGCAAAAATCTATATTATAATACCTGTGTATATGTTTGTAATGGAAAATGGTAACCACTGTAGTAAGAGACATGAAATGCGGTAAATAAAGGACAAGCGAACCCGTGGATTTATCGGGCCACAGACTAGTATGTTTGTAATGTTGCAGCTTACATAATATATAATAATAAAAGAAATAACAGGCTTGTAGACTCGTAATAAACCTTTAATTTACAAAAATCTTTTTACAGAAAGTCAACTTTTTGGTAACACATGAAAACATTGCTGCAGGCCAACTTGATCAATTGTTTTAGTATCTTTTGCTTGGAAAAAATTTGAAGAGTTCTTTCTTTGTTGACCAGCAGTCTTGTTGATTAAGGTAAAAGGTAGGTTGTATGAGGCCTGTGTAAGAAGTGTTGTGTTGTATGGTACAGAGAAATGTGATGTCTCTTGATTGTGTAAAGCACATGGAAACAGTTATATATCGCTGGATGCAGAATTTATTCCATTTAACCATGGTATATACAATCTTTGCATTCAACTAAAATGTGAACAACACTAAAAAGTTCACAGAACAAAGGTAAATATTAAATTAGCAGTGAAGCAGGAAGATCTTCATGGTCTGGAAAGGAATGATATGAGATTGGTAAGGTAGAAATATAACACCAGTTTGGGAGACAGAAAGAGTCCAGATAAGCTAAGAAGCAGGCTAAGCCTTTTGGGGCGTTAGGGGTGTAGCGATCCAGATAAGAAGCTTGAGTTAGTTGGTATACATGGTAATAATAGAGGAGGATAATTGGGTAAGAAAGTGTAGAGACTTTGAACATACCACAAGTGTTACCCAGACCTTCTGTATTTGCTGAGCTGGGTAAATATTAGCTTACATTTGAGATTTGTAGAATATTTGTATAATTGCTTTATACTTAGTCACACTAATATAACAAACAAAAATTAATTTTCTTTTCAAAAAGAAATTCTGAACAATTTTACTCAACTTGAAAAATTAGTTGCTGTGGCAACACTTTTGCATATTTTCTCAAAAAAAATTCTGCAAATATAAAGCTAAAGAAAAGTTTAGAAAAAGTAACAAAATATCAAGGTGTAACTGTGATAAGCCCGTTAAAAGTTATGAAAAATATAGAAAAAGTAGAACAGGGGGAGGCTGAATCAGTCCCCCCCCCCCCCCACACAGCACAAATAAGGTGAAAGCATTTTTCTTTCCTGGTAAACAGGTAGATACATGCAAAAAATTATACATAAAAAGGTCTAGTATGAACGGATACTCAGATTTGAACAATAAAGTTTAATTTATAGAAGAACAAACTACTTACGTTAATGGATTCATTTCTAAGTTATATAAAACTATAAATAACAAAAGTTGATATATATACTATGTTATACAGTATACAATAAATATTATCCATACCAATACCAATAATTTCCCTGTATGCATACGTATGGCTTTCGTTTAACTAAAGGAAGTAGTTCCTAGCATTTGTATACGGAAAAATTGAAGCACATTTTGACACAGTCCCTTACAGATAATCTAATGTTATACAAAATTTTATTTTAAAATATAGGAATCAAATTGTTTTCAAAGTTTGTATGAGTTTTTTTAAAAACATATAACAAATTTGTATATCAGGGATCTTCTAAAAATGTTCTACATAATTTTTTTGTATGGTATACACAAATTTTTTAAAAAAAAAGAATAACGAGGGTGCCGACTCGCCAGAAACGCAGCAAAAAATATGGGGGCTGTCAGCGTCTTCCAGCGTTTTAAAAAAAACTCAAAGTTTCGCCCGGGAGAAACCCGAATGAACCCGAAACAACATTTTTTTAAACATTATTACCATGATATATAATTTATTCTTTTAATGTCGAGCAGTGGTAGTGGATGCTAGACTTAAATCTCTGGTTATGATGGAGGGTTAGTAAACGAAATAAGAACGCATATATTTATATTAACATAAATGTCTGTCTTCCGTGTATTAACGAAGTCCGTAGATACTTTACAGTACAGCTACCGCACCATTATAGCGCATTTGCATATCGCCACATAACGGAATGGTTAAGGTACCCAATACCAAACATAAACATAACGGTAGACTAATAGTCATATACTCAACAGTGGAAGTTCTGAAAAAACTGTTTTTTATATCATTTATTCGATAAATATAGCTGTAATAAAATCCCACAAATAATAAACTGGGAGTAAAACGACAAAATAGCACCTTCCTTCTTCGCAACAAAATTTAAATGAGAACAATGAGCCTCGCGCGCATTGCATTTCGGGCGGTTTTGGACGGGCCCAGGCTTTTCCGAGTGGTTACAGACGAAAACCTTGAAAAAAAACAGGAAAAACGCCCGCTGCCGCCCTAACATATACGGCGTTTTCGGTGAGTCAGCACCCTCGTAAAGAATATGCCTAACCAAGGCATTTACGATTGTGTTTTAATGACTTTAAAACAAAATATGGCATTATATAAGCTCTCTATGATCGCATTTTGATGAGCTTAGAAGAAAATATGGCTTTGTTTAAACTTTACACGATTGTGTTTTTATAATTTTAGAACAAAATAAAGCATTGTGTAAGCTTCTTACAATTGTTTTTGATGATTTTAGAACAAAATTATGACCCCATACAAAATTTGAAGTAGAAAATTTCCATTGCCAATATTAACACACAACATATTATTCATACGGTTTTCAGGCTTAATGCAGGGGTACAGTACTGCTTGAATGTAACTTTACATGTGTATGCGAGTTTTACGACCTCGTGTAACGATCTCATGTCTACATAAAGAACCTTCACATATCTTTTGTTTAAACACGAACTTAATTGCTTTCTATTGTTATTGTCGTGCGCGAGTCAGAACAATAAGATTTGATGAATCCTTTTGTTGTCACATGTAACATGCATGTTATTGTTTAAAAGTGTTCAAGATCACGATGGCTATTGAAATATATCATGTTAGAAAAATGAATGAACATAACACGTTAAAAGCATTTATATCGCCGCTTTTCTTTCTTAAACTTTTAAAATGCGATCTAATAAAGCTTTTCTATCACCGTTTTTCGTTCTTAAACTTTTAAAACACGATCTAACAAAGCATTTCTATCGCCGCTTTTCGTTCTTAAACTTTTAAAACACGATCTAACGAAGCTTTTCTATCGCCGTTTTTCGTTCTTAAACTTTTAAAACACGATCTAACGAAGCTTTTCTATCGCCGTTTTTCGTTCTTAAACTTTTAAAATGCGATCTAAAAAGCATTTCTATCGCCGTTCTTCGTTCTTAAATTTTTAAAACACGATCTAACGAAGCTTTTCTATCGCTGGTTTTTATTTCCTAAACTGTTAAAATGTGATCTAAAAAATATTTTCTATCCCCGTTTTTCGTTCTTAAACTTTTAAAACACGATCTAAAAAAGCATTTATATCGCCGTTTTTCATTCTTAAATTTTTAAGTAAAGTGAGTAAAAACAATAGATACTTAAATCTTTGTTAAATTTTATTTTCTTTTGTTGATCTCTTGATGACTATAGCAATTAAATACAACAATGGGACACACGCAGTTCACATGAGCTAATTAAATTTCGCGAACAAGACATGAATTCTATTGTTTTCAACATGCAAAAATAGCTCATGTATTTAACAATAGGTTAACAATAACAACGAAAGTTCTGACGCTACCGAAAGCTCATGGGAAGGTGATAACTACTATCGCGTACATGTAAAGTTACATTCGAGCGGTACTGTAGCTCTTTCAGTAGACTCACGTCTGAAAGGTTGTAGGCTCAATCCCTAAATCTGAATAAGGCTGTTTTCTAGTTCGTCAGAAGTTTTAGAAATTTCTGTAGCTCATATGATGGGAGCTTTAAACACTTCTAGGAAGTGCCCTAGTAGTGTGTTGGTTCCTCCTCCTTGAAACAATTGATAGGGTATATATCCTTCAAAATTAGTTTCACTGACCACATAAAATAAAAATACCAGTACTAACTATAGTTCATTTGTCAAAGTAACATGAAACTGATATTATGGGTATTTTTAACTGCTATAGCTAGCTATAGCTAGCTAGCTAACTTCGAAATATTAAAAAAAATAACGCCGTAGTTTAGTGGTTATATGGCGCTGTAGTTTAGTGGTTATCACTCTCGTACTTTGTGTGGGAGACCGGGGTTCGATTCCCCTTGACGGCGATTCAATATGGGCAATTGAATATTACCATAGCCCCGGGTTAACCCAAGCCATGTGAGGGAAATTGGGGAGATGGCTCACTGTGTGGGCCGTTGGATGTTGCATGCAGGGAGTTGTCTAGCAGAGCGCTGACCCTAATTGAGTTTGCGTAGCTCAAAGAGAGCATTAAATACTCCAGGACTCCCCATCAAAGCCATGGCCCCTCCTGGAAATAATAGACAGGGTATATCCCTCGATATTTGTGAGTCTAGCCATGTAAAATATGCACATCTATCATCTACGCAACTTTACTGCTGAAAAGCATTAGGGTATAAAACTGGGTCTTGATAAATTTCTTGCGAATATTACGTCTTAAATTGTTGTGCAGTTTGGATTTAGGGAATGGAAGAGTACTAAAAACGTAGCTAGTTTCTTCGTTTTTTTGGCCAGCCACGATGAGATATATCGAAGTTTATCCTGTCGCCATTATATCTTCATGATATCAATCACACGAAATCTGTAGTAATATTGCCCTATTAAAAATTTCAAAATATTCTGACATGGATCCATTTTAAAATGGCGCACGAAAAACAAACACGCGAGCTGTGTGTTTCTGCAACTCTGGAATGCCCTGATTTCTTTGATGTTCAGAGCAGTAATTTTTGTGTTCAAGTTATTTCCACAAATGAAGTCCTCGTAGGCAATGAGAATGGATGTTACATATCAAATATAAACGTGTCAACAAAAGAGAAAACTAGGGAATTGACACAATTTAGGAAGAAAGAAATCCCATCTGTTTGTTGTTGCGATGATGACCCAAACGTATTTTTTGTGAGTTGTGATAAGTCGATTTATTGTTTTGACAAAAGAGTTTCGTTAGAGAGTTCTCTTAATACGTTCTCTGAAAATAGTGATGACATAAATCAAATCAAATTTCAAACTGGGTTGTTAACATCCTGTGATGATGCTGGAGAAATCAAAATGTTCGATATTAAGACGAACCAACTGTTCAGAACTTTAAGAAACAAACACACCAATATATGTTCATCAATATGTTATTTTCCTAACAGACCAAATGAAATTGTTACAGGAGGCCTAGACTCACAATTGTTTATATGGGACTACAAAAGAGTCAAAATATTACAAGCTGTCAATACTCAAACTATATTAGAAGGAATGGGGGACAACTCTGTGTACATGTTCAATCCACCATTTGTGCACTCAATGGATATAAATGAAAATGGTAAAAATCTCACAACTGGATTGGGTATAATGTTTTTTAAAGTATTTGTAGCTAACAAGTTCTCCAGAATTTTTTCTTAAGTTAGCGATAAAATCTTTTTTTGTTTTAGGGAATGGAACTCTGCAGGTTTTTAATATTCTAAAAGGAAAGCGAGTTATAGCACCAAGTATATTGATAAACCACCATTCAACTCTTGGTGTCTCTTGGGTTCATTACCTCAGCCGTGCTGATCAAGCCTCTACATCCCTACTTGCATCAGGAGGAAACGATGGAATTGTTAATATATGGTCATTTCCACAAGAAATGTCGAAAAAACAGACTTTAGCAGTAAACAGAGTATTGACAGAACAAGAAATTGCATCTCATCTGATTACTCAATATAATGCAAATTCAAAAATTAACTTTATAAACTCTGCAATCTTAAATGATAAGATGTTTTTGTTTGTTGCAGACCAAACGTCTGCTATTAAATTATTAGAATTGAAAGAATGAATAAAATTAAAAATGTATTCTTGTAAGATGTTCCACTTAGAACATTTAAAAAACACATTTAAATGAATCTAATTTAATGTTCATGCAACAGGGATATTTAAAAAAGAGTTGTTTTCTAAAGGGGGATTTTCACGGAGCGAATTGTATCTGAGCATGCGCAGTTTTGTGCAAAATCAAAACAAACAAAACTGCGCATGCTCAGATACAATTCGCCGTCGAATCGCCGTTCAATTCGCTTCGTGAAAATCCCCCTTAAGGAGAAGTTTGATTTAAAATAAAAGCACAGGATTTAACGGAGGAAGGCGATATAGATTGAAAGCCCGTTGTAATTATTGCGTGACATATTTTGTAGGATCAAAACCCGCAGAAAATATCTGAAAAAAAAATGATAGTGAAGGGGTGAAACGAGTACAACGTTTTGGTAACTGGAATTTTAAATTCTTATCTTCTGATTATAAATTTAAAGCAAATAAATAACAAGCATCATGATAAAAATGCAAGAAGCTCGATAACGAATCATCTCAGGTTCAAGTTTGATGACGCTTTGTTTGTCTGATTAAACTTCGGATGTTGATTATCTTCTGTGCTCTGTGTTACTTCTTTATAGGAACGACATTGCATCTAAAAATAATAAATTTATATTAAAAAAAATTTGTCGTCCGCATCTTCTTTTCGTACCTCCAGGCACATTGTGTTACAAAAAAAATTCGTACAATAGTTTCGTGCATTCAAATTTAACGCCCCTTCTAAAAAGCAAAATTCCGCTAACATCTTTTACTCGCAGCTGAATGTGCGAAAAAATCAGTGCGTAAGTAACCATGGTGCTAAAAATTAAATGTGCGCGAAAAAGTTTTGAATAAAGATATTTCGCAAGGGCTTAGTTGCACAATTCCGTAGGAACCGGGGGAAGGAGGGGGGGGGGTAACTTTGCAAAAAATGAGGTTATATAATCCATCATTTGCACCGAATTTTTTGTAGGAGGGGGGGTGAGGGGGCGAGGGTTAATCATGGTTTTGCCAGAGGGTAAGATTTCAAAAACCCGTAGATCTGTTCATATAAGGCAAGCTGCCCGGGCTGATATTTTTTACGTTTATATGATGCGAATGGCCCTGTTAGGCGGGCTAAAAACGTCACTGAAATAGTTTAGAAAACAACGAAAATAGAGGGGAAAAAAATAAGAATTTAAGTAAATTTCAGCCATATTCAGGCATTTTGCTAAGAAAATTGAGGCTAAGGTCAAAAAACGGCTTTCTTATAAAAAAACGTGTAGGCGAATTATATTTATTTCATCTACTTTGGAAAAAGAAGTCAAAAAATTCCGAAACTTTAAGCAATAAGAATAAAAGTGATCTAGGAATTTTTGTTGTCTCATAAAAGAGATACCAGAAAAACAACTTTCGCGAATAGCCTATTTTAACACATTTTGTGGAAATAAAGTTTCGCGTTTAAGCTTTTTCAAAATTTTCACGGAGTCCAACTTTTTCTTTTTCTCTCTTATTCACCACCCTAGGCAAATTCTGGGGGGTGATTATTTAAATTTGAAATTGTTTATACAAAAAGCAGAAGTCGACTTTTAGGCAGTGACATTCTACAATTATGTTTTTAGAACAGATGGATCAACAGCATAATTAAGGCTAAGAAAATATATTTCCTTGCAAAATAAAGAGAAAATATTTCACGTCTCAAGACCTTGAGTAAAAAGCAATACGCACATAATTACTGAAGATCCGTTACGTCAAAACTAACACGCGCAAAAATAATTTGCGCTATTAATGTTAGCATATTCTTAGATGGTGTATTTCCTCCAATTAACGCCGGGCTTTTCCCTTGGAAAAAAAATATTTTATTAGCGCCGGCCTTTAATTAGCGCCGCACCATTCGAGTCCATCTTATTAAATTAGCGCCAAGGATGCTAAAAAAAAGAAAAAACAACTGCCACATCATCACAGAAATTATTCACAGGGATAAGACATAACAGATCTATTTTTATCACTGTACGTTGCCCAAAAGAGTGAATTTTTGCGGGTTATTGAATATTAGGAATTTTCGCGATTGATGCTTTTGTGAATTTCAAGGTTTGGACCAAATTAAACCTCAAATGAATATTTTAATTAGGTCATATTTCCATATACTCCTGTTAACATTTTGACTGACTGTATGATCAAACTTGTCGCTTAGATTATAAAAAAACTAACTTTAGCGATTTATAGGAAATAAAAAATTCACTTCGTAATTTTCCGCGAATGGATGCCATTGAAATATTTTGTAACATAAACTTTCGCGAATTTAGCCAAATTTCTCGAATCTACTTGCAAATGTTTCTGCATAAAGAGTAGCTTGTATTACATATACATACCCTAAAAGGCCACGCCCTTCCCATGTGTCAGGTACTAATTTTACAACTTTTTCGGCTTCGCCTCTTTTTATATTAACAATGAGCTCTTTCTAAAACAAACAATTACAATTAGACAGAAGTGGATCAGTTGTCATGGATTTAACATGTTACCAAGGTTGTGTAAACAAAACACTCACACTTTTACTATTCTGCACCAACGATCCAATCATTTGTAAACCAGAAAAGTTTGATATATTCACAGAACCAAAACGGGTAACAAGATCGTTGACTTTCAAGCCCTTAAATACAACAGGCTTGTAGTAAAGCAACTGAGACATTCAAAAATTTATTAAATAGAAAATTATTAAATAGAAAATAGAAAATAGGAATTTTAAGCTACCACCACTATGACAGGCAAGTTAACAGGCAAAGTAACAAGAAGAGGCAAAATAATAGTTATTAAGACTTGTCTGTTAAAAAAAATCATTCTTTATTTATTCTGTGAAGTTTTTCCATTGAGATTTTTGGACTTTAATGTACTTGAAGCTACATTCTTTTTTTTATTGTCAAAGTTAAAGTCATCAGAGAATTGCCAAAACTTTAAACAATCTGGCTGCAACAAATTAATGGTATATTATAAATGCTTTAAAATGAGTAAATACTTTGAAAGCAAACCATTTGCCCTGTATGAACATATCTAGGTGAACAATAACAGTTTTCATGGGCGTTTTTCTAAAGAATCTTTGTGGTGAAATGCAAAAAAACAATTATTTGCAGAGTAAAAGTGTACATAAAAATAATATAAAGAGAACTAAGACAGTATGTAAAGCTGGGAAAAACCTCATTTTAAGGATTACCTTACCGCTTTCGCAGCAGGTGAGCCATCAGTAACAGCGTCTACTAGCAAAAATGGTTTTTGTTCTAAAATAAAAACACATTAACTTAAAAATATTAAAACCTTTTGTGTCTAGAAATCATCTCGTTGATAGTGATTTAATAAGTGTACAAGCCAACCTAGTAAAACTTCTGTGTGTTTTTCTGTCAAGTGGTCTGGTTGTTCTTTCTTCGTGCGTGCTTTTGCATGGATTTTGTGCAAACCTTTTTCTATTTCATCCATCAATGATTTAAGATCATTTTGAAGGTCTAAAATTTAATCTAAAAACCCTCATCTTAAATTATTATATATATTTATTATTATTATATTATTATTATATATATATAATTAAACTGCATTACATACATAACACGTTAGAGTAGAATCAAATTATACAATAAAATCCTTAGAAATTAATTGTATTTCGTTCCTTTTTCACCTATTTTTTATTTTGGGTTGTGATAATAAATCCTCAAAAATGACAAATAATCGCCAATGTAGGCCTTATCATGCACTTTGCAACATATTGCAGTTTGCAGTTGTGCTCTTCTACAGCATAATAAATATTATTGAAATTTGCAGATTTTTGAATACTTCACCACCTTTTTATAAGTGTTAATGGCAAGAATGATTAATTATGGTAATAAGATAAAAAACTAACAACACATATTAAAACAAAAAATAAAATCGAAATCTTTTGAACACAAATTATTTTTTTAATGGATTTTGCAACATTCATTATTGCAGTTAATGCAACAACATTTATTGAAACGTACATATAATTTTAACTCGTGTTTTTCGTACTGTAATTATATCTACTTCTGCTAGAGGGTAACCGTCTGCATCCACCAAAGGATTTGTCATATCACAATCATGCTAAAATGTCAAAATATGGAAATTAAATTCCAACAATAAACAAGAAAACAACTTCTTTCGCTGTACAAGATATATATTTGCTGTCAGTGATTAGTGATTGGAAAGAAAACAGCATTTTTGCTGTGTGACAAAAACAAATTCTAAGCGGCATTTTTACGTGGGTTTAAAGATTACCTACCACTTAAAAAAAAAGTTATTAAAAATTGTTTTGATTTGTTCGCAAGATATTCGTCATTAAAGTTGCAAAATATTAGCTAGGGAAGAAGCTTCATCTAATAAAAAGTGTTCATCTAATATCTAAACTAGTTTTGGAAGAATATTGACTCTGTTGATGACTCCAGGCAGCTCATTGTTTCTTACCTGTTTGGAAGGCTGAAAAAAGAATGCTTTCTAGCATACCTTATTCCATGAAATTAATGAGTCAAGAAATTAACGCGAATTAAAATAACGGTCATGAAGTTAACGTGGTTCAATGAAATTATTTTGAAAAAGGCATTTGATTAACACTGTTCAGCTTCACACGAAGCAAAAATTACGGCAACAGTAGAATCCACGGTAGTGAAGCGGTCTTCTCTATTTAAAGGTGGTTTGGAAATCGAAATAAAAGTTTTCGTTGTTTGGTACAATGTTAAAAATTTAAAGAAAAAGTGCTTTCAGTTAATTTTCAACTTGGATCAGAGTATGAAAATTATACAAAAGCTATTTTTAAAAAAACGCTGAAAAAGAGAACATCGTTGAGCTATCGTCCGATGAGGAGGAAATAGATGAAAATTTGTAAAAAAATTGTATTTTTATGTTTTTTAGGATTTTATATACAAAAAAGTTACCAAATTAACAGTATTTTAATTAACGAGTCATGAAATTAACAGTCTTCAAATTAACACTGCACCGTTAAGGTCATTAAATTGACGCAAATTTTGAAAAACCGCGTTAATTTCATGACTCGTTAATTTCATGGAATAAGGTATTCTATTATTCAACATGTTCAAAGGGCCTTTTTTGCCATACAGGAGATGACGTCAAACTGGGCTTAATTAAAAAAAAAAAACCACAAAATGGCGACTTTCGACAAAGATGTACACATAAGCATGATGTACACATAAGAAAATGTGGCTTTATATTTGTTTTAGTATTTTAAATTTTACTTAACAAATGTTAAATTACTAATTCTTAACATAAACATGATGATAAGGTGAACTTTTTTAAAGTGGGAGCTAAGCCAGCTGGTTACACCTTTATCTTTTAAATTTGGACTTTCTGGAGTGGAGTGGAGTTTGTTTACTTATTTTTCGTTATTCTTTCCTAATTCACGTTCATTTATTAACATGCATGAACACGACACTTTTGACGCAGGGAAAATTTTGCTTGAGTTAGCCAGCTTCGGTGACACTGAAAGCCAGCGCTTATAAAATCACAAAAGTATAAAAAACAGCGACTTGGTAATGCTAAAAGGTTTGATAAGAAAGGGGACATACTGAGCGTAAGACATCTTGTAGTTCACGAATTTCTTCTTCAATCGAGTTTTTTCGCGCTATTAGCGCCCTCACTTCTTCTCCATGCTCCATATTTGTTTTGATCAATTTTTGCTGACTCAGTCATTTCTGTCGGCTTGCTGCAAAACGCTGACAGCGGGCGGAACACCACGGAGAACAACCAATAATAAAAAATACAAGTTTTTTTTACTGTTTTTTCTCTTAAAAATGCTTTCAGCAATATAATTGACGATTTAGTAGTTGCTATCGCGTTTCTTATAAAAAACACGCAGTGTATGTATTTAATTTGCACGAGAAAATCTAATAATAGAGCGTACAACACATAAAATAACGTGCCGTCCCCTCTATTGGATTTTGGACAAGAGTATAACAATTTTGAACTCATTTAAAAACGAAAAAAATCGCTCATCTATGCCACTAATGATTAAACTATTTTATCGCACGAGGTTGACCATTGTTAAATGTCGCTGACGTTTCTTTTGCTAATTTTGCAGATAATAAAAAGTTACGTAATAAAAATTAAGTAAGAATTTTAGAAAAAATAAAAGGTTAAAGTCATTCGTTGTAAAACATGAATGATCTGCAAGAGTTACAAAAAAATTACGTGTACCATTTGCATGTATGACAACAAGTTTGGGGGTACCAACCTCAAAAGGTTAAAAATGATTATTCACAAATTTATTGAATGCGCTCAAAGGTAAACAGCGAGCGTGTGATCAACAAAATGATTGCTGCACACTCGGTCACTTTGGCTGGGGTACTCATTCAGATTTGTCAATGTTCTCTCTTCTTTTAAGGAGCTTAATCCATCTAACCCGTTTGTCTTTATATCGTTTCGCCCCTGGGAAACAGTACAGTCTAAATAGTGGTTTACAACAACCACAAATGTTATGTAGTTGTCAGTATGCTTTTCGCAAGAAATCTTTTTCCACTTGTCAATTTGGCGAGAGTTTCTAGTACAACCAACAACAGCACAATTCACAATTCCCATATTACTATATTACTGCTTAAACCAACTAAAATATTACTTCACTATTTACTTAGCATTTAAGGTACAGTAGTTATCGCACAATGAACATCAAAACGGCACATCAAAAGTTGTTCCCTGTAAACTCGACCCATGCTTTTTTCCGCACGAAGGAGGGTGAATGATCACGATAGATGTCAATCAAACAATGATAAAACATGGCGGCCAAAGACAAGGTTAATTCAAAGCAAGAAGATTTCGACTTTATTGTGCAGTTAAATTTGTAGATTGTTTATCGTTTTTAGTAGAGAATATTTCTCTGTCCAAAATTTACTAACATAGGTATTGTTGCTGTAAAATATAAGATTGAATGACAGCTAAGAGCAAAGCAAAATCTCTTGTTTCCTTCTCATATCCAAAAGCTTTCTGATCCCTTCCTTCCCTCAGCTTAAAATAGATGCGCAGTAAGGCAGAAGTGTGAAAGTTTTGCAGGCCAAATGACTTTTCACACTCTCTAAATGTGTTGTGATTCCTCTGTCTATAACATTAAGGTATTTGTGTGGCGCAGTAGATTAGTGGTTATAGCTCTCATACTCTGTGCCGGGAGACCGGGAGACCGGGGTTCGATTCCTCTTGACGGCGATTCAACATGGGTGAGTGAATGTTACCATAGCCCCGGGTTAACCCAAGCCATGTGAGGGAAATTGGGGAGATGGCACACTGTGTGGGCCGTTGGATGTTGCCGGGAGTTGTCTAGTAGAGCATGGGCCCTAATTGGGTCTGCGTAGCTCAAAATGAGCATTAAATACTCTAGGACTCTCCATCTAAGCCATGGCCCCTCCTGGAAATAATAGACAGGGTATATCCCTCGATATTTGTGAGGCTAGCCATGTAAAATATGCACATCTATCTATCTATCTATTTACAAAATTGTGACGTTTATATGATGCATGCATGGGGGGCCTGAAAGTGGGACTGTTCTGCCCGGATAATAAACGCTGCCCTGATAATAAATGCTGCCCTGATTATGTATGTTATGTTATGTTAAAAACAGGGCATAAAATACATAATCGAGGCAACATAATCAGGACAGGCTGGCCTATGTATGACAGTCTAATATTATTTGAGACTTATAGAACGAACATAATCGGGGCAGGCCGGCTTATTTGCAACACTTTTACGTTATTCCTCACTTATAGAACGAACATAATCAGGGCCGACCGGCTTTTATATCATTCATGACAAGCAAATAGCCCTGGTGGCAAAGTTGTTGTTCTCAAATGAAACGAAATGGATTCGCAATTTACGTCAAGACTTTTTTTTCGCTATGTCTAGATTTCAATGGTGTTTTATCTTGCAGAGAAAAATTACGTTGAGGCTTTTTTTTTCGCCATGCCTAGTTTTCAATGGTGTTTTTTGCAGAGAAATCCATCATTCTGTGACAATAATTCGTCAATGTTTCATTCATAAAAGTTCAAAGAAAATGCCAATCACAGCCTGCATTCATAAAAGTTCAAAGAAAATGCCAATCACAGCCTGCCTGGCCAGCCATTATATCAGCGTTCATAATCCGGTCACCACGACATAATCAGAGCAAAAAACATAATCGGGACATGTGTACATAATCCGGCCGTCCTGTTTATAAACAGGCTGTTTTCGCAATCTGGGCCGAACAGGACCACTTAGCGAATTACCTTAAATTTATAGGTAGATTTTTCAAAAATGCAAGATACAAAAAAGCACTTGAATTGATTTTTTTCAGATATTCTCTCTACTTCTCAAGAACAATCTTAGTTTTTTTATATAATTGGATTTTTGCAATTTATCCCAGTTGAAAAGGCAAGGGGTGACATCCACACTCAACTTGCCATGCAGAACAGCCATTAACCATTTGTTGTTGGGTGGGTTTTTCTGGTGGCAGTTTCTCCTGTTGCTTAAATGTTCAAGACAAATGTTCAAAATTCCAATTTCACATAACAATTATAAAGCCCTCTAAAATTTTTATTACAAGAAAGCAATGTAGTAAGAAAAGACAGAGGCCATTTTTTAGTTGACCTTTTTTTACATACATCTCTAAATTGTTACTGGTCATAGTTCGATGTAAGGGTGGCCTCACATTATCTGCTATAGTGTGGTCTCCTGGTTTCTCTAAATAGTAGTATGGATATTACTGCACTGTATTATATATTATCTATATATTTAAATTGTGAACTATTTTTTTTTTGTCCTTACCAATAAAATAGTTTTGTAAATCTTGTCAACCAAATAAATGATTACTCACTTACTTACTTACCAGTAAAAAATCTTTTTATCAATAAAGCTTTAAAAAAACCAAACATCTGAATTATAAAAGGCCTCTTCTAACCTGAACCAAACGTGCTTTAGTTTGATTGCTATGGGTGGCTGTTTTTAGCACTGGATGGGTGGGTTCAATAAAGAACGACCAATGGCCATTTCTTGTGGCACATTGAGTTTGGACGTTTCCTCCCCCCCTCCCTCCCCAAGTGGGTCCACTTTTGGTTAAGGGAAAAAGTGGACAATTTATAGTCAAACTCTCCTGGAGAAATATTTTATTAAAAGCCATTAAATAGATTATTCATTTTTAGTCTTGTTTGAACAGGGTTGGTAGGAAGTATTAGTGACATTAAAAATTGAATAAGCCTCAAAAACAATGATTTTCAAACATTGCTCAGTTCATTTTTGATTCACTTTGAAGTATATTCTCTGAGATCTTCATACACAAAAAACCCTTGCAGATTTAACACTTATTCCAAGTTAAATATATATAATATCTTGAATAGGTAAATGCAAGGCAAATGTTTTGCAAAAACTTCCAAATATTTTGTGCCTAAAGATCTGCTAGTCCAGAATAACTTATTACGATAGGAAACATTTAAAGTTTTGCATCACCTTAGAATATGCATTCTGGATTTTTAATTATACACACTGCTAACAAATTTTTTCAGTTGTCTGTTAAATGGCAGGTGTAATAAAGAAAAAACCCCAGATCAAAACAGCATGAGTACTACAATTGAAATCCAACTTCAAAATTGTATTAATATTGTTCAGTGAATATATGAGGTCTGTTATATTTAACAGATATTTGTAGGTAAGTTTACCATGTATAGCGGCACAATGTTTCCAGAGCTTGTATAAATTGCAAGTAGATTAAAACTAAACAAATAAACAATATTTAGCAGACAAAAGTTTGAAATAATATTTTCTACTCTTGTGTATGAAGCAAATATCCATTGTTTGTTGCATGTGGTGCATTGTGTTATGAAAGTAAGAAAGTACTCTTCTTTTCAGTTAGGGGGGGGGAGTTAATTATGGTAAAACACAAACTTTAAACACAAAGTCATTGTGTGTCAGTAGTGACAATGCATTGTTGAATTGTGTGTATAGATAATGTCAAACATCGAACAAGTTAAGTGTTTGAAGTGTAAAAACAATGCTTGAAAAGGCATTCTTTTGTGATTAGGGTATATTATTGGACAGGGTATATTAATGACCCTCTGCATCAAGTCTGTCCTTATTACCTCCTGCCAAGTCTTTCTCGGTCTACCTCTGGGCTTTTCCCCAGGAACTATCGAGTCTCTTTCTTACCCAATTATCCTTCTCCATTCTTACATACAGGCTGCAAATTATTATGTACAGCAAAATTGAGGTTTAAAAAAGTCGTGGATGATTTCCAGTTAAGCCCAAACACTGGAGGCTTTTTAGCCCTTATTTTGGACTTACGAATTAAATCAATATTTTTCACGAGCCTATTGTTTTCTTTTCTTGTGGCCAGCTCAGATGAATTAAATGTTGCTAATAAAAAACAGCAAAATTTAAGTATATATTATCATGTTTTAATGTTCTAACAATTTTCAGAGAAAATGACAAACAGACATTTCAAAAAAATAGCCTGGGTGGGTGAATAACAAAAAAGAGTCAAAGTAACTAAAAGCATACCGTATTTACTCTATTATTCCCACATCTCTACTATTCCTGCCTCTATGGTAAGCCCACCTTTCTCTGCATGGTTTGAAAAAATAATCAACGCTCTCTGATTATCCAGCATGCAGAATTGCTGTAATCTCTATCAGGTCTGTACCATAATCTATGTTCTCCAATATTTCTACCGCATAGCAATGTGCAATGTAAGTAGCCTTTTAGAACAAGTTTGAATGCGAACCTGCTAAAATTTGATTAAAGGAATGAAAAAGTTGCTTTTTCAATGCACAACAGGTTTGTCCTAAATTTATTTGTGTTTTATGCATAGTTAATTTAATTTTTTAATCTTCCCACCTCTCTAGTAAACCTAAGGTTGAAACACTGATTCTGAGTGGGAATAATAGAGTAAAATATACAATAAGTTTTTGAATAACTTTGAATAACTTCTACTGCTCATATAAAAATTAGATAACAAATTTGCTCTATTTTATTGCTTGCACTACTGAAAAAAAATATTTTGCATGAGCAAGCACATAAATATTTTGACCCTTTGAACTTTGGATAATAGTTGTTTGATTATTGTACTTTTTGTCTGTAGCCAAACTACGAATTAATTTCATAACTGAAGCTAGGTGACATTGCAGGTGCCATATATTTTGGCTTTTCGCATGCATCCATTCTGTCATCACAAGTAATAAATAGTAAGGCAACAAAACTTTACTGCCAAAACCAAAAATCATACTTCGCTTCATAGTATGACCAAAAAACATTTACGTACAACTTAACCAACTTCTAGATATTGTTTTTTTTTAATTTTATTCTTACTATAGAAAAAGAAAATGACTGATCAACAAAATACTGAGCAAGAGATTAATAATGAAAATAAGAATGATGAACCCAAAAAGGATGTTGACATGGTGAATGAAAGTGAGGTTGACATAGTGAATGAAGGTCAGATTGAGAATGATAATAAGGATGACATCGCAGAAACTGTGAAAATTGGTGATGATAAACTCAAGAATGGTGGTGCTAGTGAAAATATAAAAGACAATGAATCTAATGAAAAAATTGAAGAAGAAGAAGAAGAAGAAATAGTGACTGAAAATATTTTTGTTGATAAATACTCTGGAAGGACTTCTCAAATTCCAGATTTTGCAGTAGTGTATTCATTCTTGGACATGTTTGGCATATTTTTGGACTTACCATATGTCAGCATAAATGATCTAGAACAATCTATTGACTCTACAAAAGAATTAGCAAAGAAGGGTATGTTAAATTTTTTAGAGCGTTCAATTAAACAGTCACATTGTTGTGGCGCTGCAGCTTAGTGGTTATAACTCTCGCACTTTGTGCGAGAGACTGGGGTTTGATTCCCCTTGGCGGCGATTCAATATGGGCGAGTGAATGTTACCACAACCCTGGGTTAACCCAAGCCGTGTGAGGGAAATTGGGAAGATTGCGCACTGTGTGGGCCGTTGGATGTTGCAAGTCTGGCAGAGCCCGGACCCTAATTGGGTCTGCGTAGCATTGAAATGAGCATTAAATACTCTAGGACTCCCCATCGAAGCCTCCTGGAAATATTAGACAGGGTATATCCCTCGATATTTGCAAGGCTAGCCATGTAAAATATGCACATCTATCTATCTACTTTATTGTGCTCAGACAGAAATTAAATTTCTGATAATAGTGGCTTTTTACTGTATGTTAATATTCGCATCATTGTTATATTTAGATGATCAAGGTATCTTGGAACTTTTGCATATTAAACTATTTCGACGACTTAACAAATCATCCCGTTTTTCATCACTTGCAGGTGGTCAAGCCGATCGATTAGCAAGAACAATACTAAAGGTGATTTTGTTAGTTCCAATTTTTCTTTTATTATATTTTTGTTTTCACATTATTTATGTTGATTTAAATATATTTTAAGTCAGGTACCTGTAGTACAAGGTTTTTTATGCTATTTAGTTCACGCAGCTAATTGATCTAAGCTGTGCTTGGGACCTGGAACAATTTGGATATCATATATTAAGCAGTGCTCAGAGATTGACAATTCTTAAGGTAAGTCGGATGTTGTTCAAAAGAATGACACAAAGAGGCTTGCCAGCAATCTGAGAAACTTCAAAATTAAAGTACCAAAGCTAAAATACCAAAATATTCTGAATTATGTATATTAATGTTGCTTTTTTCTCCATAGTGTTTTAAGACTGAATAATTTTTTCTGCAGAAAAATTTGTCAATTATTTTCCACTTACTTCGGAAATTTCTAAGTTGAAATCCTGGAAAATCTGGCAAATTTGCATTTAAAAATTTTAACTGGCAACACTGATAATATTGAAATGACAAAGTATCTCTATTTTCCTTTATATTTAAATGTTTGATAATTAAATGCTTGTTATTTTCATAGAGCCTCTGTGAGGTGCAATTTGACGAGAATGCAAAATTTCGAACCAGTTTACAAGAAGCATTCAAAATAGACCCTGCTACATCACTTCGATTGATGCCATTTGGATATGAGCAAGAAGGATTAAATATCTGGCTACATGAAGTATGACGTGTAAAACAAATTTTGTAAAGTGATAGGTTTTATAAATACAGTCTCTGCAGTTTGTTGAAACCATTTATAATGCAATTTCATATTCGTATGCGTTTAAAGGTCTTCGTGTTCATGTCAGCACTCACAATAAGGGTTTTAAAAATCCTACACTGCTAAATTCATAATTTTGTCATGAATGGATTATCAGCGAAACGTTTAATTTTGAAAAAAAATTAACACAATGAAATTTTTCTCATCTCCAAATGAAAGACTTCATACATGCTAAAGATTTCATATTATAAAATTCCCTGGTAAAATGCATTGAAAGAACAGCACTTCTTTGCTTAGAAACGCCTCAACGTAGTGATTTTTTAGCATTTTGTTCACTAGGATAAAGATTTTGACATCCGAGTGTACGCCGGGGAAGAAGATGATTTATCGGGAAATACTTGGAAAATCAGAGCAGGGTATGTTGAAATTGTTAAAATAAACTGAAACTGAATGGTTAAAACCTGTGGTATCCAGACCTGAACCTGAATGGTTAAAACCTGTGGTATCCAGACCTGAACCTGATTGTATGCAAAAATATGCTAGAATTGCTGATCAAGTAAAATAAGTATACACATTGTGATCTATTTTCTTTATTAGCACTCTGGATGATTTGGATGTTTACATATCTCAACTAAAACAACAGACAGAAGTCAATCCGAAAGATATTGCAGCTGAAAAAGTTAAAGAAAGACGCGCCAAGAAGGAAGAGGAGCGTGATAAAAGAAGGAACGAAAGAGAGCTTAGACGACAAGAGATGGAACAGAAGAAAAAAGAACAAGAAAAAAAAACGAAAGGAAAAACGAGACGTTCGAAACAAAAAAAAGGTACACGAAAGACGCAGTATTGTTTTTACTAGATTAGGGAAATAAATTCTCGCGAAATTGTGAATTTTCAAATTCGTAAAATGCTAAAATTTTCGATATTGTTGTTTGCGAACCATATAGTTCTTTCGAAATTTTATCAATTTTCCTCGCAAAGATTTTACAGCCTAACAAAAAGTTCAGCTCTAAAGTATAACTCGTTTTTAAACGTTTTAATTGTGTGATCTAAATACTACGTAATTACAAATATTAGATTTAATTTTCTAAAAGTTCGCGAAATTCTTTAGTTTTCCTTTTCGTGAAATTTTTAAAAAATAACTTCAGAAATATCTTTGATCAGTAAAATGCAGTAAATTTTGGATTTAAATAGATAAAATTAAACGTATTAAAAAGAGAATTGAAAGCATGTATTTATATTAGTTTTCAATTTGTATGTTTGCTGTTGTCGTACCTAACAGAAATGTTTTAATACTTATCACAACTTATGCTTTATAATAATTCTTTTTAGAGGACATTGTTATGTCTGAATCGGAATCGTCAAGCGAAGAGGATGACGGATGTGCGCGCTGTTACGCCAACAAACTATGCGATTTGGTAAGTTCGCTTTTTTCGTACGTTCGTGTTTTCGTTTTCTTGCGTTTTTTAGTGTCGAACTTATTTCAAGGTCTAAATTGGGAGGGGGTAGTTTTTAATTTTTTCTACTAAACTCTGGTATTAGGCAGAATGTTGTTTTTACGGAATTGAAAAACGATTCGTTTTTGAAACCATGTTTTTTTCAGGTGTACAGTCGTCATTGCAATCTTTTGTAGGCAAAATTACGTTTTATATCTCGAACTTTCGATGTCTTGAACTTTTTCGTCGGTCCCCTGATAGTTCGAGATTTCGAGCATATCGAGCATTTTTTCGAAATATGCTCGCGAAAGTAAGTGCGTTTAATGTTCATTATGAATACTTTAAAGGTCATGTTAAAATCTTTTTACTTCTAAATATTAGGTTCTTCTCTGCGATGGATGTGACGCAGCGTATCACACGTTGTGCTTACGACCGCCTGTCATGATCATTCCAGAAGGTGACTGGTACTGTCCATTCTGTCAACAGGTTTGTCAACTACCTTAAATTGTCCCTCCTTGCGTTCGAAAACAAAAGAATGTAAGAATGAAATTTTTAAAAATACGACATAATATAAAAACCCAGCTAAATTGTTTGAGAAATACAAGAAGTGGTTTCCAGGCTACTCCAAAAAGTGCCAAATAGGTTTGCCCGGGTTTTTCAAATGTCCGACTTGTACTACTGTCAATGTCACTTATGCACATCTTTTTGAGTGCCAAGTGGACTGCAATAGTATTTGATGGTGATGTTATAGTCTACTCTATTGTTCCTTAACGGTCTAATCACGCGAGCCCCTTTAGCCGATCTGGCTCGATTTGTTGGGCTGGAATAAGCTAGCTGTCACATTAAGTCTTTTCAGTTCGGGCTGAATATTAGTTACATGAAAAGTGTGTAATTTTACATATATATATATTTATATTATAGTTCCTAAGGCATAAATTATGAATTTCATCGAAAATTTTGAAAAATAAGATAAAATTGTTGATAAAATTGTTGTTGTTAATATACAAGAAACATGTGCTTTCTGCAAATGAAATAACTAAGCATGCACAAAAAAAGAAATTTAGCCCGATTTTCCAGGCTGGAGCTATCACATGGAATTTTCTCAGCCTGTTTTGCCAGGCTAGCTTTTTATTAATTTTTTATTTATGTCTATCACAAGTTTTGTTTTGTGAGCTTTTTTTGTTGAGGGTGCAAACTGAGCCAGCCCATTTTACCGGCCTAATGTTTCTGATATGATAGCCTGAACACATTATTTCGGCTGTTCAGATGAATTAAACCCCAATTGAAATGGTCAGAAACTTTCGTGGGAAGAATATTTCTTTATTTACAAAGCGAAAAAAGTTTTGACGTTACGGAAATTTGAATAAAGTCGATTGAAGTAATTATTTAATTTGTAGATGAAACTGATCGAAAAACTGCAAGCGAAACTTGCGGAACTACGTGGAAAAATACGTGCAAGAGAGCGGAAATCTAAAAGGTATGCGAAATTACAATCTGTCGTTTAGCAAACAAAATGTCACCTTTCGAAGGAAGAGGTCTGAAACCCACTGAAAATCAAGTAGAAAAGGGCATTCAAAGTACGTCCGTACGTAATTTTTAATGCCCCTAAAAATATTTACAGAAGAATGAGATGTAGTGATATCTTCTAGGTTGGATTTTTACGGTATACGAGCAGCCAACATACTGGAACAGGTAAAGATTTGCAATATTTTAAGCCTAAAATGTTGTTAAGTTTGATAAGTTGTATGACTTGGCTGCTACTTTTATGATGCCAATTTTTTTATTTAGTCAAGTGACGAAGGGCTCGGACGACGAAGAACAGCCAGAAAAGTGGATTACAATTTTACTGATTACGACCAAATGATATCTGAAGCAGTTTCGACCTACAAAAAAAAAGATAACGGACAGCACGGCGATGGAGCCGCAGAACGACAACATCACCGCGATGGAGAACGCCGCTCAAAAAGGTACACAGCCGTTGTGTGAATCGTTTTCTTCAACTATCTTTATGTTGTTGTTGTTGTTGTCTTGTTGTGTTTATTATTTTTAACGAAAATTGTGTATTACTTTGTAGCAAAATAAACGCAGTGCGTAGAGCTCTTTGTGCTGTCTTCCCTTTCCCTAGGGCTAAGTTTTTGGTTAACAGAAGGCTGGTTAAAGTTAGATACAACGTAAAAAGACTATTTGTAAGCTCGTTGTTAATCGAATCAAGCCGAATTGCTGTTTCATTGCACTTGACCTTGCACCACTGCATTTGTGTAGATCTATAAGATTTTTAGGGTTTTCAAATATTTACTGAAGTATCTCTCTCTGACTAGATCTCTGTTAAAAACGTCTTGTTTTCCTAAGGAGTTCTTTTGTCGCTTTCTAGGGATCCTGGTAAAAGGAAAAAACTGAACGACTTAAATAGCGATGACGATGAATATTCCAGTGGATCAAACTATGAAATGAGTGATTCTGATGTCGATCGACGCGATAATATGAGAGATTTTCTTGTTGATGATGATTACGACGAAATGGAAGAAAGACATCGCAATAAGTATCTGAGACGAAGTAAAAGGAATCAAGATAAAAATCCCCGTGGTGTGAGACGTCGTTATGACAACGGAAGTGGTAGTGGCAACGAAGACGTCTTAAGCGACAGCGACGACGGTTTCGGACCTCGTCGTTCAAGAAGACGAACCCGTTTGACGAAGGTAGCCAGATACGCGGAAAATTATTCAGATGAAAGTGATACAAACGATAAAGAAAATGATAAAGATGCAGACGAATGGAAAGGAGAAAATAATGGTGAAGAAGTAGTAGAGGAGGATGAAATGGTCAGTGCATCCGATAGCGCCGAAAGTGATAACTTGGAAACACCTCAACGACCTCGTTTGCGTGCTAAAAAGTTTAATATTAAAAAGAAACAGAACGTGATCGATTCGGATGATGAGGACGGAGATGTACCATATGACGATGAAAGTGACGAAAAAGAGGAGGAAATAGAAGAAAACGGAGAGGAGGGTGGTAAAGAAGAGGGGGAGGAGGAGGAGGAGACAAAGGAGGAGGAACTAAAAAAGGAGGAAAATAAGGAGGAGGTAATAGAAAATAAAAAAGACGACTGTTGTAATCCTGAGAAAGACGTTCAAGAAGTTCGAGACGAAAGTTATCAACAAAAAGTTGAAAAGAGCGATTCTAATGAAACAAATAAACTTGATGTGAAAGTCGTGGAGAGTCAAACTTTAGAAACAACACCAACTACAACATCACTTCCGAATGACTCCAGTGCCCAAAGTTGCAGTGAAAATCTAATTGATGGTAACAAATGTTTACCTCCTGTCAATGCAAATGTATTGTCTTCTCATACTTCAGCCAGCGTTAACGCTGTCACAACAAATTCAACCTCGCGCCCACCACCCATGCTGCCATTGATAGGTCAGTTCGACTGCAGCGATAGCTCCTCGGTCAACTCGACATCAAATGCGGCAGCAACGATTCATTCCACAATGTCACCAGAAATCAATGTACATTCGCCGATAAGCCGCCATCCTGGCATGAATCCGTATGCTAGCCCATCGACCGCGTCGCATCAACCTTATCGACCGTACCATAATCAATCTTCATCTATGAACTTACCAATGCGACCAAGAGCATCCTACCCCTATCCTCCTGCAGATCGTGTGCCACACCCTGGCCAATCTTTTTCTTCTCAGCCGTATCCACCACGACATTGGCCAGGTATGAGGTATCCCCACAATTATTACCACGGCTCGCATCACCCATCAGCGATTACACCAAGTAAGTTTTACGAACCCAGTTGGAATTCTCCTGAGATCGCAAGTGATTGGCGTTATCAGCCGCAATCGGAGGCTCCGCAAAATGCTATGAACAGTAAGCAATATTTTATGGAACGTGAAAAGATGTATAAAAAGCAGGTTAGGGAACAGGCTAAATTACAGAAGGATATGAAAAAAATGCAAAAGATGAGAGAGAAGGAGGAAAGAAGGAGAACGGCTTCGCCGCCGTTGTTTCAAGAGCAAAAGGTGGCAAAAAATATAGGCTATTTTAAAAACATGGTTATATCTTCGGACGGTGCACAAGATAAACAAAGCCCTGGTAGTTTTCCTCCATTTAGTCCAGCTAGACTTTAACTGATATTTTAATTCTAGTGGTAAATTATGCATTTAGTTTTTTTATTATTTTATTCGGAGATAATTTGCAACCCAGTTTTTAAATTGCAAGCGGAGAGGGAGATTTTCTGCTAGGATGAAACGTTCGTTGTGTTGCATATTATTCCGTATGTGCGAGGTACATGAAAACATCCGTAATGTTGTTTTTAATTAAAAGCTTCGCATTTTTACGTGTATGACCGATTTTTAACTTTATTCATAGCTTGTAGATATATTACTATAGTTCTAAACCTCAATATATTAAGGTTGCTCACAACGCTATAAGGTTTTGGTTTACTCCTGGGTTTATCCTTGTCTTTTATTTTCATAATAAAAGGTTTATTTTTATCATTTACAACCAAACGCGTTATATTGACCTACGAAAGATATTTACTAAGATAAGGCTCCAAATTATTCCTTTTCCCTAGGAATGTAAAAACTTTACTGTTCCTCTGATATATTTTCTGCCTCTTGGAGTAGCCATTTTAACATTTGCTTTTATAAAAGGCTCATCGCGTTCTCACTTTTAACTTTAAGATGGTAAGATCCAATCGCCTTGCCGAGATGTCGGTAATTTCCCGGGAGCAAGACGGAATGATTTTTTTTTTCGAACGTAACCGAGTTGGCCGCCTAAGCGAATTGTTTATTTGTATGCTCGCGTAATCAAAGCTTGTCCGCACCGATATGCATTTTTTAACATGAACCCAAGTTAAAAACCAAACCAACCAGTGGCCCGCTCCGTTTGGCAAGGCAGTCTCGACTCCGTATAAACAGTCCTTTATCCTGTATTCTGGACTTGGACTCTATGAAGTGCATTGACATCTGGTCCTTGAAATTGAGCATTGCCTTTTTATCTCGAATTAAAAACGATGAAAACCCCGGATGAGTCTCAGAACTAGTCTCATTTCTAAAAACGTCCGACTGCATTTTTCTATAAGCGCTCGATCAATTTTTTTTTTGCTAAAATTTTACTGACTGACTAGAAAACTCTTACCACTTGCTACTTCTGACATATGCTTAAATCCCGTATTAATAATGACAATGTTTTCAGTTTTTGATTGGTCGTTAAAAGGCTTGGCGCATGCAATACTATTTTAGTAGACGAATTCGCAAATATTTATAATTTATACTGATATAGGTTTATACGTAAAATAAAATTATTAGGAAAAATGTCTTAAAAACGAACGGCTTTCCCGGTTTCCGTTAGATCTCAAAAATAACTTTTTGCAACTCGAGCAACCGCGGAGATTAATTCCAGCGAAAAGTGCAAATCTGTTTGATTCGCAGAAAAGAATTCCTGCGAAATACAGTCTTTTTTACACTAAAGAACTACGCTCATGAGCTAAAATTGAATCGTAGACAACACTGCAGCTGAGTCCAAATAGCACATTCCTTAAAAAAACGTCAGGGTGATCTGTAGCCATGTTGAATGCAGAAAAAGATCTAATTAAATAAATATTTATTAACAATTTGAATAAATTAAAGAAACAATTTAAAATATATACAATTATATTAAAAAGAAAGAACTTGTTTTAATCTTCTTCACCAGGCGTTGGAAGAGGTTTGGTGTAGCCATCTTTTCCGTTTAGCCAGTACGTTTTGATGATTCCTAAACCTTTCACTTCCACTTCGTGTCTGTACTCGCATTTGTAACCACCCAATCTTGACAAGATGGCATAGGTTTGCTGACTAATGTGTACACGCAAGGCTAAATGTAAAGAAAGGTAAGGTATTACTTACTTACTTACTCTTTTCGAGAATTCTTATTTTTCCTCAACCGTTTAAATTTCTCAAGACATCGCAGTAAAAAAAAACATCTTACGTTTTCCACCAGATTCCATCTTGGAAGCCACGTTTACACTGTCACCAAATAAACAATAACGAGGCATTTTCAATCCCACAACTCCCGCCACCACATTACCTGTCATTTAGAAAGAAAAAAATGAGGCTAATCAAAAGAGATTTACGCAATACTGTTCGGATTTAGATATCGAATACCACGTTATTTTAAATCCGTCTAATGTTTACGTTAAAAAGTATCGTTAGGGATTTTAGCTTCAAAGCACGACGAAACAACAGTTTTACAACCTAACTACTATTATTTCTTCTGAACATATAACAGTACAGCTTTACCTTAGTGTTCGAAGCACTGTTATCAATGTGGGTAACTAAACCTGTCCACCATGTAGACTTAACCACATACCTCGTAATTACGAAGCGAACTCTTACCAACAAGCGCCCTGAACCACGGCTAGTTCCGTTTAAATACGGCAAAAAGCAAAATATTTACCAGTATGAACGCCTGCTCGCAGTCTTAACTTGGTGTCTTTCATGTGTGCGATTTCAAAGTCTCCGATAGCGCTCATCAGATCCAAAGCTGTCGTACAAATCTCTCCTGCGTGCTTATCTCCGTTTTTTGTTGGTAAACCAGACACGATCATGTCTAACAAGTAAAAAGTAAAACCCAATATTGCTTAGTTGGATGCAAAAAAAAAGTTAAAAAAGGACAACGCAAATCCCTATACATCATATGAATCAATAAGGTCTTTTTATTCCGATTGCAGTTCTAGGCCTCGAATTTTCTTTCTCCATTTATTAAAAAAGGTATAGCCGTCGGCTTGTGGTCACAAGGTTTCAGATTCGAATCCTCGCTCAGCGAATTTCAAGTGTAGTTTTGTCAATTCACTTGGAGCTATAAACCTCTGGCGGTAATGTAACATCAATTTTACAGTGGGAAGGGAGTAAGAGCCAGCCGTTAGGATGGAGTCCCCAGAGACGTTATAGAAGTCATGATGCGTTTGCTGCTTTCCCGTTTAATCAAAAATATAAACAATACTTGAAGTACAGAAATTTATGTGAGCAACTTTTGCACATTTCTTGAATTTTAGCTAAATTCACACGTGACAAAATTCAGAATTCTTTAATTCGCGTTTTGCCAAGAACAGCCTATACGTTATGAGGTTCAACCCTTGAAACTTTTAAGGCAAATTCTTTAATATGTCTCATTCGCGAAAGTCTCCGTTCGCGAAATGCAAAAATGTCGCGAATTTTTCCTTTCGCAACAGATGTCCCTAAAAAGTTTCTTACAAGAAAAAAGATTACTTACAAGCATCGCCAATCGTTTCAACCTTATAAACATCATAGTTTGCAGCGATGGAATCAAACGAGGTGTACATATCATTCAATAACGCAACCACTTGTAATGGCGTGCTGGCCTTGGCAATTGATGTAAATCCAACGATGTCACTGATGACAAAATGAGTTATAATATAAAACCTTTTAAGAACACGTAATATACTTTCTTAACGCAGGTGTAACCAAACCTAATTTGCTTGAAATAGACATTTGTTTCCTTGTAAAATTACACGAAATGAGGGAAAAGAGTTTTACCCTGAACTTGTTATATTATACTAGTCGTCAGCCCGGGGTCGCCTGTCCTTTATATATCGCATTTCGTGTTTCCGTAACAGACAGACAGATAAACAGACAGATGACGGCTATTATTATAGAGATAGTCGTTAACCCGTGGAAAAATCCACGCGGTCGCCCATCCTTTATATATCGCATTTGTGTTCCCGTAACAGGACGCGCCTGTCGCGGACACACAGACAGACGACGGCTATTATTAAAGAGACTAGTCGTTAACCCGTGGACGAATCCACGGGGTCGCCCGTCCTTTATATATCGCATTTCGTGTTTCAGTAACAAGACGCGCCTTTCGCGGACACACAGACAGACGACGGCTATTATTAAAGAGACAGGTAACTTCAAAGCAAAATCGATGCGTGGTGTGTAAATTACAGACCAGAATATACAAACCCTCTGCCTAATACAACAAATCTACCCTTCCTGTTTCGAAGTTCTTTGATTAAGAATCTTCTGATTTAAATGTTTTACCCGGAAGGAATTGACCTACCTGAAATAAATTGTAACTGATTCGAAGTTTTCAGGAGCTACACGTCGGCCTTGTTTCAATTCTTCTGCAACAGACTTGGGAAGTAAACCTGAATATTAGAAGAACACGTCAGAGACAAATTTCTTGTCAACTTCTCAGGTTTTTTTCAACAGATTTCTTGACATTTTTGATCAATCAGTCTTTTCCCACTTTTTGGTAACTGTGTTAAATTTTCCGAAAAAACGGACTGTCTAACAAAGTATGAGAAAATAACGAATATCGTGGTAATGTTATACATGTTCAACTATCCACCGTGAAAAATTAACGCCAGATTAATCTAGAACGCTTACTTAAGAAAACATGAACACTTGAGACTTAAAGCCTTAAAGCTAAGAAAGACTAATACTGCACTTGTTGGTAAAGGTGGATTTATTTACATAGAGCAGATTTTTGCGCCTGAGAGCAAAATGTGACGGAGATTTTTTGGATTTCCATTAAGTTCATATGCTATTTTGTTTTTAAATGCCGCAAGTGATGTAAAGGGTGATACAATCATTTTATTTTCAAGTGATCTGATTGGCTATCGCTCAAAACCTCACAAAGTTGAATTCATTCAACTTTGCCAGGGAGCTTTATTCCATCGCTGGATCACAAAAATCTCTGAACCAGCGGCGTTTTTTGTCTATTGCGCATGCACAAGTAAATCGCCCGGGCGATTTAATCGCAACGGCGCGAAAATGCTATGGAAATTCACCTTAAGTTTCTTTTTAACTGCGTGCGAGATGACAAATTAACAAATGACAAACTAACACACTAAAAAATGACTACTAAAATGGCAATACTAAACATTTAAAAGCATTCAATTTGGACCAACATCGATAACAACTAACAAGTTTCAAAAGACTTACGAGACACCAAGTCTTCTGTCTTCTGTTTTTCCTTTTGCAGTTGTTTTGTTCGTTTCGCGACAATGTCTTCCAAGTTGCCTGAATACTTCTCCAGCATGGTGACAAGATGGTCCATCAATTCACCCCGCTGTGGCTCAATACGTTCAAGTTCTTTCTTTACCTCGTGCAAAGTAGGACGGTGGACAGGGTCTTCATGCCAGCTCGACTCCATCAACTATACAGACACACAAAACCGCGTTCATAAAAACTCTAGTATCTGTCAACCTAATACATGGCTGAGACCGCCAATGAAGACAAAGAGAACAACTTAATTTCGGCTCCTAACCAATGTTGCTGGATATTACTTGAGTACCTTAGGAGTTTGTTATTTTGAAGTCAATCACAAGGTCACACTAAGATGCGTACACAACTTGCACAAATATTAATCCAGCAAATAATTTACCTTCAGGAAAGTAATTGTCGCGGAAAGAAATTTTTGCGAATTATTTCTCAGATTTTTCCCTTCATTTCTCAAATCGAGCGTTTACATAGGTTTCAGGGAAATTAATTTTTGCGAATAAAAAGAGAGAGAAAAATGGCTGATAATGGAAATACTGATAGAAAGCGAAAGACAACAGTAGTAAAACAGTCATCAAAAAACTATTTGAACTAAGATTGTAATAGTGTGATGTGAACAGTGTGATTGTAATCGACAAGGATGATCAAGGATCTATGAGTTTAAGTTTATGCGGTCAATATTAAATTTTCGCGAATCGTATCAATATATCGCGAAATTTCGAAGTTCTTTCCTTAACCTACATTTGTTTACGTATGACGGAATGAAGTAATGCGTTACTGCTGCACTTATTCCTAATCATTGACACACATCATTAGGTGAAGCTACATGGAGCTATGTATTTCAACTAAACATCATGCGTTTCATCCATGAGACACATTAATGGTCACAATAGACCTTTCCCGAATTTCCTTATTATGCCAAACTCAATTAAAGAGGTCGATACTAAAAATGATTCTTATCCTTCAGTTTCTTAGGAAAAGGTAGAACAAATTACTTAATTTCGTAAATATTTCTGTTCGTTAAGTGCCTCAATTCCCAGTTGAAAGTTACGGTCAAACCCTTTATATAGCCGAGCCTTCGAAGAAAAGCCTCGTTTTTAAAATACTCATTTTCTTTAAATCCAAATAAAATCCAACCAGAATATTATATTGCTCTAAAAACGTCAGTTTAGTCATGATAATTTGATATTCTATCTGAATATCCTTATTTAAAGAGCATATAACCATTATAAAATTTCTGATGACGTCATAATTATTATAATTTATGAAATTCGGAAAGTGTAATATGAAATGAAATATAAAAGAAGAAAACAAAGCTATTGATGCTTTTCTTGTATGGTAGACCGGTTGATAGAAACGTCACTAGAGTACCTTCTTTAAAGCCTTTCTTTTCTCGTACTTGCTAGGCCATTCTTTATCCTTGATACATGGCCGCACCCATCCTCCTTGTTCCACATTCAACTTAGCAATGTAGTCGTTCCATACCTAAAATAAATTTGAGAGATTACTCAACATCGAGAAATATTATGTCCACATGATGGTGCAAACAAACAAAAAACGGACCCCATACCCTGATAATGGATTCCTCTTTGCTTCCGCAAATCAAAGCCACAATTTCTTCTTTCTCAAGCATGACGTCAGCAAAGGGGAAATCTCTGGTGCACATCTCGCTTATAATCAAACCCAAACTGAAAAGTAAAACAAGAAGATAATAAGAACAGAAGATGTGAACAGTAGCGGTGACAAAACTGATTTCGGAATCTAACGACCTCCGCCAAACTGGTAAAAGTTCGAACTGGTGAAAAAAGTTAAAACTTTCATTAAATATAGGGCATAGATAAAGACAAATAAACATTTAAAACAAATCAACTAATCAATTATGTACAGCGCTACTGTTCTTAATACGTTAAGAGACGCGGGGCTGTGGTGGTAAAAAAGGCCTTCCTCCACAAGGGAAGAATAAAACATCGTATTGTCACAAAACTTGGCACATTAAAGGACAAAGGGATACAAATTTGGATGACGTCATTCAGTTCAAGATGTATTTTTGAACCTGAAAAAAGGCCAAAAAGGGTCGAACACAATTTTTGCAAAAAATAGTTTGATAAATGTTAATGCACGACTCTCCATGGCAACACATGACGTTATAATAAAAAATATTTGACTAACTTGAAGCTAACTGAAAATGATAAAAAGTCACCAAATTTTAACCCACAAAACCGTATGCTTTAGAAGTTGTTACAAAAAAATGTGAGGAAAGCTTTTTAGCCCCACCCCTCCCTCTGGGGCGAATAGCGTTAACAAAAACATTTCTCAAACTCCTAATACAATGTTGCTATACACACCTGAAGATATCTCCTTCAACAGTACCGCGTCCCACGTGATCAATGTGGTATACACCAGTTCTTAAAATTTCAGGAGCCGTCCATAATAGTGAGCTGAAACGTAAGTTTATGATACACAGATTCGTCATCGCTTGGTTTGTTTAAATTACAACATGGGTCAAAAAAAAACTACTGTAATTTTGTTTATTTCTCTTCTTTTTCGTGTCAACAAAAAATGTAAGAATTAAAATATAGTACCCATAGTTTGCTTTGGTAGGATCAATATCTTTGTTTGAATGAGGGTCAAAAACACCAACATCGGTTTGGCCTGATTTGAGTTCATGTAAGCCAAATCCTAAGAGACGAGTGTTAACGTGAAGAGAATATAAAGCATTACAAATAAGCATTTAAAATACCACCGATAAAATATAGTGAAACAAAGTGGGAAATTTTGAAATTTGATGCCATAAGTATGCTCACGCGGTTTAAACTGTTGTTCACTTATAAATGTTGACAGTGGATTTAGACCTTAGGAATCTAGGTTATTTGGTTACATACAAACTCTTAAAATGTGCTAATTGTTGCTGACGCCAGCATGATCATTGTTCTAGAATTTTGCGACAATTTTTCTGTACAGTTGATGTGTTAAAAAAATATATCCTGCTTATCTAACCTACGCATCTAAAAAATTAGCACTTCTGAAAGAAACTTAATCAACTTTAGGTACAGTATGAAAGAATGAACATCCAAGAAAACAAAAATTAGAACAAATTTACCAGTAAGTTTCACTGTCCATCTGTTATCAATCAAACAGTTCGTTGATTTCAATCGGCCATGGGATTTAATTTCACTTTTATGAAGATAGTCTAAACCAGCGCAGACACCCTAAATAGAACAAAGATCGTATTTCTTTCTAATAATGAAAAAAAACAGTATAAACAAAGAACGGTATGATTATTTATATCGCCACTCAATAAGAAACGTGGTATAGAACTGATAGAGGTAATTTCTCTTTATAACAACAACTGTGCCACTGCAACTAAGATCTCTTCATCAGACAGAAAAGTACAAATATACCTTTAGTATGGCAAATCTAAAATTCCAAGGCAATTTGATGTCTTCATTTGTCAGAATGTCATCGAGACTTCCCTAGAGTAGTAGGTAAGTTTATAAAAATACACTAATCACTTCATTGGTGTGATTAAATTTAAACAAGTTATTGCAAACTCTTTATCACAATCACTTCCTTTCTCAATTAAAATTGCGTATCAGCCGAAATGCAAAAGAGGTTATAGAAGTTAATTTGTGACCCGAAAAGTACTCAAACTGTTTCACGGTATATTTCCTGGGACTGTTGATATTAGCGCTTATCTCTCTTTTCGAGCAAGGTGAAACTCATTTCAGGTGTCATTTTACTTCGGTCAAATTAACTGGAGTACAATTTTAAACTGGTGCAAAATTTCCATGTCAACACTTTACCCTGGCGTGAAATGCGGTTTTTGATCAGTGTATATGCTTGAACGAATATAAAAGATTCGGCCCGTCAAAGTAAAACCTGCAAACAGTCACATATTTTACTTCAGTGTGGAATTTCACTTCGTCTCAATTTCATTTCGGTCTTATCTAAACGACCTCTCTTACTTGTTGTGTACAATAACAAAATCATACTTTTGGTTGCAACTCTGTTAAAATACAAATATTGGGTGCGTCCACACAACATCCAACAAACATTGCAATGTTGATGTGTCTCATGTCTCTCATTTTCTTCACTTCAAGTCGAATTGAATCAGTCACATTCAGAGAATCTTTAGTTAATTTCTAAAAGCAACATAAAAGAGAATGTACTGCTAAAACTTTAGGTTATTCAAGTTTGGAATATCGATTACGTCTATCACATAAAAGAGCCAACATGCACCCTGTTGACAGGCTTCTATAATCCACGTATTCATTGTGTAAAATAAAGGCAAGTAGTAATAAAATAATGCTCAAGATATTGCCTACCAAACTGCTGGCTTGCCTTTTATTTAATTATTTACAGAACAAATTCACAGATACGAGCAAAAAATAACAGACTTTCAACTCCTGCGTAAAAGTTTAACAACTTGGAATCATAATTACCTGGTAATGTACGTCAATTCCTTCCCATGAGCCTGTGTTAATTTGCTTCCTGAAAAAAGGAATATACTTAACTTGAATTTTTTATTTGCCAAAATCAGAAACTTAAATATTCGCAAGACAATAAAGTGGACTTACGAAGGAGACATTTTTCATAACAGAATTTTCGAAGTTCGAAATTATGTTTATGCAGTATCAGAGAGCACTAAGCTGAGTACCGACCCTACCTTTCACGATTTGTGTTATTCATTGACATAGCAGACAAGAACATGCTACTTCGCCCAGTAGCTTCATCATGGCGTTTCAAATCATTCCAGTTGACCATCCAATCATTATTGTATAATGCAGCCTTAAGTTTCGCTCTAAAAACACAAATGGCGAATATAAATAATTTTTAACACATTTATTAACGTTAGAAAACGAAACCTTATCCAGGAATCAAAAGATGGATTAGACAAGCTATACAGAGGATAGTTTTAAATGACTTTTAAAATTATAATAGTAGACTCAAAAATATATACTGTACCTGTTAATAAAATATTTCACTAAAAAGTACAACCCAACAGCAAGCACTATGAAACCAGTCAGAGTAGGAAGAATCAAAGCCACCAAGGAGATGTCACAGTTTCCACCGATATAACCAGAGTCACATTTGGTACATGTCCCATCACCAGCCAATCCTACATATAACCACCATATTTAAACTACCAATAAATCACGGTATTATGTTAGTTAGAATGTGAAGGTTAGATCATGGACTTGTTACCAATGCAAAAATACATGTTTTCATTCTTAAGTAAAAATCTCAATGATACTTTAGGAAACACTTAAATGATATAAAAAAAATTCCCTTATTATGGAAGATTTTAATAAGATATTTTAAGAGGAAACAAAGAGTTGCTAATAATTAAGCCTTTCCTTTTTTAATATCATGGAAGCTGTTCCATTTTGCCATTAATAATGAAAATATAATTCACCAGTTCTGTTGCAAGGTAAACACATGCTCAACTTGTTGTGACATATAAAATGCAATAACAAAAAGATACTATTTAGATAATTTAGGAGAAACCAACATTTTGGGTCCAATTTTAGGAGGGTCTCCATTTTTTTAGGTGAGCCCACTGTGATATTTTAGGAGAATTTTGACCAAATTTAGAAAACGTACAGCGACCGAAAATCAGGCTCTCCTAACATACATACTTTGTTTATTAATTTTGAAAATGTGAAAATGACCTGCTTGGAAAAAATGCATGTCCTGGGTTAGAAAAATTTTCAAAGATTTTAGGAGGAATCAATATTTTGGTCCAAATTTTAGGCTTAGCGAGATGTTAGGAAAGCCCATATTTATCAGTTATTAAAGAGTAGTGGGTGTGGCCACTCTGATATATGATTTATTGTAAGTAATACCTCTGACGCTGTAGCTGGTATCCCAACATATTGAAAAAGGAAAGCATACTTCGACAAAACAGAAAAGCATAATTCGCCAGAATGAAAAGTCATAATTTGACAAACACTTAGTTGCATTTAACCTACAAACCATGTGTTTGTGAAAACATACATTTAACTTCACTACAAATGTATGTTCACCAACTCACCTCCATTACATTCTCCGTTAACACAAGTACACGTGCCAGCACAGCTCGGACCAAATCGGTTAGTGTTACAAACACAGGTTTCCGGAGATATACATTGACCACCTGATGTGCAACTAAACAGGTTTAACAGAAGATATAATGGGTGAAGGAGGTATTCTTTGCGACTTATTTTTACAGCTTATGTTTCTTTAGCAAAGGCTTCTTTCCAACTTAAGTGCAGTGGCAAAACTAATGTATGGCACAGTGGCGAAACTATAAAGCTGTAATAGTTATTGATAGGGTTTGGTGTTTATAGTTAGGGTGAAGATTTCTCAAGGTATCTATAATCTATAAAATGTTAAAAAGAAGGTACTGCGAAACATTGTGCAATTTATGATTTTTTCGCGTTGCGAAGGCAATTTGAAGAGGCATCTTAAATCCACAAACTTTAATGCAATGACTATACAATCGCATTATATTATTTGCACAACATGTATCGTCATCCCACACAGGGGTGTTTAAAACAAGGCTTTAAAATAGGGTAGTCCAGCTAATCTCCATTTTGATTTTCCCTGACTTCCCTATGCAATATTGCTTATTACAAAAATTTGCATTGCATTCACGTAGTTGACGTGTGAGTTTTACATAACATTATTCCTAAACTTCTCCCCAACTTTAAAAAAAAATAATAACTTCCTTGACTTTCTGAGTCAGTTTTAAATTTCTGTAACTTTTCCAGATTCTTCTGGATTTCCAGGTGGTTTGTAACCCTGCAATAACATACCTTGAACATATAGCACTTGAACAATCGACACCACTCCATCCATCCAAGCAAGTACAGTTATCTGGTCTATAAAATATCACCTGGTAACCTTAGATCTATATATAGCCCTCTCGACAAAAATTAAAATTTATGCACTATGCAGACAATCCTAATTTTAGTCCCATTAGCAAAAGTTTTACTTGCACAAAATCCTACAATGACCCATTTAAGACATTTAGATGTAAAAATAAAAAATGCAGAAATAATATTTAGGCCCATTCAAATAAGTTGCTTCAGAATGTTTATGCTCTGGATGTAGTGAACAGGATGTCCATTCATTTTTTCAAGTTTTTCAAAATGACAGTAGTAGATGGTGCATCCAAAATAACCACAGAAGCTTTATCATATCACTCTTTGTCTCTTTTAGACAGAAAGCATATAACATTTTTTAATAAACGAAAAAGGAAGTAACAGAAAAAATGGATAACAGTTAAAAAAGCAGAATATGAATGCAAGAAACAAAAAATAAAGACAATGTATTTTTATACAACATGGAATGTGACACATGGCTAAAAGTTCCACCCATATTGCAAAACGTACTATATTTATTTACAGGTTGCAAGAAGGTAACGAACAAGGTACTTACGCAACACAATCACCCTTTTGACATCCAGCACTACAGACAGCCATTTCACATTGTGGACCAGACCAGACCTCTAATCCAGTAGTTGGTGAAACTGAGCACCTGTTATTTAAAACAGAAAAACAGAAATTTTCATCTAAGAATGTTCCCAATCTCTAGGACAAAAGATTTTTTAGCTTCCGAAACAACTACACTTACTGGCAAGTATCTTGCTTAACACAAACACCGTTCTCAAAAATGTGAATGTTTCCTAGGTCCAGAATGTTACCGCCACATCCACCTGAGCAATAATATGAAGCAGGGACTAGTTCTGTTTTTGTTTCCATCTCATCTTCAATAGGAACGGGTGCAGTATAGTAATCCCAGTTTAATGTTGTCTGTCGTTGATCTTCGTACTGGAACCAGCCTTTATAAGCCTTAAAACTGTAACATAAAAACATCGTTATATGCAAAAAAAATTCCAACAATAAAGTTCAATAAAATCAGAGTAATATTAACTTCTGGAAGGGAAAAATACCACTCACGTTCTCACATTCTTGTATTTGTCTGGTAGTTCAATGTATCCAGTTAAAACACCAAAATCGTTGTAATCATAAGCAATGGTTCTAGCTTCTTTACCACCATCAGTCTTGCGTTCAATGATTGTCGTTGTTTGCATGTCGCTCACCATATAAATTGTGTTTGTCGACACAGACTAATAAAGACATTCTTATCACATCTAGCTGTTACAGGTTTATTTTTAGTTTTTCATTAAAGTTGGTTACATTTTTAGTGCAGGTAAGACAATTTCAACTTGCATTTATATGCAGTCAGATTCGTATTCTGGTTAAGTATTATTGACACTGGTTTGGAAGACATTAAAAAACATAATGGAAGGCTTTGTCAAAAATTAGGACAAACAAACAATGACACCTTGCTTATTAGAAAAATCTGCATTTCTTCAGAATTTTTTCATCTTTCAAAATGTTGTCAGGCAGAGAGCCCCAGTATACATATATTAAAGAATATATGTCAGTATCAAAGTTTAAAATTGGAGTGTTAATTTAGCACAAGATCTCCAACTAAAATGTAAGTGCATCATATTTGTTTTAATAAACACCACCTACCCCCAAAATAATTTTTTCAACACTGCTTAAAGACTTGTTGGTTAGTAGTAAATATATTTGTTTTCTTTGGTTAATCCCTTTTTTTAGAAACAAGCACTCCCTCTTTTAAGCACTTCCTCTTTTAAGCACTTCCTTAAACATTTGAAATAAATGATACTGTGTGTCAAAATTCTTATGAACCATTTTTCAGAAAGATATGTATTTATCAACTTCTGTGTCTTCATAAACTTCTCAAAGCAAACCTTTCAATTCCACTTACTTACAGAAATCAAAAGAAATGAAACTATATAACATACAAATTACGAGATACATACAATGACAGTTTCCCAACTCCATGGTTCGATAAAACCCTCCTCAATGTCAACGCCAACTTCAAGAGCATGTTTTTGAAGATTGGGCCACATAATGCCAGTTCTCACTAAAATAATGGAATACATAGTCATTTACCTGAACAGTTTTCTCAATTTAACTGTTCAGAAATCACTTTGTTCATGAGCTTATAGCTGTAAGAACGAGGCAGGTTGTGAGAGTTTAGGATATTATTTTTTAAATATCTTTAACTATTAAGTAAAGACAAAATCCAAAATTTTGGACACTGGATAAATTTAAGCTACACTTAATGACAAGCATTGTCTTCCTAAGTTCCCACTATTTTTTGTGATTTTAGTGATTTTAGTGATTTAGGGTCTAAATAAGTTACACACATTAAACTTCTGTTTATGTGAGTTTCAAACATGGCAAAAATAGGAAAAGTGCTCAGTACATTTTTCCGATACCATATATTTTGAATGGGCTAATTTTAGTTTGCAAACTATCTTATATAATAATACAAAGACTGTGTCTGTCTGTAACTGGCAAAATGGATGTCTTATTTGTTTATTTATGTTTTATTTGTATGGCACAACGTCAATGCATTTAAACTGCCATAATAGCATTTTTAAAATTAGCGAAGCCATTGCATTGCACTTTATGTTTATGGCCTTATATCGTGACAACAGCTGGAAATAACTGATGTCATCTCCCGCGTGGGTAACTAGGGGCCGCCTGAGACTAAAATTAGGGCAATTCCTCAAAGCTGGGCTAACGCACCCGTTTTGAAACAGACGGTTGATGACGTCAATTAAACCTAAATATCCCTGTAACCGTTCGTCAAAAGTACGATCCTATACATTTTCTTGATCAGCGTTTCCAGCTTTACACAATAGAGGCAAAGGTTGAACAAATTTTAAAAACGAATTTTTTTGTACATTGATTTGTCTTTACTGACATCAGCAAAATTTTAAACCCTTATATCTCCTTAGGTGTTCATCGATAACATATGATACATTATTTTTATCAGCGATTCAAGTTCTACGCAATAGAGACAACAAGTTAACAAATTTCTAAAAAAAAAATATTTTGTCTCTCGATCAGTCCTTGCTGACGTCATCAAAATTCAAGTGACTGTTCTCTTTTCTATTGTTTTCCTGCGTAAGTGGATTTTTCCATGGGCCTTATCGACTAGTATGGAAATAATATTGTGCTATGTACTAGGAATATAAGATCAATTATATTATTGTCATAATCTGTGTAACGCCAGTCTGAGAGACAGAAAGAGTTCAGATGAGCTAAGAAGCAGGCTAAGTCTCCGTAGAATTAAAGATGTTATCCAGATAAGAAGATTGAATTGGCTGGGGCACTTGGAAAGAATGGAGGAGGATAATTGGGTAAGAAAGTGTAGAGACTTGATAGTTCCTGGGGCAAAGCCCAGAGGCAGACCGAGAAAGACTTGGCAGGAGGTTATAAGGACAGACTTGATACAGAGGAAGTTGAGTTTAGATCTAACACAGTCTAGATCAGATTGGAAGAGGGTCATTAATATACCCCGTCCAACCCATGCTAGCATGGAAAACGGACGTTAAGCCGAGAATGATGAATGATGATGATGATGAATCTAGGTTTGCCATAATTTAATTACTGACCCTAAATTTTTCACACAACATTTTATGGGTAAAATAGTGAAAAATTTTGTTACTTCCAATTTTACATAATTTTTAGGGAAATGATTCAAATTGCTAATTTTTGTTGAAAACTGCACAGGAAAGAACAAAAATGGAAAAAATTTTCTTGGCCGTTATTCCTGAAACTAGCAAAATGACTTTAATATTACAAGAAAATTGAATATTTATTGCGTTTAAAATTTAAGAGTATTTATCGTATGCTATCAAAAATATTCTTACGGACATAGCTTTGTGAAAACTTTCACTGAAAGATGTTGAATCGATCTCTACTATTGTGTCAAGTGCCAACTATTGGACATGCACTGATTTAAATGTCTTAAATGTATTTAAAATATATAAACAACATACCATGGTAGTTTAGTCTATCTCCAGTTGAGTTATCTAAAGCAACTTGACTAGTAAAGCCATGATAGTTGGTCTAAAGTACATACAAAACATGTCAACAAAAAATTAGAAAAACTGAATATCTTAAGTGTATCAATTCATATTTTAAAAAAAAATGAATATTGTATAACTTCTTCGTCGGGTAGTTTTTTGTCTTTTTAGAACAAAATATGGTAATTTTTTAGCTTCATACAACTTTGTGTTCGTCACTTAGAACTAATTTTGTCAACTTTAAAGCTTCATGTGAACCCACTTTCGTAACTTTACAACGAATATGCATGTTTTTTTATTAAGGATGAGTATTTTTAACTTTTGAGCAAACAAATCTTTCTCTTCATATTTATCCACTTTTTTAATGTTTTTTTGTCTTTTTAATTCCCTTCCATGACCCAATAGCCATTCACTACAGTCTCCTTTTTTGTTCATGTTAGTACTTGTTACAAACAGTAAAATTTTTCAAGGCAATGGAATAAAAAATTCGATATCAAAATGTTATTAAAGTAGAAATGAAACACAAAAAAGTGAGCATGCGAACTTGCTGTTTAACTCTATTCGGTCTAGGGTTCTTGAAATTTGTCCAAAATACCACTATCTGCTTCAAATTCAATTATGCTAGTTCTGGAACGAATTTCCGCATTCTGTTCAAAGTTTCTGACAGCCGAATAAAAAAATTATTTAACATATTTTCCGGTTTTTACATAGTTCCTATGAAAAGATTTTCCTGAAAATTGGATTTAAATGTGTTCAAAATTTACAGGATGATTTCCTTTGAAAAAATAACGTTGTGTTGTAAGTGTCAAGTTCTAAGGATAGTCCTAACAAAATTTATTATATTTTCCTGAATATAAGGATGTCATAGAGATCTTTAGGGGTAGTTTTGAGTAATTGCCAATATCTATAGAAAAAAACGGCAAAGAAATGGTTGGTTGCCCTATAGAGCATCACAAATAGTAATAAATTCATTAATTTAGCCAGTAGAGAAAAGAAACTATCCCTTTAAGTGTTTCTATGGAACTGAAAGTTACCTTTTATTTTTTAAAAAAAACTAGAGATTGTTTCAGAAAAATAGACACAAGAAAAACAGAAATTGTAGCACAGTCAAGAGATAAATTTTAAATATACATTTTAATCTGCTATTTATCACTGCAAATAATTTACAAAACAGATGTAGTAAGCATTTGTGGCACCGCAGCTTAGCGGTTTTAACTCTCACACTTTGTGTGGAAGACCGGGGTTTGATTCCCCTTGGCGGCGATTCAATATGGGTGAGTGAATGTTACTGTAGCCCCGGGTTAACCCAAGCTATGTGAGGGAAATTGGGGAGATGGTCACTGTGTGGGCCGTTGGATGTTGCAGGGAGTTGTTTAACAGAGCCCAGACCCTAATTGGGTCTGCGTAGCTCCAAATGAGCATTTAATACTCTAGGACTCCATCCAAGCCATGGCCCCTCCTGGAAATAATAGACAGGGTATATATAATTCGGTATTTGTGAGGCTAGCCATGTAAAATAAGCACATCTCTCCCAGTAGCAGGCTTCTCATTTTGTAAATATGTGCTTACGTGATCAATCGCGTATGCCAGTTGACCATGTTACGCAATTGCGTAGCGTACGTAATTTGCTCCGGGTACGCGATTTTTAAAATGGCTATATATTTGTTTAACAACGCACGTGCAAAGGATGTTACACGTGCGATACGGGCTCCAAGGTTAATCTTTGTTGCGCATTCATTTTGCGGTAGAAAAGCGGGGGACGTTTTGAATCGTGAACTCCAAACACGATGATTGAGCATCTACTGGTATAGTGACTCTCTCAATCTTAACTTCCTTTTCTACATGTCCGAAATAGTATGCATGACTATACTGTCATTTTAAAAAATGGTTCGCATTGTTTTGTCAAATGAAGAAATTATCTACAATTAAATCCATGATAAAATGTCTGTTCCGCCTGTAAGTGCAGTTTTTCAGACTTGATTCATCCGTGCTCCGTCGGCGTTCACCTCCGCATTAGTTAGGAGTCGCATGGCTGGATTTCTTGTGTAAGACCTGGTTACCAACGACGAAGGGGCCAGGCAAAAGAGATTTATGTTTACGTAGTTCTTTTAACTAAGTCAGGAGTCGGTGAATTAGCTAGGATGGTCAGGTTGGCTATGAATAGGCTTGCTCGTGGATTAAAAGGACCAGGATTATTCAATAATTCTCAGATCTAAAAGTAATCTGTCAACGGAGGTACGCGGTTCTTCCCGTACCTCACGTAATTCAGGTACGCGATAGGGCATAGGAACGCGATCGCGTACCTCAAAATGAGAAGCCTGCAGTAGTAGATTTAAAAATACACTTACATTCTGTCTGATTTCTAATGCCAAAGAGGAACCACTTATTGTTCTTTTTTCAGCAATCATACGCTCCATAGCAAGAACATATGTCACTACAACATCCTGGGCTAGACCAAATTCAGCACCTTTCTAGAAAAGACATTTATTTTAAGGTATTAAAGGTTGTTTAGCTAAATATAAAATCAAGGATGTTTTCACCACTAAGTTTGCTTTTAATAGCAAATCTCAATCACTACTTTTTCAATACAGTGACATTGGCTTTTTTTTAAGGTTAATCAAATTTGAAAAGACATTTAAAAAATTACCTAAAATATGTCGTATTTTGCTGTTTAATATATGCCCTTATCGCTATTTCTTTTTTAATGTGTTTAACAGTTTTGTAATGGCTTACAGCAACATTTCAGTTTATACAATGGTATTTTGAATGGTTTGTTTGGCTTGTTTACCCAGGTAAACATAAATGTTACATGGTAACATTTAGGTTTAACTGAAAATAATTTTATATGTATATATATACATAACATGTAACTTTAGTCAATTTCTCAGCCTTCCTCCCTCTGAAAAAGACTAAAAGGACAGGAATTTTTTTTAGGAAATTAAAGTCTTGTTTCTCTGTGTCGTGTAACAATACTGATATAAGGCGTAACTATAAACTATTATTTCCCTTTGAATCATCAACCTTTGAGCAACAATACGAAATTTGAAAGCAGCACATTTCATTAGCAACAAAAAACCATTGTGCTTTTAAAATAATAGAAAAACAAAGAGGACAAGAAAGCTTGCTACTCCTGAAGTCTCTCATGGATAATTTAGGATGTTGAAAAAACACACTAAAAAATCAAAATCAAAATCAAAATTATGATACATACACCAGCAATATCAAAGAAAGGCATATCTCGAGCCTGGCTAAGAGAATCTTCCTCCTCCAGCCTAAAGTTTCTGGTCCACACATAATCCCATTCTCTTGTACCCCAACCATCAACAAGGTATAACGGCTCATTGAATGTCATGCCTTTGAAACGTAAATTACACAGCGCATCTAGCTAGAAAATAAAAATATAAAATATGATTAAAAAACATTGATCCTATGTGTCACACTTCTGGTACCAACAACAAAACAGGTATGAACGTCAAACTTTAAGTTAAGCTTTTTCCAAAACTCAATTTAGAAGAAACGGCATATTTCTCTTACACTGGTATGACAGCCATCTGGTAAATTTTTAACAGGAAAATCATTCATATTATTGAAGCCAACCCATTGATATCCATCTGTACATGTAACTCCATGTCTGTGGAAAAAACAAATCAAAATATTGGGGCTTTTAATAATGCTTTGTAAAATGATTTATAAACAATTATTTTAGCACGCTCTTTTTTGCACACTTCAGCTCTGCTGCAAAAATGTTAAAAAGCAAAGTAACACATCCATTTCTTGCATGTAAAAGGAATAGTACAGATCAGTTCACCCTCTTCATTTTTTATAAAAAAATCAAGCATGAAATTTGCAATAAAATTAAGTAATCCAGACGTATGAACATTTTTTAAGCAGCCTTACTTGCTTTGCTATTTGATTTGACTCACACAAATAACTCTTTTTGCACTACTACAAGTTTTATTGAAATAAAACTGATCAAATAAAGACAACATCTCATACAAAAGGTGTCAAACTTGCAATGTTACGAATTTTCACGACATAACAACACATTTTGTTTTATGCATGCATTAACACGACGCAGGCCAATGAATGCTTATGGCAGGTAGAGTAGTCTGCTGCACATGGGTCATTTCCATCCTACCTATGCCTGAACAGTTATAAAAATCAGCATGGAAAACGATTGGAATTATTATGATTACTCTTTGAAATGTCACTTGGTAGAAAAGAAGAATGGATTTTAGTATTTTTCTTTTTTTTTTGAAAGCAGAAAGATTTTTGTATATTCTGATAGTAGAACTCTTTTTTTTCTATCATTAACGCAGAACATCCAAAAAATTGGTTCTAATTAACAGTGTAGAGATTTATGTGAATGGTGATCATATTGTAATAAAACATGGTTGGCCAATCTTTTTGTAAAAATAACCAAATATTCACCTTATAGCCTCTGTGTACAAATATGTTCCAGAGTGCCCTCTTGCAACATTCACAATCACTTTTATGCCAGAAACTTTAATATCATTAAATACTTGTTTTAAATTATCAACAGGCTCAAGATTTGCATCTGCGACAGGAGGTACAACAAACTAAAGTAAGAAAAACAAATATCAAGCATAGCATAACAATCCACAAATTAGAAAAATTAAAAAATAATGAACTCTAAAGACCTACCTCTTTTACTATTTCAATCCCTAAGTCTTTTGCTGAAGTGTAAAACTTGGAAGTAAATTTGGTATCGTAACCGGTTATAACAAGCTAAGAAAATACACAAAATTTTTATACATTATTCTCATTCATTCACCGTCAACCTTTTTCAATGTTATAAAAACAAACAACAATAGACAAGCAATGAATGTACATACACATCTTAAAAAATAATACGAAGTGTATGTGACGGTCATAGCGGATGTGTTCGTTTTCTTTTGAAGTTGCCGAAATATTCTTTGAAGTTGCCGAAAAAAGTATGTCTCAAATGTTTAATTTTATGACGTTACGGCGACGTCAATAACACTACTTTAACGTCAATATCCTATATTAAATTAATGAAGCTATTATAGTGCACTTAAAACTTTGAGGCCAAATAACTTGGAAACGAGGTGGTGACGTCAATGATTTTTCACCGCATGGGTAACTAGGGACTACCTAGGACCAATTTGGGTAATTTTCCCAAACCTTGGTCCCCGAATCCGTTTCGGAATGGACGGGTTGATGACGTCATCAAAAAACCTTCTAATATCTCTACAACCGTTTGTCAAAAGTACATGATCCTATACATTTTCTTGATCAGCGTTTCAAGATCTATACGATGAAGGCAACAGGTATACAAATTTCTAAAAAAAATCTTTGGATTTTGACGGGTCATTGCTTTTTAAGCCCTTATATCTCATTAACCGGTCATTAAAACCACACGATCATATACATTTTCTTAATCAGCAGTTTAAGCTCTACACAATAGAGGCAACGTGAAAACAAGGTTCTAATATGTTTGGATCGGTTGTTGACGTCAAAAAAATTCAAATGACATTTCATTTTTTTATTTTTATCCTGCCTCAGTGGATTTTCCACGGGCTTTATCAACTAGTTTACACAATTAATATAAAGTACATAAACCCCTTCCTGGTATACAAGGCAAGTCTAGGAGAAGAAACTCAATTTGTTTTTTACTGCTTTTATATTTCTTTAGTTTCACTTTCCTACCCATAATAAAACAAGTAGGTGCATTGCAACTTGTTTTTTTTTGCAGGTAAAAAGGGTTTGCATGAAAAGAAAATCACCAACATTTTAGACTGCAAAGATAGAAATTATTTAAAAAACAAAATTTGGTAACAAAAGACAGTGTAAGCACTTACAATTTTGTACCAATTTCTCTCCTTTAGATAAAGTAGAAAACCATATTCCATGATTTCATCAGAATATATGATTCGATTGAAAGTTGGGTATAATGACTAAACAAAAAAGCAGGTAGCATTACTTGTTATTAAGAACAGTTAGTTGGCTTTGTTGTAATAGAACATTTTTGTTTAATAACATCAACCATAAACTCTGCATAATACAGTACATTAAAAAGATTACAACTTATAAGATGTTATTAATACAAAAAGTTATCTGTGACCGAAAATATCGAACCAGGAAAAAATTCAGCTTTCCAAAGGAGATTTTTTTTTTTTCCTAAAGAATGCACAAATTTGACAAAATAAGTCTACTGTAATTTGTTTATCGGTTATTTAAACATTAAAGACTAACGTCAATGATATTATTAAAGTTGGTGAAGCCATTGCAGTGCACTTTTAAGTTTAAGGTCAAATAACTTGGAAATAAGTGGGAATAACTGACGTCATCTCCTGCGTCTGTAACTAGGGATCATCTAAGACCAAAACAGGACTAATTTTCTAAAGCTGGGTCCACAGGTTTATTGACTAGTACGATGTTATTCTTGCAGTTCACACTATTGTTTAGGCCAACTTTCTATTTAGAAAGTTTGTTCATCATCAAGAACCTTGCTTAGGATTTCACCAGTGATATCCGCTGCTATTTGCTTAGATAAAAAAACTCCCTGATTAAAAAATAATATTGATTTTCCTTTTTGTGGTGCTGAGACTGAAATGACAAATGTCTTATAAAGATGCAATTAAGTCCAAAATCCATTTACCAAGGCCAATTCTAGTTTTTACAAATGTAAAACAGGGAAAATAACATAAGAAACTAATTTTTTTCACAAATTATCCATGTATCCAGTGCTCCCTGAATTTCTGTTTTAAGGTTTAAAATAATAATAAAAAACTTTCAAATTTAAATAGCCTTAGCTGGATATAGAAAGCCAATGTTAACTTTTTGTCATTTCCATATTTAATATGTCACATTGCCTTTCTGTTCCCATCATTTACCTTGTCTGAAAATTCTGATGATGAATCCCCTCTGAATGACAACACTGATTGATCTTCAATTGCCATTAGTGGGAGCATGATTTTTGCGATGTTGTTACTGTTAAATCCAATTACAGCATGGGCTCTTTTTTCTGGATTAGACTAGAAATACACAAAAACAGGTGTTTATCAAGCTAACCATATCAAATTTTAAAAGAAAAGTAATATGGGCAGAAACTTTTCTGTATAACCATCTTCAGTGTTAATTTTACAGGATTGTATTTCCGTTCTAAAACATATATTTATAGAATTCTTAAAAGTGTAACAATATTTGCAAGTTTAAGTACATCTTATTTACTTTACTGGTGTTCATTTTTGTTATGCATAAAGAATAGTTAAAACACATACTAATAAAACTATAAAAAGAAATAAAGATTAGGCATATTAAAATAACAATCCCACATGTATGCAAATTGACTGACTACATAATTGTGTACATCCATTTTAAATGTTGCTAAGACAGACTATCAAGCAGACCACACCTATCCCCTTCAGCTAATAGTTGTTGCACACAACAACATTAGTTGCATACAACAAACTTACTTACAGCATGATACTCTTTCATTTCATGGTAGGATTTCATGGCAGCAGCAGAAGTAAATTCCGGCATATAATAAGTCTTTAAAGATACTGTGCGGCCTACAATGCAAGCAAAGTGTCAATGAGGAATATTACAATTAGAACTTAAGAAAGTGAATGCTGATGTGTTGCATATTTTAAGGCATAAAAATTCTAACGGTGAAGTTCTCTACGACCTAATGTTTTTCTGCAACTTATGCACATGCATAGTACCCTGAAATAGGAAAATGTTGTAAAATTTTACAGTACACTATCTCTAACATTATATTTGCTAAAGGCATTTGAAACATTTCAACATTGGAAACATAAAGCAATGCAGTATTTACCTGGAAAGGGTTGTCTAAATGGGTGTAGAAACCAGCCTTCATTAACGTCCTGTATTGCATCACGAATAAATTGTTCAAAGCGGCCATTCCAAAAATAATGATCTTGATTAAACATGGCTAAATGTATCTCTCCTAAATTGTCAAAAATTTAATACACATCAGGCTCATTCTGAAGGAAGGTCTGACATTTTTACTAACTTTATTTACATAACCCTTTTATTACTGGCAGCAAGAAATTTGAACTTAGAACTAACACAGTCTGGATCAGAATGGAAAGCCATTAATATGCCCTGTCCAACCTATGCTGAAAATGGGTGTTAACCAAAGAATGATAACGATGATTATATCAGATTCCTTTCAAGGATATGGTATAACCCATTTTGACACACAATCAGTTTATTTAAAATATCTTTAACACACCAGATATCTTTTCTTTTAAAAATATATGTTGTGAGAGATGAAAAAATATCTATCAGATGATAATATATTTACTACAAGGTATTGCCAAAAAAGGAGAAAAAATTAACTAAAAAACTAAAATATACACTCTAAACTTTGCGCTTTGATAGCTTTTGATTGTTTTTTTCTTTTTGATATATATATATATATATATTTACCAATCTACCTCGCTAAAAACTCAGTATTAGCAAATGCTAATTTTTTTTCTAATGTTGGAAAAAACAAAGACTCATAGCCATGAGTATCTGCAACACAACATCACTTACTGTGTTGTGTTTTGACAAAATGAAAGGAAGTTATCAAAATATTTCATGCCATCACGAAAAAAAATTATGAGAAAAACATTTTTAAGATTTTTTCTTCCACCTGTTAAAAATGTGTGCAAAGCGTGTGAAACTGAAAAAAAAATAATCGACTACTTGTGTATAATAAAAGCGGAGATAGTGTAGTAGTAGCGCATTCGGCTTGTATATAACCATAATGTTTCAGGTTCAAGTCCCCACTCCAGCGCTTTAAATGCAGTGTTGTCAGTCCATTTGGTACCATCTACTGATGCTAACTACTGATGCTAACCAGCTTGTGTGGCAGGCAAGCAAGTTACAACAATGCTATACTTATCTCTGGTCTTAATGTTACAGTCGGAGGGAAGGAAGAGTCAGCCATTAGGATGGAATCCCCAAAGAAACAAAATTTATCCCAAATTTCCCAATTATAAAATTTCAGATTTTTTTAACTTACCAAATTTTGCTTTCATTTTCTTGCCAAGTTATCCCAAATTTCCCAATTATAAAATTTCAGATTTTTTTAACTTACCAAATTTTGCTTTCATTTTCTTGCCAAGTTAACCTGTTGCTCCTGTTTGGGAACATGCATACAACAAATCAAACAAAAAAGAACAATACATAAACTGACCTGTTACTTGAAAGGTATTAGTCGAATCAGATGAAATAACTCCTGAACTTGAGTTTGCTTGAAATGACAAGGAGATTGCATAATCAACTACCTCACACACAGATCCAGGAAATACTCCATAGCCTTGGGATAACATAAAGCTCGAATCCGTGGACAGACATAATGAAGAATTGGATAATACAGCCGACACAGTCTAGTAGTTATATACAAAAAAAGGTTTGTGAGAATAAAATAACCTATAATGGCATGCACAATGCCTTTGTAGATAGACATATTGTCCTTACATGAATATTAAAAATTCAAGTAAAATTTTAAAATGACCACAATGAAAGCAATCCTGCAATAAAACAACATACTGAGATTTTTAGAACACTGAAACAAAACTCTTCAAGCTGTCTAATTCTGTGCATAATAGTATTTTTTCATATTTTGCAACATTTGTAAAACCAGTTGTAAAAAATTGATAAGGACATTCACTTTCTGATGTGGCATGGAAAAAAAAATGGTAAGGATCTATTTACTTACACATGACAAATAAATCATAACGATAACCTATAAATTTACACCTTTGCTCCAAAAAAACTTTATTGTTATCGTCTTTATTGTTTACTATCTTACTATTATAAAATTATTTTGAAATGATTAGCTAGGTAGAATTCTTAAGAATAATAAAAAATGGCTTAGGATAGCTATATACTGCTATAAAAAAATAATAAAAAAATAATCACTTATAAAATAAAAGAATGGGCTAGTCAAGGAGAAATTCACTTCACTTACCTGGATTCGTCTAATTTCTATAGCTACATTTAAGATTAATCAATCGATTTTAAACTGAGACTGAATATAAATATTACGTTAGCTTACCGAGTTCTCCAATTTTGACAGTTGTTTAGGCAGCGTGTTTAGCGGCAAATAGAAAGTGAAAGCTGCCTATCAACTCGCATCGACAATGAATATTTCACTGACTAACTAACTTACCAGGTTAGAATATTCTCCAGACGTAATTCTGCTTCCCCCTCCATCAACGATTTCTACTTCCAGCTTTGGGTTAAATGCAAAATTTGCTGCAACTTTTGTTTGTAACGCAGTCTTACTTGCAGGTACAATTCTCAGTGACTGGCCTAAATAAAACAATTTCTAAAGGCTTATTTGCACACTTTGGTAGTAATTTCGCAGACTTGTTTGGGATCCTGCATGGGTTCCAGCAAGAAAAAAGTAGACTTGGTAATAACATCAAATAACAATTTCCCGCAAAAATTTCCACGCCTAAATATTGTATACATTACGTAGATTACCTGTAACTTGCACAAAAGAGGTAAATAGAAGTACAAGGAAAAAGTAGTGAGACCACTGTTGAAACCGCGAAGGTCCCATCGTCACTGCTTTGCTCATCACTCTAGCAACCCACTTAAACGGAAAAACAATTTGTATCAACCCTGATTATGCACATTGTTTTCCCACTTGGTTTTAACGGTTGCTACGGAAATTCGATCGTTCGAAATCCCATTCGAAAGTTGCAATGCAATGGCATAACAAAACACAACAACTGAAAAAACGCTTAAAAAAGTAGAAAGCTACCCTTACACTAATTTTCTTAAGAAATTAGTAAATTGAGTGAGCCTCGGCTTGACCATAGAGATATTATTAAAAATTATCTCTTTTATTATATCTCTATGGCTTGACATTATACTTATTTGAGTCGCAGATGATGTATAGTGAGGCTTTCCCACAAAACATTCCTTTTTAATTTGCAATTTAAAAATGCTTGCTTTATGGCTGTATATAAAAGTGCATAATTTATATACAGGGAATTTGTTTTAAAAGTTATTGGGACTGCCTTAAGAAATGCCTAGTTCTAAATGTTACTGTGCTAGAATGGAGAAAATATTGTTTCCGAACTATACGGGTGAGCATACACCACCCCACCTCTCACCCTGATAGGACAATACTAATGTCCTCGGTTTAAACTTTAGAAAACGTACAAATTAACATATAGTTTTAAATAAAATTGCAACGCAGATATGACGCACCGTATCTTTGCATCTGCGTTTTGGGTTGTTTTTTTGGATGCTCAAAAATTCTCGCTCTTTGAAAGTGCGTATTTGCGTATCTGCTAAACACTAAAACATATAAACAAAATAGAAATGGGAAAATAGTTCATGAACAAACTCTCAGTTCGCCGAGGAGAATAGGACACTACAGTTCATTTTTACGTTAAATTTCAATTACACCGCAGTCATTTTTGTCCAAGTGCCAGTTTCAGGCTGATACCGCTGAGGTTAACGTTTTACGCATGCTTCAGGGCAGTGATGGTAGCAGCAATAATAAGGAATTGTCCCGATCGCCAATTGAAGTACCCTGTTCCGACAGAACTTAGGCAGATAAACATTAATGTGTCTTTATCAGACGTGAGCAGCTGGTACGGAATTTCGTGGGCCACTGGATCAAATCTGCGCAAAAAAATTGTTCTTCATATTTTGGTGACAAAGCGGTCATTTTCGACGATATCCATCTGTGTTAATAACCAACACGAGCGTCTGGCAGCTCCCACGCATATGTGTTGTGTTTCTTTGATTTTCAGTGCAATGGTGACGAAAAACGGTTTCATTTTCCTTTCCAAACGTCTTGCCCTATATTGGATGAATGATTTAATGTAAATTTATTGAATTTTAATCAATTCTTTTTCTTTCTTGACTAAAGCACTAAAGCACATTACAGTCTAGACTCGGTGTGTTTCGATACTGACAGTTTCAGTGTAGAATGCCCCGTGTCCGAATCGAAAGTGGCACTTCGTTGATTCGACAGCGCACGTTTTGATATTTTGCACGATTTGATATTGTAGTGACCTTGTAGTTATTATTATTATTAAAAATATTAATGTCCTCCTCATTTCCAATTGGTAAAGTTATCCTGCGATAACTGCGAAGGAGGGTCCTGCGAAGGGGCCTAATCATTTAAAGCTCCCATCTAAGCTACGGAAGCCGTTAAAATATAACAACCGCTCTACTAGACATCTGTCTAAGACATCAATCCTATGCTAAACTATAAGCAGAATGGATCCTTTCACACTGTTATTGTCTTTGACATGACACGACCGGGGATTAAGCCCACCAACTTTGGAAGCGAAGGCTCTACTATCAATGTGTGTACTGGAGACACAGAAAGGTTGCGAATAGACAATTTTTGGCACTTAAAGGCTATACTGCTAACTATATAAGTCAGTGTACTGCTTACTAAGGTTTGAAGCAATTCCTCTCAGGGCATTCCAAGACGGTAGCGAGCGCCGCAGGTGCAACATCTAATAACTTTAACGTATTGAGGTTTCTGCTAGAGATCGAATCATACAAGCGAAGTCATCTCTTCATTTGAACATTCCAAAAGCAGTATCTGTACTCAACTTCGTCGTCAGGGGTTCTTTCAGTAAGTATACGGGCTTTGGCATCGCATCAGGCAACAAATCCTGGCGACAATGTTGTTTTTGTAATGCGCGAACCCGCTTTGAATGTTTCGCATTTTCGCAGGAATGCATTGCAATCCTTCTATGCAGCGTCAAGGCTAAAAGCCCTCAGTTTGGTGACTGGACATCAGGCAAGAAAACATATTGATATTGGCAACCCACAACGATACCACAGCAATGTGAGTGGGCTCTTGACGAACGCGATATACCTCAGAAGTTCAAATAAAAGTCGCAAAAACATTTTTTTTTATTTACCGGAACAGATTTTCTTTCGTACTTAACCTATATGTGTTTTTATGCTCTTTCGGTTTTTATGCATTGAATATCCTGCCTTTTTGTTATTTCCACATCCTGTCTTTATTCCGTATATCAAAGTATAGACCATGACAGTGTAAATCAGGATGGCCAGTCAATTTGATTTTTTATTTTTCCCTAACCTTTCTATGTAAATTTGAAAATGTAAATTTCATCGACTCATGTATCGTAATGCTTCGATTAAACGCCCCCTCGATTAAACGCCCCTTCTAACAGACCTCTAAAGCATAGTGTCCACTAAAAAGCGACAGAAATCATCGTCAATTTTTTCGCGATAAGAAAATTTTCTTTCGCAAAAGATAAAGTGTGCACTAAAAGGAATTGGCGCTGTAGCAAATGATCACCGCTAAAAAATTAATTCTTGTTCGGTGGGCACATATTTTGAATCAAAATTATGCTTGTTTATCGTGAAATTCTGTTTCAAAAACGCTTGACATCAAAGAAAAGCCGATGTAAACAGATTCAAACTTAAATGAATCTGTTGTTTTAAACATCAACTCTGCGTATTTATGAAAACGGTATGTATGATAGTAGAGAAAAAAAGTTGAGAGAAAGAAGAGTGACAGAAAAAAAAACTGTGTCAGGAATTATTTTTGTTTTTACGACAAAATCTGCCTCGAGTGTAAGATTGTATTGACAACATGACGTAAATAATTTAATTTTTAGATATTAAATGTTCAGTTTGGAGCAAAACCAGCCCATCAGCATACCTCAACAACATAAAACACACCTGCAACTTTTCACTAACACCCCTATGTCGTCCCTAAGCGCCGCAAGCCATATGCAAAACTCCAGAGCTATGCCGTCCCCAGCCCCCAGCTAACTAATCGGTCTGTATACAAAACTCGAGATCTATATCGTCTCCCAGTCCGATAACCGGTCGTCTTACATGCAAAATACAAGTGAGAGGAGTTTTAGATTCGCAGCCAACGTCGGAAGTCCTCATTCGTTGTATGCAAGTGAAAACACATAAAGTGAATAAACAGACAGTGGCCGCTCAGGAAACTTATCATCCCAAAACAGTAGCAAACATTTTGAAGGATGCTTGGCAAATGTTTGAGTAACAATTTTAAGGTTCCTCCCATTTCTTTAGGTCGTTTTTTGTTGCATTGCACGCGGGAGCAAAATTGCACCGCGCATATTTCTTTTAATGTAAATGCAGGAAAATCGACAATAAAAGTTATGCATGAAATCAAGTTTCAAAATCAGATGTTTTAAATGTTGTTGCATGCATTTTGCTGCATATGCGGCGCACCAATTTGTTTTATGCAACAAAATCGCATTGCATGCGCATGAAAAAATACCACCGCGACCCCAGCCAGCGTTTAGGAAACATTTAGTAAGGTAATAAAACCTTTACTCAATTTTGAAAAAAAAATCGCTTTTATTAAAAGCGTTTTTTTTTTCAAAATTGAGTTTGTTCAGGTTTTTTGCGATTAGTCAACTATTTTCAAAATCTCGCGGTTCACAAAAATCCACGAAATGTTCACCGAAGTTTAAACTCGCATATAGATAGATAGATGTGCATATTTTTGCTAGCCTCACAAATATCGAGGGATATACCGTGTCTATTATTTCCAGGAGGGGCCATGGCTTAGATGGCGAGTCCTACAGTATTTAATGCTCATTTTGAGCTACGCATACCCAATTAGTAGGGCCAGCGCTCTACTAGACAACTCCCGGCAACATCCAACGGCCCACAGTGTGCCATCTCCCCAAATTTCCCTCACATGGGTTGGGTTAACCCGGGGCTATGGTAACATTCACTCGCCCATGTTGAATCGCCGTCAAGAAGAATCGAACCCCGGTCTCCCGCACGAGTACGAAAGCTATAACCACTAATCTACGGCGTCATATTATCATAAAAGCTAGGTAAAAATAATCCCAGTAATTCTCACGGAAACCGGGTCGCTAAAATGAACTATCGTCCGAAAGTAAACCACTACAAATAAAAGACAAACGTACTACAAATTTTGCACAATTCGGCGTCAAAACAAAAAGACAGGCGAAAATGATAAATTTAAAGAAAACCCAGTGTCACAATGCGTTTAGTTTTGCCAATTCTGATCGTTTAATTAAATGTAGCCTAGTTTGTTTAAAACCGCTTCGCATTCGAAAACTCAAGCGATTTACCTTTACAAATTTAGCAAAACATTTACTTTAGACATCAGATAAATTCATGACATCCCCCCCCCCCCCCCTGCATTTTTCACAATTCCGCATCTTTTCTTAAGGTAACACGAGCAGATATGACAAATGTGTTTTTGTATTTATTTTTTTATTTCAACCAATTTACACTCTTGATGGATACAGCATCTAAACAATAAATAATATGAAAATTAAACGCGAGTTGTTTTACTTTTTTTCTTCTAATTTCTACAAGAATGTGAACAATTAGTGTGGAACCTTAAAAACAGAAATGTGGGAAAAATTTTTCACATGACCGCACACAAAACAGTTCTGATTATGGTCTGCTTACAGCATATCACCTCAGTAAATATGTGTGGTGTTCTCATGTATTTTTCGAACGGGTAAACGGTTAAAAACATCATTGGTGATATTCATTTTTTTATTAGGAGCAAATTACGGCAGCCATATTTACGTTTTATGATCATTAATTAAGTGTGCTTTCTACCTGTCAAAGCAAACATGGGAAACATTGACAAAAATCTCAGAAGGGAAACAACAAACTAGCAACCGTGCGATATTATTTTCAACATATGAACAGGTTAATCGTGTAAACCAACAAATGCATGGCGTAAACAAATTCTTCTGGAACATAATATATTCAGAATAAAAATTTACGAAGCTTTTCGTAGTGTATTACTGCATCATCAGGTAAAACTGATATAGTTTTTTTACAGTTCGTAAATTTTTATTCTGACTATATTATGTTCCAGAAGACTTGTATGGCTTATTATGACAATGCATGCAATTTTTGAATATATGAAAAAGCCATCGTCCAACTCATTGATTGGATCATTTGTTTCAGTCATAAGTGAAAAGCAGTCACGTGTCGACCAATCTTTGAGTTTTATCAAAGCACTAATACATCTCCTGGGACACATTTCTAATCTTTCTGATAAGGTCCTGATGGCCAGTTGGCTACGAGTCCTCTTTACATTTAAATTAATGTTTTATTTACATTGCTCACACAATTCTGATTATGCACTGCTTACAGCATATCACCTCAGTAAATATGTATGGTGTTCTCATGTATTTTTCGAACGGGTAAACGGTTAAAAACATCATTGGTGATATTTTTCTTTTACACTCATTTTGCGCTAGAAGCAGTGCTGAAACTTTGTTGCGCGGAAATGCCTGTTTCACACATCCACCTTTTTTAAACATTGTTCAGCTACTTAGGAATAAACACAAAAAAATTGGGTAGTCATTGTTTATGTGGCTACATTCATATAGGTGAACTTTTATTAGTATTTATTCCATTTATACTATTATTTATCACTTATTCGCCCCAAACAAGTTATTTTACTTTTCAAGTATACACACGCTTTTGTCGTCTGTAGTGTGGAACCGTAAGAAACATAATTGTGAAAGATTTTTTCACATGACCGCACACAAAACAGTTCCGATTATGGTCTGGTTACAGCAATATCACCTCAGTAAATATGATGGTGTTCTCATTTATTTTTCGAACGGGTAAACGGTTAAAAACATCATTGGTGATATTCATTTTTTTATTAGGAGCAAATTACGGCAGCCATATTTACGTTTTATGATCATTAATTAAGTGTGCTTTCTACCTGTCAAAGCAAACATGGGAAACATTGACAAAAATCACTGAAGGGAAACAACAAACCAGCAATCGTGCGATCTTATTTTCAACATATGAACAGGTTAATCGTGTAAACCAACAAATGCATGGCGTAAACAAAGTCTTCTGGAACATATACTCCAAATAAAATTAACGAAGCTTTTCGTAGGGTATTACTGCATCATCAGGTAAAACTGTTACAGTTTATCATAGTTCGTAAACTTTTATTTTGACTACATTATGTTCCAGAAGACTTATAGTACAAAAGTTGGAGTTTTGCTTAGAAGAAGAAGTTTTGCTTAGAATTCTTTAGCAATTAAAATTTTGGCAAATTTGGGGGCGATTGTTTAAATTTGACATTGTTTATAAAAAAAAGTGTACTGTGTTTTTATTTGGATAAGAAATAAAAGGAAAAAGCTTTTCTAGCATTTAAATCTCATGTTGTGCTGTCATGTTGTGCTGTCATGTTGTGTGGTTGTGCTCTTGTTTTGAAGCTGCTAGCACACGTTTTGACAAATTTAACCATCACCTCAGCTTTTTGGTATGTTGTTCTCATATATATTCGAACGGGTAAACGGTTTAAAACATCATCGGTGATTAAATTATGCATACATTTATTTTTTTGTAAGAACAAGGACTGAGAATAAGTGAAAATTAAAAACAAAATAAGAACAAAGTTAAGGCCGATTAGAGAAATACCCCTCATGACAGAAATATTTGAGAAATCAATTGTGGAGATTTTGTGAAACTTGAACTTGGTCACAAAAATTTAATGTACTTTCAAATAAAACAGGAAATGGTTAAGTATAAACATACGTTTGTGGAGCAATGGAGAATTTAGAGCCCGAAAGAATTCCAGGAGAAGCGTGTGATAGCACACGCCCGTATTTCTAAACATTATTTTTTTTGCAGGGAGGGAAAAGTAACAAATTTCTTACATAAGAATATCATGGTAAATCTTAAGCCTTGTTAAGGCCCTTGAAATTTTTAAAACTGTTTTTACGTGTGCATTCTTCTGAACCCATGCTGATTTTTTAGGAACCCATGAAAATAAGCTGTAAAAAGAAACCTCATAGAGTGAATCTTAAGCTAGGGCCATAGAAAATTTTTTAATGTGAGATTTTGTTGCATTTCAGGCGGCAAAGTTTCACTGTGGCACAGTGCATATTTTTTTTCAAGCAATGCAGCAAAATCAACAACAAATATTGTTGCAAGAAATCGAATTAATCTCATGCAACCTTTTTTTCAAAGCTGCATGAAACATACAGCAGAAATTTGAAAACAGATTTCATACAGAGTATTTATATTTTTCTTTATAAAGAAAAAAATAACAACAAAACAAACAACTCTGATATAGGTAGAGAAACACGTGTCAAAATTGTTATTAACATTTTTTGTAACAAAAATCTGAACCTGTTTTAATTGTGAAAAAAATTTTTTGTCGTAAAAAAAATCGTGAAAAAAAATTACACGCATTTTTTATTAATGTATTAATGAGCGGATTGGCAAATCTCTTTTTTCTGTAAGATATACATGTGTTCTAGCAAGGCATATCAAAATAGCCAGAAATTTCTCCCTCTTTACACAAATTTTAAATATTGTTGCATGTATTTTGCTGCATACATGGGAAGTCTATTATATGCAACAAAATCACATTACATGCACATTGAAAAATCGCACCAAGGCCCTTAGTCAGTAATCAAAGCCTAACTTAGAGCCCATAAACCGTGTCTTATGATACCACTAGTTAGGTTTGTTTTGAGCAGAATGTTAAAATAAGGAATAGTTTTAAATTCACCTCAGTGTTTTGGTATGTTGTTCACATGTATATTCGAACGGGTAAACGGTTTAAAACATCACTGGTGAATAAATCCAACATATCCATAAACCATTAGTTTAGAAATAAGAATTCAAAAAAGTAAAAAAATTACATACCACTTTAACAGAACCGCCAATAGCTTTGGGTGGTAAATTGTGTCTAAACTTGGCCCGAACTGTGCCACGGCTGCCATGAGGACGTGTTACTTTACCCCAGATTACTCGAATTTTGCTGGCCTTTCTTTCTCCTTTTGCAACAGACTTTTGGGATACTCTGTAAACAAAAGCTACTCTTTTGCCCAAATAAAATTCTGTTTCTTGTTTGCTGTTTACTCCTTCAATTCGCAATAGCGAAGTTGACTCAGTTTGCTTTCGTAATCCACGTTGGTATCCAAGGAAGATTCCCTTACTGTATAACCTAAATTAATAAATTTTAGTGTTTAAAAAACATAAATTATCTTTAAAATCCAATGTTTCAAATTTTATAATATAGAACCAACTCTCAGAACCCCAAGATTGATCCCTTGCACTATTTATGACCAACATGTTAAGTGACAAAAAGCTTTTTTGCTTTTCTATCAGGTATGGCACTCTTTCTCTCAAAAGGTCATTATATTTAATTCACCTCAGTGTTTTGGTATGCTGTTCACATGTTTTTTTTCGAACGGGTAAACGGTTTAAAACATCATTGGTGAACAAATCAAATAATGTGTTTTCTAGCGCTCAAGAGTACATTTGACAAGGTGAATTTCCAATCAAAAACGAAATATAACGGATTGTAATAGACAATTGTGATTTCTGGAATCTGGAATCATTACAACGTTTTCTTGTGGACTGGAACGGAAAAAAATTATAAAAAATAATGAGCAAATAGCTCTCAAATTTAGGTATTTTTCTTGTCTTGTTCCATTTTGTTTTGTTGTTGAGTGGAAATCCAGCTTTAGACTATAGGATGGTCTCCCACCTTATCTTTCTTTTTCAATTATTAGCTGCTTGTACAGTACTGTGAAAAGGTTTGTTAACATCGTGTTCGTGTAACGAGCGTGGTGCACACGAACCACGATAAAATCGTGGTCTTTATGTATAACAAACATTCTATCGTGGCCACCACGCTAATATTATTATCTCCACGAAGGATCGTGTGTCCCACGATTATTTTCGCGAGGTCCACGATTTTTATAGCCAGTATAAGTTAATTTTTTTTCTTTTCAAAAAAGTCTTTGATTAAAGTTAATTTGTTTGTTTCAGGTTTTATCAAGTTAAAAAAGCATATTCGTAGTTTTTGCTTGGTGTATACTTTTTCGTCATGGACGCGATTGTATTTTTACGAAATGTCATTTGTCTAGAAAAGTTAAATTTGTCTGCAGCGATAGAAATGTTTTTTAAGATCGCATTTTAAAAGTTTAAAAACGAAAAGCGGCGATAGAAATGTTTTTTTAAATCGCATTTTAAAAGTTTAAAAACGAAAAGCGGCGATAGAAATGTTTTTTAAGATCGCATTTTAAAAGTTTAAAAACGAAAAGCGGCGATAGAAATGTTTTTTAAGATCGCATTTTAAAAGTTTATAAACGAAATGTTTTTTTAGATCGCATTTTAAAAGTTTAAAAATGAATAACGGTGATAGAAATGCTCTTTTAGATCGCATTTTAAAAGTTTATAAACGAAAAACGGCGATAGAAATGTTTTTTAAGATCACATTTTAAAAGTTTAAGAACGAAAAGCAGCGATAGAAATGCTGTTTTAGATCGCGTTTTAAAAGTTTAAGAAAGAAGAACGGCAATAGAAATGTTTTTTTAGATCGCATTTTAAGTTTATAAACGAAAAGCGGCGATATAAATGTTTTTTACATCGCATTTTGATTCACGAACGATTAAAATCTATTATATAGCTAGCTTTATGACAACGAATTAAAACAACAAGTGTTAATTTATTTTTTTGCCGTCGGTTTTTGATTTAATTGATAAAGTCTTTGTTGTTTTACAATAGAAGTTATCTATCGTGGACGCCACGGTGTAATGTTTAATTTTTGTTTGTGTAGTCCACGAAACATGATCGTGAGGTCCACGATTGTTAAAAAAATACGCATTGTGGGCTATCGTGGTTCGTGCGTAACATGAAATAAACACGAACCACGATGTTAACAAACCTTTTCACAGTACTGTATGTCTTTGCTTGTTAACTGGCAAATAAATTTTTACTTACTTACTTAAACTCAAATCGATATAATAAAAGGTTAATTTTTTTGCATTTTACAAACCAAGATACACGTGTAATATTCTTTTAAACTTATAATTTATTATCCAAAACTAAAAAAGCAGACTTACCTTACAGGTTGGGCCATTTTCCTCAACCTACAAGAGAAAAAACAAACATAAAAATGTAAGCTTGTAAAGTTTTTTGAAAGTTCAAAAATTGAATAAAGACACATTGGCAAAAATCTGAAGCAACAATATTCAATAATTAGTTATAAAAGTTAGCTATATTTCTGTTTTACGCATACCATACAGAAATTCTCCTAACTCTAAATAAAAACATTTCACTAATGTTTGCATTGGCCAGCAATAACATTCACACCTCTTCTCTAGAAAGTATTGACACAAAGTTCTAAGGTTGTAGGGATGATAAGCAAGGCATACTCACGCTTGAAGAACTTATTCTCTTTTACCTTTCTATGACCCTTGCTCTTAATCGATAGTTACAAAAAAACAATTCAGGTTCCTTTATGACCTTCTTTTCTCAAAAACTTAAAGTTAGGCAGGAGATGTGGAAGGAATTTACATCTTTTTTGTTATATTCACAGTATCTTTTAAACCCGTCATTATGTTTTTGTTGTTTTTATTACGACTACACCATGGAATTAAATTCCGGTTGCATGCCATGTTGCTTGACATGCAAATAATGTATGCCTATTACAAATTGATGATGAACAATACATAATGAAATGTACTGCATGGTTTTATAAAGTTGTTCTGATGGGAAACTGACATGTGACCTCCCTAAGCCTCATAGCTAATTTGACTTATGTGGTCCTTCTTTATTTGACTGCCAGGATTTGTGTGCATATAGCTAGCTTGTTACAGAACTTCGCAATGCATCTATAGTTGAAACTATAAAATTGTAGCAAGTGGAGTTTCCATGTTAGCTGTTGTTATATAATCATGAATATGGACAGACTATGATGTGCATATTTTACATGGCTAGCCTCACAATTATCGAGGGATATACCCTGTCTATTATATTCAGGAGGGGCCATGGCTTAGATGGAGAGTCCTAGAGTATTTAATGCTCATTTTGAGCTACGCAGACCCAATTAGGACCTGCGCTCTACTAGACAACTCCCGGCAACATCCAACGGCTCACACAGTGTGCCATCTCCCCAATTTCCCTCACATGGCTTGGGTTAACCCGGGGCTATGACTATGTTGAATCGCCGTCAAGAGGAATCGAACCCCGGTCTCCCGCACAGAGAGCTATAACCACTAATCTACGGCGCCATACTATGCTATGATATTCAGCCAACAGTCCAGAATAAGGTATAGATATGGAAACAGTTTCCATGTTGAGAAACGGTTTCTGTATTTGGAAACTTGTTTTGTGCTAAAATCAGAAATAATTTCCTGAATATGGAAACTGATTTCAGTTTTTTCATCTTTTGCTAGCGACATTGGGTTTCCGCATTTTAATTTTTTGACCAACAGACACACCAACTAATAAACTTAAAAATATTAGCTATACGAATCCAAGGTTTATAACGAGGGTCCCGATAAGCCGCATACGCTGTAAAAAGTGCGGGCGTTTTCGGGCGAGTTCGGCGTTTTGAAAACAATTCAAGTATTCGCCCGAAAAAACCTGCATAGACCTGAACAATGCCCAAAAAAGAAAGAAAAACAATCAAAGATTCACCACCAATGGTTCAAAAAACTATAAAAATTAAAATAAACTTACTATGTGGTAGCGAAGTTCTTAAAAGAACTGTTTTTGATGGTTTTTGATAAGATTTACTTCATAAATAACTTATATATAAACTTTATTAACACCTTTCTCTTCAAGCGCCTTCTTCCAACTGTCTTCCGCATTGTATGTCACAAGAAATTGCATTTCGGGAATGCTCCGGGCAGTTTCGGAGGACAACTGCCAATTTTATTCGAAAAATCGCCCGAACTCCCCTTAATATATGCAGGCGTTTGCGGCTTATCGGCACCCTCTTGGTTTATACACTTTTAGTTCTCTCGCATTTGGTTTGTTTATTGAATTTACCCCAGTCTTATAACTATTTTACACAGGCAAAACTATTTCTGTTTTCAACACAGTTATGTCGGAAATATTTTTTCACAGGGTTACTATATGGAAACTGTTTTCTTGTATGTACCTCATCCTAAACTGGCCAGGCAATCAATCAATCAGCCACAAAACCAGGTGAAAAGAATTAGTTTTTTCTTCACAAAATCTAATGTTTAGTAAAGGGTGGCGACTATCTTGCCATAACTTAGGGTTAATAACAATAATAATAGTAGTCTTTCTACAGCTAGCTAAAGATAGTGCACTAAATTACCATGATACTGTGACTAAATATTCTGTTTTTATTATAAACTTAGAGGCAAAATATAGCTAAAGTCAGGTGAAAGAGTCATAGAGTAACCATATCTAACTGAGAATCTATATCTTCTTGATCATATTGGTTAGAAATAAAGAGATACAAATAGTTGACATACCAAGGCTTGGGTATTTCTCTCCCCGGTCGTAAAAGAAAGTTTGTTTTGATCGGAGCTGAAAAGATGGCAGCGATCAACACGTGGTAATTTACCGAATAGGAAGCGCGGAATAGATTATGTGTAGCACATTTTTCAACGCCGCGGGGGCCGGGGTGGAACTACTGCTGGCTCTTGAAAAACCTTTTTACTACATACAATTATGCCCTGGGCTAATAAATTCCTGCCATAAAATTCCCAGACAAGTGAAAAAGCGTTAAAGAAATCCCCTCTTCCCTGCACTGCTTATTTATTATTATTATTATTTCATTTATTTAAAGTTGGTTTTACATAGTAAATGGTAAATACTAATTTACACCAACTAAAGTAAAAAATAAATAAACAAGAAACACAAATATGTCCCAAATATTAAAAATAAGAGACGAGAATAGCCGACTTATGTAGCCTACATGTGCAGAGATCTGAAAGATTAAGTGAGATAAGTTCCTTTTTAAAACTCTTGACGGAGAGAGAACTCTTCACTCTGTCAGGCAAAGAGTTCCATAACAAACAACTTCGAAACAAAAAGATCTAGTACCAAAGCGTGTTGAACTTGTGGATGGTAAAAGTAGACTATTTTTGCTGCGCAAATTGTAACTGATACGTCTTATAGGGTAAAAAGACTGCATAAATGACGGATTTTCGTCTGTTAATGTTTTATAAATCTCTATGCAGATTATACGTAAATGCAGTTCGTGAATTTGCACACAGTTACAATTTACCAACAAGTCCTGATAACTGGAATGATAGTCTTTTGTTACAGCTCTCAATGCACGTTTGTGTGTTGAAATGATTAATTTATACTGCACAGCACTGCAATACATCCATATAATGGGACAATAGGTAAATATTGATAAAATATAAGAATTAAGCAATAACTTTGATTGTTCAAAACTAATAAATCGTCTTATTCTGTAAAGACATCTGACATTACTATTTCCTTTTTTACATAGATTAGAGATGTGCTTATTAAAAGTGAGACATCTATCAATAGTAATGCCTAATAATTTTAAAGATTCCGATGCGACTAGGAAGTTATTGTTTATTCTTAGCGATAAATTATCACTGCGTGGACAACCTAGAATCATCATCTGAAACTTTGCTGGATTAGCAGCCAATTGGTTGTTTTCAAACCAGGCTAATACGTTATTTAAGTCATGCTGAAGGTCAGCAATGACTTCATTTAATTGAGATCCACAAGTGTAGATTGTATTATCATCAGCAAAGTTGCAAATATCAGCTTTTTCAATAAATAATAATAAGTCATTTATAAATATATTAAACAGAAGTGGACCGAGAATAGAACCTTGTGGAACGCCGAAAACAATTGAGAGCCACTCACTAAAAGAACTGTAGATTTTGGTTTTTTGAAAACGTCCAGAGAGATAGCTTTTCATAAGGTAAAGACTTTTTCTATCAAAACCATAAGCAGCCAATTTTGAGATTAAAAGGCCATGATCTATGGAATCAAATGCTTTTGACAAGTCCATTAAGACAGTTCCCACCACCCCAGACTTATCTAAGCACTGATGCCATTTACAAATTAGGCGAAATAGAGCATTGTGGGTGCTATATTTACTTCTAAAACCACATAATAATGATGAAAATATTGGTTGAAAATAGCTAGAAATCTGATTAAATAGAAGCCGTTCCAAAATTTTAGAAAAACTAGGTAAAATACTAATTGGTCAGTAATTTTCTTTCCGAGAATTGTCACCCTTTTTGAAAACTTCAGATAGTTTGAGTACTGATGGAAATATACCGTCAGTGATGCAAGAATTTATGAAGTTTGTAAGAGGCAAGCAAATTTTGTCTGCAACTATCTGAATCATTCTCGTTGGAATTGGGCCACTGACTGCCTTTTTTGTATTTAGGCTCAGTATCACTTTATGAACTTCCTCAGGATTAACAGGTAAAAAGGAGAAGTTTCTCTTCGTTTTTTAACGGATCATTAAAACACTAGGGTGATCAGCATAATGGAGAAGGATAGAATCAAGTTCATTTAGAGATACTGAAGAGGCCACTTTGGATTTTTTCTATTTTAGTGGCCTGCAATTTTTGGTATTGCAGAACTAAATTTGCAGCACAGTGCGACATACTTCTTTTATTACTTTTATATTTAATTTTTTTAGCTTTAAACACAACCTCAATCCCGGGACCAGTTGTCTCTTTTTGTATAGTTGACGGTAAGACGAACAGTTTGCACGTCAAATTCGGTAAACGACACGGGGTACATGTTACAAGAAAAACGACCCTTCGTACAAAGGCCTGAGGACGAGGGTGACACATCCCTCCTCTCTCTTAAACGTCTAAATAACGATAAAAGGAGCGATGAATGCGAAGAAGCTACTGAAAGAGATTAAGTGGTCTCTTGCGAGAGTGTTGATTTCGCGGGGGTTTTTCTCGCGAAACTTTCTGCCCTTATAAGGTATCACACGAGCCTGTAAAGCATAAAACCAGCATTTTCGTAAGTTCTACTTTTAAGGTTACGAACTCTTGGGCGAGAATTTTATACATTTACAAGTACATATTAACTTGTTTTATTTTTTAGAAATTTCTGCACAGACACCCACAAGTTCACTACAGGGCTAAATTTAAAGAAAATTTTAGAAATCAAAACTTTGTTTAGGACTTGATACATTTCGCTGGCAATGAGGTGGGATGGATAGAAATGAGACTGAACGAGTTCACGAAAATGTCCGACTGTTTGGTAAAAAATTTACATTCCATATAACTGGGACTTGGAGCTCTATGTAGAAGAAATAATTACCGTAAATTCTCTAAATTAATGCGTGGGAAAAATAATTATTTTGGACGGCACGCGTAGAAAATTAGACTGAAAAAAATTATAAAATTTCGGATATCAAATCGCGCGTTAATAAATGGACGAAAAAAATTGAAACGCGGTAAATTTGGATTTATTTAAAACTTTTTTATACTTGATCATGATGATATAGCTACAGAGATTACAATAAAAATTTACATTCTAATCCTATAATAATAATGATCCTTTTTCAACTGATTTGTAAAATATCCAGAAATATCTAGGTTGATAATTGAAAACTTGAAGATTACAAAAAAAACAACCAGGAAATGTTTATCGTTATGGTTTGGCTACGCGTAATAATTAGAGGAAAATAAATTATTCTGAATTTCGGCTACGCGTTAATAATTGGACGGAAATAAATTACGATTTTCCCTAAAAATTGGTGCTACACGTTAATTAGAATAGCGTTAAATTAGAGAATTTACGGTACCAATGTAATGTACATTAAACTTGGATCTCAAGTAAAGGTGACTTGAGATTTACTAACAAGTACATTGTCACAAATAAAGGTATATATTAAACTTCAATTAGCCTCTGTACAATAACTTTAATAATTTACATTTTCAAACATACGAAATAAATACAAGTATCTCTTGGAACGGTTTTACAGAACTTAAAAACAGACTTTATTTCAATACAGGTCCCACATTGACAACAGAACTGCAAATTTTCTGAAGTAGTTAACGATGAATGATAAAGTGACAATAATAATAATAATAATTATAATAAAAATAAAAATAGTTGACATACACTTTCTTTGTCTCTTTCTCACTGTCTCGTTTATTCAAATCATAAGTTGTGAAAAAGTCAAGCTTCAGCCTTGTTTTCACCTTAAGCCTGTCGCTATAAAAGTTTTGTGTCGAAAAAACGTTCGAAGCAATTTCTTTGAAATTAAACGCATTTTTATTGAAAATTCGAGTTTGCAAAATATGAATATAAAAATGGAAGTAGAAATTAAAAAAAATCCATCTCAGAACAACGAATGTTTTATAAGAAACTATCAATAAAAATCCAACTGATATCTCGTCTCAAAAAAGAGAAACGCTTACTCTACATCTTTCATTGGAATTGAAATTTTTATAATTCCACAGATTTTAGCCTCAAATGTTTGTCGATGTATTTTACTTGAATGATTAGAAAAATATTGCATTTGAATTATACTACATGTTCAAATCACGGACATAATTGGTGGGAGGTTTAAAAATAAAATAGCCATACCTTAAAGTTTCTTAACTTTTCCAAAACCGGAGCCTAAAGTTACTTATAGAGTTTCGAAAAACAACGTGAAGCGGACGAGGGATGCGGAAACGAAAAGTAGACAAAATTTCTAGACCTCATTGATATGGTGACAAATTGTTAGTCAAGCAATGAGTATGTCCGTTGTAATGAAGTTGACATGAAGTTGTCTCTCCCATCGATGTCAGCGATACAAAACGTTTAGTGTGACTGCCGCTTAAAGGTTTCAAAAGTCAAGGCTCGCCTGCTTACATTTTAATGATTTTTCAATGCAGAATGTTTCAATGATTTTCATTGCAGAGACTGTCTGGTGTCGTCAGTCCAGATCCTTCGTCATTATCCTCAATGCTGTCATCGTCGTTGTCACCATACATGGTTGACACCTGATCAGCTAACATGTCAATTGCTTGAAAGTCTTCTCTTCCATCCTGTTCCTGTCTTGAGCTAATAATGTCTTCAAGACCAGCTTTTAATTCTTCTTCGAATTCAGCAATAGGTTTTTCGTCAAACTCTCTCGACGCTTTTCGAGAAGGTGTAAACGTACTCAGATGAGAAGGGCGTCTTGAGCCTGGAAGTGAAACGTCGCTGTCTACCCATGGATCAACTGGTTGGGCGCTTAAACTAAATGAAGTGGACGCTCGATGGACTTTATGATAGTTGTCTCCTTTCACAGGTGGTGGTGGAGCATGAACAAAGTCGTACGAACCTACGGTGAGGGTAGGTAGTTGTCCGTACGAATACATACGTTCGTCCCTGTACGATGATAACTCTTCATCTAATTTCGTTTCATCTTCCCTACCACTGTTTCCAGGGACCAAGGGGTAACTGCTCTCACGACTCCAAACACTGCCAGCTGTAATAAGCTTGTTTCCGTCTACGAGAACATTTTCTTCCTTGCATTTTGTTTCTACAATACCTTCGGAGTTATTGTTTAGAGACGTTCTTGTAATTCCTAACATGAAATAATCATCCATATTCTGATGTTTGGGTGGTGGTCTCCAAGAGATGTCCACATATTCTCTCTCGTTGTTCTCCTCTGGGTTAGGATTTTCTTTTTGTTGAACTCCATTAGAATCACGTTCATGTGTTATCATAGGTAAGAGAGGTTTGGATGTAGTAACGTCATCAGCCTGCTCGCAACAGTTCAATTCAACAATGTTAACACAATTAGTAGTAGGCTTTAGTTGATCGTTCTTCTTCACGTCACAATCCGATGGAGCAGGAGTTATAATCGGAATCGCATCGGATTCTACACCTCCCACGCGTCCTTCTTCTAAAGGGTTAATATCGATATCTTCAGGACTAGGAGTAACAGACGAAATACGGTGTTTCGACGACTTATTTTTAGGAGTTAAGCCAATTCGTTCTATTGTTGTTTCTTTTGGTGAAGGCGTGCGAGACGATTTCATACCAGGAGAAGATGCCATACCAGGAGAGGAGTGACCATTCACAGTTGCAAAACAAGCATCTGGGTTTTTCCTGTATCTTTTCATAATAATTCGATCCATATAGGACAATGTCGACTTTGAAGTAAACTTAATGTTGACTTTCATGCTTTCATTCGGCACTTTTTCTTCGGTCCCAACACTTGTTGAACGTGTTGAAGTTTCTAGAACGTAAACACGAAACGTTGCACCCACCTCGACAATTACGTAAACACGAAGCGTTGCACCCACCTCGACAATTACGTAAACACGAAGCGTTGCACCCACCTCGACAATTACGTAAACATGAAGCGTTGCAACCACCTTGACAATTAAACAAGTTAAAACATGGACCTAGCGTGTTTTAACATTTTCCATACATGTTACGGAGTTTCAAAACTCTTAACTATTATATAAAATAAACAAATAAAGTTCCATAAGCTTTATTTGTCACATACCTCTCTCGCTTGCTGAATTTACGGTCGATCCCCTTTCTTCATTTCGCCATTCATTCAAAGCATCTTTAAACGATGCAGCATTCGCTTCTTCATCATAACTACCTTCCCACCATGCATTGCCAGCAACAGCGCTAATTCTGCCAGGGCTAGTTTTGTCCATCTTACCTTTCCTTTCATCATTATTCAAACCACTTTGTTTTGTTGTTGAGTTTGGTTGACAACCCGAACTAGCTGCAACGTAACAGTCTTTTCTCCACTTATGAATGGCTTGATCTTGATCGAAGGGAGAAGAATCAGGAGATAGCTGCTTGTAGGAAAGCTCCGATGACGTTCTTTTCACGGGCGTGTATCTATTTGAAGCTAACGGTGGAGGCTTAGGAGTCTGGGGAGCAGGTTTGCCACTGACAAGTATCAACTAAATAAAAACAAAGCATGCCGGTAAATCAATGTAACTTAAACTACAAATCGACTCTGCAATCTTATAAGAAAAGATAGCCCGCCCATCCTACATACTCCGCGCCTCGTTATTTCGTGCATTCTTAGCACAAAGTAGCGATTCAGGTGCCATTTTGAACAAAATACGGCTATTATTGATATAGAGAGAGATTTATAATTTAAGAGTTTTCCATATTTCGTCCATGATAAATATTTTTAAAGATTCGTCCATGAGCAGTAAAGCAACAAATATTCTATCAACATAATATTATATCAGTAACTTAATACATTAACACAGTCGAAAGAATAGAATGGTTAGCATAGAAGTACAAGGTTTTGTGTACACGGCCACAATTTTATTGCAATATAAATTTTGACACGTGTCTGAATCAATTACAATGTATACTTTCACAAAACTAGTCGGTGGCCCGTGAGTAAATCCGCGGGATCTCCCGTCGTTTATTTACCGCATTTCGTGTGTCTCGCTACTTGCGGTACCATTTTGCGCAGAGACAGAATACGGCTATTATTATAGAGAATCTCAAAAAATATCAAAGACAATTAATACAATATGCGCCTGATACGTTATAAAAAACAAAAGCTTAAGTCACATCTGATATTTAATTAAGAAATATGCATGCAGAAGAGCGTAAAGGGGGATTTAGACGAAGCGAAATTGTGAATGGCGACTTTAAGGGCGAATTAGCTGCGAAATATCTTTTAAGTGAGGCCACTCGCGCCCAAAACAAAAGATTTCCCAATATTGACCACGTGGGCAAAGAACAATAGAATTAACTAATCAATAAGCGCGGTCAGTATTCTAACCGCCAAAAAAACGTTTGAAACCCAGCGTAATTTTTCCCACCTTAACTATTTCGATTTCCTGGTGGTGAGAAAAATTATGCTGGTTCTCCTAGCTAGCTTCAAAGAAGATATTCGGAAAGTAAATATCTAAGATTTTGGCCATCATTTTAAAATGGTTTCACTAATAAAGTTGCAAATTATTTAAAAAATATTAATATATGAAGAATTGAGCAAAAAACAGCTTAAAAAGGTCGAGGATTTCTCCAAATCATTGTTTTCCACGATGTCTGTAGAAATATAAATTTAAAGGGCTTCGTTTATTCTTCGACCAAGGCTTTTTACACTTTGACTCGAAATAATTTTTATAACAAAGGGTGAGTTCAAAATCGAAACAAACATACCGTCACATCATCAGAATCTTTGCATGTATTGGAGGTTGGACTGAAAAACATAAGAAAACTGATCTTTTAAAGGAAACACTAAATTATTTGAGTCGAAATTTATAAAGCTCAAAGAATGCACTATTTTATAGGATTCTCTTACTACACTTGATCTCCTTCCTGGAATAACTGAACAGTTGTTCTATTAATGCTTCCTGTAACAACTAGTCCACCATTTTATTTTGCATAAGTAATACGTCACGAAGTAGCCTAGTTAACTAAGCTTTTTTCGAGGATAGCAAATTCAGTTTCTCTCAAATGAAAGCTTAGACGCAAATAAATGTCAGAGCAAATCCCTAAAATTCTAATCCACCTTATAGCAAAGCCCAAATTACAATCAACCAATGAGCATAAAGTTGGCGTGGTCACATGTTAACCTCTTAAATAATATAAAAATCGTTTGAGACCCAGCTTATTTTTCCCACTTTAACTATTCCGATTTCCTGGTGGTAAGAAAAATTATGCTGGTCTCCTGGCTAATCACAAAACAGAAATCAATACATATTTCCAAAAGCTTTGATGAACCTACCTATGCTGAGATTTGATCACGTGCGCTTTTGTATTCTAAAAACAAAAAAAGTCAACAGTCATTGAACCGCCTAGATTTAACCGCTTTGTATCAACTATGCATCGGAGATCGGTGGTTTAAGGGTTAAATACCGACTTGAATGAGGTTATTTAATTTGGTAGAGATTTCAAAATTACCCTAAATCAACACTTTAAAAACGTCTCACTCCCGAAGGCAACAAACATTGCTACCATGCGACGTAAAAACTACAAAAAAACACTTCAAACATAACTTTATATCCCCTCAGATAATAATCAGTGACCTAAAATAAATCACACGTGTTTTTATGCAAACCTCGGTATTTTAGCTTAGGCTGGTGAGATTTCCTTGTGAAGAAATTGAGGTTCAAATTGTTCTTATTACGTTCTTAACCGAACAATCTTGAAAAACCTTTTTTTTTAAGAAAAACTGACAACAACAAATGCGCACACTTTGAAAACTGAACCCGAGAGTTTAACTTTCCATTTTGTAAATTTTTCTAAGCTTCAATGACTCACAAATCAAAAAATGTCTGACGTTTAGATATGACCCATTCCTCTGCTTTTAACATCAAAATAAAAAAAACTGAATATTTTAGTATTTTCAATCTTTGAAATTACAAGTATTTTTATATTTTGCTATTGCAAAGTTAGAAGAAATAAAAAACAAAATAAAAAACATATTTTTATGGTACCGCAACTTCCATCTTATTTGGCTTCGTTCATTTATCTTTAAACGAATTTATTTACACCCATAAAAGTATATTTGGGATAATCGAGCCGAGGCTATATGAGCGACATATAAACCGCATTGAAACAGTCCAGTTGTTTTTTTACTTTCAGAGAAGACGTTTAAATACTTTTTTATTCTATGTAATCTCTAAAAATCGATGTTTCAGGGTATAAATATTTAAACGTTACAGGATTTACTCCCTTTCACAGGATTTACCCCCTCCCTCTGAAGTCAAATTGACGTCACTGGTTTTACCTCCTCCCCCTGAAGTCAAATTGATGTCACAAGATTCACCCCCTCCCTCTGAAGTCAAATTGACGTCACAGGATTTACCCCCTCCCTCTGAAGTCAAATTGATATTATCCCAATGCTTCGAAATCTTGGTTGATAGTGAAGTCTGAAGCAAAAAGAGTTGAAGCAGAGAAGATTTTTGAAGACACAAATGTAAATATTATAGTACAAGGAAGAAAGTACCTCGGAAGTTTTGTTAGCAGCGAGGAAGGAAAATATGAATACGCAAGCAATTTAGTGAGAGAATGGTGTGATCAGCAATCCAAAATTGCAAAAAGCCACAAGCAGCTTTTACATCTTTTATAAGTGGCTTTAAACACAAGATAACCTACTTCATTAGAACGTTTCCTGAAGTACAGCTTCATATAGCAGCTTTCGACAAAGTAATTGACTCAGTTTTCATACCAGCATTCACTGATGGTCACATATGTTCTTCTGACGAAAGTCTTCTTTTGTCATTACCTGCTAGAATGGGTGGACTTGCTTTGCTGATCTTTGCAGATACAGCTCCGGAAGAGTATCAGAACTCGATTTTGGTAACTGCGCAACTGGTTGACAACATTAAGCAACAGAAATCAGAGAATTCTATTGATTTGGGAAAAATGAAAAAGGTGAAACGTAAAATAGGAAAGAAACGTGAAGAAAATAGATCAACTATGCTATCACAATTGAGAGAAAGATTGAATAAAGAGGATATTAGAGCGAACGACCTGGCTACCATGAGAGGCGCTTCATCTTGGCTTACCACTCTGCCCCTGGAGAAATTTGTTCTAAACAAAAGAGAGTTTTTCGACGCAATTAATCTCAGATACAGATGGCCTCTGAAATATCTACCTTCCATTTGTCCCTGCAGTAAAGTGTATAGTGTAGATCATGCCATGTCTTGCCCAAAAGGTGGATTTTTATACATGAGACATGATGAAATGAAAGATTCGATCGCCAATCTTTTGCAAGAAACATGCAAAGACGTTGAGATAGAGCCGCGACTAATCCCTCTGACTGGAGAAGCTCTACCACCAAATGCTATTCAAGGGGATGAAGCTAGACTAGATATTGCAGCTAGAAGTTTCTGGCAACGTGGTCAAAGAGCATTCTTTGATGTAAGGGTTTTCAACCCGTTCGCTTTAAGCCATGTTAATCAGAATCTTCAGAAGGTGATTTGCAAAAATGAAAAAGAGAAGAAACGAAAATACAACCAACGAGTGATTGAAATAGAGCACGGCTCATTTACTCCTTTGGTGTTTTAGAGTCATGGTGGTTGTAGTCATGAAAGAGAACAATTCATTAAAGAACTTTCGTTGAAGTTAGCGCGTAGACAAGGTACGGAAGAAGGTGTTGTGATGAGCTGGTTACGAACGAAAATATCATTCACGCTATTGAAATCAGCAATCTTGTGTATAAGAGGATCGAGAACTTTGAAAAGGAATGACATGCCAACTGATTCATCAAACATCCTTATATCCCAGTCAGTTGGTAGAATTGACGTGTGAACGAGAACGCAACGTACCGTTGAATATTTTATTTTTTATTTTTTGTTTTTGTTTTTGGCTAAAGCATAATTTGTATATTATATTATATAATATAAGAAAAAAAAAAATTGACATCATAGGTCTTACCCCACTGATTTTACCTCCTCCCCCTGAAGTCAAATTGACGTCACAAGATTTACCCCCTCCCTCTGAAGTCAAATTGACGTCATAGGTTTCACCCACCCCCCCCCCCCCCCCTCTGCAGTCAAATTGACGTCACAGGATTTATCCCCTCCTCCTGACGTTTAACATTTTTTTATACACATTTCACGTAAGAATCATTCCTAAACAAAGTCCTAATAAGAAAGCATGTATTATCCAATGTACCCAACATTACCTGTTCCAAAGATTTCCACGTGTGTTTTCGTAAAGCACCTTTACTGTGGAATTGCTTATAACAAAGTGAACAGTACAATTCTGCGCATTCGTTACATTCCTAATAAAAAAGAGAAAAGATAGAAAGCTACAATTCCCTGCCAAAATATACCCAGACAACGCCCTTATCGTGCAACCTCGATCCCAGGGCTTTTTTTCTCTTTTTGATATCGGGAGGGCGAGAAACACATTTCGCCATCCCGTTATAAAAAAGAAGAGACAAAGAGCCTTGGGGTCGAGGTTGCTTATCTTGTAGTTTATGTCCTCCTCTCCTCTCCTTCCTCCAGAAAATGTTGTTTTAAAAAAAGCCTCATAAAGGTCATCACCAACACTGCAAAAGGGATAGAGGGACATTTTTTCGCTCGTCTGATAATTTATAATTATAGCATTTAGTCAAATTCAAACTTATTGATCGGCGACCGGTTGTGTTGCTCCGCGACAATCATTAATAAACACTATGCATTGTCCACAACAAGATAGCGAGTACAGCGAGTAGGTCCTCTCTCAGTAGTCAAGTAAACAGAAGAGGGTTTAATATTTCCTCGCTAACTTGAGAAAGATACAAGATAAAAACGTACTACTTTCGCTTTTCGGTTCTCGCATTGACCACACAAACGAAAGTCAGATGTTTTCGACGTCCTAGACGAAGCTTTGTAGTTTTCTAAAAAAATAATTTCGCAATAGAAATAAAAAATAATAAGTGAAAGAATTAATGCACATGTTTTATTTTTTAAATCAAATTTACACTCTGCGTTGGAGATGAACACCAACCAACAACAGAGAACAACATGAAAGAACCAATCAACTGTGAGCTTTGTAAGTTAGGTAATAATTTCCACCTAATTCTTTTGAAATTAAAATATCACATTGGTGGAGAATTGATAAATTGATCAGAAGTTAGAGTAATGGAAGCTGACAAGTCCGAATAAATTGTTACTAATTTACCAGATCGCCATAGCGTACACTAAACTTTGGGTGCAAAAAACAAATTCACGGATAGATCATTGCAAAACTAAGTTTTTCGACGTGTATAGGGTGTCACGTATCGGGTGTCAACACCCAATTTAGTAGTACAGTGGACTCTCTATAACTCGAACAGCCACGGGGGAACGAAAACCGTTCGAGTTATAGAGAGGTTCGGGTAATAGAGAGTTGGGAGTTTTTCCAAGTTTTTGTATAAATTTTGTATAAATGGCCAATTAAGCGTGATTTTCCTCCCTTATATGGAATGGGGACGAAATCTTTCTTTGTACAGGATAAAATCTCAACCTTGTAGGCTAAGAACGGACTGAAAGAATAAAAAATAAAAAATATTTTATCTCAGCGATTTATTATTGGGAAGAAAAGAAATCCGAAATTAGTTAAGACTCTATTTACGTTTACAGAGCCAAAACAATGCAAAAAAACTGCTTGTGTCATATAAAGTTCTAGATACATGTTGCGACGTTCGAGTTATAGAGAGGAAATACCCGAAGAGACCAAAAAAAACGTTCGAGTTCAGGAGCGATTCGAGTTATAGGGGTTCGAGTAATAGAGAGTTTTTTATGAGAGTTTATTAGGAAATTCCCACCGTGCCAGTGAAATAGTTCGAGTTAAGGAGAGATTCGAGTTATAGGGGTTCGAGTTATAGAGAGTCCACTGTATTACGGAGAGATAATCTTGTTTTTCGTGCAATTTCGGAATAAAAGGACGCTTATATTCTGAAGCGTTAAAGATCATAAAATGAAAATACACACCGACTGGTTGGTCCGTCAAAACCTTAATCCCTCCTCGTAATCTCTATAACAAAAAATATTTTAATACTTCAAACATTTTGTAAATCAAAATAAAATTCCCACAATTTTTTTTTTTGTAAACAAAGATTTTGTTGCGAGTAGAAAGTAAAATTTGTTTGATAAAAGCATTTGTTGTTTTCCTAGATGCTCTCCTTGCGAAGAAAAGGAAAGGGAAAAACCGAAAGAGGGTTGTATTTTGTTTGCTTTTTGCGTATGAAGAGCCAGCTTTGCAGAAGACTACCAATGTTAAACATTCCTAAAGTTCGTATGAATAGAATTAAAGGTGACATTTTTGAACTTAGCTTAGTAGTGCATAAACCGAATTGACATTTTCTAAGGACGTTGTCATTCATGGCTTGACCAACAAAAAAACAAAGCTTGGAAATAAAGTGAGGATAACGAAGAACAAAAGAGGCCATACATTTTGTTTTTCTGGCTTCCGTTTCAACTGTTGACTAGATCTCCATCTTGGGCCAATCATTTTCCTAAAAAGAAAAAAAGTCACATTAACGATCTTAATGCTAAAAGTTTCAGTGGGGGAGAGGTTCAAGTTATGATGTTAAAAGTAACACTTCAACATACGGATGAAGAAACATTTTATTTATACTAAGGTAAAGTTGTCCAAAGTCCATTAATATCTTATCAATATATCTTTGTTGGTCCTCTTGACAACTTGAAAAGAGGGCAGGTGAATGAGTTTATGATTTGCCCAGCTAGCATATATTATAATCTTAAAGAAAACTTTCATCGCCAAAACATGTAATTATATAATAAATTTTGTCAGTTCAACAAAATCTATAGATTTTATTTTTCACTGTTATTCTATTCTCTTTGTAAAAAGCAAACGATGTGAGAGCGAAGTTCCGACTAATCTTTCTTTTATTTTTGTATCTTTTAGTTTTAAGAAAGGAAGGAATGGAAATAATTTCTGGTTATACAGATACACCTTTTTATTTTAAATTTTACACTTGGCTTGTCCCTAGACACTTTTACAGTGATAGAATTTGTTTCCCAATCAAAGTTCACAGCTCACTTCGTATTTTAGCTTATGTTTTCACTGCAGCATATGTCACAAACTGTAATGGTATTTACTACCTAGAAAATCGTCCACTGCAATGTTTTTGCGGAAACTGGAAAATGTTTTGAAAAGAACAGGTTTATTCAGGCTCAGAAATCTCAAAGTATATGCTAAGAATATTGCACAGCCATTATGAATTCTTATGGTGTGTCTTTTTGCTTGCCAGGCACAGCTAACTGTCATACTTCCTTGTCTTTGTAAATTTGAGCAGAATTTGACCTTAAAAAATTGTGCCTTTACACAAATCAGAAATTCTTTTCGTGCACAATTAAATATTTTAAAGTGAAAATATTGTATGGTATAGATTAAACATAGTATAAACCTCTATCTCGATTTAAACAGGGTTTCAACTATTTTTAAATTTTGTTTTTCAAGCTTTTTCGGTTAAAAAAATGTATTATTTTCCACCCTTAAGTGGCTGAAATTGGTGATGTGTTTCGACCAAGTTATTTAAAAAGTAATACCAATTTCTGCTGAATGTGCATAAAATGTGTTAAACAATGCTATATAAAACAAAAAGAATATTGTCAACAATAATCCAAATATACATCAGAAGTAGATTTACTAATAAAAAACAACAACTTTATATTACCACTCTAAATTTTGGTTATATCTTTGGTTTTATCTTTGGTTTTATCTTAGAGCAATAGGCTGTTATTATAATATATGGTATATATCAGTATTATATATTCAACGCTGGCCCCTCGAAGGCTCATTCCAATGTATGTCATTTTTAGATAAAGCAAAATAATAACCCTTTATAAAAATAATATTTTCAGATTTCTGAGTAAAGTAATTATTAGCATACATTTTTTCCAGCTTTTGTATCCACGGCAACCCTGTACCAAATTTTTATATTTTGTTAATACCAGCAGAAGATACATTGAAGTAACGGTTTGACGTTATGCACATTAGTTGTAAGTAGATGTTTCATACACATCATTTTCATAAGAAAGCTTTTTTTAATAACAAAGAATAAAATTACAACTGGTAAAACGGTATTTTATATTTTCAAAAACATCAATCTTTATGCATACGACACAAAATGTCACACATTAACAACACTAGACATCAGAAATGTATTTAGTATTAGTTTCGTACCCTTTTATGTTTTAATATAAAGTCAGAGGTATAAAGTCTAAAGAATGGGATATATAAATATTTTCAATTATACAGGATCACCAAAATTGCACATTCTACAGTAACAATTACTATGCAACAGGGGAGACCAGCTTTTAAAAGAATAACGAACATTTTTTGAAGATATTTTTGATACAGTATATTTAAAACTCATAAAAACAAAATATTGTGGTGGCCAGTAGTATACTGTATTTAAACAGAGAAGTGTGTAAGGTTCAGTGCGTAAGGTTAAACATGCAGCTTAAGGTTAAATTTTCAAATAGCTACCTCAAGCTAATATACAAACAAAAAAGCTGTATTTGTATTATAAATTAGTCGTCTTATAAAACTACATATCTTATCATCAGTTTTTCAAAAATATCAATAGCTAACAATCTATGTCAAAGAACCTTCTGCTCATAGACAAAATATTTTACGCTAAAACATAAAGTTACTTTCACAAATCCGAAAATTGTTGTTTTTCCTGTGAAAATATGTTGAATTAGATACAGAATAATTATCCTTAATACTTTATATACTTTGTCTACATTTTAACTTATATTTTTTGTTTAACGCTGGAAACAACGCTAAGCCAACCAAATACATACAAATTGTATAATTTTACTCAGGTAACTTAGAAGTTGGAAGAATACGAGAATATTGGAAAATACAGATTTTATGCTGAATCAAGAAATGGCTATAATGGCTAATTTGCATGTTGAAATAAAAACCGTTAAATAATATTAAATCAACAAAAGGAATATCGTCAACAACTTTATACATCAGAAGTTAGATTTACTTACGTTTGTTCCCCTCTATCTTTTATTAGTCTTTCTTTTAAGGAGGTTAATTTTTTCTCCATATTTAAGTTTTCCTTTTCCATATTATCAGATGACTGTTTCATATGCTTCACATTTCTATACAGAAAAATCAATGATAAATCAGGCACATAAAATAAAACCTTAAGCCTTCAATCAGATGATTTAGAGCTGATATCATTCTTTAAAGGCTGGAACAAATCTATTTTTTACAAAACACTTCCACGTTTTATTTTTATGAGTGGGTTGAACATTTAATAAATGTGTAATTAAAAAGATCGAATCTTAACAGTATCATGTGCTTTTTTTAACTTATAGCAATTTACATATTGTTTTTAAAGACTTTTTATAAAAAAAAACCTCTGAAAAGTTTGGGAAATGTAAAATTAAAATGATTGAACAATTGACATCTGTGTTTATTTCAATATCCTTTACATATTCTAATGTTTTAGTCTTTTAAACTACACATGAAAATATTAAGAAAAGGAGATTAAATTATAAAAACGAAAATTATATTATTGAACCATATTTTCGTTTTTCATAGAAATAATACATGATTGAAAGAATCGTGTCATTCCATATATGAAAAATGTTTCGTTTAAAATACCCCTGGATAACACAAACTTAGAAAAGGATCAGGAATTTGAGACTGTGAATTCACTTGAATAAGTAGAATTACTGTAAATGCATGGGGCACTTATTTAAAATTGAGAAGGACGCTTTAACAAAATAAATGGACTTTGCCACTCTTCTTAATCTTTCCTCACTGTTCACAAAACACAATTTTTTGATTTTATATACACTTTTAAAAGTAAAATTTGTTTTCATTAGTTACATTATAAATTTACAATTCAATTACACTCGCTCAATTTTAAATATGTGTCTACTTTCAAAGTCAGTATAATAAATTGAGGTTTCTTTTAGTGGTTAAAGTATATTTGACTCGATTAGATGCACCATGCACTTAATAATGAGGTACGATTAATCATTCTGGGCCGGTAAATCAAGCATATACGGTTTCTTTTTGCGAAAATTAATTTTAGATGTTTAAAATTTTACACCAAAATGGTGGCATGAAATTTTTATCTAAATTCGTTACTCTTATAAAAAGTAATTTTAGTCAATTAAATAATTTGTCAATGATAACATCTTAAAAATCATATATATATATAGACTAAAAAATCGAATAACTACATCCAACACTGCATCCAAGAAATATTACAGTTGGGGACCAAACATTCAATGTACTTGTCACTGCTCCTTGATTAGAATAAAATTTATCTATAACACTATAATGTAACATATATACTTTTTAATTTTTAAACTTCCAGAAATTAAAGTTGTTTTCAGTTAACTTTCTCTCTCTTTGTGTCCCTCCTTATTTTAAAGTTTAGTATATTTATTTGTTTAACCGTTTACCTGTCAAGCTCCTTTATTACGATGTTACTTTTATTCTTTCCAACTCTAAACACAACAAGTTTTATTTCTAAATAGATTTTATGTTCTTTAAAAGTTTTATGAACTTAAGGTTTTAATTATTACATTATTTTGGAGTTAAGATCTCAATTGTTATTAATGAAGAACACAGTGAAAATACACAGTAAAACTGCATTTGTTGTTGTTGTGTTAGAAAAAAATTGAGTTAAGAATTTTTTTGTGTGTTTTGTTACTTAAAAATTAGACAAAATTCATACTCAATTCATATACTTGAGCAACAAATTTACAGAGCATAAATTTGTTGCTTGAATTATCGAAATTGTTAAGATTCAGGCCTAGGCTTGAAATCTATTTTCAACCAACAAGAGCACCATACAAATGTTAAAACTTACTCATATTGAAGCAAAGAGCGCAATCGTCTATGCTCATCCATATTGATACTTTGCTAAAAAAGAAATTGTTGACACCACTTGAAAAATATTGTACAGCCATGCTCAGCCTCAGCAAAATGGCTATTTATATCTTTATACAGATATTGTGGTTATTTATTATGGAAGTTCTCAATAGCTCAGGCCTAAATTTGATCAATTGTAAGAGATTTTTCAGCTTAAAATAGCAAATAAAATTTAGATAACATTTTACAGTGTCTAACTTATTAAAGGGTAAATTAAGTCATTTACCATCTGCCACCCACATGTATATTTACCACTGCATGAAAAAGTTCATCATTTAAAAAAAAATTATTATTATTCTTTCCTTTCGTATATTACCCGAAGAATATCTATAAAGCCCAAAATGTTTTGCGTACATCATAGCATCAGCGTTCTATGTTTTTCGCTATTTCAATAAAATACTGACCAAATGCTTTATAGGCATTAGTTTCAGGCTCTGAACCTTGTTTTTATTGGCTGAGCAAGACAATACAGAGAAAATGATGGCTTGACAAGAAAATCAATCACAATGATATTTGTGAGTCTTGGTTCTTGCTATTTTTAAGGTCAAAGTGGTACTGCAGTCACCACCATAACAGTTTAGATAAGAACTTCTGCTTAGGAAATTACTAACTTGTGTGATAAATTCTGCATATATACAGTACAGTCTGAATGTAATCTACCGCGGACGCGAAACTCGCATGAATAGTTACACAAAACAATAACATTGCGATAGCTTTTGTTTTTTTAAGAAAATAATTGCCTCGCTGATAAACAATGACCCCACGCGATCGATTGTTTAATCACAATAGGTTGCAAGATCAATTTTAGCGATCTAATTTGCGCGAACTCTTTTGAAATTTTTAATTGCAGTAATTAAATATAAAAGTAGGATCGTGTGTCCCACGATTTTTATAGCCAGTATAATTTTCTTTTTTTTTCTTTTCAAAAAAGTCTTTTATTAAAGTTAATTTGTTTGTTTCAGGTTTTATCAAGTTAAAAAAGCATATTCGTAGTTTTTGCTTGGTGTATACTTTTTCGTCATGGACGCGATTGTATTTTTACGAAATGTCATTTGTCTAGAAAAGTTAAATTTGTCCACGGCGATAGAAATGCTTTTTTAGACTGCATTTTAAAAGTTTAAAAACGAAAAGCGACGATAGAAATGTTTTTTTAGATTGCATTTTAAAAGTTTAAAAACGAAAAGCGGCGATAGAAATGTTTTTTTAGATCGCTTTTTAAAAGTTTAAAAACGAATAGCAGCGATAGAAATGCTCTTTTAGATCGCATTTTAAAAGTTTATAAACAAAAAGCGGCAATAGAAATGTTTTTTTAGATGGCATTTTAAAAGTTTAAATACGAAAAGCGGCAATAGAAATGTTTTTTTAGATCGCATTTTAAAAGTTTATAAACGAAAAGCGGCGATAGAAATGTTTTTTTAGATGCATTTATAAACGAAAAGCGGCGATAGAAATGTTTTTTTAGATCGCATTTTAAAAGTTTATAAACGAAAAGTGGCAATAGAAATGTTTTTTTAGATGCATTTTAAAAGTTTATAAACGAAAAGCGGTGATAGAAATGTTTTTTTAGATCGCATTTTAAAAGTTTATAAACGAAAAGCGGCGATAGAAATCTTTTTTTAGATCGCATTTTAAAAGTTTATAAAGGAAAAGCGACGATAGAAATGTTTTTTTAAATCGCATTTTAAAAGTTTAAAAACGAAAAACGGCGATAGAAATGTTTTTTTAAATCACATTTTAAAAGTTTAAGAACGAAAAACGGCGATAGAAATGTTTTTTAAGATCACATTTTAAAAGTTTATAAACGAAAAGCGGCATTTAATAGTTGTGAACAATGCTTCTCATATGTTTCTTAAATTAAACGCGCTGGAATCTTTTTAAGTAATTAAATCAACAATACATTCTCGCGCAATGTATTATAAAACTTCGCGAAAGATTTTTATTATTTAATTACTTCACGCTAATACTTAAGGGAATAGCTTATCAATACATTTACACAATGCATCTCGCTATTACAAGAAATATAATTGCTCCGATATTTCTTCGCAAGAGCATTGTTTTTTAACACGCAAATATAAACTCGCAAAACCCTTAGGGATTTAATTATAACAAAAGACAAACGACTGCCGTCCTCCACGCAAAGGTGTGATATTAGCGTGTACGCGGTAGATTACATTCAGACTGTACTGTATATAAATATATATGAATATATAAAGCAAGGGAATGCTGAAGGAATAAATTGTGGTATGTCTTCTGCCATTTTCTGAGATTAATTTTATTTATGTTTTAGGATAATTATATCTTCTAGTTAGCTTTGTTTTACAATATAGAAAAACTTTTTAGAAAAAGGAAAACAAAAGTTAATCAATTAACTACCATCCAGGTCTATTATTACTTCAATTGATGTTATCTGATTGGTTGACTTCGATGCTCAAATTATCTCAACCTAATAAATAGCCACAGATGATTTTGATCATTGCCCTAGATGACAGCCGTAGCTGCCGAAACCTAGCCTAGAACAAATTTGCTTGTTCATGACATAATAAAATTTTTAAATTTGCACAAGTGCAACTTTCAATATAGCATATACTGCCGTTTTATCACCACTATCCTAATATCGCTACCAGAAAGAAAACGTGTGATTCCAGCTAACATTTCGTCTATGGATTGTTGTTTTGGTATAAACAGATGCATGGAACATCTAACTTCATGATTCAACTCCATCGCAGAGCTCTTTTTGTTTTCCCACTGTTTATGATGCATATTAAAATTTCGATTGAATGGTCTAATTTTAGGAGCGCGAAAAGCAATCAACTTTTAGAAGACGCTTAAAACAAGACATACTTAAACTTAGCGCTCTAAATTACTCAAATTAGAATGATATATATATGTTTTTACAGGGTGGGTTTGCACTTTGAAAAAAGTTTTTTTCATAAATCCTTAGTTTTTTTTAAGAGGGTGGCGATATAAGGACCGAGTTGGCGTGATATAGGACGACCTGCCCGAAGCAGAAGTAAATTTGATACTTTATGTGTTGTCAAACAAGGTGGAACAGCCAGAAAACCCATTTTTGAGTGCCTGAAAGATAAATCTTCATGAGTCCACAACAATTAATGCAGTTCGGTAGGTAAACAGGTTTATTTTTATAAAACTCTAGAAAAGTGGCGATATTTAGGCCAGTTACGCTAGGTTTGCTTTGGTGCTTTTTTTAATTTATCCTTAGTATGTTAGTATGTTCTGGTTTCACTATTCGTAATTTCGTAATCAATTAAATTGTCAATTAAGTAATTAGTTCAAGAGTTGTGAATTGCTAAAGATTTCGTGGAAAATTTGGAAAAACCCTGAAATAAGTGCGCATTTTCTTAGCACAAAATTAAAACATTACGTCTCAAAAAAAGTCAGCTTTGCTTTGCAGCTAGCTAGCTATAGTTGTGTCATTTTAGTAACATAACAAAATATACTTACCAACTCTTATCCTTGTATCAGTACGATAACAAATAAATTCAAATTAAAAACAGTTGTTTTTTTGGTTTGGCCTGTCCCGTGTGTGACTATAAATGTGATTTGTTTTGTTTTGTTTGTGTGCGGTGTAAACGACGAACAAAATCAACGGGGCGCGATTCTCAGTAAAACAAGATAGAGGTTTCTTGACCGTGCTTCACAAATTTTTCTTTTTCCCTAATTCAGCTATCGAGGCTAACAACAGTGTTAGACTTGTTTTAAATATTCCACGTTTCTACGTGTGCTTATTTTAAACGAAAGAAGTCGTTCACATTGTGTGGAAGAAAGTATACTTACAACAGAGACGTTTCTGCTAAGTTAGCTTACACGCGGAATCGAGCTAGCGGACAAGAAAAATAACACTACATAAAACGCCTCCTTAACTGTAAAACTTTACTTCACATTTTCTGACTTTATTCGAACTAACAAGAATCCAATTTATTTAATAAATTATTATTATTTTAAAATTAATTATTTAGTTAATGATAGATTTTAAAATTTTGTATTCATGTCTTTTATATAACTATAATTTTTGTTTTTCATTTATGATTTTAGTAGCTATGGTTAATCACGGGGGTTACTGATAAATTTTTTGGGCTTTGAATAAAAGGAAGGGTTTATGATAGATTAGATGAACATCGCGTCTGTAATAATAAAAGAAGAATATCTGGCCAAGAAGATCATAGAACTGATAAGACGAAATACCCTTTATTTTATAAAGATAAAATTATTTTTAAATTTTTTCTTAAGTTTTTTTTATTTATTTTTAATTTTAATTTTCTTTTATTGTTTAAAAACAGTTGTTATGATTACCGCTGCTAATCTGTTATTGAAAATCACATCTTTAGTATCAATTGGTACTGCTTTCTAACAAGGTGTGATCCCTAGAATTTCGTTTTGGGACCCTCTCAGAAGATAACAACGTACAGTTTATACATAACGCAATCGCCCCATTTAGCGCCCCTTTCGCTCTCAGTCTTATCACAAAATATTTTAATTTTTACTCTCTACGCACTAATTTTAGAAGTTCTTTCTTAAATGTGTGTCTTTGTTTAGTAAAAATATTTTTGTGGGCAAACTTGGAAAAAGATTACATAAAAGAAAACAAAGAAAAGAAAGAAAAAAGGAAAGAAAAATATGGCTTATTCCAGTTTTGATGTAAAAAAGGTCAATATCGCCACTTTGATTAGATATTCCCTTCCCTAAATAGGATTTTTTTCACATAATAAAGAAAAAGACTTAAAGTAAGTAACGGGAAGTTTTAATGTCCTTCGGGATTTCATCCTAACGGCTGGCTTTTCCTCCCCTCCGACTGTAACTATGTTACATAACTGCCAGATATACGTACGTATAGCATTGCTTTAACTGGCTTGCCTGCCACACAAGCCGGTTAGCGGTCAGTAGATGGCACCAAATGGGCTGACAACACCACCCTCGTCCCCAGGGATTTTTGTCTTTTTGATATGAGAAAACCCTGGGGACGAGGGTGCTGACAACACTACATTTAAAATTCGCCGGAGTGGGGACTAGAACCTGAAATTTATGATTACAATGTATATCCAAATAAATTATTCAAAAAGTAACAAAAAAAACACAATAATTTCAGGATTTTCCATTTCGGCTTATTTAAGCATTTCATTTATTTTCAACACATTCTGCTTAATTGATATTTTTTGCGAATTTTTATATAAACCAACGGGAAATAAAAACTTGATAAGGCTAAAATTAAAATGTTCTGAAAAAACTCCAGTGCACTTTTTTTCCGAACGACATAACAATAAGATATAAATAATTTTGACATCTTTGTCACTGACGAACAGGAAAAACAAAATTTCGCAGTTTGCAATCGTGAATAACTGTCCGAGGCACAAAATATTACTAACAATCAAAGCAGAAGCAGAAAAATTTTCAAGTTGATTGGACCATAAAGCTATCTCTACCGATCCGCTATGTTGCCTCGATACAGACTACGAGATAAGTGCTTATTTACTGAATATAGTCACCCTTTTTCTAAACTTGAGTAAGTCTTTTGACAGAACGCTTATTAAAGAAGAGGGAATAATCCAAGAGGAACGCTTAATCGAGTGTTCACATGAAAAAAGAAGAAAAAAAATATCAAGCTTATTATTTCTCTTTTTTTTTCATTCTCAATTTACAATTTATACATCTGTCCTGCAAAGAAATCTTCGTATATAAAAGTCCCTCAGTGAGAGACACACCTCACGGTTCTATATTTATATTACAAAATTTTTGAAAAAAAAATGTTTTTGCTTCTAATAAATTTTAGAGGACGAATAAAAAATTTTTTGTACATATATAAGTATATATATTTCTTCTGCAAGCAAAAAAAGTGAAAACAGCTCGTCTGACGGCATGATAATTAAGAACCACTTTTGTAAGAAACAGACTTTTTAAATGGTTCATTTTCTAAACAGTGTTTAAAGCATTTGAAACAAGTCGATTTTATACGAAATACGCTTAAAAGGTTGCCTAGGAATTTGTCATTATGCATTACATCATCAAATTTCCTGAGTGAGGTGTTTTTTAGCCACTCAGTTCGACATTTTAAACATGTTACACCAATTTTTACATTTATCAATTATAATGATTGGTAAAAGTAACATTTTTTTACGACTACTTGATGATGTCTTCGTATAAGCAACGAAATGATTAAGCCCTATATCTCGAAAAAAAATCAAGATACTTCAAAAAAAAAAAAAAAAATTCAGAGAAAACTTTCAAAGTTCTTTCATATGCAATCAACTTGTTTTTAAAAGTGAGAGGTAAGCTTTAAAACCACCTATAAAGACTGTCTGACTCTTCCAGAAAAATTTTCTTAAGATTATCTCACGAAGTTAAACACCATGTCCTTATCAAACTGATCATCACTCACCAACATTAGACACTAAATACACATTCGTTTTGATAAAAAGATAAAATTACACTTCATGAAAAAACTGCGTCAATAAAAACAACAACAACAAAAAAAATTCAGCAACAACCAGATTAATAAAAGCGACAAACTACAGTAAAAACATATGATAAAATTTAGTAAAAAAAAACTCAGAATATTCACGTTAGAGTGTTAAGTATTCGCGTATTGACAGGCCTGCCTTGTATTCCCTGATTGACAGTCCGGACATGTACTAAATGTTGATTTTGTGCGAAACACAAGCCGCTAGCAAGATGGATATTCCACGGTGATAATTCATTCCCTGGAAATTGTATCATACTGGTGACGATGGCGGCGTGATTGTCCTCTGTATTTTGTACCGCCAATGGCGTTATATGCGGGAGTTTATATCTATTCCTCCGCTTCCGCCTTCTTAAAGTTTCTATGTCTTCGTTACGTTCGCATCTTAGTTTATACATTGCCAACGGCCTTCTAGCCATTGTGTCCATCTGAATGCGTTGTTGCTGCATCACGCGTTGTTGGGCGTAATCAGCACGTATTTTCCAACCCAATATAAAACCTGATAATATTAATAACAGGATAACAGTCAGTACGAGAAAAAATAAAAGCAAGTTAATTCTAGGTAAGTCTTGACGGTAGTAAATTAAAGCTTGTGAATTCGTAGTTTTATTGATTGCCGACAAAGCGATGTAAAAACGTTTGTTACTCAAGTTATGGGCGTTGTGGCGCACCGTTACTATTAGGCGTTTTTTGACGTCACTAACATGTAACACGCCCCCGCCGTACTCAGTATAAGTGATGACAAGATCTTTTGAAGCTTGAATGCGACGTATGTTATCCAGAGAGCGTCTTCTTCGAAAGGAAGGAACAGGTTCGATTCGTAACATGTGCGTTGAATTCGTCTTGCTTACATCAACTTTGAATATCTTTTTGGAGTCAGTAAGGTAAATGTCCATGTCTCCAACTAGAACATCAATAATCAACCGAATGTCGACATTTTTGTAATCGGGAGAGACAACAAAGAAGTCGGTCTTTTCTGGTGACAAGACTGCTTTTTCAAACGGAGAAGCCACTTTCAAGTAGCACTGATAATTTTGAACTGGCTCGCCATCAAACTTTGCAGCACATTTTGTACACTGAAAATATAATCACAAATGGGTATCAAGTGGGTGTCAATGTTGTTGGGCAACATGCAACACCCTATGCACCCCTCTCTGTCCACACACTAGAAGAACTAAGCACACTAGAAGAACTAAGCACACTAGAAGAACTAAGCACACTAGAAGAACTAAGCACAGTTTCCGAAACTTCTCTAAAAATACTATCAGCTATCGCAGCTATTTTTATTCTTGAAATTTCAGGTTTAGATACCCAGCCATTTGAGTTGAGATAAAACAAACAATGCTAGAGGAAACAGTAACGACTAAGTAAAAATTTGCAGCCAATACCTGATGTTGATAACAATTTTTCTTGCAAGTAAAGTCGGAAATGGTGTTTTGTTTGCAATCGCACCCTATTCCTGTCGTTTTGTTACACGTGAACGCATGCCCATTACACATACATCTATTAGAACGAGAAGAGACAAACACACGTCAGAACAGGTACATCATCAAACACAACGACACCCGATTCAGCCACAATGTTGAATAGAGGTACCACTTGTTAGCCCGTGAGAAATTCACAAAACTTCGCCCATGTCGTATTCGTTATTTCGTGTGTTCGTAGCACGAATTATTATTATGTTTTAAAAGAGAATTCGTAAAATCCTTGAGCAAACAAACAAAAAGTGGTAGACACTGAAGTAAAAGAGGAGCTTACTTGATGCAATGTTTGAGAATAGTACGGAAATAACCACCAACACAGGTGTCACATAATTTTCCCTCGCTGTTGTCACGACAATTTAAGCACACCGCATCCGATGAATCTTTAGGTCCGAATTTGAGTCGCTTTTTCTAAATATTGAGATTATTTAGAGAAATCCGATACATTTTGTAAGAAATATAGGGTTGGAATAAAGAGGAGATGGGGACTAAAAACAACTGCATGTGTGACGTCAAAGTGTTAATAAAAACTGACGATAAAATAACATGCGACACGTTATAAAATTATACTAAGCTGAAGTCAAATTCGAACAATGAATCTCTGTACTTATGCTTTTTATTACTTTGCCACGTACCCTTCTAAAAACCAACAAAATGGCCATGCCGACGACAAAGACATTATTTTCATTTAAAAAGTTCAGAAAAAGAGGTCATTTTGGATGTTTAAAATTTCGCACATTAATATTTTCAGACATTTCGTTTGTCAAAAATATTTTTGTACTTAACGAGATAATATTTTAGTATTAAAATCCAGCTTACAAGTGTCATCTTTTTAGTTAAAATTTGTGCGTAATGAATTTGTTCTAAAGTTACCACATTCCGTAAAATCGTGTGGGTGGGGAAGGGAAGGAGGGTTGGGCGGGTGGGGAAGGGAAGGAGGGTTGAGTGGGGAAGGGAAGCAGAGGTGGGTGGGGAAGGAAAGGAGATGTGGGTGGGGAAGGGAAGGAGGGGTGGGTAGGGAAGGGAAGGGAAGGAGGGGTGGGTGGGGAAGGGAAGGGAAGGAGGGGTGGGTGGGGAAGGGAAGGAGGTTGGTAATATTCAGGCACAGCATAATCTTTAAAGTTCTTATTACTTGGTTTCATGTAAAGACAAAAAAATAAACATACTAATAACGTCGTGTTCTCCTTGACTTCTTGTGAAAAGGAAGCATTCTCATCCTTCGTTATGCAGACGGCTGCGTTATTTTCACATATTTTCAAGCACGGCGTGCATACTCCGCCGTTCGTGGAGTCTCCAACATAAAGGGGTTTGCATTCTTCGCATGATTTGCCCTAAAAAAAGAAATTGCATGTTTTACTAATCTGCCTGTAAAAGAATTGCATAAAATTTTCAAATTTGGTATCGTAGATAAAACTCCTGCTGAAAAACAATATAATCGTGTTGACGTAAATGGACTGGTGGCCTTGTGGTAGAGCATTTGCAACCCCGGCCGACCAATGCCAGAGACCTTGAAAAGTGTAAATTGATCCCTTCTGATTACGCTCAGCATGAGAATAGGATTGATATCTTAGGCGGTTGTCTAGTTGAGTGGTTGTTGTGCTTGCACGCCTTTCGTAGCTCAAATTGGATTTTAAATGCATTAGGACACCCTTCGCATGACCCTCATTGATAACAGTTTCAAAAGCTATCCTGGGTAAAAACACGTAATAATAGAAAGGATTTCGAATTCAAGTAGCAATGGTAACGCACGTGTGAAAACTGCTAAACGATCATCTATACATCAACTACACCATTCATTACCTGCGTGTTATTTAAACACTTCAAACAGATGTTCGGATCATCACAATGACTATGTTGGTTGCATTCACACGACGTACTGCAATTCTTTCCTGTCCAACCGAATGAACAGTTGCAATTGTTTGGTGCGATACACTTGCCATTCACACAACCATCGTTACAGACAGGCAAACATTGTACTTTCCTAAAGAGAATGTATGTATGAAGTTTAAGGATGCCTAGGACCATGAACATCTTTTTTTGCCCAAATTCACGGAAGAGTGGTAGGATGCGGTATTACATGGTGTCAATAAAACATCCTTTTTTTTGACATTACTCGACTAATTACTGACATTCTCTCGTTTTTCTAGTTATTTTCGGTGGGTACGTATTATTATATTGGGACCTCGGTTTATCTGACACAAGCATATTAATCAAACAGACTGGAAAAAAAGAAAGCTAAACTTTTTAAAAAACGAGCAAACAGTTTATTTTTGTGGTTATTAAAGTAACTAATTATATTCCTGACTTTTTCCTGACTTTTTAACATTGTAGTAAAAAATCCTCACTCATCGTATTAAACATATCTGGTTCACTGCAAACTTATTGGTCTTAAATCCTGAAATTTGAAAATAAGAGCTATTTCCAAATTTCATTATCGATTTAGAGAATGCCAAATCACCTTAAGGTCAAGTAGCTGGTGACAAAGAGACAACAGATAATCAGATATCAGTAACTCTTGATGAGCCTAAGTGTCAAAATGTAGAGGTGACGAAAGTTAGGGGAAATAGGGTCGACGAAATTTAGGCTAAGAAAATTTAGGCATGACAAGAAACACAAAACTCAGGCCCTTTTCTTATTTTTGTGCCCAAGAGAGTACATTAAATTTCTTTAAATATTTTTTTTTTTTCTAAACACTAAACAAAAATATCAAAACTTTAAAGACGTAAGAGGGAATGGTCACTCATTTTAGTTTTTCTACACGCGTCCTAAAAATAATGAAAAAAAATGAAAGTTGAAAGACACAACGTACCCATTGATACTAGTTGAGTTATAGCCCGGTTTACACGTGCACGAAAATCCATTAGGTAGATCTGTGCAATCTTCATATTCTCCACAATCATGATGCCCGTTTAAACATTCATTCTCTAATGGACACAGAGCATACGCCCATGTATATTTGGAAGATGAATTTGATATAATCACTGGAGGTTCGTTTATACTCGTTAGAGATACACCGCACTTCTCTGAATATGGCTCTAAAAGAGAAAGTGGTTTTTAAAATAGTTGCTATCTATGTGAGAAATATTTTTAAAATTTTTGTTCAAAAATTAAAAATGAGGTTTTGTTTCTGCACCAACTGTGTGTTTTGTACGTCCTCCAGGCAGTATTATTGTTTAAATTTCACGAGAAAAGATAGTCAATTTTTTGTTTTGAAGAGAAATGTCTAGTTTTATAAGTGGTATCATTTTTTAACGGGCGCTAAGAAAAAGTAGTTTAAGAAAGACAAAGCTTACAGGAGTCCTGGGAAGTATGCACATGATCACTCGATGAATATATATTAAGAATGAACTAAACAATCTTAGGGGTTCGTAGCACTTTTTCTAAAACCACAACAAGTGTCAAATTTCCTGGTTTTTCCTGACTTTCAGATGTGCAACAGGCAGTATCCTTCTTGGCTTTGACGCAGGTTTGTGTTTTGAGAGTATCAAATTAATCTCGAATCGATTAAGAGAGAATTGATGTAATTATAATTGACAATTCAAGCTGAAGGCTAAGGGTTCATAATATAATCACAGAAACGCTTCACTGATAGTTATCTACCGATCAGACTTAAAGAAAATTTTCTTTTCTAGACAATTCCTGATTTTCCAGACTTTATTTGTGAGATCATTGTCATAGGTTTTTGTCCGGGTAAGATGTAGTTTTTTTTCCTTGATTTTTTAAACGCTCTGAGATTAGGCTATTTCTTCCAATTTTATCTCCATTCTAATAATGCAACAGAAATTTAAGCGAGCTGCATAGCAGAAGATTCTGAAGTGTATTTTTTTTCATAGAATAATGTATATAAGAACGAGTTTTTCTTATTCTGCTAAAAAGACCTCTAAATATTCGTCCTTAACCTTACAGCTAAAATTGTCTACAATTAATTTCTGAAGACAACACCGGCGTACCTGAGTATTCACCAGACATACAAGTGCCCTTCCCTTGATCGTTTTCTGCACACCAACCACAATGGTTTTCTTTCACACAACCTGAACAGTGGTCCAACATTGAACACGCTTTGGGGCACTGTTCTCGCATACTTGGTACATAGAGTTGCCCGCATCTACCAAAGGTGCACACGACAGCGAGTGATGTATGGGATAAACATTGAGATAATTTTTCGCTCCACAAACATGAAGGGGTGCCAGCAAAATCACCTGTATTATGGATTATAATGAGATTTCTCAAAAACCACAAGACATTTTAAACGGGAAACATGTACGTTTGAAAAGGTTTTAATGATAATGAAGATGTCATGCACAAAAAAAAAGCAACAAAAAATGACAAAACTGATTGTCCTTTGAGTGCTACGTAAAACTCAGGTCTGATCAACAAAAGGGATTTTATTTATTAATACAACTTCTGCTTGACAATATTTCCTACATACCTGTCCCTCTGAGGCATTCTGAACAAGACTGGTGAGTACTACATATTGGTTTGCAAGATGCAACATCGTTCCTCACGTTGTTTTGATCTTTTTCTGACTTTAGCTGTCCGATGAGTGATTTGGGAAAGCAATTGTACGTAGAGGAGCCCAGTCTTAAATGATCAACCACAGTTTCGGACAATGTAAAGAAATAGGACGTCCATATACAATGATTGTTACAGTTTCTGCATGTAGCTGTGTTACAATAGAAATTAATGCATTCGTTCAATCTTGTTTTTACAGGGTTTTTATATGTGCAACTACACTGGGAGTTTTTTGGCATGCAAGATTGTGTGCATATACACCACTGGCAGGTTTGACGTCCAGTTGGGTGAGTTGCTAGACAGGACAAACAAGAAGAGAATGTACCACAAGCTCTTTCTTTCTGAACAGAATATGTGCACGAGACACCATTCTCAACAATTGATGTGTTGAGACTGCAATAAGTGGGTGCAGTTTTTTCGTAACAAGACGACTTGTTGGTTATTGGGTCCTGACACCAGTTGCATATTCTTTGAGACAAACATTCAACTTTTGCCACGTGACGATTGCATAGATCTCTTGCTACATTGACAGCAACTACTTGAGATGATATGTGATCATTAAATCCACCATACAAATATATTGTCTTGTTTACCCGAGTAGAGGAACTAAACATCAAGTTTGAGTCTCCATTGCCCGACCAATCTAAATATCAATCAAATATCATTGACAGCGGCTACAAAGGCAAATAGAACTTGGTGGTGGTTCCTTTAATGATCTGATATAGTGTGCTAGTACTATTCCAGTAGACATTGCAGAGAAGTCTTACGTTGGTTGGATGACGTCAACCTATAACTTAGTTCCTTAGTAAGACACTTTTAACACTGTTTACCTTGCCTATCAATTTTCGTCCAGTGATTGCAACTGATTCTCCATGCATAAACATCTTTGTTGAAATCATTGTAGTAGCCACCAAATATATATGCAGTATCATTGATCATTTGCACAGTATGTCCGACCAATGCTGGTACCTAAATAAAAGTCTTCTGTTACAGCAATTGTTTTATTTCTTACCGAGTAAGGATAGTTAAGGAAAGAAAATTATGTACAAACCAATCTGATTTATCAAATAGCAGTAAAACACATGTTCCCAGAACATGATAGTGTCAAACTAAACATTGCACATGTCAGCACATTTTTTTCCTACGAATCAATTTCTTTTTTGGCAAATAATTTACTCTTGCAAAGATTCGTCAAGGCTAACTTATTAAGAATTTATTTCAGACTCCTAAATATATCATGAAAATTTTTTGATACTTGAAAAGCCTGTTAAAAAGTACCGGTAAACTACAGAAACGCAAAAAGGAAAAACCATTTTTATTGCGCACATATGCCTCTTTTTATACAAATTCTTTGACAAGCATTTTTACACTAAGCGAATGCAACTGCTGTCTTTTCAAGGATAAAGTACTACTGGTAAATATTTCTAAAAAATGGAAGAAATCCTTCCAATGATCCTCAACTCACTGAACAAGGTAAAACTTTCTTCTGAGAGATTTATTCAATAATCACAAAAAATAATATCACTTTATTACCACTTCATTTAGCATCTTATCCAGTATATTCCACTTTATGTTGAAAGGATCAAACACAAACATTCGGTTAGATGCCTGAATTTTATCATTAGAAAGAGTCATTCCACCATGAATGTATATTTTCTTTGTTGCAATGTCGTAGACTGCTACATGACCATACATACCTTGCAAAGAGAAAAAAAAAGTACATTTATCACAAACAACTATACAAAATCTTTTGCTCAGATAGTTGTGAGAACCAGTAAAATTTAATACCAAATATGGCATCACAATTTTCAGTACATTTTTCTCATACATCAATCACAAGACAGGCCAGAAAATGTTATTACTGACATATTCGGTTTATATAGTTACATGAACCAGTTAAAACAAATGTACCATACTAACTTTTTGCATACTATTTTTTAACCCAAAAAAAGAAATGGGTTAAAAAACTGAGTACAAGATATATATACCTGCTGGTTCCAGTTCATCAAACTTTAATTCGTCATCTATTAAAGTGTCCATGTTAATTTTAGTGATATACTCGTGCAAGCCATCCAAGGGATGGTAACCTCCGATCAGAAACACAGTGTCATCAATCAATGTGCAGGAATGTCCTGCTATCCTGGGAAGGTTCTTGATAGTGGTCTACAAATGAAAAGAGTTAAGGGAAATGTAAAAGCAGATAAAAAGAAATCAGTCGATTAATTTTAATTTTATCCTGCAAATGGAAGCTAAAGCAATCATAATGTACAAAACACCCTGACATCTCTTACAAACCCTGACACTGTTGACATTGTTGTAAATCTCTTACAAACAAAGGGTTCGCAAGATCGGTTGGTCCTGAGGCAGAGAAATCTAGAGCCAAAAACAATTTATGTGTTGCGGTTGATGTCTTGTGCACTTATTATGAAATTAAATTATGCTTTTATAGTCAACCTAACATTCGCTGCATCAATAAAACATTTAAGAAAGAATACACTAATCTTGGGAAATGAATAAAAAAACGAAAAACACCACAAACACCACAAACAGACCAATGAACAGACCATCACAATTTACAAACTTTTTTTCAATTTTAATGTATGTTAGACTAAAGGAAAACAATAATCCATAAAAAATATTTTTCATTTTTTCTAACAAACTTTTTAAAAATATAGTAGAGTGACAACCCTGTCTTCATGACAAAGTTCTCCATTAAACCATTTCACATTGTATTGAAAACCTCAAAAAACACCACAACAACAAACATTTCTTATTTCTTACATTTAGATAGGACCATGATTTTGTCAGCATATCCAATCTCCAAAGCTCATTTTTGACACCCTCATTAGTCACTCCACCAAATAAATAAATAGCATCCTAAAAAAATATTGACAAGTAGTACGAAGGGGCAAAAGAATAAACAAAATGAAAGGATAATTGAGCTTTAAACTATTGTTTTCCCATTTCTTTGTCTGGGCTTCAAAAACATTTTTAATGAAACACTAAACCAAACATTTCATTTATATACATTAAAAGAGAAAAATAAAATAAAGCATGTCGAGAGAAACTTTTGAAGGCACAAATTTAATGAAATATCACAATTCTCGGCTCCTTTGCAGGTTGGTATTTTAACATTCAGGCTACAAATTCACACCACACCTTGTACAAAAATGAGCATGCCAGGTATCTTGACGAAGGTTGGACAGATCCAACAACATCCAATTTTGACCACTTCTTTAAGGTTGTGTCAAACTGAAGCACAACATTATCGCTGCTCCCAACACCACCGAACACATATAGTGCGTTTTCGTAATAAGTCATAGTAGCGGCGAAACGTTCAATTTCCACATTTTTGAGTCCAATCGAAACACCATGTACATGTGTCATTACAAACTTGTTGTTCGTCAACTCCCTACAATCTTTACCAGTGAAACCAGCTTCACAAGAACATTGAAATGTTTTCTGGAATGAGAAATGTACACAAATATAATTTTTTTCATATAGTGAGTTTTTTTTTTACATATTATGATGCATTTGCTCATGCAATCCATCAAAACAAAAAATTAACAATTAGCATACCTGGTTGCACACACCTTGGCCAATGCTCTGGCTACAATTCTTTGGACATTTTTCATGCTCACACTTCACTCCAAACCAACCATCTGCACAGGTACATACGTCTCCCTTAGCAGTTGATTTGCAAAAGTATGGTAAAGGACATTGATCTGGACAACTTAATATAGCATAGGTAGCTAGAAAGCCTGATGATTCAAACTTTTCGTTAATGTCAAGCTTTGAAGATTTTCCCTTATACCATACACTTAGCGTTCCTGTTTCAGAACGAAAATACAAGTCTTTCTTAACTCCACAAACTTTGCCCTTATTTTCGTAAGGCGACTTTAATATAACATCTAAGGTGCGAGGATTTGGTGGCACACTGTCATAGATGCTCAGCATTGAATCGTAACAAGAAGCATCAAATTTAGTTATTTTAAGAAGGATGTTATTTGTGGTTACATGCCTTTTCATATATCAAGCCATGAGTGGTGGTATTAACAGTGGAGATTACCCATAAGCAAGTTGAATAGTTAGTGCCTCCATAGTTGTATGGGCTTAAATAACCGGATGTTTCATTTGTTATGATGTTAGCTCGTTCACACGGCAAGAAACAAATTCCACTATAAATTAAGTTATAAACATTCCACAGTAAACAAAATGTACAGATATTACAGAGATACAGAGATTTAAATTTTTAGCATGAAACTGAAAAGATGCAACACAAGCTGACATTTAAAAAACCTAGAACAATTACCGCTTTGGATCACCAATAAATCCAGGAAGACAGGTGGAACAATCATTTCCATTAGTGTTGTTTAGACAAAAGCATGCGCCATCAATTTGATTGCAATAATTCAATGATGGATCACCGTGACCATGACAGTCACACTTCTTACAGCCCTGCAATGTGGTGGCGTTTCCAAATGATCCATTCACACAAAACTCACAATGTTCACCGGTTGTGTAATCTGTTGATAATAAACACGTAATCCTTTACACTTACTGTAGTATTGTGAAAAATAGTGTGAGAAAGAAATTTTATAACATTTTATAACATAATACTGTTTTGAATGCTCTGAAATATTGCTAACAATTTTTGATTGGTAAAAAAAGATGATAAACTCAGGTAGATTCAAACTATATATCTTTACTACAAAGTTTTAGATGCTACGAAAAATCTAAGCAGCAGGTATTGAATATATAACTGTGAAAAATAGAAAGGTTGATGCTAAACATTATAAACATGTATTTTTCAAGCTTTCCTTTTAAAATGAAAACATGTAAAAAACAACTATGTTATACTAATTAAACACTTATATTTATTTTTATTGGGAGTTAAAGTGTGAATCCAATTCTGTTTATTTGTCATTGTATTTCGTAACAACATTCAAACTACTTGAATACCTTGACACTTGTCACACACACCAGTTTGATTGACGCAAGTACTATGTCCATTACAGCCACAGTCTATCGAACAATTATCTCCCTTCCAACCTAAGTCACATTTGCACTGATATGTTGTCATATTGCATGTACCATGGTCACACTTTGGCCAACACCTAAGAAATATAAGAAAAAGTAATAAAAAGATTGATAGAAAAATAAACACAGAGCAGAAATAAATTTTGTCAAACTCACGTCTTTTCACACATTTTTTTGCCATCACCTTCAAATCCTTCATCACACGGGCATTGATAACTTCCATAAACGTTCAAACAAGTAGAATTTTGAGCGCATTTAGCCAACCCCAATGCACACTCATCAACATCTGGACATCTATTGTAAGCCCATGATGAATTACTAGAAAAGCAAATTAATTAAACAAAAAATAAATGAATGAAAGAAAGAAAGAAAGAAATACAAACAGACAAAACCACTGTCCAACCGACTAATCAACATGATTAACTGATCAACCATGAAACAAACAAGTACACAATGTAATCCGATTCAAGAAACTAAGGAACTGATTGACCTTGTGGCAATGTGGCATGGTTTCACTGTAATTAATTGACAACTGTAAGTTTCTTACATTGGGGAATTAAAAAAAACGTTAGTCAATGAAGAGCTAAAAACAACACAATAGCTAGCAAATAAGTACAATGAAAACACAACCTTAAAACTTGAATTTTAAAAAATTTAATTTTGTAGTTTGAAAAACCTGGAAAATTTTATATTGTATATTTGAATAATAATGGCAGACTTTAACAAAATAAGCAAAGTTATTTTCCTCAAAATAATAAACTGTAGAAATAGTAAAAGTCAATGCTAAAAATCTGCCATGGATAACCACAAAAAACAAGAAAGTGAAGTAAAAATAACATATGAAAAAAAATTTTTTTCCACATCCCAAACATCGTACCTGGCATTGAATGGCACACTGGCGTAGTAAAATACCAAGGAGCAGTTGACTTCTGGCCCTGAAAAATCTCCACTATAACAGCTAAAAGTAAGATTAATAAAACTTAATTTAAATCTTGTACAAAAAATACAACTTTGGTCATAATAATCCTGGAAAATTCCATATTTTGGCTATTTTCCTATATAGCCAAATATCATTGCTTCTCAAGTACTCTGCAGGCAGTAGGTGGCAAAAGTTTTATTTGGCAGAGGTGTTGGACAAATAAACAACATTGAAAATGTGCCAACTGCACTTTCCACAATATCTTATTATGGAACAATCCACCTCATGGCCCAGAAAGGTTTAAAAAATTGGGAAATAGTACCATTCAAGATTTTAGATCTAACCAAATAACCTAAGATACTAAGTTTTAAGCTTAAGTCTGCTGTGACCATTGACAAGTTCAGAGTGTATGTAACATAAATATGGGGACTGTGTTGTTTGTGCTTATACCTCTAAAATTCCACCTTCTTTTCCATTAGATCATGTCTGTGGTTATAGTACCCTTATGGTTCTGTTGTGTACAATGATTTGTTAACATGATAAACTGAGGTATATATTTCAGGCCTGATCGTGAGTAAAATGACTGGCGTGCGGTAGGTCACACTCCTAAAGTTGCGATGGCGTGTGACGAACATCTCACGTTTGAGTTTTTTTTAGGGGTGCGATAAAGGATAGTAGGCGTGCGATTCCTAAAAAACTTCCTAGTGTCCTAAAAAGTTGTTACTTTTCTTCGTTAATCCAAGAGTAAACAAACACGCGTGTATACATTTACGTAACACCAAAATAGATTGACTATGTAACTGTGCTATCATATTTAATTAGATTCTTGGTTTCACTTTCTAAAGATATTTTATGAGCCATCACAAAGAGAACAAAGAAATTAAATTTCTTTGTTCTTATTACTTTTTTGGCTTAATTATGTTAAACTGCTGTTCCAACAATTTGACAAAGTTACTAAAACTTCTCTTGACCTTTTCTAATTTAGTTTACATTTTTGAAATCCAATAAAATAAATTTTAAATTGCTTCTAAAAAGAATCATACAGCACAAAAAATGTTGCTAGTTGTTTCTCACAAAATTCAATCTTAAATGGTTTATCGTGGCAGTTGAACCCTGACCTCCCTGGTATCGGTAGCGAGGCCTACCAAAATGCTTAAAAGTACAAGCTTGTTTAAGGGATGTATTGCTAATCTTGCCTTCACAACAAAAATTAAGATAGGATATCTAAATAATAAAATAAAAGTGGTTAAATTAAATGTATACCTTCCATTTCTAGGATCACGTTGGTCATAGCACCAACCACATTTATAATGATCTAAGCAGGTTGAGCATGATCGAAACTGTGTGCATTCTTTCGGCATCTGTTTCTTTCTATAAGTAAAGATGAAAATTATACCCGTCAAATATTTCAATTAATGTGAAGAAGTAGTTGGGTGTTTTCTTCGTTGGAAATGACTTTCAAAAGCAGGCAATAAAATTATTTTATATCTAATTTAAAATTAACAGATAATAGGTTAATTATTGGATGCGAACATTAATATACAACATAAAAAGTGTTTTAATTCAAAATATAGATCGCTCTATTATCGATTATTGGTCATCCTCCATGCACATAGGAAAAATTTGGTGCTGCATACGCTTAGGAAATTTTTTTTTAAATAATTGTGTGCGCATTTTTCATGATTCTCTTTTTTAACTAACCAACTATCTATCTATCTCCCTTTTCTAGTACATTTCATGATAGCATTGTGTTGCTTTCAGCTTTAAAATAGAAAAATAAACACCCAAAACATTTATTTCTTTTTGGCTAAAATAATACTACTTATCAATTTCTTTAAAGAAAATCTTTAATAAGCTTGCATGCATTTTCATTTAGCATATTTTTTTGTAATGGGTGTGTTGAAGCATGAAGAAACTATTAACTAACTGCACTAACAGCTGTGTTTCAAATAATAATTTTGACATTCTGATGATCATTCATATATCCTTGGGATTTATAAACTTCTTAAACTTTAACAAAATCATGTGAATTATCATACTCAGTGTGAAAACCATGACATTGACCAAAATGATTTTTTGGTGCAAACTGTGAATACGGAATGCAAACTTGTTTCTCTGTACACCACATGCATCCTTGAGACTTTAAACCAACACACTCCATTTCATTCTTGCGGCTATAAAATAAAGAAGACTAGTAATGAGTCTGACATTCTTGTATTAAGAGGCTGGTTAGCTTAAAAATGTGTTGTTTTGGCAAGTTAAATGCTTTCCAAGATTGTGGTGTCAAAGAAAAAAATACTAAAAGTAACCAAAATTGAGAAATTGAATTACTTTTCAGGAAAGTATAAGAAGAACTAGGAATACTTCCTTTTCTTTCTTAAAGAAAAATCTGTGTTCCCCATTGTCGAACTCAGCAGAGGCTATTGCAAAAAGGCTAATGTTAGCAGAACTAGGCTGCCTAACTTTTTTCTTGTATCAGAATGACTATTGGAATTCCCATTGTATGTCTTAAAACGCACAAAAAAGGTTCATCAGAATTGGAAAAAAAAATTAAATCACTTAGTTATATATGGGTTTCTTAATAAATATTATGTTGAAACAAAAAACTTACTTCTCACAAGATATAGGACAATCTGCAATTTTCTCAACAGGCTTTCCAATAAGATTTTTTCTCCCACATTTAGTTGAGTACCATGAACAGAATTTATCCTATACAAAACGCAAATAAAAACAACAATAACGTTTTTTTTTTAATTATGAGATGTTACATAACGAGAACTAGATGTCCGTATTTTACTTATAATTAATGTTTGCTAAACACCCTGCATGTAACAAATTGCAACATGCATACACTAATTAGATGATACAACTTTTATATATTTTACACAAAAAGTCTACAAATATTACCTGCAAACAGGAATTACATGTCATGTGATGGCTACATAGAGCGCATTCAGAATATGTTCTTGTCAAATAAACTTGGGACAATGTCTTTGTTTTGCACATGTTCCAGTCAGTTCGTAACATACATTTATTGGTTACTGGACACCATCCACAGGATGAATCAATCATACAACCAGCACAGGAACCTCGCTTGCTGCAGTTACCATCGTAAAAGGGTTGCAGGTAGCTTTTTGTGATAAACTATGAAAATAGATTTGTGAGCAGGAAAAATGTAAAATCATATAAAGAAAACTGAATGTAACTTAACAAAAAAAGAAAAAACTAAGAAACAAACAAAAATAAAACAATGCAAGCTTACATATTCACTCAAGCTGGTAATATCAGAATGATTCCACCGTAACTCAAATTGAGGCGACAAGGATGCATCACCTTCTAACTTTAAGTAATACCAGAGTAATTTCTTTCTTTCATCTCCACTAACAACAGGGAAAATTTGTCCATTATCCACTTTAATTGATTTCCAGTCAATACTATAGGGAAGGACTGCCACACGCCTCTGAAAAAATGTTTGTTTAAAATTACATCAAATGAATTCTATTCTATTCATGTTTTATAGCTGGTTTGTATCAAATATTTAGTAAGAAACAAACTGAGGGAATAAAGCTAAACAAACTACTGTGTTGTGATGACACGTACTGCAGATAAGCCAGCCTTTAAAGGCTATTGACATCTTGCATTAACAATTCAAATAAAAATTACCTGCAACCTGTTCCAGTTTTCAATTGATATATTTAAATTTATGTGAATATTTTTCCCATTTAAAGTCATTATAAAGTTTGTATCATATGTTCTGCTGAATCTGAAGTAAGGATACACAAAACCATGAAACATAATCTTCTGCTTTGCTACAATTCTATTATTGAAAGATGTACTAAATACAATCCCAACGTCATCAGGGTAATCCAGATTTTCTGATTCCTGATAAATAACATATGTTAAACCTGGCGGTTTGTTGCCGACCTGGCATTGTGTCACATTAACAAGAAAGTTCATGGACTTGCCACCCCACCAGCCCTCAATATTTTGTGAGCAACTTGACAGAGCAGTATTTTCATTAAAACATTTCATGTTAAGGGGACACCACTTGCAACTTGACTGTGTTGCACAAGCTATACATGTTGACATATGTTGACAAATACCAATGCATTCAGAGGATGTTGTTTGCGAAGAAATTGGACATGAGTACGAAGTATTCGGAGTATTTGGGTAGCAATACCCAATGTCTTTATCGCAGTAAATACAAGCAGGATCTTCCAAACATTTTTCTATTAAGAAAAGTTAAGCATGTCAATTTACAGAGCAACGGTTTCTAAAAAGTTTGAGATAATTACTATGGAACAAAAATTAGTTTGAGACTAAGATAGTGGAGTTCGAGATAGCAGAAAAAATTTTAGATCGCGAGGCTGGAAACGCTGATAAGACCAAGGTTTTTGTTTGAAATAGCTGGAATTTAAAATGAAGAGAGCGGATGTTTGAGATAACGAGAGTCAACGGTACATTTACACCAACTGTTTCAATGTCACAACACGAAGTAACTGCTTCACAAAAAAAAAGAAGCATTTATAACTTTGATAATACAGAGAAAATACTTACCTAAATTATCATACAAACTGCAATGCTGACCGTAAACTATCATACTGGTTGTTTCATTTATGTAAACAATGGTTTTTGGAACTTTATATGAAATTAAATCACCCAGAACATTTATTCTGTCATAACCACCCAAAAACAATAACGTTTGATTGTCTTTTTTTACTACTGAATGAGAATAGCGAAAAGCGCCGGTACTGTTTGGCGAATGGCCAGAAGTTAGGACTTTTTCAGAAACCCAAGTATGACATTTTAAATTATAAAAATATAGCCTTTTGGAGGTACCACATTTAGTTCCTGTTTCAATCCAACCACCTAAAACGAATATAAAAAAATAAATTTCTGAGAAAATACATGTGGGGGTTTCAACACCAACTAAGTCGGTTGTCAGTCAGTCAGTCAGTCAAAATTTTATTTTATTATAAGGCATACAAACCTACAACACACATAAAAATAATAATGGCAACCACATCAGCTAATAGTTCTGTTAGCAGCAACCAGTGACCTGTATTTCAGCAAATACAGGACACTACACAGGACAATATACTGACTCTACAATTATGGAATAAAATCATCAAAATTTTTTGACATTATGTACCGGTATAATCAAATACCTTTATACAAAAGTTAAAAAAAAATCACATAGCATTTATTTAAGCCTTTACAGTATACTGATAATGATGTCCAACAAAGCTGGAAAATATGAAACAAATTCCTAATGCTAGCCCTTTTACATGGTAAAACATAAGTAATAAACGTAAAGAAGGAAACACTCACCATGTATGATCATATAATCGCCAGCAATAACAGCTGTATGAAGTGCAATTGGTGGTGGTAGATTGGATCCAATAGTGCGCAATCTTGTCCATGCATTTGATGCAATATCATACATCAACATCTGGTTTGTAGGGTGCGTTATTTCTCTACAATGCCCCATAAATGTAAGAATTCTCAATCTCTTAGAATACATTATTAGAAACAAAATGATAGCGTGCTATTACATACTTACCGTATTGACGTTAAATGAAATCCTCCAAAAACAATAATAGCATGGAACTGTTTAGCGTAACAGGCAGTGTGACTATGTAAACGAAGATCGAATTCTTTTGCGTAGGTTGGCAGTGGCAAATGTAACCACTGATTGGAAGATAAATTAAACGCTAACATACAAGATGATACAAGATCCCCGTCTATTCTTCCTACAAAAGAAAAAAAAATGGAAATACCAGCTGGTCATCAAAATTCGCTCTGTTACATTGACCCTTAAAATATTTTTGTATTGTCTTTTTTCCTGTTTGACAATTTGTGAGCATTTAATTACCCAACAAATGTGTTGATAAAATACGACAATGTTAAAAATAAATTAATATATGACATTCAGAATAACAAAGGTAACAATGTTTATGATGGCAAACAAAGTTCTTACCGCCAAAGATGTAAACTATTGAGCCAACAAGAGTTGCCGTATGTCCTTCAAGACCAGGTATGTTTGGGTCTTTACTTAACAAAGTCCATTTGGAAAGAGACAAATTGTTAAAACACCAAAGTTCATTAGAGAGAGATTCATTAGTGAGAACGCCACCATATATGATCAGTGAGTTTTTATAAACAACACTTGAGTGACCTGATCTTGCACTCTAAGAAATAAAAGTCCAGTACCAACAACAAAGTAAAATTAACAAAAAGTTAATCACAAGTAATTATAGATTTGCCATTAAATAATCTCAGTATTACAGCAAATTGTAAATATTTTTTTATAATGAGATAGTTTTGACAGAGTTGTACTGAACCTGATAATTTCTTGTAAAAAGACGATTTACGGTCTTTAGACACACACTTCAAAACTTAAATCAAACTTGTGCACCAAGTAGCCAGATTATAAAGCTTGTATTATTCAGAGTACAACAATGTTTAATACACATAACTAGTTAGTTTCTTAAATATTTGGGAAGCTCATTCCATTTCCATTTCATTTAAAATTTCTTTCCTAAACCATCTTAATTCAGTTTCTGAATTGCTTAATAAAAAATTTGGTTTTATAATCATTTTACAAAGTTTTATCAATTAATCTATTAAAAATTAACAAATAGTAAGACAATTTCTATTCATAAATAAATTGCCCAAGACTACAAGCTGCAATTCAAAGAGCCTCCATGTTTGCTCCATGCATACATAATAGCAAAGTTAACAATCAAGAAAAGAGCTTAGCGTTATAAAGCTACACAAAAAACATATTTGCAGACTTACTGGTTTGTCCTCTTTAACTTGGATGACAGTCCAATTGTTTGTGGAAAAGTTAAACATGACAAGATCATCAAGTAATCCATTCAGTGAATAACCTGCAGTAACCAAAAAATTTCAATTGGAAAAATCCACCTTTAAACAAAAAGAACATAATGAATAACAAAATAAAGGTTTAAAAAGTTAAACAATTTTTACCTCCATGTGCTAACAGTACATTCCTAGATGGTATATATCCAGCAACATGGCTTGCTCGTGAAATAAAAAATTCAGACCCGCTGGATACATAATCCCACATATTCAAGCCAGTGTTGGGTTTTGAGGATAGTGAGCATGCTTCTCCATAAAATCCAGGATTGCATGTGTACTTCTTCTTTGTCTGCAAAATAAGAATTATGATTTAAAACTGCATTCAACTTTATTTCCTGTTGACAAAAAGTTGTCTACAGAAAAATGTTATTAGCCTGCTTGCCTTGTTATTGTGTCTGCAGATGTTTCTGGTATAAAGAAACTTAAATTAAATATTAGCCAAAAAATGGAATTTGACGGAGAAGATAGAATTCATAAGAAGTTGTGATGTATTTGGACCTGTTTCTCTTCAACCTATAGTTAGATCACTTGCACTGATTAAAAATACAATCACTCACAACATTGCAGATTCCACTAGTCAGATCCCGGTTAGGACATCCATTATATTGACAAAATGAGCCATAATTTGTGCCGAAAACAAAAGCAGACACCATCTTTACAGGAACCGGAATTAGAGCAGTCTCTTGGACATTTAGTAATTTTGTAGCTAAGAGAAAAGCCATGATCGTCCACGTGACCATCAGAATACAAAATGAAATACATCTAAAAATGTTGAAAATTCTTAATTTATGTCAACATAAAAATGCCCTTATTTAGTCTCAAATTTAACAATTTTACTGTTTCAGCACTTTAACAGTATTAAGAACATGTGAAACAATAACAATGATTTTCTTTCTAAAGTGCTACGGTGATACTTTTGTTGTGTTTATCATTACATTTATGAGGTGTGAACTTTGCATACTTTTAAAACACTAACATTAACCTCTTTGCTCCTACTATGTTATCATCCTAAGATAATTCAGGCTTAAGATTATAATACTTTCTTCAATTTAAGTAGGCCACAAATAAGCATAGTTGTCAAACACTTACAAAAAAAATTGAAAAATCTATTAGTGTTGTTCTGAGTAACTAAAACAGGTGGAATTGTTAAAACAATCTAGCAGGATATGAATTAACGTACCATTGGTCCAGTTGAGGAAATCATTATATTAGAATGCTGTCCATTTATTCTTGCAAGGAGTTTGTCAGAACGAGATGCACCATCATGAATGTAAAGATAGTCATATCCACATTCCATGTGAAACTTAGATATGTTAACCGTAACAGTCTCATCGTCTTCACCTAAATTTTAAAACAATTTAAAAACAATGACATCTAAAGATTCTATAAAATGTGTATGTGCAATTAATGGAGTGTTTTTTTTTAGTATTTCATGACAAGTGATTTTCATTTTTTAAAAAAGGTAAATCTGATGTATAAAAATAAAATAAAAATTGCAGCCGTAATTTATGACTTTTTAACATTATCGTGAAACAGAAAATCATAAAAAATGATAATAAATGCCATATCACAAAAAATTCCACAATTTAAAATTCGTAGAATTTACAGAAAAAGTCCAAAATTATTTCTTTGTGTCTTCTGTATTTTCAACATTTTTACAAATCTTTTATTAAATTAATCTACACAAAATCAAAAAAACACCCCCTTACAAAAATAAGCCCTTTGCAGAAATTTATTTTTGTTAAGGCAATTTTGTTTTTTAAGAAAGTAAACTACCAAATTAAAATTTCTGACAAGATTATTTATTTTCACTCTTTGCCAACTCAGTTTTGGGTTCTAATTTAATTATATACACCAAAGTGACGATTACTGTTTAGTTTCGATCATGATCGTATTTTTGCGTAGACATATTCTCACATATATATGTTTCATTCGTGAAAATTTATCAACATAAGACCAATACTGCTGGAAAAAAAAATTGATATTGTTTTCAAGCCAAATGGTGGCAAAGTAATATAAATTTTTATATATTACAGAACAGCAATCAATTGTAGTCTTTGGCAACAATAAAAAAAATAGAACAAGAATGACAGAGGTGGTGTTATGACAAGCCTTAGGGACATTTCTTCCTGTAAAAACACATTAGCTATCCTTTTAAAATGACTAATAATTTTTTGCAACAACAACCTGCTACACACAAGTATTTATACAGAAAACATAAACAGTGTACCTTTTATCAGCCATTCACATCTTGCAATATTTTTGTATTTCGTTTCTCCATCTGTTATAACACCTGTTTTGTTCACAAATATTTTTCGGTTGTCAATGCAGGTATTGCAGCACACATTAAAGCTGAACAATAAAACCATTCCAAATATTGCAAGGCAATGGAAATCCATTTTGGTCATTCATGCTATGCAATACTGATACTGGTAGACATTTCAAATTATATTAGATTGTTAGCTAAATATATACAGAAAATAAATATTAAACTTTTTTTTAAGAAACATAAGTTACTAAAAAAGATTATAGCCAGATAAAGGTTTGTATGGTTAGATTTTCATGACCACAAAGTCATAAAATGTGATTGTGTTATTTGCTCCTAACACCTACTTTAATGTATGACATTTAGACTGGATAAACACATTAACTAGTCTGACTACAAAATTACTGAATTATGTAAGTGTCGACACCTTCATTGAAAAGATTAATTTTTGAATAAACTGTTAACTGAGAGTCTCATGGTATCGATGTGTAATAACAGGCTTTTGCTACATATTGAAACATATATATATATATGCATTCATACTAATAAAAACATTATAGCTTAAAATACTATGTATCATTTCATAACTTTTTTCTTTATTTTAAGCAAAAAAAAAAATTTCAATACTTAATATAATAAAAAAGCACAATTCTTTTTCAACTAGTAACTTAGAAAAAGAAAGGAATATTAAATATACATTAAAGTTTTAAAGTTTTAAATTGACTTTGTTAACTTAAGAGTTGATATTGGATACATATTCATATGCATTTATTATTTATAAGCCTAATGATAAAAAGACATGAAAATGAGAGATATGAAGTTCACTACAGGTGTGAATAGTAACTAATCACACTGTAACTTAACTATTATATAATTAACTTCTACCATGTTTTCACTGTTAATTTATACTTCTGTTTAAGTTGCTTATTTATTATATACATGTTTAACTTTCATTGAATTAAGTATTCTCTTGCCAATTACAACTCATTGCACTATTAATTGCGAAAGCCAAAATAATTAAATTTTTATGTTTTACCATAACTCTATATAAGTGAGTAAATATAAAGAGTAGAAAAACGTTTATCTTATACATTTTCTTGATCAGTGTTTCTAGTTATATGCAATGAAAGTAATTGCTCAACAAATTTCTGAAAAATCGTTTTAGTATGAACAGCTCATTGATGATGTTATCAAAATATATCACTGTAAATGCCTGCATAATCCAGTGGATTTTTCGACAGGGAATCCAACTAGTATAATAATGATACAAATGAGTAAAAAAATCGGATCTTGTGGTATGGTCTCAACTGGAGAAAAATAGATTATTATTGAGAAGGTATAATTCCCACAAGCATATATATATATATGCCCAATACTTTTATTCACAAAATTTGATTGCAAACTGACGTGCAGATTCTAAGAAATGGGGTTGTCAACCAAAAGGTTAAGATGAGGACAAAAATGAAGTTTTGAAATTTATGCAAATATGTATTAAGTCTATAAATATATAAATACTCAAAAATGTAGAATAAAACATGGCAAATCTATATTTATTTAAAAAATTTAATGCCAGACAAAAAATTAATTGTAGTAGGCCAACCACAACAATTTTCTCACACCAAAATTTCTCCCAAAAAAGTATTTGTAAAAAATATATAAGTATATATACTTCTTTCTTAAGCTCTATTAGTTGAGAAGTTTGAGAAGGGGAAAAAGAGAACAGAAAAGAAGGGTATGAAAGTGAATACAGCAAGGTGTTCAGTCATGATTAGTAGAAATAAAGTCAGTTGTGACCTTGTAGTTGGAGAATGGCCTTGTGGTAGTAACTCAGTAATTTCTGGTGAGACTGGTAAGCATTGGATACATAAGAAGTGCAATAGGATTGCAGGAAGCTTATTATCAAGGTGGCGCCGTAGATTAGTGGTTATAGCTCTCGTACTCTGTGCGGGAGACCGGGGTTCGATTCCTCTTGACGGCGATTCAACATGGGCGAGTGAATGTTACCATATCCCCGGGTTAACCCAAGCCATGTGAGGGAAATTGGGAAGATGGCACACTGTGTGGGCCGTTGGATGTTGCCAGGAGTTGTCTAGTAGAGCGCGGGCCCTAATTGGGTCTGCGTAGCTCAAAATGAGCATTAAATACTCTAGGACTCTTCATCTAAAGCCATGGCCCCTCCTGGAAATAATAGACAGGGTATATCCCTCGATATTTGTGAGGCTAGCCATGTAAAATATGCACATCTATCTATCTATCTATCTATCTATCTATTAAGAGCTGACATGCAGTTTGTATGTAAGTATTGCAAAAAGGTGACATTAGAATTATAGAAAACAAAGTTTTCCCTGCTTTATTGATATTTAATTATTATTTATTTTCCATTTATTTAAAGTCGATAAAATCAGATACAAGAAAGTAAAATAAAAAAGACCAAAAAGAAAAAAAATAACTACTACATAAAATAGCAAAGTTGCTATATTAAAATTGACTATATATCATTGTGCTAAATTACTTCTAAATAGCCAAGACCTTTGATAAATGTGACACAGAGACGGCACTTGCAGTTCAAAGATGAACTCTGAACTTTATTTGAGAATTCCTTTTCTGCAAATTTCACAGAGATGGGAAGCGAGCTCCACAATTGAGCACCAATTTGAGAAACGGTCTGCCTGCCAAATTTTGTAGTAAAAAACCTATTTTGAACGATAGAGCTGCAACTACGTAAATTATAAGGAGAATCAGTTCTGAAATTAAAGACAGTATTCATACAAGATGGGTTGAGATCATTGGCAGACAATGATATCTATGGACATATGGAATATAATTTTCTGTATAAACATGAAACTGAATTATCTTTTGTGCCCTGAAATGGATTTTATCAAGCCTTTTTATAATTTGTCGGATTGAAAAGCCCCATATTAGAGAACAATATCCGATTTCACACAATATAAAAGAATTAAATATCAGTTTTCTGCAACACTGACTCGTTAGAGAAAACACCTGTTAATGAGGTGATGTGTTGGGTAGTGAACTGTGTTGAAGAAGTATTACTTGCAGGATAGGAATTGCTTCAAAAAAAGTTAGACAGTTATATATACTTTCTTTGTCAATTAGCAGAGTCTTATTGATTGGGGTAAAAGATAGGTTGTATCAAGCGTGTGTTAGAAGTGTTATGTTGTATATATGGTAGTGAGACATGAGCAGTGATGCAGAAAAACTTGATTATAATATATTAGAAAGGAATGATATGAGACTTCATAGTTTCCGGGGCAAAGTCAAGAGGTAAACTTAGCAAAAGGTGATAAGGATATGCCTGATGAAGAGAATTTTTAGTTTAGAACTAACACAGTCTAGATCAGACTGGATATATTACCTGGAGTCACAAAGATTTTTCATTGAGAATTTCTCATGCAAATCTTTCAAATAAGAACTTGCAAAACTAGCTTGGAATCCCTTTAAATAAACGTTTGCCTGAATGCATTAAAACATTTTATTAAACTTTATTCAGGAAACTCTATAGGCCTGAGGTCATTGTATCCTATGATATCCTACCCCCAAACTTAACCCTAGACTTTTTGATACACAATATATAGCTATATAGAATGACTGGCTGATTAAAAATAAGAGAGATTCTCATTTGAATCTTGACTAGGTATAAAAGGGGGCACTGACAAATTTATTTCAAACCAAAAAAATGTAAGGCTTATCCTTAAAAATTTCTTCGACTTTTAGCTGTCTGTTGCCTTGTGTGTGTGGTCCTCCCTGCCCTCTTGCTAATAAAAAGGTTAGTTTTTGTTGAGAGGCCTAGAAAATAGATTTTTACACTTTAAAACAGCCTTTGTAGTTCTGCCTGAAACAACAAACAGAATAAGGTATTTTCCTGGAAATGAATAAGACAACAACACTTCTGACTTCACGTCTATTTCTTTCTCATTTTTTTGTGGTTGTTTTTGTTTTTTCGTTCGTCCATCACACTTTGCCCAGCATGTGTGGTATTATTTGCGGGTTGTCTTTGCAGGTAAAATTTAAAAAAAATTAAAAAACCGACCCTCGTATCCCGCAGCGCGGGTTCACTTTTTGGCAAAAAGCGTAAGTTGATTTGGCACTCTCTCCCCCGAACGACTACCCCAGTTTGGTTATTCGAATGCAAAACTAGAATTAAATCAAGAGATCCCTTATTTGAGTATTGGATAGTTTAAAAAAAGATTTTTTCTCTGACGTCATCGCTGTACGTTTCACGGATCAGTTTCTCTTTATAAAAAAACACAAAAAAACAATATTTTTTATAAACTCTTCTCTTCAATTAGTGTGCCTCTTCTCGAATAATGGTCTCCCCCCAAGAAATTTACGATAGCTTCTGCTTGACCCGACGAACGCATCCAAGCTCAGCTTTACAATGTTTATTTGAGAAATTTTACGAAACAGGAAAAAATCTGCAGCTACACAAATTAGTCTATATGAGTATAAAATTAATCTCAAACCCAGGGCATTTAACCCTTTTTTATAGGAGAATAAAGCGCGTTCCCCTCGTGTTATAAATCTAAAAAAAGTACAAGTCCATGTTTTATCGACATGGTTAGCAAATTACACCTTCATTATACTTTTGAAACATTTTCCACGTTTCTGAAAAAAATATATTGATGAAATATCCTACTTGAAAATACATTACTCTAAGCTCTAATAACCGCTCCTCCCCTCTTTATTCAACCCCCCCCCCTTCCCTCCCGGAATCCTCCGCTTATTAAGGCGGTTCCCCTATAAAAAAGCTATATCGCAGAGGATTGTCTTTTCTGAAGATACTTGATGAGGATATCATAGTATGTGACGGTACGACAAAATTAAGTCAAAAATTTCATTGATTGGTTGTCATGGTTACCCGTTGCTAGGAGAAGTATAGGCAAAATATGACATTTTGCTGCTCGACGCCTAACCAAATAACTGAATAACATGCGTTATTTCAAGCGCCTTTTTGGCCGCTTTTGTTCCTCAAGGGTCACGTGTATTGATTGAGCGAAGCGCATTTTCGCAAGTCTTCCAGAGAACTGATGCTATTTTTTTTGGACGACAGAAAGATAAAACAGGGCGAAACAGGCAATATCTCGACAAAATAACTGAAAGACAAAACTTCGATTTGAAAATCGGTTTCGTTTAAACACTAGGTGGTACTAATGCCTGCATCCACAGAAGAAATTGTAAAGCGTGGGTGCATCGATCTTGAGAATTCTTGTTTCGTGTGGATTCCGAACTTAAACGGCAAAAAACTTGTTTAAAGATTATTTTATGGACATTCTTGACTTGTGGATCGACAAAAGGTGTACGTCAGCACTATTTCGACCTGAAAAGCACCAAACACCTAAGGTCTTAAGTCTAATTGATGACGAGTAAACTCTGACGAGTTCACTTCGGAGGTTGCGTCGTTAAGACAGCTTTCTGAATGCGTGTGGAACACCACATTTAATATTCAGAACTGTCATATATTGTCTTAGGGAGGCCCTAAAGTATCATCTAGCTATTGCAAGGAATTAAACATCGACGGAGGGGCAAGAAAGCTGTCTAAAAATGCGAAAATGGTTGCTATGGGCGTTGCTATGCACTTATATTTGTGGTTGGTTGGAAAAACTGGCAGAATGCGCAATAAAAACCTAAATTTGTCATAAGCACTACTTGCCACGGTATTCTAAGATGAACTTGCTGTCAGAAAACAGCTAAATGACAATTCTTGAAATTTAGAAATTGTTTCTAGGGGAACCACCTTAACCCCCCTGCTTCGAGACCTTAGAGTAGCATCTTGCAAAAGAGGAGACGAGGTTGCTAAATAAAACATGTTTTCTTCCTGTAATGTCCTGTCTTGCTAAAGCAATTTTTTTAGTCTTGCGAGTGATTTGACAGCGCAGAATTTTTGATACTTTACGACAAAACAAACTTAAACAAATAACACACGAGACTAAAAATAGACACATGTGAATGTACAACCTCGATCCCAGGGCCTGTAGCGTTTTTTGATATGAGGATGAAACGCTTTTCATCTTCATATAAAAAACGCTACAGGCCCTGGGTTCGAGGTTGGTGAATGTAGGTTAAATAGAGGATAACGTTTATATCTTATTCTATTTTATCGTTTAGATCCTAACATTGCAAATATATGATTAAATAATAAGCAAATGGTTAAGACCTATCTACTAAATACGAAAAATATTTCTTTAAACACAAAAGCAATATTTTAGTCCTTTAAAGCCTATAAATGATGTCACTGCGGACCAGTTTTTATAGGTACGGAGATCAAGTTTACAATATTCAGCGCTAACAAAGCATTAAAACGCAGTTTAAAATGAATCATTAAAAAACATGCAATGCTGCTTGTCCCTTTTTAAAGTACGACATACAAACCCTCACGTCACGTCGTTCAGTAACTTTATATCCCCGAGCGATCGTTAATTTTTACTATGCGGCTGTTTGTCAAATTCTATCAATAAAACTTTATTAAGAGGTTAGACTGACTCCTGAGAATGATAGTAACGCAGTCTTAAAGTAACATGGCTACGAGCAATACTTTTCTAATGGACAACCGAGACCTGCTCAACCGTTAGACTCTGAGGGACGCAAAGTGGCGGGGACAAAGTAACAACATAAAGTCTAATGGTCATTACTCGTGGTCACTCAACTTTGAGATATAAGAAAGACAGAATCATATGAAAGAAAATTTTCCATCTAGGAAAGCTCAAGTTCAGATAGCAGGTGTCAAGAAATTGGGCTCAAAGACGAAAAATTGTCAGCGAAAAAGAATAGAAATTTCTAACCTCTTTCTCTGGAAATCTCGGGTTGTTTGAAAAACAGGTGCAGAATCTAGGGATTAAACGAGGATACATTCTCATAATCTTGCGTTTAGTCCAATAGTGCTGCATGTTGCATCAAAAATGGCTAATTAAATATTTCTATATATTAAAAAAGAACATCAATACAAAAAAACAGCAAAAACATTTTACAATTATAAATTTATAGTATTTTTGCTGATAACGTGGTATAAATTATATCTATTCAATAATAAAGTAGGAATGTGACAATGACAGCTGGGAGAAGCAAATTGGATCAGAAAAAAGATTAATTCTTCGTCGTTAAGGTTGACGCAATAAAACGTTAACATCGACATGATTGTTTTTTGTTTTGACTCGCAATGTGCAATGCTTTTTTTTATCCCCGCACTGGCTCGGCAAAGTGATATTATATGAATGGAGTCAACCAATCCCGAATCTAGAAAACGAAACACCTCGCCTGGGCGGGCAGGTCATATTATGTCAAATAGTCAAGTAGTGATCTGCAATTATGCGAGCTGTTTAATTAAAAAGATAAACTTGTAGTAGCTATACTAAAAACACCCTCCTACGTTCTAGCACAAACCAATGTCAGGACAAAATTTCATTGGCGCGAAGTATGTCCTCACAATATACTCATACACTTTTGGTTCCAGCAAATCCACTGCCGTTTGACATTCCGAAACCTCCGCAGGCGTTGGCAACAATGCACAAAGCTTCCCAATCTCTTCTTTCACAAACATCTGCGTCGAAGTGTCTTCAAACATACCCTGGATAATCACGAGTATCATTTCACACAAAGCGCAGTTACTGATACCTTTCAACTGGGCTGGTAAGTGTTGCTGCGATTTTCGGAATATTTCTTCCAACACCTTTTTCAGATACTTCTTGTCCATCCCGGCAGTACGCGAGGAGTTGCAGAAGCCAATTGTTGAACATACCACATCAGGATCCGCGAGGAATTCATCCAATATGTTGAGTAATTGTTCACCGTAAGTTGTCACCACCTCCACACACTAGAAATAAAAAATACTCACTTTATTTTACTTATAAGCATAAACACACCTTTGATATACATACTTTTTTAGCTCAAATACACTGTTGTAACACCGGAATGCCATGCTTCGATTCACTGAGAACACGATTTCAGCACTTCCAATAAAACATTCAAATACTTCACCATTAACCAGCCATAATGAGCCAAGTGCTACCTCCTGACATTTGCTAAAGGTTTTCACGTCTAGGACAGCGTTTACATGAGATAAAATTAAACCTCCGGCGAAATGAAATTATAAAGAGCAGTGAAAAGAGCAACAGTTTACAAGATTTTCCCATTTCGTGTTGTATTTCATTTTAGGGATGATTCATAAAAAATGTCTCATTGTCTAGACAACAGAAATAAACTTACCTGAGATTTTAAACTAGGAGGTAAAAGTTTACAACCATCTTTCAAAGCTGACAAAACTTCTGTCCGAGTTGAATTACTTGATATCAGCTGATGAATGGCAGTGATAAACAACTTGCATTTATCGCAAATCCCATCAAGAGGTTTGGGCTCGAACTTCACAAAGTCCTCTGTGTGAAACTGGGACCCATGACTACCAGCCAAGAAAGACAAAATAAGCATTGATATGACTAAAATCATCTTTGCTGCCTTTTATTCCTTTTTATATCTAAATATAAAATGTTGTTATGACATGTTTTGATTTTGCATCCAGACCATGCAAGCATATTTTGGTACGTTGAAAAGATCACACTAATTTAATGTACACTCTTTCTTTATCAGCATAAGGCTTGTAATACTTAACCTTACATTAAAAAAAAATAAGAATTCTTCCCTTCCATTTCTCTCCAAATCAAGTTGAAGGAATGCAGTTACACAAAGGAATACATAAAAAAATAGTGATTTTAATTCCATTTTACCCGAACGCTTATAAACAAAAAAGTGTATCAAATTAACCAAAAATAAAATCATCACTGAAATTCGTGAAACGTTTTTTTTAAAATGAGGAGTGTTGATAAAAAACTTAATCGTTTATTCTACCTACAAAGATGCCTGCGCTTATACAAAACATATCAAGATAAATTTTTGTATCAAATATTTTTTCTTTTGGCTGGTCTACAAAGGATTGCAGAATCACTTTAAAAACAAGTAGATTGTCATGACAATGGAAATAACCATGTAGTTTTTATACATTAAGAAATAAGAAGTTTGAAGGACGTTGTATTCACATTTCTATGAACCAGAATATCAGAAATGTAAAAATGTAAAAATACAATGTTTAAAAAAAATTAATATTTGTGTGCTCAATATTAGCAAAAATGTTTTTCAAACTTTGTTCCTCTTCCTCCGTCTTTGCCAATGAGTCATATCCAATCTTAAAATCAACATCCCACAATGCTTCTTTCTCCAAGCGATATTCATCGGTTTCATCTGAGCAGTTACTGCTGTCGTAATCTGGGATTCGTATAACATCATCTGTAAACAGGTGATCAATAGATTTAGTTAAAGACTCTCCTGTTAAAATATTTTCAATAGAATCAACTCCCATGTTTTCATTTTCCATAACATTCTCATTTTCATTTATATCCACAGGATGTTTAGACAAATCAAGATATTGCTTGTGTCGTATGTCTTTAATTCGCCCATAGGTGGTAACTCTAACAACTCATTTTCATCTAACGTCTTCCATCTTGCCGATGAAGTATCACTGGATTTGTTTTCATGTTGCATTGGTTTTAATTTTTGGAGTATGTCATAAGACTTCTTGAAGTTAGCACTATCGTCAAGATAAATCCTTTTAGTTACCTCGTCAACACTTTGAGTGCTTTGCAACGAATCTGTAACTGTCATGAAAACGCCCAACAAACCAGTAAAGTTGTTATTTGGATTATTTTCATCCCTTAGCATCACTCTCAAAATCTGAAACCCAAAATGGCTAGGACACCTTACAAGGCTTGGCATGAAGTGTTTCAGTGATAGTTTATCTATTTTATACAGCATGTACATTGATATCAAATAAGAATTGTGGAGGTCTTCAGTTTTGCTCGTTTTAAATCTCAAAGACAATGCCACTGACAATAGAGCTACAAATGAAGAAAACTGTTTAGTCAGAACAGCAAATAATGGCTTCCAGAATTCAACAAGAATATCAATTTTGGAGAAAATATCATCATCAGCATCAACACGAAATTTATAATATTTCATTCCCAGTGAACGCAAGATATCTTGATCTGGTACAAAGTTTCCTTCAGCAAGAAAATGAGAAATAAAGATTTTAAGGTTGCCATTGTGGAGATTTTTTGATAGACATTTAGAGATATCAGTACATTGATCAAAACATTTCTTTTCATTTTTTTTTCTTAGCTTGAAGTTTTCATCCTTTTTTGATTCATCACTGTTTACATGAATTATTAGTGCAACATAATTAGCCAGACCCTCCTTAATTCCAGCATGTTGAGCATTAAACTTTTCTTCCATTATCACGAGGTCTCCTCCCAATAATTTTCTTCAAGCCACGTTAAAGCAACCATCAAACCAGATTGCAGTACTTCTACACCAGGGAGTTGCGAATGAGTTGCTTGATGACGGAAGATCTACTAACCAATCAGGGATGTTAATTTTATCTGCTATTAACTGCACTGATTGTGCATATAAACCTGTCTGCAGCTGATCTGTTATGCCATTCACAAAACGAACAAGAGCCATTGCAATGCTTAAACGCAGGTGGTCATCAGTATCACTATGTTGGACACTCACTAAATAGGATGCAATTAAGCTGGCTGTTAACTCCACTGACACTGGTAATGCACCAACACGTAATCTACTTCTCCATGCATTTACCATGTGTACACCATTTTTAAGCATGTTTATGTCATCAAAACTATACAAAAGTTTTCGGACTTGTTGCCATTCTTCCCAAGAAGACCACGCCGTTTCACGGGATTCCATCTTATAATTATCTAAAGAGCAAAAGGTGCAGAAAGGTACAAAATATAATACTGCCTAATTTGACCTGCTCCAAAGTACAAAATACATGGGAGTGGGACATTACATTTTAACTTTCTTCCAGACCTTAGAAAAACCCTTCAACCCTGTTTAACTTTTAACTTCTTAACATTCAGAGTTTTAAGGACTCTTTCATGCTAAAATTGAAAAGATTTACCTAACATTTACCCTATAGCTTCTTTTATTTATTTTTTCACAAAGGGCCCCAAACACCAAGCTGGCTGGGCCAGGAATTTTACATAGCTGTATTGGCATATTTGGCATTTGTTATATTATATATACTGAAAAAAGAACACCAAATTATTATTTGAATATCCAGGAGAATTAAAAACCTGAATTTTGCAAAATTAAAAGGCCTTGATAACACGTGAACTAAACACTTAGAATTTTATAATACATCTAGCCATAACTATGACTATAACCCATCTTATTAAAACAGCTTTGCCAAAATGCCAGTGAAAGGGGCAATTATTTGCACATGGACAAAAAATGTATTAGTCAAAACGTTCTAGTTGCTTTAGACATTCACGTAATGTGGATGGTATACACTAGCTAACTTCAATCCTTCCATCAAAAACAAAGAATTGCAGATTATTCTACAGAACAAAGGTGCTGATAAGTCACAAACGCCCGCATAATAAGGGAGAGCTCAGACCAATTTTTTAATATAATTCCCAGGGTTCTTCTGAAAATTCCCACACTTTCCGGAAGGCAACCTCGATCCCAGGGCCTGTAGCGTTTTTTGATATGAGGATGAAACGCGTACGAGGCCCTGGTACAACAGACTTACTCAACCAATGAGATTGCGTGTACGGCTTTTTTAAATTATGTTAAAAAGATAATTAATGCAGAAGTTTTTTTGCAAGCACTGCATTTTTTTATCAACAACAAATATGGCAATAAGCATTACGAAGATTTTGGTTACTTGTTTATGAAGAAAATATTTATATTCACGTTATTTTTGACTTCCTTGCATCGTTTACAAATTTATCAAAGCTGTTCAAAATTTTTAAACACTACTTTTGTTTCCTTACTGATGGTGAAAAAGGCGACAACTCAAATGGAATAGTGCGACGAACATCCTGTCCTGCGACCTTGTTGGGACACAATACTTAATTTAAAAAAAACTGAAAATTTTATTTTTGTTTTCATATGCTAAAAAGTAAAGAAAAACTTCGTACAGATAAAACTCTGTAGTGTGTAAGCTGACTAACTGGCTAGATGCTGTTGGCTTAAAGATGCACAAACACAACAATGACAACCATTTTTTCTTAAAATGCCACATGTGTCAAGAGATATCTTTTAACAAGCTTTTGGGACAAAATACTAGCTAAAATATTGAAAAATAAATGAAAATAAATTAGGGAATAAAGTATATATATATAAATAAAAATAAATATATATATATATACAAGAAATCACAACTATATAACATATTGTTTTTAAGCAATGAGAAAGAAAATATCACAACACATAAAGTTTATGGTGGGTGTGTTGAAGTACGTAGGCTTCATGCTGAAACAAACTTAAAACGGTTTAGTGAAATTTTCGGAAGTATTGGAACCTCAAATATCGCAATTATGCAAACTAATACTGTCGTAAATGTGAAAGACAATTAAAGATTTTCCGCCAGATTGCTCAAATAAGCTTTCAGAAAAATTACATTGTAAAGAGCGTTATATCATCACCAAAAACTCATTAATGTCATTTTGTTTTAAACACCTAGTGCTGATATTATGTCCAGTATAATATAATCTTGCCAATGCTTTTTGCCCTGACCGTCCAAATTGCTGCATATATATAAATTCAATGGTCTTCAATGGTACTTGGTGGACTTATATGGTAGATTTGTTTGATAATGGTGCATAAACTCCTATGCCAAGAGCAGAGGTTGCTATAATAACCCAAACGTCAGATCTTCTTTTGCAACTTCAAGAAGAATTTGGTTTTATATGGTCTTTGTTTGTGGTGTGTGAAGTTGCACAATTGAACAATTGCTAGATGTTGCTATGTTTTTAATGTATATATACTTGTTTGTTTAATATGTTATTTTTATAACCTTAATCTGCAATATTTCTTCCTTGCCAGCTTTGACATTTTTTGATAAATTTCTAATTTCATTAAATTTTGTTCTCTTTCACTCAAAATTGCCCCAATAATGACCATCCAATACAAATGATGACAACACATCTTCTATTTTATTGTTAAGACAGAGATCCTCGAACAACATCTGTACAGCATTCTTCTCAAAGATTAAACCACGTAAAATTTATCAAGTCATTCCTATAGATGAATTCCGTTGTTTAGATTTTCAGCGGTAAGCTCTTTCGGCTTTGGCATTTGCGTGGCAGGAAAAAAGATGGGGGCGCTAGGTGAAGCAAAGTAATTATCAGTTCATTTCTTCACACAAAGGCATTCTTATGACTTTTAATGAATTCAAATAAATCAGAAGGCATCAACCTACACTCGATAATAGTTTATAACCCCAACGATGTCCCCGTTAGAAGAAATCCACAGTAAAAGACCTTTCTTCACCAAATCCTAGTAGCATCTTTTTTCCTGCCACGCAAATGCCAGAGCCAAGGAGCTTACCGCTAAAAAGTAAACAAATGACGTCACTACATCTTCAGGAAAATTCACTTGATCTTTAATAATTGCATTTGGTAGCTAGCTAACAGTGGAAAAATTAAAGATTTTCCATATGCTTTTGATAAAAGTCCAATGACGTCCTTGTCCTCATACTATTGACTCTAAACATTTGACTTGTTATGGTCAGGAAAATTTCGGCCCTCTAAAGATCTCTGAATTTTCTCCAACATTGCTAAGTGGTGTCCATCCTTTCATCTGTTATTTTTGCAGCTGGTGTAATTATTCTATAATATTTATAAGTGCTGTAGTTTTTACTACATGTATGATACACCACAAAATGACTAGAAAGTCACTAAGGGTTGTATCTATTCTGGAATTGTACGGTGTATAGCTATAGGTACCTCTAGCTACAAAAACCCAGCAAAACACTTTACAAATTCACGCCATTAAAACACCATCTTTGATTGAAACGTCACGCATATACATTACTTTTCTCTGCATGCTTAATTTTGGGCGAATTTTAAGTCTGTTGTACCAGGGCCTCGTACGCGTTTCATCCTCATATCAAAAAACGCTACAGGCCCTGGGATCGAGGTTGTCCAGAAGGCTGACTAAATTATTCTCAAAATACAAAACATCACTTTCAAGTTTGTTGACCTAGCTTTATTAACCATATATTTATTATATCAAAACAGCTTCTTAGACTTTTGACAAGTTGTTTGTGGTACCATTGGTAGTAAATCAGCCATTATGATTTGTGTCAAAGTTATCTGCTGGAGCAATGTAATACCAGCTTTGATGTCGTACTGTTAATACCATTAGGATAGGCATGTTAAACCCACGCGGCTCTTGTTAACAAAAATTCTATGCTTTTTTTACCTTAGTAAGTTCCTGCAGCGTTCCAAGATACAACATTGGTGCTGTGGTATAATCATAAACAATCTAAAAGTCATGGTTTTTCCTAACTATCATTTTCTCTTTTTAAGATCAGGTTTTAATTATTTCAAAAAGTAAGTTGCTTTTTAACTTGATTTTTATTATCATTGTGGTCTGTTCTTTCTTGCCTGTGTGCGCATGTCCATTGTTTTAGACCCAAAATCAAAACAATACGTCACACTGCAACTCGTCTATATACTGGCCTGTGATTGGCTTAAAACAGTATCATGTGAAAACATGTCCTTGATAATGTGACCTTAAACACTTTAGAACTGCCTTTGGGATTATGCTCTGAAAACCATTGGCAGGGTGGGTATATCCCTTGAAATTAGTGCGGCTAACTACATAAAATATAAATCACTACTGCATACCTTACCAACTACTTCCTATCCATAACATATCAAAACTAAAAAACATTATATAGCTAGCTCTTTGAGGATACTGTGAAAACTCAGGACAATGCTCAGTGTGTATAGCTAGCTAGCCAGCAATTATGATATATTACCATATCAAACTTTCTATCAAAAGCACAAAACAATAGCCCCGGGTTAACCCAAGCCATGTGAGGGAAATTGGGGAGATGGCACACTGTCTGGGCCATTGGATGTTGCCGGGAGTTGTCTAGAGTATAGCCCCTAATTGGGTCTACGTGCTCAAAATGAGCATTAAATACTCTAGGATTCCCCATCTAAGCCATGGCCCCTCATGGAAATAATAGACAGGGTATATTTGTGGGGCTAGCCATGTTAAATATGCGCATCTCATCTCTCTCTCAACAAAATGGCAAACATCACTATTCACTTTCGATTTTGCTCCCAAGGGAAATTCACGTGACGGGAAAAACTGGGTTATCGGAGCAGAACTTCGGAATGACGCATGATCTCCTGCTGGAGACCACGTTTAAAAGTGAGAATAATGTACACAGGATTTCGTGTACGGTCCATGGGCCTATTTATTAAAAAAACTTTCTCCTAGGTTTAAATGGGAAACAAAAGAGACAATTATACAACATAGTTAAAGTTTGCATTCCACGAAGCAAAATTTACAATTTTTTCATCCTCGAAGTTATCATACTTACTACGAGGTAATGATAACTTGCCACCCTCGTCCCTAGGGTTTTTTGTCTTAAACCCTGGAGACAAGGTGGATAACTTGCCACAAACGACTGCGAAATAGTTGGTGTATTCGCACAAAAAACCCTGGGGACAAGGGTGGGTGTATTCGTTATCAACTTCTTTGCAAGGGATTTTATCGATGTAATATTTGATGATGTTTAGATCACCAAGGTCTATCGGAAAGGATTGATCTGTAAATCAAATTGTTGGAAAGAAAAAAAAAAGAATTGGACCTTTCGATGGGCATCGTTGCTTCCTGACTTTCGTAAATAATGGCAGTTTCAATCTTAAAAAACAAGGTCATCCGAATTCACCCTTGATTATACTCCATACATTCAACATTATGATGTAATCCCCATTTTGTGCGCTGAAATTGGGACCACCAAGCATCGATTCTTTGATTTAAATGCGGAAACCCACAGACTTATCACCTGCAATGACACAAACATCTCATTACCACAAATCAGTTTGCACAATTCTCAGAATTATCGAAAATTTGATCCACCGCTGATATACTTCCTTGCTCAGTTTTTTGCGGCAAGATCTTTAAACATTTTTTTACGTATTTAAACATTTTTTTACGGATTTAAACATTATTTTCATGCACTTCTCTCGAACACCGTTGAATACTGTTGTTGAGTTATTTCACCGATAGTTGTAGAACACCCAGTATAATTTTTTTAACCACCAGGAAATCGGACTAGTTAAGGTGGGAAAAATTACGTTTGAGAGAAACTGAATTTGTTATATCCTCAAAGAAAGCTAGTCTACCGGATATTATCTTCTATATAAAAACACATTTCAAAACACGGTGTGACATTATAAACGTGAAAAATAGATAAATTATGAAAAGTTTATTAAATGCCCCCTCCTTTTTGGTCCAGCGAGAAGAGGAGGGAGGGCAGGGGTGCAGACCATTCTCACTATATTTACGGCATCACAGCTATCACAGCTCACAATAAATTCATGTGATTTTTACATGGATACAGCCTAAGGAAAAACAAAACAAGATGGCGCGGAACAACGTGCTTGACAAAAATTTAATCGAACAATATATGAATGTTACTGGTACTGACGAAACCGTTGCCAAAAGTATGCTTGAGGCATTTGAAGGAAATTTAGAGTCAGCTGTAAATATGTATCTAGAAGGTTCGCCTGCTATCAGCTCTAAAAAATATACTTCGAACCTTAAAAGCACAGCTTCATCATCATCATCAGCAGTGAGCACAACATCTTCCTCCGGGACAAGCTCTTCTACAATAAAAGGTGAAACTAACTTAAACGCAAGGTTAGCTACTTATTTTTGTCTTTTAACAATAAAAAGCTAATTTATTATAACATTATGTTTTCCGTGAAAGTTAATTCTTACGAGGGTGCCGACTCGCCAAAAACGCTGTATATGTGAGGGCGACCACAGGCGTTTTTTCTGTTTTTTTTCAGGGTTTTCGTCTGTAATAACGCCCGGACCAGTCCGAAAGCGCCCTAATTGCACCCGAAATGCAACGTGGGGGCGAGCTCATTGTTCTCATTTAAATTTTGTCGAGAAGAAGGAATGTGCTAGTGCTATTTTGTCGTCGTACTTACAGTTTATTATTTGTGGGCTTTTATTACAGCTATTTATCGAATAAATGATATAAAAAACAGTCTTTCACTACCACTGCTTGGCATAAATTATACATCGAAATAAATGTTTAAAAAATGTTGTTTCGGGTTGATTTGGGTTTCTCCGGGCGAAATTTTAAGTTTTTTCTAAAACGCCGGAAGTCGTCCGACAGCCCGTGGTTTTTGCGGCATTTCCGGCGAGTCGGCACCCTTGTTAATTCTTAGAAAGAAAGCAGACTTCCATTCTCGGATCCGGGTTAACATTATCAAATTTTGAAAAAGAAAACAAGGAACTTTTAAGAAAAATGAGTGGCATATTTGGATTTATCAGCAAAAATTACATAACATAGGAAATTTAGAGTACCAAAAGATTATTAGAACAGGATTTATTGTAATTTAAAGTTTTTAAATTTTATAAGAGTTTGACCATAATATCTAACTGCAGTGAAAATCTTTCACTGCAGTTAATTTGTGTGGTCATTTCTTCATAAAACATTAAAAGTTTGGCTACTAATAGAGGCAGTTGTACTTAGTGTATAAACTTGAAAATTTTCATATTTCCATAAATTTTGGTGCTGAATTTAAATATGTTGGTCATTTTTGTTGAAAATGATCAGAAAATTTCAAGCATGTTAACCCGGATCCGAGAATTACAGGTCACTTTGTCTGGAAGATTATTCCACACTTTTACAACAGGAAAGCTTTTTTGCCAAATTCCGTGTTCACCAAGGTAAGGGGGACGTCACAAATATTTGGTGTTAGAGTCACCCGACCGACCCTATTTTTTGATCGAAATTTTTGATATACTGAGTCGGAAAAGCTAGAATGACAAAAAAATGTTATACGCTTGTTGTCTCCCCACAGCCATTACTCACCATTATTATTGTACGATCCAATATTTACGTGCATATAAACATCTCCAATACATTAGTTTTTTCATAGCACCCCAGAGATCCCCTAAATTTGAAGTTTTAAAATGGCCGCTTAAATAGGCTGTATCACGTGACGTGACATCCTAACTAGGATGCAGTACAGCTTAAATAGACTATCACTACGATGAACCATTGTTTCCAATCCATATCGTTTGAACCTGGGGTGCTGGAAATACCATTCTTTTTTTATAATGTAGTGGTCAAACTGACGATGAAAGAGCTGCAGCAGTGATTCTGCTAAAATTAACTTTTTTCGTGAAATCACGGAAAAAAAAATTCTACCTCCTAATTTAGATGTATGTCACCTAATAAAGCTGTATGATACAACTTATTTAGGAGATCTCCAAATTAAGATATCAGCTTAGTTAAGAGGATTTCCCTGACTGATGAATCTGATTTTAGAGCTATTCTTGTTTGGTGATTGTGGCAGTTTTTTTGCCAAAAGGAATTTTAAGTGCATGTAATCAGGAGCAAGTGATACTGTACATGGCTTTGAAAACTAACACAGCATTATTTTTGATGAGTATTATTTAATGAATATTCCCTCTCTTTCTCAAGAAAGGTACAGACACATTTTTTTTTTTGGCCCATGCCGAAGAGCTAGTTGAAATATGACAGTTGAAGCATGAAGTTGATAGTTCAAGCATGACAAGTGCATTAATTTATAGGTTTTTGGTGTACAGTGGCGTATCCAGAGGTTAGTTTGGGCACACCGCAAGCGAAGTGCGAGAGATTGAAAATCAGCTGGGGTCTGGGAGGCACTGTAAGCCCCCCAGACAATTTTTTGGTTAAAATTACATTCTTGTGAGCTAATTAAAACGTGTATTACTGACTTTAAGATCCTAAACAATGTCACTAATTTAACGTGTTTAACATTGGATGTATACTACAAGGTTTATATGACAGATACGTAGTTAGAGTCAGTATTGATGCTACATGCTAACACTCCAAGCTCTGCCGTATTTTGTTGGATTGCGATCGAACTGGCGGCCCCATTTGGTACTTTGCCACAGGAAGCCTGACACCCCATAGGGGCCAGGGCAATGCTAAACCAGTCCGCGTAATCTAACTCAACAACGAGGGAGTGCGCACCCATGCAAGCTAATTAAATCGCCAGAACACGGGAGAGCTTTGACCACCGAGAAACACAGTTTCTCCTTACAGACGAACTACAGTATTCCTTTGTCTCTTATATATAAAATAAAATGCAAAAATTCAGGCTTAATGTGATTTCTTATACGCCGTTCATGCCCGGTGGAAGCACTACGGCAATGCCGGCTTTGGCCGCAGGACTTTTTTGCTGCCAAGATATGTTTTTTTTCACTTTATAGAAGAATAAATATATTGACAAAATTTTATTTTGGAAATTCGTTTTCAATATTTTTCTTTTACACATCACATAAAATGCGCGTTATTTAAACAAATCACAAGGGGTTGTTAGGGGTTTGTCGGAATATCAAAGAATTTCGTTTCAAAAAGATATACGAACAAGAAATTGAATAATGGTGAAATTATCATCTGCTTCAGAAATAGGAAATATACAAAAGTTATAACAAAACAATAAATTTATAAAGTCTATTTATTTGAGGCCAGAGCATATTGTAAACAAAATAATAAAACAAAAGGATAAATGGGAAATCATTGCATTGCATTCGAAAAAAAACACTTTCGTTTGTTTTGTTCGTGGACGTTTGTTCGCTTGTTGATGGTGAAGTAAAAACTAAATTATGTGAATGTGAATTTAATTTTTTAATCATGGCGAAAAGAAAGTTTGAAGGCGTTCCAGAAGTTGGTGAAAGTCCAAATCAACCTAAACAGTTTCGTTTTCCAGATCGTAAATTTGGAAGTTCGAAAATCGTTACAAGACCTTTCTTGAAGACATGGTTTGAAAAATTCCCTTGGCTACATTACGATGAGTCCAATGATCGTGCATTTTGTCACACATGTATCACTGCATATAACAAGGGACATATGATAACAGCTGATGACACAACTAAATCTGCATTTATATCTTCTGGCTACACTAACTGGAAGGACGCTCTCACTAAAAAACGAGGTTTTGCTCTACATGAACAGTCGAAATGCCATAGACATGCAGTCACGTGTGTAGTTACCATACCTTCAACCACAGTGGATGTCGGTGAACTGCTTAGCGAAAAACACTCAGAGGTAAAAGCAGCCGCTCGTCAAGCCTTGCTAAAGATCCTGTCAAGCATACGATTTCTGGCACGCCAAGCGTTACCAATGCGTGGAGACGGTAATGGAGAACTTAATTCCAACGCGAATCAACTTTATCGGCTACGCGGAGAAGACGAACATTCCTTGTTGGAGTGGGTTAAACGTAAAGGGAGTAACTATACAAGTCACGATGTATCGAACACTGAACAACTTGTTTTATGCATAAGGTTGGTAGATGACAATTTGAATGCCCATGAAGAATTCATTGAGCTGCATTCATTAGAGGTCACCAATGCTGATACTATCGTTGCCGTGATTAAAGATATATTGCTGCGTATGAACATTTCTTTGAACAAATGCCGTAGCCAATGTTATGATGGATGTTCGACAATGAAGGGACAGAAATCTGGAGTCGCAAAGCAGATCAAAGACATCGAGGAGAAAGCTTTATTTACTCATTGCTACACACACTCACTCAACTTGGCAGTAGGTGACGCAATAAACAACAGTAAAGTGATGAAGGATGCTCTCGAAACGACATTTGAAATTACAAAGCTTATTAAAAAATCACCAAAGAGAGACGCCAAACTTGATGCCATCAAGAAGGAAGCTGTAACCATCAACTCCGACGAGAATCGAATTGAAACTATAACGTTGTTATGTCCAACTCGCTGGACAGTTCGTGCCAAATCCTTAGGAAGCATATTGAGCAATTACACATATCTAAAGGAACTTTGGGAGTGGGCTGTTAATAATTGTTCAGATACCAAAATGAAAGCTCGCATCCGGGGTGTTGATGCTTACATGAGAACATTCGACTATGTTTTTGGTGTTTATTTGGGAGAACTTATCTTGTCTCATAGTGACAATTTAAGTAAAACGCTTCAAAGTTCTACTCTATCAGCTGTACAGGGTCAAGATTGTGCCAATTTGACTATCAAAGTATTGGAAAAATTGAGAAGCGAGGAAAATATCGATCTTTTCTGGGAGAATGTCAGCTCAAAAGCCAAATCATTGGACGTGGATGAACCGAAACTTCCAAGAAAACGCGGTGCTCCGAAGAGGTTAGAAGATTTCCATGGTTATGGACCTGCCAAGCCAACTCAACTTGATAAACCAAAAGATCTCTACCGCAAGCACTATTACGAAGCCCTGGATCATGTTGTGAATTGCATCAAAGAAAGATTCAACCAAGAAGACTATCGAAAATATGCTGCGTTGCAAGAGCTTATTCTCAAAGCTGCCAGAAAACAGCCGTTCTCTACCGAGTTGGAGGAGGTGCTACAGTTTTACAACAGCGATTTCGATGGATCTCTTTTGAAGTCACAGTTAACAATGTTCGAGGAAGACTTTCCCAAAATTACTTCAGATGTAAATTTCACTGATGTGGTGAAGTATTTGAAAAGTCTTCATGTTGGCAAAAAAACACTTTTCTCTGAAGTATTTCGTCTCGCAAAATTAATTCTGGTTTGCCCAGCGACAAATGCCACAAGTGAACGGTCGTTTAGTGCACTGCGCCGTGCCAAAATGTACCTGCAAAGTACAGTGACCCAAAAACGTCTGAATCATATCATGATGTTACACGTACATAAAGATCGAACTGATGTGTTAGATCTCGTTGATGTTGCTAATATTTTTGTGAGTGGATCCGAGCACCGTCTTTCAATTTTCGGTAAATTTCAAGAAACTGACAAAAGAAAAGCAAACATTCTTGTAAAAACAAAAGGAACACAAGTATCTTTTTAGCAATTATTTTAGTTTTTAGTTTGCCCCCTAAAACCCCTAAAACCCCCACTTACAGCGCTCGCTACACCGATATGAACTTTGCACTGCTTCCCCCGGGCCTGCCGTTAAATGATTACAGTAAAGGTTTTTTTTTATGGATTAAATACAGTACTGTGAAAAGGTTTGTTAACATGGTGGTTCGTGTTTATTTCATGTTACGCACTAACCACGATAGCCCACAATGCGTATTTTTTTAACAATCGTGGACCTCAGGATCATGTTTCGTGGACTACACGAACAAAAATTAAACATTACACCGTGGCGTCCACGATAGATAACTTCTATTGTAAAACAACAAAGACCGTATTACTTTATCAATTAAATCAAAAACCGACGGCAAAAAAATAAATTAACACTTGTTGTTTTAATTCGTTGTCATAAATCTAGCTATATAATAGATTTTAATCGTTCGTGAATCAAAATGCGATGTAAGAAAAAATTTCTATCGCCGTTCTTCTTTCTTAAACTTTTAAAACGCGATCTAAAACAGCATTTCTATCGCCGCTTTTCGTTCTTAAACTTTTAAAATGCAATCTAAGAAAGCATTTCTATCGCCGCTTTTCGTTTATAAACTTTTAAAATGCGATCTAAAAAAACATTTCTATTGCCGCTTTTCGTTTATAAACTTTTAAATTGCGATCTAAAAGAGCATTTCTATCGTCGCTATTCGTTTTTAAACTTTTAAAATGCGATCTTAAAAAACATTTCTATCGCCGCTTTTCGTTTATAAACTTTTAAAATGCGATCTAAAAGAGCATTTCTATCGCCGCTATTCGTTTTTAAACTTTTAAAATGCGATCTAAAAAACATTTCTATTGCCGCTTTTCGTTTATCAACTTTTAAAATGCGATCGAAAAAAATATTTCTATCACCGCTTTTCGTTTATAAACTTTTAAAATGCGATCTTAAGAAACATTTCTATCGCCGCTTTTCGTTTTTAAACTTTTAAAATGCGATCTAAAAAAGCATTTCTATCGCCACTTTTCGTTTATATACTTTTAAAATGCGATCGTAAAAAACATTTCTATCGCCGCAGACAAATTTAACTTTTCTAGACAAATGACATTTCGTAAAAATACAATCTACTATGCTTTTTTAACTTGATAAAACTTGAAACAAACAAATTAACTTTAATTAAAGACTTTTTTGAAAAGAAAAAAACAAACTTATACTAGCTATAAAAATCGTGGAGCTCGCGAAAAAAATCGTGGGACACACGATCCTTCGTGGAGATAATAATATTAGCGTGGTGGCCACGATAGAATGTTTGAATGTTTGTTATACATAAAGACCACAATTTTATCGTGGTTCGTGTGCACCACGCTCGTTACACGAACACGATGTTAACAAACCTTTTCACAGTACTGTAAGAAAACCTCTTTTCAACCACTTTTCAATAATTTGGGCACTTAGGTTGGGCGCCTAAACCGGTATACCGGCGTCTAAAACCCTCTGGATTCGCCACTGGTGTGAGGTGTTAAACAAGATGCAATGGTTCTAATTTTAGAATATTTAATAAGGATTTTTCTATTAATGTAAATAATTATTGCTATTTTTGATTAAATATTACCCCAAGATATTTAACTTTTTTTGCTCATCTTCAAAGAAATACGCATGTAGTTGATTGTTTTGTTCTCAACTTTTCTTAACTGGCTGTGTTTGCCTAAAAAAGTAGTTTCAGTTTTGCCCGTATTAATAGTCATTTTGTTATCATTCAGCCAGTTATTTACTTGCTAAAATTCTAACTCGACAAGGGTATCCAAGTTTTTATGAGATGACATATAATTATTGTATCATCTGAATAAGATGGTGGTAATTTGAATTGATGACAGATCATTGTACAAAAGAAAAAGCAGGCAGCAACACAGATCCCTGCGGTCTCCCCAAAAGTGTCTTCATGAAGCAGATCTAATCCTGTGTTGTTTACAACAGTCAGCTGTATTTGGCCCATCAAGTAGGACTCAAACCAGTCAAACACAAACACTAGTTTTTTAACAAAATTTTATAATCAACAGTGTCAAAAGCTTTTTTAAGGTCAATGAGCACAGCACAAACAAATTCTTGTTGGTTGAGCTCAGTAGGAATAAAATCAGATTTCTGCAGTTTCTGTGGAAAAAGGTTTTCGAAATCCGGACTGTCTGTCATTTAGGAACTTGTTCTCAAAAATAGAAAGAGATATTTGCTCATGCGCTAACTTTTCAAAAAAATTCATAGGAATTGGCAGATAGCTTATAATTTGTAGGATCTGTTTTTTTGTAACTTTCAAAAATAGGCGAGACCCTGTTAGTCTTCCAACATTTAGGGACCAAGTACATAAAAATTTGTTAAAAAGATTTAATAAGTAAATACTTCAAACTGGCAATTTGTCAATATAAACGTTGATGTATTTTTAAATTAGATAAGCTAGTGTCTGCAATTATTTCCTGAAGTTTGTTCTGAACATTTCTTAAAAAAAAAATCATAAATAAGAAGAAATTTTGTTCCTCCTATCATTAACAAAAGAAGAACAGCGTTATTACAGATTTGGCTAGTTCTTATTAATAAAGCGTATAATTAGAAAATACTAATTAATTGAAAGATACTGCTTGAACATTCATAAAGATTTATTAATGGTTTTGTGTTTAATGATTGATTTAAAGTTGTATTTATGTGTTTAATATGCCATGTAATTTATGTGGATGAGCAAAATCGGCATGCAGATTAATTAACTGGTAAAACCTTGAAACGAAATAATGTTGTTAATTTGGGTTGGAAATGTTAAAAATCTGTAATAATCATCAAGTTGGTTGGTGCTAAGTATATTTTCATATCCTTCACCATAACATTAGAATTCTTTTGTTATAGTGAGGATGATGTGAGAGCACCAATTCCACAACAACAAGCAATATTAGTTGATGACAAATATCATGGTATGTCTCTTTAGATTAAATTGTTATATTTAATATATACATTTTTACCTGCTTTCTAAAAGCTTTCAGTAAAATTTGGAAGGTGAACCCTCTGCTAAAAGAAACCACAGTCCTGTAAAAAGCCTAAAAGTATTAGGGATAAATATTATTATGCTATATGAATCTTTATGTTTGTTGATATTTAGCGTTGCCATACAATCCACGTCAGCATCGTCAAGCAACAACAAACTCCATATTTGATAACTGTAGAGACTTTAAAAAAGAAACTGGTATTTATTTGTTACTATTCTTCCAAAAATGTTTTGCACCTTCGTAGTAACGTTATATTGTGATAAGAATATTATACATTGAAGCTTTACAGGTAAGTAGTAAAATGTGTCTAAAAACAGGTATATTACTTATAACATCATTATCCTTCTGGATGGTTCAATTTAATAATTTTATAGCTACATGCAAAAAGTTGTTATAATAATAATTTTAACTGTCAAAATCCCACAAACATGTAGTGACCTGTCCAAATACACAGTATACAAAAAAACTATCAAAAAATGAGGGCAGTGCCTAGTAGAAATAGTGTTAAAATGTGTTAAAAGAAAAATATTGCTCTGCTGAAACCAGGAGTATTTAAAAGTGAGGCTGAAAAAATGATTTTACCATGACTGCAGAAGCCTTTTTTTAAGAAATCACTCTCCTTTAGGTAATGACTTAACAAAAAATGTTTTTTTATTTAGAGGAATATTCTCAGATGCTTTCAAATAAATCATCACGTAACAGAAAAAAGAAAAGATTGCACGAACTATTTCGACCTCCAGTTGATATTTTACATGAAGGAGATTTCCAATCTGTGAGTAGCTGGGGTTTACCTCCCTGGATTCAAACAAGTTGATTTTATATGAAACCCTTTTGAAGGTTGTCTATGAATATTTTTATTGCTTAAAATATCTTAATTTATTCTTGCGGTTCGTAAATCTTTAATGATGGTAAACTATTACATCATCAGCTCTAAGACATGTATAATTGCTGCTATCAAGCATAATTATAATAATTAACTATTAGAATTTATTCAAAATGTTCAAAACGTTGTAACAAAAACATTTGTTACAAGCTTTTGCAAAACTGTTATAAATAGAACACCTTACTCCAAGCTAGTCCAAGGCGAAGACAATTTGATTAGTTCTAGGGGCAGCAAAATAATTCTTTTGGGTTGGTCAGTCAACAAAATAAAAATAATTATAAAGACAATATAAGATCAGCACACAGAAAAAAATACTAGCATAAACATAGGGAAGACATAAAAGACTCTGAACAAAAAAAAAAGTAAAGAAAAGAAAAGGAGAGCAATTCTATGTTCAATTTTCATTTCCTTGCACAAATTTTTAACTTAAAAAATAGAGTTAGTTCATCATCATCATTCTAGGCTTAACGTCTGATTTCCATGCTAGCGTTGGTTAGATGGGGTATATATTAATGACCTGAGCTAGACTGTGTTAGCTCTAAACTCAAATTTCTTTTGCATCAAGTCTGTCCGTATCTCTGAGCTTTGTCCCAGGATTTATGAAGTCTCTACACTCTCTTACCCAATTATTGGTTGGATCTAAAAGAATATTCACAGCCGATTAAGATTTTTAAAAATACAACTTCTTAGACAACTTTCCAAGCTCATTCATGTGAAATTAACCTGTTTTTCCTGGGAGATAAGCTTTAAGTAATTTAAAAAAGAAACATTTTTTAGATTTTACTTAGAAATCGGAGTTGGAAAGGTTCTTCTGTCCAGGCTGTTTGTTGGAGGTGAAGGTGCATCAATGTTTATTTATTTTTTTTTGTTTTTTTAGGCTCGTGATGCGAGTAAACACAAGAGTAAATGGTTGCTGGTAAACATTCAAAATTCAGTAGAATTTCCCTGCCAGATTCTTAATCGCGACGTGTGGTCTCATAAAATTGTGAGAGAGATTGTCAACGAAAACTTTGTGCTGTGGCAAGTAGGAAAAACTTGTCTACTTTTTTTTTTCTTACCCCACATTGTTTCTTTAGAAGAAAAATGAATATCACAGATTTTCTTTTAATTTTTTTTTAGCAAGCGTACGACAGTGATGCAGGTCTTCACTATTCCACTTTTTATCCTGTAAATAATCACCCACATATTTCTATAATTGATCCACGAACTGGTATGAAATGTTGTTCTTTTATTTTGTAAAATAATTTCTGTTTTTTTTAAGTAGAATTTTACTTTCAAGATGTCTTAATTTTGTTGGTTCCACTCTATAGGTTCACATTTAAATGTGAAAAATTGCATAGTGTGAGGACGTACTGTTTGAAATGACATGATATTTAAACTGTTGTATCTAGGTGAAAGAATGGTAGTTTGGGAAAATCTTGGAATGAAACCTTCGGCAGATCAATTTGCTGAATTAGGTATGTTAGTGAAATCTTATTGGTTTGTAATTAAGGCTTAAACAAAGAAGTTGAGTATTGTAGTAATGGCCTATCTTCAAATAAAGTTATGGATTAACCCGGTTAACACCGTGGTAGTTGGGTTGGAAATAGCTTTTTATTAGGGCTTGTAATAAAGCCTTTTTGGAGCGGATTTTAAAAACAGCTGTCATACACATAATGGCATTGCAAGTTATCAGTTACTTTAAGAGGAGAAGCCTTCGCGGGGAGAAACCTTCCTGGGGTTTATTTCCTCGAAATCTTAAAAAATTCAGGAAAAAAACTCAAAAATTTATTCCTACGGAAAAACCACATGTAAACTTTTAGTCAAAATAGGGTCTGAAAATTTAGGATCAACTTTCAATTTTTATTGTTTAAATCGCAAAACGCGGAAATTTACTCCAGCAAGATATTCAGGCCACGACGTTTTGTCATTGAGGGAAACAGAAATTTGTTCACCCCTATTTTACCAAAGGGTAACGGTGAACGATTTTTTGTTGCCCCCATTTTGGTAACAAGGGATGAATTGTGAATGTTGACAAAGTTCTGTATATGCGCACTCATCCTGATAGACAAAAAAAACAAAAACAGAATGGCTATTAGTATGAATTTATAGATTATGAGGAAAAAGATCTAGGAGGAATTCTATATATTTCTGTTAAAAAATGAGCATTACAAGTACGTCCTAAAAATATACTCATGAAATATTAATACTCCTGGCTAATAAAATTTCATTCACGCTATTTAAAAGTTCGGAAAATTTACCCCCGCGAGTTATACGAATCTCGAATCCCCGAAAATTTCTCAAAAAACTTTGTCGCAAAAGTTAATTCCACTGAAGTATATATTTATTTATTAATTTATTAAATAAATAATTAAAAAATATTATATTTACTATATAAAAGTTACCTAGGTGTTAGGTGTACCGAGGTGTTACCATCTCAATGATGCCATCTTTACAATAATCTATAGATGTACCAAGTTTAGCATCAATATGAAGTTAGCATCAATATTCCTGAAAGAACGGGTCTTCATCATTTTCTCATTGGAATAAAACAGTTTTTTGTAGACGTGACTTTAAAATCACTTTTTATGTACGAAACCGATTTTTTGCATTCGGTCCACAAGTCTACATTGAATTAAGGCCATCATATCATTAGTAACACACAAAAATAAATTATATTTTAAAATTGGGAAAATGACCTATTTCTTATATATATGATGTTATTTATGATCCATGATGTCATCAAATTATAATTTTTACCTGGATTAAGTTTGTATCAAGACATTTGTCAAGCTCCATAACTAAAACACAAAGAGTTCGGGATACCCCTACCCCGCTGGTGCTACACCATTCCAACAAAGCCCGTTGTTAATAGGCTTAAACTTTACGAGTAGATGTAATATTAACAAGACGTTTTGTTTTTGTAGCTACCATGTTTTTATCTGAACATCCAAATTTAAATCAAAGCTTCGAAGAAGAGAGGAGGAGAAAGCGTGAATCTAGTAATTCGGTAAGTCATAAAAATAATGCGATTTATCGTTTTCTTTTTAAACCACTACGGTCATTCCTGATGCATATTCTTGCCAATTGTAAAAAAACTTTTTTAGTTAATTTTAGTTGTTGATCAATACGTGTTACATATTTTCAATTGTTGTTAGATTCCCAGGTTGTTATCCAGCGTTCTTGGTAACTGTTAAACGGCTATTTCCCAACTGAAATTTATCCTAAATTTCCCACTTCATTGCAGAAGCTTTTTCAAAATATCGGACTTTAACCCATTTCATAGAAATTATGAAGAAATAAGATTTCATTCATTCTTCGAAACGTCTTGATGAAATTCCCATTTGGGACTTAACAGCTCCTATATTAAAGGGATTCCTGCATTGAAAATGATATTTTTATATGTTGTGGAGGATAAAAAGTTGTGTACCAAGTCCTTTGGAATTTTTTAAAAATCTTTTTTCGTTCTTGGGATATTTAGCTTCAAAGATTTCCATCTAGAAAAATCCAAAAGACTTGATATATAGTACAGGTCATGCAAAATTTCAGCTTTTCAGTGCGTTTTATAACCGTTTTATAAACAAATTATCTTGAATACCGTATTTGGTCAGTAAATTATGAGTCTGCGTTTTATCATATTTCAAGAACAACTCTTAAACTAAGCATTTTGAAACTATAGTTCTTTTTTTGTTCCGATTGCGATCATCTATCAACTGAATTTTTTTTGCTGACTGTAAAATTTGCTGATGTCAGCAAAACAGGTTCTTGGACCCAAAACTCTTGCCACCCTCATTTTTTTTCAATAATTCTACCGAAACAACATATTTATACGAGAAAATTGCTTTTAACAAAGCCATGCACACGGGAACCTTTTTTCTGACACACAGGCCTGCACTAAAACAATTTTTTATCCTCTTTAACATACAAAAATATCATTTTCAATACAGAAATCCCTTTAAATTTCTAATTTACATCCTGATTTAGGATATGGTATTAAAGGATTTTTATCTCGCGGTTTTCTTTTCTATATTCATATTTGTTTACATTTGCGTACATTTTTATATGTAGACGTCTTGCATAATCGATTGCGACGAAGACAAACAACTTGACGCTGCCATAAAAGCCTCCCTACACGACACGTCGACGTCGGAAAAAAACACCGTCTCAGCCGGCAGTGATAGCGATAGTGACGTGCTGTTCAGCGATGACGAAATTCCGCCTGATTCGAAAAAACGGAAAACGGAAAGCAAAGGTACGTAACTTCTTTAGGTGGAATTAAACTTCTGCTTTTCCGTAAATGTTGTTACCGGTTTGCTATTTTTGTAGATTCAAAATGTACAAATGGCGAAACCACAGCTGAAGATACACCCTCTCTGGTATGTTAAGTATAGTATATTTTATTTAGCGGTTGGGCGGATAATATATCATTTGAATTATTTCGTAAATATGAGGATGATGAAAATGATGGATTACTACTATCCTCTGAGTGTTTCTTAAAGTGGTGTATACGAGAAATCATAAGGTATTCTGATTTCAAGGTATTAAAAAAACGAAAAACAACAAACAATCTGTTATCCTCTCCTGCAACCTCCGCACACGGTTTATAACGTATTCTTGGATAAAACAGTAAATCTCACAACTGACATTTTTTAAGAAACAGGGATAAAACGAATTCAAAGGTATGTGTGCGGAGACATTTGAAAATCCCTGGTATGTTAGCATATATGAAGAGGTAACTCTGCCTATTATTTTGTCTCATGTACGACGCTTTTGTAGAAGTTTTCCTTTTTGTTAGGAGTCTCGTCCGCCGGTTGACGAAATTTTAAATGAAGATTCTAACTTGTCAGCGGTATCGTCAAAGAGTGATGCTGACAATGCTGAAAAAGGTAACTTTAAATTATTCGACTAGTGTAATAGCGGCAACATATTTTTTCTAACGATTTCGTCGCCATTTTAGTTCGTATATTGTTACGGTTGCCGGATAATGGAAGAAAACAGATAACACTGAATTATGAAAACACGTTGAAGGTAAATTTGTATTAGATATTTGTAGGTTACTGAAGTTACTTACAGCCTGCGTGACGCATTAGCAATTTGAGAATACTTTGGCAGAAACTATTCCAATTTTAGGGTTTTTTCCGTAAAATAGCTTCTTATTTTCTTTTTTTAATTTATAGTCTTCAAAATGATTTTTCTGTCTTATGACTGACCTTTTCAAATATTTTACCATGAAAATTGAATTAATGAACTCGAGACATCCCGACAACACAATAACCCAAGACTGATTCACTTAATGCGCCACGTGACCTTTCTGTTGCAGTTGTAGTAAGCGAGGCATACTCAACACGGCCTGGCTCCTTAGTTTTACAACTAATCTGTTTGCATTGTCTTTTTTCAGGAACTTTCGGAGGAAGTGACTCGACTTGGTTGGCCAAACAAAAAATACGAGTTAATAAAATCATTTCCACGTCAAAACATATCGGAGCTTGATTCGGAACTGACGTTGAAGGAGGCAGGCCTGCACAAACAAGAAACTCTTTTTATTCAAGATAGGTAGCAGTGGGAGACATTAGGACTTTGTAAATTGTTTTTCCATAAATATTACTTCCTTTTCCAATTTATATTTTTTTTCATCACCGGCGAAAGATATACCTTAAGGACATAAATTATTGTGACATAAATTATTGTGATTTAAAGGTGAAAAAGTTGATTTTGCGGCATAAATTATTGCGTTTTGACATAATTTGATGATTTTGCGGCATAAATTATTGCGTTTTGAAAATAATTTGATGATTTTGCGGCAAAAATTATTGCGTTTTGACAATAATTTGATGATTTGCGGCATAAATTATTGCGATTTTATCGACATTTTTTTCTGAATAAAAATGCTTTTTATTACTATCCCTTCATTTGTTTGTTTGGAATTTTAACAATTTCAATAGATGCGTGTTTTTTATTCCGTTAAACTTAAATATTCAATAGTTAACATTAAAATCTTTTCGTGAAAAATGTAAGACAAAACATATAAGATATAATATTGTTATCTTTATGGTTCAAAAAATCGTATTTTTTGTCAGATAAATTTAACGATTTTCTTGAGAGATTTTGATAACCCTTTCGAAAGAAATGGGCCTTATTGTTACAAAATAAGGGAATAAAAAACGTTTTTTTACATCTCGCGACATTAATTATTGCGATGCAAAAAAACCCGAAATAACCGATATCCTTAAGGAAATAAAATGAACAATATAAGACAAAGTCAACCTAATTTACAGGCTCCTCAAGGATTTTTTATTTTTGCATTATTTCTCCACTAAGTTTATTTTTCGGCTGACCATGTGTAGTTGATACTTAGAATGTATCTTGTTTCAAAAACCGTATAATGAATGTTTATTTTCATCGGAAACGTTCAAAATAAAGTGTTAAAACTATTGCTTGCAGAATTTTGTAAAACGTGTAACAACTTGTTGGTTTAGTTGTTTGCAATTTGAATTATAAGTATCGAGTAAGGTTCTTTGGGAGCAGCATATCCAAAAACGTATTTGGATTTAACAATTTGGGAAGGACTCTACTCGAAACGAGTGTGAAAACCGCCAGTGTTTTCTTGTTTGATACTCAAAAAGAGGATTTCTTACAAGAGTTTATCAATGCGGTTTTGTAGACACCCTCGTCCCCAGGGTTTTTTGTCTTTTTGATATGAGAGAAGACGTCATCTCTCATATCAAGAAGGCAAAAAACCCTGGGGACGAGGGTGGTTTTATAGACAGGAATAATTTTGGAAATTGTTTAATCGAGTAAAGACCACGTTGGGGCAGAGAGCCTCCTCAGGATTATCTATTAACTACGTACACAGGTCTGCGACAGGCCATCTAAAATGTGATCAGCTGTTGGCATAGGAAAGGGACGTTTTACGTACCAAGTCTAGGTACGTACTTTTTTTATCTCTTATCAGCCTAGAATCACAAACACCTAATACTATGCGAGCGAAAACGAGTATAAAAGTAAAAAATTGTCAGTTCTCCATAATTGGTGTCTGGACATATACCAAAGGTTTTAGTTTTAGGCATAAAAGTAAAAGGATTTGAATAAATAAACGGGCTTATTTATTTAAATGATTTCGTCTGATTTTCCACAACGCTGGCTGAGATAGCGCGTTGTTTGGTTGGTCTTCGAAAAAGTCGTGAATGACAAAAGACGAGAAAAATATGAATTTTTTTAACTGACTATATTCATGTAACACACACGAATTTATAATAAAATATACATCTTATACTGGTTACTTAACTAACTAAAAATCATATATAGAAATCACTTGTTCTTATTCTCATCCAAAAATGTCTCCACATAAAATTTGGTTTCTTTTTCCGGTTTATCTTTCGGTTTGCGAATATCTTTTAGCTTTAACCCAGCATATACCAAGAACGTATACACTTTACCAAATAACAAAATAAGAAGCTGTTGATGGACCATAGCAAACCATCGATAGTTAGGTCCATAAAAAGGATCAGAGATAGCTGGACATAGCATGTTATTTAAGTTGACCAAAGTAAGCTAAAAAAACACATCAAATCTAAGATAGTCGTAAGAAAAAATCCACATAAATTTGCTCGTCGTATATGCTTTCCGCATCCGTATTCGCCTGTTAACATGCGGGGCTCCAAAAGCTGCGATGCAACCATTTTGCGTAAGACAACGGCTATTACTTCACATAAGGCTACCCATGCCCATAACACGCGAGATTACCCACGGGAAAAATTCAAGAAAGATGACATTACTGCAACCTCGTCCCCAGGTTTTTTTGTCTTTTTGATATGAGAGAAGACGACGAAAAATACCCTGGTATCGTTGAGTGATTTTTCGACGTCATCTTTCATATCAACAAGTGAAAAAACCCTAGGGACGAGGGTGGGCATTACTGTAATGTATCAGCCAGAGAGAGCCGGCCAGAGAGTAGAAACATGACAATCCGCAAAATTATTTCTTAATTCTCATAGTAGCTTATACGCGGAAGCTAACGGTTAAAAAAAGGTTTGGTTTCACTTACCATGCCGATTGATTGCAGCACGTAATACATATAGAATCCAAATAAAGGGATAGTCAGTAAGACCCAGCTATAATCTTTTAGCGGCTCACATCTATAGGCACCTAGGCGTAAAACAAAACAAAACAAAAAAATTAGCAACAATAGCAACTTTTTCAGTAAACAGAGTTCTCTACGAGTACAAAACAAACAATTCTTAATGCAACCAATTTATACTGGTATTTAATTTTGCAAATCGAAAAAAGTTTAAAGGATTGATTTTCGCGATTGTTTTTTTGCAATCATCCGCGTAAATCACATCAGTCGCATGATTTATCGCGACAGAGCCAACATAAAAGTTTTTGCGAATGGCATCTGAAAGAATGTTTCGCGGGTGCTGAATCTCACGAATTGCGCATAAAAACGCCAATTCTGCAAAAATTAGCGCCATCAGAGCAGAGTATGATACTCAACCACCGCCACAAAAGTTTAAATGCACTCACCACCAGTGTGTATCAAGTAAGGTGGTACGACAAACGTGATTAAGAAATGTTGCAGCCAATATATCATTTGCTCACCAGGTTTCTGTAATATAAGAAAGCAACGGGCGTAAATCAAAACGTTCAAATATAGCGGGCGTAAAAACGTTTAAATAGAGCGGGCGTAAATCAAAACGTTCAAATAGAGCGGGCGTGAATCAAAACGTTCAAATTTAGCGGGCGTAAATCAAGACGTTAAGAAGGAAGAAGACGTGAATCGAAAGTTCCAAATATAGCGGGCGTGAATCAAATCGTACAAAATAGAGCGGGCGTGAATCACTCAAAAAACATGAATAATAAAATAGAAGTCATGAAAACGAGGCTAGACGCCTAACCCAACTCACCTCACGTGTATTAAGAATAGGAAAAACGAAAGCTAAGAAACATCCAAACAGCAGATGTATGTGAACTCTGAAAGAAATAAGAACGATAACATATTTCACACGCTTTTGTATTTTTTAAACCAAACAAATTCTTAGTAGAAACTGATATATGATGGCGCACATTTTAACAGCTGTATTTTAAACATTAGCACGGACAATTAATAGAAGTATGCAGATCAAGAAGACCAGAAAACATACACAAGTTTTCACGTGGTCACACTCACCTGAAAATAGCAGTACATCTTCTACTTGGTTCAGCGCTAAGTAAATACAACTAAAAAAAATTTCACATTTTCCAGATTTTTAAAAAAGGAGGCAGCACTAAAAACTAGTGTTGAAATTTCGCAAAAGCCTTTTCGGTAAAATAATCTCAGGTTCAATGCTAACTAGGTGAACACATGCTAAGACCTTTTCAACAATCGTTTCGTCAAATAAAAAAGGTCTGTGCACGAGGTTGCTTACCCGACGAAATACACTTACTTGAATAGCAGTGATCACGTGACAAGGATTCAACAAATATATCCAAGACTCTGAAGCTATTTTGTAACCAATTTCTATGCCCAAAATGACTGATAAAATTATTAGTAAAAATTTACGGAAGCCGACAATCCTTTGCGCTGTTCTCTTCTGACACATACTCATGATTTCCCATTCTTTTGGTAACGATAAATTTCGTAAAACTCTCGGTGCTATAAACAGACCAGCGAGTAAAGTGAACACACAGGTGTCCAAAAGTCTTTGTTTAAACGTCAAAAAATCGTAACAGTCCACACCACCGTTACCGGCCAGAGTGTGATCCACTCCGCGGATACTTGTCAATAAGAATTCCTGTATGGAGTGCCACCCTGGTATGTTCATCTTTGCGTTATCTTCCGTAGGAATCCTGAAGCAAAACAAAATTTTTATACATTCTTTTTTGCATATTTTTCCTAATTTAGGGAAAACCAATAGCTACATAACTCTTTTTAGATAATACATGTTTTTTATGGCGAACGATCTAATTTTAGTTCTTAAATGCCAAAAAATTAGATTAATTGTGTATAGCCAGCCATTTACTTGGAGTCCTGGATGAAAACTGCCTTAGAAGTGTAATGCTATCTTTTTTAATGTATAATGAACTTTAAGTTGAGAAGTGGAATATTTTTTTAAAAAAATAACAAGTTAGGTTTCCTCCCAAAACATTATCACATCCAGCCTCAGATAAAGTATAAATGTTTTCTTATAAAAAATTTGCATAGGATGCGGATTTTTCCTTTTACGGAAACAAACTAATTACGAGATAAAAAAGCTCTTTAAAGAAGAACGCTCGATAAATAGCCCGATAAACACAAAATTTTGAGAGTTCCTTTTTTAAACGTTATCTTTAATTATAATTTAATTATCTCGAAATTCTGCACGGGTAAGCAAGTAAAATTATTCCGCTCATAAACATGAAAAAATTTATTCCGCTTTGCAACTTAAAGTTCCTTTTGTATTGTAAATGGCTCCAATATTTGTATAACTTTTGAAGAGAAAGAACATCGAGAATGCGAGTCACGCGAGAAATGTAAACAAAGTCAAAATAACTTCAAAGTCACACAAGAAGGTTTACTTTCCCTGTAAATCAGTGCAGTATACATAGATATGTATATGCATAGAAGAAGTAAGAGAGAAGAATAACAAATAATATTGAAAGAAATAAAGCGAAATAATCTGAAACGCACCTGCTCACAAGGTTAGAAGAAAAAAGAGAAAGGAAATTTACTAAAAAAGCATTGATGTTGTCTCTAACTTTGTTTCTTCATTTCATTTCATTCAATAAATTATTTATTTTTATTTTCCAAAATAAGCTGTTTGTTTTTAAATTTTTGTTTTTTATAAAAAACGCCAGAATTACTTTGAAATTTCTAATGTTTTAATAAAACTATATATATATGAAACTATATAAATTTAAAAAAACTTAAACATTTGATCTTTAAAAACAATAATAGCTATTCCTTACCTTTTTACAATATTTTCTTCTATCATAAAGTCAGATATCTTTTAAAAAAATACGATTTTTTTTGTTTACAAAAATAAACTCACAACAACTTTCTACAGCACGGCTTATACTTTTTATTCTCGTGTTTATATCAAAACAACTTTTCCGTTATAAAGCGTACACACTCCTCCGCAGATACTTTTCACTATTATTATTTAACTCCGTAATAAAGCAACGGAGAGTAGTTTAAAAGAAAGTGTTTGATTTAATTATGATGAAAGGTTTTCTTTCAAAGCCAGACTTATTGATGAGCTGTGGCACATAGAAAGAGAAAAAGCAGAATCGAAAGCCATTCTCTCAATACATAAAGCTGTCGTAATTTTTCGCAATTCATGTGATGTGAGAACAACTATTAAAATTTCAGTCCGCGCGGACTGAGGGTCAGGGTCAGTTTTTCAGATTTTTTTACTCTCCTTCTAACATAACCATCTTAGAGTCACAAAAGGACTCTGTTTACTTCATTTCACTGAACATGTATTCAGTTTATATCTAAAAATACCTTATTACATCATGAAATAAAACCCTAAAGGCTGCTCCCAAATTTTTTTTCGTAAAATTTGATTCATCTAAAATACACCCTCGTTCCCAGGTTTTTTTGTCTTTTTGCTATGAGAGAAGCAAAAAACCCTGGGGACGAGGGTGAACTAAAATAGTCACTTTATTGTTTTGTCGTTCGTTGAACGACAATTTGTAACATACACAATTTTAATTGAAGTATTGTCGACAATTATTTAAGATACACGAGGCTCAAAAGAAATTATGATTCTTATAACAAAAGTGTGCAGTCAGCAGTTTCAATACTCCTTTTAATATGGAGGGTTTAACAACGTCTTTACATTCGATCTTGTTTAGTGTTCTAATAAACAAAACATAGAGAGAAATTTTGCATAGTCGTCAGACCGGGGAGAATTCGACAGGGGGAATTTCGTCCTTCACATTTTCCGCACCGCTATTTCGTACATCGTTGCACTCACATCCCGGTAGCATGAAGTTACGAAATTTACTTATACGGGGTTATTGCTGACTATAGATGCGACTGGAATGACGTTTCTAATTACAAACCCCCCGGGTTTTAAATAAGAAACCTGGTATGTTTTGGCTAACAGACAAAACAAATAACTAAAATACATCGGTTTTATCTAAAAACGTTTAAATTTCAGCTGTGGATGGATTTGCTTGCTTTTAAAAAAATTCAACCTGAAGGATGTTCTGATTTACGTTTTTCTAACAAAAGGGAAAAATATATACGGTCAGTTTACATATTTAGATGGTGATAATGATTTTTTACGGAAGAAATAGATATTTTTAAAGATAATCTTTTCGAGAACATACATGTATGAATAAAAACAGAGAAAAAAAAACTGTTCAGAAATAATTTTTTATTTCTTTTGTAATTCAATAATCTATTAATTCAGGACGAGTGCGTTCTTAACATTTTCTTAATTTTAGACAAAACTCATCGTCAACGTCTTTAAAAAGTAGATTCTTATAAAAAATAAGTATTAAACGTCCTTACCGAAACCACCAAACGAAGTTGTTCACTTCAGAAAATACACGTATATTAACTTGTTGCAACTTCAACTAAACATACTTCTACATTCCATTGGTGGAGAACAGTTGTCGCTTAGCAACTCTAGAAAGAAACATTTCACAAACCTGAAATCCAATAAAACCTTTTCTTAAAAACTGCCACAAGCCAATTAAAAGAATCCTGTCGCTACCATATTGAATGCTTCACGCAATAACCGTATGATTACAGCTGTTGTCAATGAAAGTCTTCAGTCTCTAGTATCACTTGCGTTTTTTTGTGTGTCTTAAATATTTTTTTGTAACATTAAAAAAAAAAATTCTTTTTTTTGTTTCTTATTTTTATTCTTTTATTTTTTCATATTTTGAAAATATATGCAAAAAACTTTATACACGTCAGAAACAAAATTTCTGCAAACAAACTTTACCTTAAGCTTCAAATACAAATTAGGCTTCCTAGTGCGTGTGCCCACTTTCTTTCATTTCAATATAAAGTTGTATTTAATATGCCTAAAGATAAACTTGCACTAAATATAACCTTGGAGTTAGCAAGGTTGACATTTAACCAGGCGGGGTATGTCGAGTAAAATAGTTATAAGCATTTTGATTGGCTGGCGAAGCTTATTAGCAAGGTAAATTTGATCCACTTTGCACCAACAAATCAAAATTCAGCGTTGAAAATTCTGTCCAATAAATATCGACTTCGCAGTTATATTTTTTCGTTTGTTTTGATTGATGACGTAGCCAGTAACTGATGATATTAAAAATGCATAAATTACAGAACAACGAGAAACAAAATTCTTAGAATAAACCAATATTTGCTGGAACAGAAAATTTCTTTGAAAAACGTTAAAATTGAACAGAAAATGAATTTAAAATAGATTTTAATAGCTCTGGTTATGAATTCCAGTACAACAGAAAATATACATGAACCATTGCCAACAAGGAAACACAAACAAACAAATAAATAAATAAAAGACTAGCAAATAGGCACTTAGTTCCCAGTTCTTTAGGTTTTAGTCTCTTTTAGTCTCTCTAGTTTTTGTACAAACATCTTTTTTCATGACAGAAATTTAAATTCGAAGTTTTTGACTATTTGCTATCAAGCTTTCATCTTCAAATTTTCATTAAAACTGAATGATAGTAAAAATGGTATGAATGGTAATAAAAAAAGACATGCTTATGACCAGCGGGGTGCAAGTTTATGATCTACAAAGCCTCGAATGGAACTTTCTTGAAAAACAATATGGTTTTGGTTATATTACAATCATATTTCAAACTCTTCTAGATGTTCCTCGCAAGTAAAAATATATTATTTCTTATAAAAAATAAATTAGCGTAAAAATACATTTTTAACTCCAGTGAACTAAATCTACATATAACTATACACATTAAAACTACATTTACACGAAATAAAAGTCTACACACACTACCCAACTTCTTTTCACGTTTCCGTATTATGCACTGATAAATAATTTTTTTTTTGCATGAATGGTTACAGCTTCAATAGCCAATGTTATTAAAAATGAATTCGAAATTTCGTGTACTCATTCATTGCATAACATTACTTAGCCGCAAAAACTGTGGTTTGTTTTTTTTCGTCTAGACGAACATCACTGAGCTGCGTATTCGCTTTTATTGAAAGAAAACAAAAAAAAAGGTGTTGATAAGGCAGGTCAGAGATTTTTCCCATGAGAAATTAAAAAAAAAGATTAATCACAAAAAAAGATCGGGTTAATTAACAATAATATTTGATTCTACATCCTTGGTGGACGCGTTGTCAATGGGTGGTAAAGAAGACTTGCTGGTCGTTTTACCTAAAATCCGTGTAGGACACATTCGATCGAAACGTGTCGATTTCGGTAAGCGTAACGCATTGTGAAGCTGTGTGAGTGTAGTGCTGAAATGAAACATGAAAACACGTGCAAATGTTTATGCATTGTATACAACGAACGTTGGGAGTTTCAGTGCAAGTAAATAAAAATAAATTATTATAAATAAAGTAGTAGAAGTTTATATTACAGAAACTATAGCAAGTTATCGCATACTGATAGTTTTAGAGGAGGGACTTCTACACTTTAATGGGTGGTCTACGAAATTATTGCATGAACTCATTAACACCCCTAAATATGAGGGAGATAATGGGAGAGCTACACCCTAATTGACGGTATATATAAATGCTTCCAAAGCTTTTCGAGTTGTAGAGTGAAACCACGTGTGAGGTTAATATACAAGTTAAAAGAAATTCAAAGAAACAATTAACTGCAAACCTGATACGCTGTCTCTTACGATTTAAGTACAATTCAGATTCGTCTGCTACAAATCGACCATGTCCTTTAATCGTAAGTGCCTAATATAAAGAATGATTGCTTTATACGAGGTTTGTTTTATAAGAACAATTCTGATTCACGAGCCTTTGCCAGAAATTAAGAACAAAATAAGGGCAGCCTAAGACTAATTTCGTTGGTTTCAAAACTAAGAACAAACATAGTTTACATTTTCTGATAAATAAGAACAATCCAGGTTGCAAATTCTGGTAGTATTATCTCTCAAGCTACCGAATATTTTTGCTTGCAGCAGTTTTTTTTTCTCATTCATAATAATCGCAAAATGATCATAATGGCGCCGATGTTCATGAACGCCATTTTAGAGCTGCACCAGGAACACCCATTATTCTGAAAATCTTGGAAAAAACTTTGAGAAAAAAATTATAAAAAGAATAACAAAATGAGGCTGGTTTCTGAAGTTGTGTTCGCATTATTAAGCACAAAAAAAGAACAACTCAAAGTAAAAAAAAAGCTCGAAAAATAAGAACATTCAGCCTTAGGTCCAATTTTAGTGCTTCTTATAAGAAAAGCATGCATTTTGTTAGTCAAATCTAGCTCGGTTGGAGCTCGGATGGAGCTTGGATGGAGCTCAGATGGAGCTCGGATGGAGCTTGGATGGAGCTCGGATGGAGCTCGGATTGAGCTTACAACCAAGTAAGGCTGAAACAAGTAGTACAACTCAAACAACTCACCGTCAAGTTAGCTCCAACGTTGAATCGAACATTTCTTTTTGATGACGAGAAGATGAGAGCAATGTTTTGCTGAAAACAAAAATTGACTGAATATTCCTACTATTAGTTAAAAAAAACCGTTTTCTCTTTTTAGTTCCGTAGGACGGAAATATTTAAATCGGGCCACTCTCTAGTAGACGTTGTCTCTATTAAGTTGAGCTCATTCATCAAGGCTGGTGATTCTAATTTTCCTCGGCCACCCACAACCTGAAAATAGCAGTAGGATGGAGGGCTGTTTGTATAAATCAAATCTTGGTACTATCGCATAGGGTGGTAACTTATTTTACAAATTAAAATTCCAGGATATTGAGACTTTTTTTAATCGCAGAAATACAAAATTCTGGTTTTAAATTCGATGAAAAATAAATTAAGGAGTTATTGGTATTTTTTCTCAAATCGAATGTCTTTGGCGGTGGAGGTTGATCATCTCCTATGAATAACAATATAAAACAAAGAAGATATTAACCTGGTCGAGCACTCTTACTGAAAGGTATTTATTCAGTGGAAAACACAAAGGTTGAAAAGGTGGTGCGTGGACATGACCTTTAACAAAATACCACTGCCACCTTTTTCTTTTGTTGCCTTTCTTGTCAAACTCTATACCACCATGCGCGTTCACAAATAACCTGGAAAAAAACATATGGGAGGTTGAATGAATGAATATAAACAGGTGAATGAATGAATGAATGAATATAAACAGGTGAATGAATGCATGAATGAATATAAACAGGTGAATGAATGAATGAATGAATATAAACAGGTGAATGAATGAATGAATGAATATAAACAGGTGAATGAATGAATGAATGAATATAAACAGGTGAATGAATGAATGAATGAATGAATATAAACAGGTGAATGAATGAATGAATGAATGAATATAAACAGGTGAATGAATGAATATAAACAGGTGAATGAATGAATATAAACAGGTGAATGAATGAATATAAACAGGTGAATGAATGAATATAAACAGGTGAATGAATGAATATAAACAGGTGAATGAATGAATATAAACAGGTGAATGAATGAATATAAACAGGTGAATGAATGAATATAAACAGGTGAATGAATGAATGAATGAATGAATGAATGAATGAATGAATGAATAAATGAATGAATGAATGAATGAATGAATGAATGAATGAATGAATGAATGAATGAATGAATGAATAACTAACGAACAAAAGAGAGAAGAATTGAACAACTACAGGACTGAGCGCACAACATGAAATGACTTTTGGAATCAAAATTATTCGACGGGAAGTACGAAATATCATGGAATTCACGAAACTGTGGTGAGTGCTATTCGAATGGGCAATAATGTTATGAAGCATACCTTAGCCGGCGATTTCTTTTATGATAACAAATCGCGTTTCCGTTTGGTTCAAATAAAGCAAGTATACCGTCATCTTCCAAGTTGTCAAAATGCGTGTTCTTAATAAAACAAAAACAAAATTAGAACTGATAATGAACAAAAAAACCTTAAATTAGAGAATCACATAGCTAAACAGACAATACGCATAGCTAAACAGACAATACGCATAGCTAAACAGACAATACGCATAGCTAAACAGACAATACGCATAGCTAAACAGACAATACGCATAGCTAAACAGACAATACACATAGCTAAACAGACAATACGCATAGCTAAACAGACAATACACATAGCTAAACAGACAATACACATAGCTAAACAGACAATACGCATAGCTAAACAGACCACAACTAGGCGGCCATTAGCTTTTTACCTTGTGTGAAATTTTACAGCATTTTATAGGAGGTATAACAATTCTCTCGAAATTTGTGCGGGCGAACTAACAAAAAATAAGAAAAAACTTACCGATTGGACAATATAAGTATACTTTCCTTTCTCTGTTGATGTGATCATAACTGCTACAGTACCATTTGGATAACTTTTGCCAAGTTAAGTGTAAAATATCAACAACAAAAAATTTAGCATATAATAAGGATGTGTAACAGAATACGGAATGCAGAGAATAGTGTAGTAGTACTGATTTTTAGATATAAAACAAGTAAATTCAGTTATCAAGAAAAGTGCTGAGTGGAAATTTTGACAAAATCAATAACAAACGAAGATTGAAGTCTGACCAACCAGACTCACGAAAAGCTGTCTAACAAAAGGTTGTCTCATGTTGGTTGCTTTTATTTCCAAAAAAAAAATATTTCTCACTGCATCTCTCAGAAGAGATTGCAAATGAAATGTGCATCTTGAATTACTACGTTCCAAAACTGAATCTCCCCTAAAACTAAATTGCAACCGAGAATAAAAATCATCAAATATTACAATTTATAATTATTACTCTTTTTTCTTCTTTGAAATTTATAATTTCATTATAATTTCTTGGCACGATCTGGTGGTAAAAAACTTCTTATTAGTTAACTGTTATATCTTTTCACAGTTGGGTTAATTAGTTTATTTAGAGTTGCAGTGACAGTTTGAAGGTGAGATGAGAGTTTTACAATGAAATGTGACATTTACAAGGGGTGGATGTGTCAATTTTACCAGGTGTGTGGCAACTTTAAGGTGGGGTGACAGTAACAAGGTGTGGTGATGGTTTCTTTTCTTGGCAGTTTATTTTGTTAACTATTTATCTTTTCACTACGCAACATAACCACAAGGTTATTCTGGATTTCAAAATCAAATATGAAAGACTCACATGCAATTATTGATTGTTCAAGCTTAAAAAAAATAGTAAAATATAATAAAAAAAGCAAGACTATGCTTCTGATTCTAACTAGTTTGCTATTTCAAAAGAGTTGCATTGTTGTTTTATGTTACATATTGTCAATGATGGATAATTGGCATATGTAGGATGAGTAGTGCTGATAAAATATGGCAGCTTTTTCTTTCCTTTATATAATTTCGTAATACAATACTTTCTAAAGATTCAAAACAGATAATTAGATGTTAACAATATCAACATTACAACAATGGAGATGTAGAAAGAGAACAGAGGGTAACAAAACTTAAATTAGACCTAAAAAACTGGAACAAGAAAGACATGACTGAAGACTGGTATCCTAAGTTCGACATACATGTTAGTCCCACTATCACAGAGAAATTTTCTAAGTTTGGCAAATACACATAAGAAGTTAGGCGTGACCTTAAGCGTAACACTCATGGTGTAAACAAAGAATTAACGCCACCTAGGTAGTCTGCATAAAAACAAATTCCTTCATGTTTTTGGTTTCAATTTTTGAAAAAATATGTACTAACTACATAACCTTCACATAAATAAAAAACATAGCTGTAAGTAATAATTCAGATTCTCAATTGTTTTTTTTTCTTATTAAATTCGAAGCCCTCAGACTTTTTTGGTAATATTTTATATTTTATATTTTTTATATAAAGTTTAAATTATATATTTATGTTCATGAATACTTTCTCTTTATCTATTTATTAGAATTAAATAAATTTTAACAAAAAAAAATTGCTACAAAAGAATCTTTTGTAGTACAAAAGCTACAGAAGGTACAAAAAACTTTTTTTTACAGAAGAAACAAAAAGTTGAATAGGAAGGTAAAATTACATAACCTACAGTGGTGTTCGAAATATTCCTGACTTTTAGGAAAAATTGAAAAGTGACTTTTATTAAATAACTCATTATGTTTACAGATCAGTGCATTTTTTTGACATATAAAATATAGTTTATATAAAGGCTCAAATTATACCAATATTTCTTGTTTATTTAAGTTAAAGCTTGAAATTCAAAATTGTAATATTAAGTATATTTCTTTCCAAGCTTTATTCTCCTAAAAGACTTAGCCAGTGACAGCTTTATTTCGAAGTAATTACTATACAAAAAGTAAAACAAAAATGTAAATCAATCTAGTCCACTTAAAAAGAACTTTTTCACGAAACAATTTGAATTTGTGGACTAACTTTTTTTGCACAAAACAGTTTAAAGAGAATGTTTGTAATTGCTTTCCTCAATTTAGTTCCTTGGTAGCAGTACGACAACGGATTAATCAATGCTTTAACGAAAATCAAAGTACATGATAACTGATGAAACATGTGCAACATATTGTCCTCTTGATATAACTTCAATGAAATGATACGAATCATATTAATAGTACCAAATGGTGCATAGCAAACTGTCAAAGACAACAACATAACGAGTGTCAACTTGAAGAACTTTTTTTTCTTTTCAATATCGATTTCATTTTGATGCATGGTAACTTTAGCAGAGGAAGATTGGGCAGTATTGTAAACTTTTAAAATCACATGGTATATCTTATAGGTCAAATAATAACAGACAATTGTCATCATAGGAGAAATAATAGCAACGCACGTTGTTGTCAACTTCCTTGCTGACATTACAGTTGCAAAGACATGTATGACAATGTTAAGAAGCCACATGATTATGCATACTGTAATGTAGTATCTTGGACTATCATGTATCTTTTCATGATAAAAATATGGTTTCAATAGCACAAGATATAAATCAAATACAGTACATCCTAAACTCAAAAATGATATAATGCCAGTGAATGTCGAAACAAATCCTAAAGAGGTTGCTATATCACAAGAAATGTCTACTTCATACAAAGATGCTGTCATTACAAAGGACCATAATGGTACCACAAGTAGTGACATTGCAATATCACAGATGGTCGTGTTGCAGATGAACACATACTGCACTGTATGTAAACTACGTGTTTTATAAATTGCAACCAGTGTTAAAACGTTTAAAAATAGCGACAAGATAGCTGATGATACAGCGATAATGATATACACAGTTGTTATGTAAATACAGGAATGACATAACGGTACTCGCAAAAACAATGTACAATTTATAATTTGGACTTTTTCCCCAGTCATTTTTTTAAAAAACTGGTTGTTACAGTTTGTCTTGTTGTTATATTTTGTTTGTGTGAAAAAGAAAACAAGAATAAACATAGGCTGTTAATGAAATCAACATTTCACCTGTCCTTCCATTATTAAATAAATTTATTATGAATGGATTATGTTGCAGCTGTATACTACAATTGCAAATATTGTATAAAGTTAAAACCCTTTTCTTTATATTGGTGTTATCTGTGGTTTTCACGGATAAAATCTTTTTAGTGTATTCTAACAATAATAATAAGAAATAAATTAATAAATAAATAAAATAGTAAAAAGGATACTAGCAACACCCCGTGCCATCTGGAAAAATAGTAAGAAATCTTTTGCCGTTTTCGTAGAATCTTTGGTTTAAAATTTTGGATTTCTAAAAACACGATAATTAAACATGTAATCAGGAGTTTAATACATATATTAAAGGCTCTATAAAAAGCAGACGGATATTGCTAAAGGGTATTGTGTATTGATAAGAAGAAGAAGAAGAAGATAGAAAATTAGGTGAATATCAATTGAAATAATGAAAAAGTTCGAAAAAAGTGAATAATAATAATAATCAATAATAGTTGCAGCAAGATTGAGCAAAGAAAAATGAAGGAAATGATAAATGAATAATGATGGTCTAATGTTGGAAGCAATTGAAACAACCCACCTGCAACAGTGTCGTATTGACTTCGATTTTAAAATTATCATCTTCAACAACAGGCTCTTCTGGAATAGGCGAGACAGGTTTGATTGTCCAACCATCTTCCATACATTTCATAGAAGTCAGGGAAAATTGAATTGTTTTCATCTGCCGAGCAACTGAAATGTAAATGTTTGACAGTACATTACACAAAGATGTAATCAAGATTACACAGTAATCTTGATTAAAGATAAGAAAAGATAAGAAAAAGATTAAAGATAAGAAAAAAAAATGTGACAAATATCTAAATTGATTGGAAATTGTATTTTATATTGCAGTTACAATACAGTTACATGGTTTCACAGAAAGTTTCTAGATTTGAATAAAAACATAATAGTTTAAAAATAGGAATATTTTAATCTTTTTAATCTATTTACACAAATACACCGAAGTTGTTCAGATAAATACATTATTGACAGTTTACATTAAAAAATTTCATGGTTTCAAGAAAATATTCCCAGTTCAAACGAATCTGGGAAAACATTTTTCAGAAACTTTTCCATTTTAATCTTTCATCATTTTTATGCAGAATCGATATAAATTACTATTTTTATTAATTTAACTAATGAATTTAGATAAATCTAAAGTGTAAACATTATCTGTGCTTTAACTTTATTCATTAAGGTTGAGATAAACGAAATCACCCTAAAGTAATCCTTTACTAGTTGTGTCATTCAGAAAAATGCGAAGAGGTATAGGGTTCTAATCAGGAATATAAAAAGTATTGCTTATAGCTCAGGTAATCGCACTAATTTGTCAGTTAATAAATCCCAACATTTTTTTTTCACTCAACATTTTGCTGAGAATCTCCCTCAGCTAGTAAGGATGCTATACTCCCCATCAGTTGTATACCACGGTAACATATATTTTCATTTTAAGTTTTTAAAAAAATGCTAAATTACTTATTGATTTGCAGTAAAAAATTACATGAAAGCAGAAACAAAAAACTTTATTGCTTAGGTAAAACTGATAGTGTCAAGCGCTGTACAAATGGAGAAATATATGTGATGTATTTGCACATAAATGTGTCAAGATATCAATGTACTGGTCAATAAGTCCATAGAAAAAAACAATCAGGCAGAGGAACAATGAAAAAGATCCGTCATTTAAATCTTGATGACGTAGGTAATTACCGGTTGACACACAAAATTTCATTCAATCTATTGTGCAGAGCTCTGAACGCTTATCAAGAAAATACATAGGATCACGTGCTTTTGATAAGTGGCTGAAGAGAAATTGGAATTTAAAGTTTTTTCGATGAAGTCATTAACCTGTCTTTTCTGAAACAGATCCAGCTTTAGGTCCCAGATGGTTCCTAGTTACCTACTGGTAAAAAATAACTCATGTCACCCCCTGTTTTCAAGTTAAAATAACTCATGTCACCCCCTGTTTTCAAGTTAAAATAACTCATGTCACCCCCTGTTTTCAAGTTAAAATAACTCATGTCACTCCCTGTTTTCAAGTTAAAATAACTCATGTCACCCCCTGTTTTCAAGTTAAAATAACTCATGTCACCCCCTGTTTTCAAGTTAAAATAACTCATGTCACCCCCTGTTTTCAAGTTAAAATAACTCATGTCACCCCCTGTTTTCAAGTTAAAATAACTCATGTCACCCCCTGTTTTCAAGTTAAAATAACTCATGTCACCCCCTGTTTTCAACTTGTTGCAATTTAACACATTGGTACTTTATGTAAAAAAAGTTATTTTTTTACTATATTGAAAGAAAATGAACATATCCACACATCCATATTTGCCTGTCACAGGCAAACACACACAATCTTTGTATACTAAATAAAACATCTTAAATATTTTGTGTAATTGTTGTTTTTCAAACATCTTATTCACTGCAAAGTCTTTGTGTTGCACTCAGATTGCAAACATCTTTATGTGCAGAATTTTTATCATTAGTATTATTTTGGTTTTAGAATAAAAAAAAGGTCAGGCCAACTTTGGTCTCATTTTAATAATAACATAATAACTGCCTTATCTATTTTAAAATTTTGGAATTGTTTAACTACTGCATCGTTTAGTTATTGCTGCAAATGCTATTCTATCCCTTCTGGATTAAGACCAGTGTGGATACAGCTAGAATCAACTTTATTGCAAAACTTCTGTTCCAGTAACAAACACTCTGAAACTTGCATTTTATAGCTTTGTAAAAAACTAAACAGACCTCTGATTCTCTTGCTATTTCTAAAAGTATTATTTTAAAAATTAACTTTAAAGGGAACCCAATAAAAAAATAAAATGATGTTGGACTTATATATTGGTTAACAAGTCTTTTTAAATTTCTTAGAAAGCTCTTTTCGTTCTCAAGATATTCACATTTAAAGAATTTGAAATTTAATTATGCTGCATAAATTATGATGTCATATTTAAGTACAGCAAATTTTGACATTTTCTGTCATCAGTACTTTTAGAACTGTTAAAGCATGTGCATTCAAACTTTATTAATGCACAGATATTATAAAAGTGAATTGATTAACATAAAATCTTTTGCCAAAATGGCACTCTTTTGCTTCTCCCAGGCCTCTTAATTTTTTGCTGACGACTCCATAACTTGGGATCTGCACGTCGGTTTGCAATCAAATTTTGTGAGCAAACATAAGGGGCCTATACAAGCCTACCCAGAAAATGTTATTGCAAACGAAATTGTAGAACCTGGGTTATTGGGCCATTGCAAAAAATTTAATTTAACATATCTTTTTAAGCCTTAATACAAAAATATTAAAAAATATAAACAGACTATATCAAAATTATTATACTATTTTTAGAACTTACATGAATATAGGTTGGCTTGTTGTGCAGCTGCTTTCTGTCTTTCCAGTTCTCTTTCCCTTTGTCTAAAAATTATAAAACAACTGACTATACAAATCACCTGGTTTGGGGTAACCCTACTTGTTTGAAACCACAGAACTCTGACTTAAAGATATCAAAGGCTGAGGAAAACTAAAGGACACATAATCAGAATCTCCAGTCAATATCAACTTCTTATTTTCCTGACAATTTTTACTAGAATTCGCAACATTCTTATATTTTTGGCTCTGGTCAAATCGTCAAATCGTCATATTTATTTATTATATTATATATACAAGTTTATTATATGTTAATGACAGTTTTTCTGGTGTAAACATGACATCATAATTTATGCAGACTAATTTTAAATATCAAAATTTAAACAAAATATCTTGAGATATGAAAAAAAACTTTTTAAAAATTTTAAGGACTTGTTATTCCTGCTCTACAACACAAGTTTAACATCATTTGTCACACTGGTATTTCCTTTGAGGAAATTTTATTCAGAACTTCTGGCTAGTACTTTAAAAAATAAGATTATATTATTACCTTTCTGCCACTTTCTCTTTCACCTCTTTCTGATTAACTTCTGAACCAGACGCAACACGTGGAATGATATTGATAATTTCATCTTCCGTTTCACTTTCAATATCTTTAGAAGTTAAATGCAGTGTGATGAAGTGTTTATATTCAGGGCAGCAGAAAAGCTAGAAAGCAAGATATAAAATAGAACAGAATTATTATATTGCTTTATATCACATATTCCATGTTGCGTTTATCAAACACTAAGAATCACAATTTTTAAAATTCCTCAGAAACATTTTTTAGGAAACCAAAAAAATGTTTTCCTTTAGCAATGAAAACATTCTTAACTCTCTTAATGTAACCCCTCTCACCGAATAGTAAGAAGAGGGCGCACTCGGTTTAAATTTGCCCTTAACAGGAATTTCAAAACTTATTGGGGGAGTTGATACATAAAAAACAACATTATATACCTGGTCAGATGAATCGGCGTTTTGTATATCAGCAAGAGTAGGAACACTGTTGATTAATTCACCACAGCAGTGACATCGGCTACTATATAAGCCACACTCTGACTTCGGTAGCTCTCCAAGCAACTTTGAACTTCTAATTATTTTCATTGGTTTCTCCCTGCGATATTTTAAAATCTCTGGGGGGCCCAAAGCAGAACGTTCTTTTTCCTCTTCAAACCACTGTGTGCTGGTGTCACTTTCAACAGAATCACTGGAAAAGTTTAGCTTTGACTTTGATTCTATCAATGCTGTTGATGGTAGTCTGCATTTAGTTTTCTTTTCAACTTTAACTTCATTAACAGACTTAACATGCTGAGGAACTTGCTGAGTTTCAACATTTTTTTTAACAGGTTCCTCCTGTTTTTCTTCAGCATTGGTAACGTTGACATGATCCAGGGCATCCTTAACCTTTTGTTTATTCTTCTCGATTGACGTATTTTCATTTTTCACATTTTTCATGCTTTCTTTATTTCCAGAGGATTCTATTTGAAGATGGCTCTCTAAATACAGTTAAAGTTTAATATTAAAAACATTGAGGTTCAAAAACATAAACCAATAAGAGTAAACTACCAGTTTATTGACAGACTCTACACTAACAGTTAAAAATGAGCTAACCTTGTTCCATTATGGTTGCATCAAAATTACTACACGCATCTTTTTCTTGGTTTAAAATATTTTGTACATTTTGGTTTACAATCTTTTGTGTAATTTGGTTTGTTATCTCTTTCATATTTCTATGCAACATTTCCTCAATACTTTTGTTTTTCTTTTCTAACATTTCCATATCTTCTAAGTAACTCCATTCAGTTTGCACTGCCTGTGAGGTGTACTTGCATTCTCCAGGCGTAAGAGTAAACAGGAAATGGTCCTGGCAACTGACATTCTTGTTTTTTTCTTCATCAGCAGAGGAAGGAAGGGAAACAACTGGTATTGTAGTCAAATTTTGTGGTTGTTCATTAACATTTGAGCTGGTCTGGTTACTGTCCTCAAGAGTGTTATCTTTCAATAATTTAGAAATTAGATTTATCTTACTTCTTGAACGATCTTTTCTTTTTTTCAACTTTCGTTTTCGCTTACAATCATTATAACTCTTTGTGCCGCTGTATGCAATACTCGCTTCCACATCACTCTCTGGTGTACTACTTTGACTCTTTTGAAATATTGGACTATCCCATGGTATAGGAGAAGCGGCTGAGGAGATTGACAATGGGCTTTTGGGAGATTCTTGTAGTTGTTGTTTTGATTTCACTCCATCTATTGGTGAATTTAACTTCTTAACAACAGGTCTCTTATTAGAATTTGAATTTTTCTTAGAATTTTTCAGCTTTTTTGATCTATTCGAATTGTTAGAATCTGCCATTGATTCTATAATTTACAACATTTGTTGTTAGATTTACCAATATGGATAACCATATTCTTATTTTTGATGATAGCAGGACTACATGTTGTTATTCTAAGGTCATATATATGTGATGCTCTCTAGGAAAATCGACCGCTTCTATTTTTAATTCGTATTTTTAAAACAATAGAATTCCGTATTTCGTATTTTTAAAAATACGAATTGCGTATTTAAAAATACGCATATTTTTTTAAAAACCGTATTTCGTATTTTCAAAAAATACGGAATTCGTATTTAAAAATACGCGTATTTTTTAATAAGGATTTCGTATTTTTGAAAATACGAAATACGAAATTCGTATAAAAAAATACGTATTTCTAAAAATACGCATTTCTAAAAATACACTGTGATTTAAAATTCGAAAACATAAAAAAAGTAAGGGATCGTCTCTGAGATCTTTTCATTTTTGAATTGAAACGATTTTCATTATATAGGAATCGTTTCATTATTTTTTTTACATCGTCTCATAATCGTATTATGAAACGAATTAAATGTTTTAATTTTTTTCACGAAACGATTATATAATTTAATACAAAAAATGAAACGAGAAAACATCTCTGCGAAGCTCTAAAGTTGCCGTATTTCATTCTAAAATGACCAGAAAACGTCCCTGCGAAGCTCTAAGGTTGCCGTATTTCGTTCTAAAATGACGAGAAAATGTGCCTGCGAAGCTTTAAGGTTGCCATATTTCGTTATTAAATAACGAGAAAACGTCTCTGTGAAGCTCTACAGTTGCCGTATTTCATTCTAAAATGACGAGAAAACGTCTCTGCGAAGCTATAAAGTTGCCGTATTTCATTCTAAAATGACGAGAAAACGTCCCTGCGAAGCTTTAAAGTTGCCGTATTTCGTTATAAAATAACGAGAAAACGTCCCTGCGAAGCTCTAAAGTTGCCGTATTTCAATCTAAAATGAGGAGAAAACGTCCCTGCGAAGCTTTAAAGTTGCCGTATTTCGTTCTAAAATGACGAGAAAACGTCCCTGCGAAGCTCTAAGGTTGCCGTATTTCGTTCTAAAATGACGAGAAAATGTGCCTGCGAAGCTTTAAGGTTGCCGTATTTCGTTATTAAATAACGAGAAAACGTCTCTGCGAAGCTCTACAGTTGCCGTATTTCGTTCTAAAATGACGAAAAAATGTGCCTGCGAAGCTCTACAGTTGCCGTATTTCATTCTAAAATGACGAGAAAACGTCCCTGCGAAGCTTTAAAGTTGCCGTATTTCGTTCTAAAATAACGAGAAAACGTCCCTGCGAAGCTTTAAAGTTGCCGTATTTCATTCTAAAATGAGGAGAAAACGTGCCTGCGAAGCTTTAAAGTTGCCGTATTTCATTCTAAAATGAGGAGAAAACGTCCCTGCGAAGCTCTAAAGTTGCCGTATTTCATTCTAAAATGAGGAGAAAACGTCCCTGCGAAGCTTTAAAGTTGCCGTATTTCGTTATAAAATGACGAGAAAACGTCCCTGCGAAGCTTTGAAGTTGCCGTATTTTATTCTAAAATGACGAGAAAACGTCCCTGCGAAGCTTTAAAGTTGCCGTATTTCGTTATAAAATAACGAGAAAACGTCCCTGTGAAATCATTGAGCCAATTTAAAACCTATTAAAAACAAACTTGTAAAATTGAGTAATTTTTCTATTCAGTTTATTCAACCACTCACTTGATACACTAATAGTTTTAAAAATACGAAAATACGAAATTCGTATTTCGTATTTTTAAAAAATACGAAATACGAATTTCGTATTTTTAAAAATAGAATTTCGTATTTTTAAAAATAGAATTGCGTATTTTTAAAAATACGAAAATTCGTATTTCGTATTTTTAAAAATACGCGTATTTTAAAATACGAAATCCGTATTTTTTAATACGAAATTTCCGTATTTCGTATTTTTTAATACGAAAAGAGAAGTGGTCGATTTTCCTAGAGAGCATCACATATATGAAAAATAATTAAAACTAAGGAAAAAATAAATAAAGACTGTTATTTGTTATTTATCCTAGATGGGCATACAAACTTTTGTTTTGGAAGAAAAGATTTTTTGCAACTTCGTGCATTCTGTGTTGATTGCAATAATGTATTATTTAAATACAGTATAGTCCTTGTATCATCATTCGTTTTTTTTTATTAATAGGGACCATCTAAAAATTCCATCTCGTGAATATAAGCAAATTGGTACAAATTAGAACGTCCCATAAAACAAATTTAAATTGACAGTTTTTATCTGTCTCATTGTTTTGATACAAGACAATTTTTTTAAATTTGTCTCAAGTACGAAAAAAATTAAATTATAACTTGCAAGACGAATTAAGATGAATCTAGCTGTGTAGCTACAGTGCCGATCGCGAGTAACTATACACAAGTATAGGAGTACGGGTACATTAAATGCAGAGTACAGTGCAAGTCAAGTACGAGTAATCGGTGAATATTCTACTCCATACCCTCGAGTATAGCCTCTTGCGCATGCAAGTACAATAAGTGAATGATTTGTGAGTACGTGTGCGAGTATAAGATAAAAAACGGGAATTCGTCGTAGCATAATTTTTATCGATAGCTTACATTTGTCTGCTACATTACACATTGTGAAAACTTTTACTTCTTATTCGTGTCGTAAGAAATAACATTTTATTTTACTTTTTTTTTATGTTGCAACAAATTCTCTTTAGTTGACATAAAAATGTATACGTTGCTGTAATGGCTTTTTATAACTTTGAATTTATATACTTAATTTATCACGGACAAGGAAACCCTTTGCTATTTACATCTATTATCTAAATGCTTTTTTCTCCTAGCTAAATGTTTTGTTGCTACATTCAAACATTATTCCTTTTTCTTCGCAAGCATGAATTAAACAATGAACTCTGGAGACTAAATTAAGCCAATCGCATTTAATTTAATTGTTTTGTAAGTAACCAAAAAGTAAAAACGTGCCGAACAGGGAAATCTTGGATCCAGTGAGAATGACATGCACCCAAATTTTGAGTGAGTGTCCTAATTACTTCAAAACGGGCTGCCATAAATTATAATAAGCTTTTCAAGTCTATCGTGTACCTATCAGCATTTCGCCATTTTGAAAGTTTAAAGGAACATTTCAGCACTAAATTTTGTTTATATGAAGCTTTATGTTCTTACATGAAAAATATTATATTAAAAAATAACGTGTATCAAGGATCTTAGTTAAAATGCATAAAAATAAACAAAATAATGAATTATTACCTCATGTTTATATAATTTTATTATCCATTTTCATCTTACTAATCAATAGTGTGCATAATAAAATGAGCGGCAGTAATGCGGAGGACAAAGTTTCATGTGTGTTATTAATTGTATTTTTAATTTTTTTCACATTTTTTGTGGGCACCTGTTGTTTGAAAGTATCGACTAAAAAAAAGAAAAGAAAGAATGAATATCATTCAAACTAAATTGTTACATTTTTATTGTTTTTTAACAGCATTTATCAATTTAGTCCTGGGCACTAGCTTTTAAAATACATGTCAATAAATCGTAAACATGATACCTGCCATATTGTTCTATTACCAGAAGCAAATCATTTCAATATGCTCAATGTGATTGCAAAGATATAAATAGATTAGAAAAACATTCAACACAAAAGAAAAATTTATCTCCAGAATCGTGTTTTAGAGAGAGTGAGGAGATCGTTATTGAGAGAAAAATATTTTCTCTCAATAACGCCAACAACTGAATTTTCATTCGGTATTTTAAGAAAGAGAGTTCGCTTGAAAGTTACGACTCCGTCGTAAGGCAATTGAGGTTCTCCCTCGTTCTGGCTATCATATATACCTTGCGTTGGTGCGCACTTTCCCGCAGTTGAGTTGAATATAACGCGAATCAGTTTAGACCTGTCTGGTTCTTCGGAGTGTCAGGTCCCTGTGGCATGGTTCCAAATGGGGCTGCTGATTCGATCGTAAATCAACAAAACGCCAGGGCTTAAAGTGTTAGCATGTAATCTCAATGCCAGCTTCAACTCGCTATTGAACATAGAAAACTAACGAACGAAGAAAATAACACTGTAAAAAAAGCATTTTTCTATAAATCCAACACCAACATAAAAGCATAATAATAATAATAATAATAATAATAATAATAAATATTTAAAGTGGCTAGCCCAGAAAATCACAAAAACCTATAGTTAGTGGATTGTTTCCACTGGGGGCCACTAGAACAAAAAAGAAACAAAAAATGATAAACCTTAGACTGCCTCAGCTCAATCAAACATAGTAACATTTATAATCTGTGAAAATTGAAAAGAAAAAGAATAAAAAACAAAAATTAAAAAGTTAAAAAGTGATCTCCATTAGAATTTGCCAAATACATCAGAGATGGAAGTCTTAAACGAAAGCAGACTTCCATCACATGTCACTTGGTCTGGAAGATTATTCCACACTTTTGCAGCTCTAAATGGGAAGGCTTTTTTGCCAAATTCCGTGTTGACCAAGGGAAGTGTGAACCTGTTTTTTGAAGCTCCTCTTGTTTGATGATTATGACAGTTTTTTGTCAAAAGGAATTTTGAGCGCATGTAATCAGGAGCAATGTGATTCATGGCTTTGAAAACTAATATGGCATCGTTTTTGATGAGTAAATTATTCATTGAATATTCCCTCTCTTTCCCAAGAAAGGTACGGACACATTTTAATCGTTTTTCTAGTTTTCCCAATCTACCTTGGGTGGCACAAGCCGATGGCATATGAGAAAAGTGAGACCCGATACCCTATGTGATACCCGATACCCGAGACCCAATACCCTGATACCGATACCCGAGACCCGATACCCTGATATTTTTTTTATTATTTTTTTTATTTATTTTTAATATGAACGATAATAAAAACACATTTTGATATGTATATTTCTTCGTTATACGGAAATATTTGTTGCACGTAATATGCGAATATGCTGCTGGCTCAACAATGGTTTTATATCGCTAAGAACTACAATGAAACTACCATAAAAAAATTATTTTGTCTGCTCAAAAACATGAATGATTGAAGTGATAGTAGACTTTTTTAAATTCATTAGAGTATGTTTGTTTTTTCGTTGTAGGGTCGAAATAACTCCTTTTGGTTTTCGAAACTACGATTAAATTTTGTATATTGTCCAAAATTTCCTCCACAACCATAGCAAGTTAATACATTCCTGTGGGCGTAGTTGAGAAGGAACAAGACATAATCATTATCTGTTGGCACAGGTAGGGCTGGTTTACTAACTGTTGTTGAAGGTGGAATAGGTTGGGTTGATGGTAGTATTGAATATGTTTGTATTGAAGGCGCAGATATTATATTGGTTGCGTTGGATATGAAGTATGTGTCTGTGAAGTAGTTGAAACAATAGTAGGCTGCGATAACGGTAGTGTAGTTGGTGTTTGTGCAGGAGCTGATGGATCGATTAAATTTGTAATTGGAACCTTTTTGACGTTAGCTGGCCCTTTTCATCTCTCAGTTGCCTTCGTTTTCTTTTTGCCCGCGTTTTTCTCTTTAGAAAAGTCTACTAAGTTTCTGACATTAGGTCTCTTTTTTTCGCATTTCTTCAAAAAAGGTTCGACCACATTCAACTTGCATGCAATGCAGACAGTATTCGCACATATTACGAAACTTTTAAAGCGAAAGCAAATTTCACAACAAGTTAAAATGTTTTTTTTCTTGGTCATTCCAACTGTGTGAATGGTTGTTCTTTGTTTTAGCATTTTTCACATAATATGTATCGCCAAATCCTTTGATGAACGTACGCCTTGCTTTGAATAAACCAACATATCATCTCCGATATGTTTAGGTTGAAAAATAAGAAAAAAAATAGAAAAAATTAGGATTTTTATTAAAATAAAACATCGCTGAAAAAAATTAATAAATAAAAAAAATCAGGGTATCGGGTCTCGGGTATCGGGTCTCGGGTATCACATAGGGTATCGGGTCCCACTTTTCTCATATGCCCAAGCCAATGTCGAGGAGCAGTAGTTGAAATATGGCATGATAAGTGCATTAATTAAAAGGTTTTTTGTGTGAGGTGTTAAACAGGATGCAATGGTTCTAATTTTAGAATATTTAATTAGTATTTTTCTATTTATGTCATTAATGTGCTCTTCCCATTGCATTTTTTTATCAAATGTTACCCCAAGATATTTAACTTTTTTGCTCCTCTTCAAAGGAATACCCATATAGTTGATAGTTTTGTTCTCAACTTTTTTTAACTGGCTGTGGTTACCGAAAAAGATTGTTTCAGTTTTGTCCGTATTAATAGTCATTTTGTTATTATTCAGCCAGAGGTCGACTTGCGAAAGTTCTAACTCGACCTGGGAGACAAGGGTATCCAAGTTTTTATGGGACGAAATAATTATTGTATCATCTGCATATAGATGGTGGTAGTTTGAATTGATGACAGATTTTAAGTCATCAATATACAAAAGAAAGAGCAGGGGTCCCAACACAGATCCCTGCAGCACCCCAAAAGCGTCTTCATGAAGCAGATCTGATCCTGTGTCGTTTACAAGAGTCAGCTGCATTCGGTCCGTTAAGTAGGACTCGAACCAGTCAAAGGCAGCATCTCTGATGCCAAAACACCATAGTTTTTTTAACAAAATTTTATGATCAACAGTGTCAAAAGCTTTTTTAAGGTCAATGAGCACAGCACAAACAAAGTTATGTTGGTCGAGCTCAGTAAGAATAAAATCAGAGACATCGACTACTGCAGTTTCTGTGGAAAAGAGTTTTCGAAATCCGGACTGTCTGTCATTCAGGAAGTTGTGCTCAGAAATAAAATGAGACATTTGCTCATGCACTAACTTTTCAAAAATTTTCATAGGAATTGACAAAATGGAGATAGGCCGATAATTATGTTGTTAATGTTTTATTGCCACTTTTAAAAATAGGATGAGAACCTTTTAGTCTTCCAACATTTAGGTACATAACCAGTAAATAAAGATTTGTTGAAAAGACTTGATAAAAAAAAACTTAAAACTGACGAACCTGCTTTTAGCAGTCGTGAACCAATTCCGTCCAAGCCTGTAGCTTTATTAAGTTTTAGTGAACTATTTATTTTTTCGACACTTTTGGTCTCAATACGAGCCCACCGAAAATCGTGTCCGCTAACAGGTGGATTAACATTAGTAGTGTCAGAAGAAAATTTAGAGGCTAGTTTGGCACCAACACTGACAAAAAATGAATTGAATGTGTCGGAAATTTCTTTTGGGTGAGAAGTTTCAGTACCATCGTTTTGGACTACTCGTTTTATCGAGGTAGTATTGCCTGACTTATCAGGAACCAGTTTTTTTAGGGTTTTCCAAAGTTGTTTTGGCCGTTTTTGAAAGTCCTGCAAAACGTCATTACAGTACTCATTTTTGAGTCGATTTTTGAGACCTATTACCTGGTTCCTTTTTTGTTTAAAAGCTTCCCAGTCTATGATGGATTTTGTTTTTGATGCTTTCCGTTTTAAGAAGTCTCTTTCTTTGATGGCTATTATTAATTCATCAGTGACCCATGCCTCAACACGGCCAGAAAATCTATGTGTTTTGAAAGGGGCATGTTTGTCAGCCACTGTTTTAACATTTTTATTCAGTTTCTCACATGCTTCATCAAGGTCATCATAATTATTAAAATATGACCAGTCTAAATTCCTGAGGTCCTTCAGAAAAACCTCTTTACTGAAGTTCTTGTAGCTACGAACCTTGATAGTTTTAGGTTCAAATTTTGGCCTTTTGAATTTTCTGATCACATAAACTAAATTATGATCACTGATGCCTAAATCCATGACACCAGTTTTAGAAATACAAGAACTGTTAGAAAGTATCAAGTCTATAAGAGTGCTACTATTTTCAGTAACACGAGTTGGCTCCGTAATATGTTGTTTTAGGAAAAGAGTGGAGCATAATTCCTTTATTTTGGAGGAAAGAGCATATTTTGAAAGCATGTTACAGTTAAAATCTCCCAAGATAAAAACTTCTTTTTCTTTTGGGAGTTTATTAAACACTGTTTAAAATGAGTACACAGGTTTTCGGTACTCTGCAAATCACTACCTCCAGGTGGCCTGTAAACCCCACACACGTAAATAGGTTTAGTTTTTTTCAGGCACACTTTCACCCATAGTGATTCAACATTTTCGAAGTATAGGTGTTTTAAAAGGTGGCCATCCAAGTTTTCATTAACAAAAATCAGGACACCCCCACCTCGTCTATTCCAATCATTCCTATAACAAACATAGCCATCAATTTTAACGTCATTGTCAGTGATGGTGTCATCAATTTTGGTTTCACAGATGGAGAATACATCAAGTTTTGTTTGATGTAGCAGAAGTTTAACATAGTCTAGTTTGGATGACAGACCATTAATGTTCAGATGGGCCATTTTTAAGCCCTTCCCATTTCTGATTGCCTCAAAATCAAAGTTTTCATCAATAGTAATATTGATGTTGTCCGGAATTTCATCACCAAATGACTCCTCATTAGCAAAGGGCAAATTACGAGAAAGACAGGGACTGCAAACAAAAAACAGTTTATCTTCAGGAGTCTTCATAAATTGTTGATATTTTTTATCAGAAATACGCTCACATTTTTTATGAGCCCATAATCCACACTCGTCACAAGAAAGTGCTTTGTGTGTTTTTGCCACAGGTTTTAAGCATGAAGAACAGGGATACTTAACAGGACCTGGGTTGAGGCAGATGTCCCCTGACAAGAGGATTAAAAAATAGAAATACTTGTGCCTGCTTGGCTTAAGTTTTGATAAAACCATTAATTTTAATTGGAGAGTGAGCTGGCTTTCAGAACAAGTGAAGAGATAGAAAAGAAACTCCTATCTAGTCGACTCATTTCGTTGTTGTTGGGTGAGCTACTTTTGAAAGAAGGTTTTGTATTGCTCAAAAATACAACGAACACAAAAATCAGTTTTAGCGTAAATGTGGGGTTTCCTACCTGAGTAAAGTTTTTTTTAAGTCGTAGGGAGATCATTATACGGTTATGTGCTCTTCCAAAACTATGTTTGAAGGATCTGAGGCAAGCCCATTTCCTTACGATGTTACACAAAAGGAGCAGCAGGAACCCACAACACAGCAAAGCTACCATATTAGATGATAGATGGATAAAAAACTGACTGGGATAAAAACAATATTAACAAAAACAATAACTTAAAAACTAACAAAACAACAAATTAAAGAAATGAAAAAGATATAAATGAAGTAAATAAGGCAGTACAATATATAATAAATCAAAAAGGACTTAGCTGTCAAAGCAGGAGCTCTTCAAGCTTTAGTCTTCTTTTTTCTTTCTTCGACTTAGCGCGCCAATACCGGAGCGTTTTAGATACGTCCGACCTCAACGAGAGCTAAGCACGGAATATTGGCCGCAAGTGCATTTTCCGCCAGTTTCTCGTTTAATTATATCGTTTGCCTTCCGTGCACACTAGCGAGTACTGTGTGAGTACAGTAGCAAAAATGTACGAGTATTTTTGGCGTAATCGTACATGCAGTATACTCGTCGCGTTCTCGTGGAATACCCACGGAAGAAATTACTTGTACCCGTAGTTTAATTATCTTGTACCCGTAGTTTAATTCTCGTGTATAGTTACTCTCGCGATCGGCACTGTAGCTATAGCTAGCTAACTAAAAATAATTTTGAATGATCATGTTTTATTTCCAATACAGTGATAACTTTGAGCTTTGTTAAACCTCATTTTGATAATTTTGAACACAGTATATACATCAATCAGAACAAACAAATAAAGATCAAGCTCAAACAGTGCTATTGTTCTGCCCAATCTTGGAACGCGCCCCGTCTTAAGACTGGCAGTGACAATTGGGTGGCCAGTCTTAAGACTGGACTGCCCAATCTATGGACTTACATGCCCAATCTTAGAACAATTGTGGAAGACAAACAGAACAATAAAAATTTTAGACTCTACCTCTTAAAAGGAACTTTAACTTTTCTTGGAAAATCAAAAGGCCAAAAATTTATACCATGTATTATACGTGTTTAAAAAAATTTGAAACTACTCAACCATATTAGCTAGCTCGCTAGCTGGCTAAACATCTCATCCAATGAAATTACCAGCTAGTTAACTAATAATATGGTTGAATACGATTTTTCTGATTCTTCATAAATATAAAAATTATATTTTTAAAATTTAGCCACTACAAGCTGTATAATAAATGCTAAATATATAACACGAGCTCCCAGCTACCTAACTAGCTACGATTTTCACTCTACTGTGTAAAAAAACTGGCCGGGTCAATTCAACAGTACCCAAAATGTGATGTTTTATAATGTGCCTGAGAATGTTTGTTGGGTCTTGCAAACAACAGAGCTCGTGTGGCACATCCCTTCCTTAAAATCTAAAAGGCGTCCGAAGATGGGCCTAACATGATCTTTTGCCCAATCTTGTGACGCCCTGCCCAGTCTTTAGACTGGCTGGCCAGTCTTAAGACTGGGCAATTTTATGTTCAAAGATTGGGCAGCGTCCTAAGATTGGGCAGAACACTATGATTGATGAGATTTCGGTATGGCCGCCATCAAAAATATGTTATGTTCGCGTCCTCCGACCGACTCACTTTTGGCAATAAAAACCCGAGTCGGTAAGTCGGAAAAAACCCGGAAAAAACTTTTTGATCCAAACGATATATATTTGAAAAAAAAAATTCGTGAGAACTAATTTTCCCAAAATTGACTAAAACTCGCGAAAATTAATTCCCGTAAAAATTAATATCTTTAGGGTACTCATGGCAAGTTTACAGACAGGGCGGCGAAAAAAGGGTCTGTCGAGTGGCGCTATACTGTTTTTTGGCCCTGGGAACGAATTTTGCCCCCATCTGAAAATCCCGGGAAAAAATACGCCCGACCGACCGACCGACTCATTTTTGCGGGGTCTTCAGGACGCGAACATAACATATTTTTGATGGTGGCCTATGCTGGATGGTCCAAGACGGTAAAATGATAATTCGATCACTGACCAGCAACATTGGACTGTCAGGATACAAAAAGGAACGGTCAAGTTGAACGGCAACTAATCGTGCGTTCCACAAGCGAAAAGACTGAAATTCATGCAACAAAAAAACACATTATTGTTATGATGAACACAGCATATATAGAGCTTAGCTAGCTACAGCAAAGCATAAATTGTATAACTATCAAGATTCTGAGAGAATAAACAATCAATATTTACATCAATCTTAAACTCATATTACATGTGGGTAAATTAAAATGTAAAAAAATCGGCAATTTTTATAACCGCTATTTTACTGTTCATTGCAGTTAATCTGCCATTACCCAAACAAATAATGTGCTGATCATGCAAACCTCTTCAGTCAATTCGCCACACTGATCACAAATACAGGCCCTGGACCCACGTCCTTAAACCCCGGTCGAAAAATCCCAGATTTATTATTTGGAGTAATGCATATACCTGGTACCGTTTCGTGAGGGAGCATTGGGGACGTAAACGTTGAGAATAAAGTGAACTAAAAAGTTTAGGAAGTAATGTGTTCCAAATGATCTGAAAAATACGTCCAATTTGGTCGGCCGGCTATCTAAAAAACCCGTAGAAAAAACGCCATACTCTGAAATGATGACGTCATTATGGACGCCATTTTTAAAAATCAATATTTCTAAAAAAGATTATGCCAAAAGTTAAAAATTAAAAAGTGGGTGCAAAATGTGCAAATTATAGATCGTGAAAATATAATGAATCGCAGCAACCTCGTCCCCAGAGGGCTCTTTTTCTCTTTCTGACAATTTCGGACCCTCTCGCCGTCCAAGATTGTCAGGACGAGGTTGGAATCGCAGTTATAGTTCTTTAAACATTGCTCGTTCCCAGACTCTTTTAGGCGTATTATAAAAGATAAGATAAGATAAGATAAAATAAGATAAGATTTATTTCGCTGTTAAAAAATAAGAATACAAGTAAAATGCTACTAAAAGTTACAAATACATTGACTGGAGCAAGTTGAAGACGCAAATTGTCTTATCATCAAGCGCCGTTAATAGTTGAGCTATTTACAGTTCAATTATTTTGTTAAAAACGTAAAAATGTAAAATCACACTAAAGACATTATGTTTAAAAAAATCGAGTAACGTCATTGTCATTTTTAAGGAAGAGATTCTTTACAACCCTTTTGAATCTTCCTATAATAATATTCATTTTAAATTTATGGTCTAAAAGTCTGTTTCACAACTGTGGTCCTCTAGTTTTTATGGAATAGCCGCTCGATTTTAGAGTTGTTTTTGTTGTATAACGAAGTTATTTTTGGAGTACCTTATGTCGTATTTATGCTTAATAAAAGAAAATTGGTCAAAGGACAGGAAGTAGTTTTTATCTTAAACATGGAAAACAAGACTTGCTGGATGTTAAGTTTGTAGATGTATAAAACTCCAAGTTCTTTTAATAAAGGCTCGGATGGTATGTATCTGTCTACACCGAATACTACAGGCATTACAAAATGAGTCATGACAATTCCAACAGATACATCAATGACAGATTGGGTGCATATTGTCAGGGCCGTGTCAACAGGGACCAGACGTCTTCCCCACACATAAATGTTCTATATCTGTCAGCAGTAAAACTATTTATTTACATAAAAAATAAACATGAAAAGTCGATTCATTTTCAGATTGACCATATTGGTCGTTTGACGTATTTGCCAAAAATAGGGATCTTCACAATCAGCAATTACTAAAGTTAGCCAGTTTGGCAGTTTCTGCTTCATCGACAGATCACAATTACTTAGAAATACATCCTAGTTATCTCGATATAATAACGAAATAGAAGTCAAGGCAGCATTCAGACTCAAAAAAATCTTGAAATGTGTCTTTGAATTAGGTAATAAACACAACCGCACCGCAATCAAAGTGTTTTTATTGTGTTTCTTTATTTTCTGTTCTAACAGAAAACCCATTCCACTTTTAATCCCAAACGAACATAGCCTCACCCAAAAGACCTTTCCCTCGGGCCTCAATCTCGTTCCCAGAGCTTTTTTTCGCTTTATGGATATAAATCAGAATGCAAAAAATAAGCCCTTGGGACGAGATTGCCAGGGCTTGTATCCGGGATTTAACGGTATATTTACTCTGCGTTGTGGCAACGTATGCTCAAAGAATTTACTTGCCTTTAAAATTGATCTGTTCAGCTTTATAGTCTAGTTTAACTTTTTTGTAGTTTTTTTTTCGCTATATTTTGATGCCAGTAAATATGCCTCATATAGACTGACCACGTGATTACTCAAACACCCTACCCTAAAAAAATAGCCAACAAAATGTCGCGAAAAAAACTTGCGAAAACGCTCCACTGCGTGATATTAAAAATGATTTATTATCTGTTTACCAATTCTCTAACAGTGCACCCAAGAAGCTTATAAATCGCTAATCTTTATCCTTGATGTCCGATATATAACTACGAATAGAAATGTGTTTTATTTTAATGAAACTTTTAAAAGTTGGACAAAGGGAAAACCTACACCTTCTGTAAAGTTGTTTAAATTTTCTGTATTTAGAAACTGTGTGTAGTTAAATCAAGAAAGCGAGAACGAACATGTTAGTCTCGCCGTCATGTTAGTCTCACCGTCAGCAAGAAACAACAGGCGCTGTGAACGAGGTTGAGGGTCACCGGTTTATTCTTACAAGTTCTTACAGAAGAACCTGGAATGGAAGTTCAGTCTGGTAAACATGTAATGAATGATGCGTTTTCGAACAGAGGATGTTCTTCCTGGGAAGGTTCTGCTCATAAAGCGCAGAGGGTTGGCCTATTCAGTATTAGATTGACGGAGATTTTATGAAGTAAAATTCCTCTATTTTGCACCGGCAATGAAATTGGGATTTTATAAATATCAATCTAATGCGATATCTCCCTCTTAACCTGTATAACTTCTTTCAAGATCAAGTTGTTATTTTTCTTTATATATTCTAGACCCTGGACGTGGATCCTTGAGAAGGCCGCGGTGCTTCCGTGTTTCTCCACACCGATAGTTTCAGGCTTCCTAGTCTGTAAATCGACAAGATTTCAAATATGTTTTTTATTTCACTTGTCACATTCCTCCCTGTTTTTTGCAAGCGAATTCTCATACTATTGTTATTTTGGGATATTCTGTATTCGATCTTCCTTCGATTTAACTCTTGCGCCTTCCAAAATTAAGGTTCTTTTTGGAAGAACTCCTGCAAATCTGGAATTTAAAGGGGGATTTTCACAAAGCAAATTGGACGGCGAATTCGCCGGCGAAATGTATCTGAGCGTGCGCAGTTTTATTTGTTTTGATTTTGCTGCGAAAAATTCGCTTCGCCGAAAAGTAAAAATAGTTAGCGGCGAAATATTTTGCTATAAACTTTTAATCAATCAGAACGCAATATTCAGTGTTTATTCTTAGAAAATATTATTACTGGAAAGAATTCAAAATAACTGTCTGCTTTTAATACCCAAAAGAGTGTTTACGTTCAGTATTTTAAATTCGCAACATGTTTTTTGTTCCACGTGAAAATCAAAAGACATTTCGCAGCTAATTCGCCCCGCCGAATTCGCCATTCACAATTCGCTTCGTCAAAATCCCCCTTCAGAATTTGGCTTCTGGGTCCCTGAGTATTTGCAACCACGTTCCTAAGACTAAAAGCTAATTTTCGTTTGTTGGTAACGGAGAAAACGGCTGAAAACAAGATTGCGGGTTCTCACCTGTTCTGCATCCTGGGTCCTGTTGTTGTTGCTAGGTCCCGGGTCCTATTATTCCGGCATGTGGAGTGTGTTATGTGTGTGCATGCATGCGCAGCAGTGCAATGCTTTCGTTTTCAGTACCTGCTTGCCTGTTCCGTCTTGTTGTGTTGTGGGCAGGGTCTGTCAATAGGCCTCCCGAGAGCGATTACTCAATCGATCACGGATTAGTTTTTCCCCATAGCATTAAGAAGTAAGTATATAGCTATATTCAAAATTTTACTATAGCTAACTTTTTTTGTGATGGTTGAAATTTTTTCCCACAACACTTTGCAGCTTTTCTTCTTCTGTTGTTTTTTCTTATGTTTCGCTTTAGGCAGCACTATGTGTATCATATATATATATATATATATATCAAATTATAGTTATGGAGTTCCAAAACATGCAATTCAGAATTTTAGGAATTAGGCTCAACCCACAAGATAAATATTTGTGCACATTTTAATGGCTTAGGCGGACGTCACCTGGTGTTAGAGTCATTTGAGCACCAAAAATAGAGTCGGTTGGTCGGCGAATGATAACTCAAAAATTCGAAAAATTGTATCCAACCATCCAGCCATCAACGCGCTCATTAAATCGCCGATATTTAATGATAACTTTGCGCCGTTTTTAACTAGTTCTCAGAACCCTTTTCGCATTTTAAAGCGAAGCACAACAATAATGGTGGGTAATGGCTGTGTGGAGGCAGCAAGCGTATAATATTTTTTTGTCATTCTAGTTTTTCCGACTCAGTATATCAAAAATTTCGATCAAAAATTAGGGTCGGTCGGGTGACTCTAACACCAAATATTTGTGACGTCCGCCTTAGCCTTGTACATTTTGAGGGCTATGTCCATTATTTCCAGGAGGGGCCATAGCTTTTATATGAGTAGTCCTAGAGTATTTAATGCTCATTTTGAGCTACACAGACCCAATTAGGCTCCTTGCTTTGCCAGACAACTCTCTGCAACACATCCAATGTGCCATCTCTCCCATTTCCCTCACATGGCTGGGGTTAACCCGGGGCTATGGTGATATTCACTCGCCCATGTTGAATCATCGCTAAGGGGAATCAAACCCCGGTCTCCTGCATAAAGTTTGAGATTTATAACCACTAAGCTACGGCTGATGCAACAAATCAGGGATCCTGTGATCAATCAATCGCATCATACCGATTGGTACCATACTCGGCTGTCATAAACGTGTTGTAGTTCTCGTATTCGGAATGCACTGTCAGCATTGGTACCAATGGTTACAATAAGTAATTGGTGTATACATAACTCACAAAACAACATATCATGCCTGTCATCATGTTTGTCAAGTTCAATGTTTTGGTTAATAATTTGAATATATGTCGACCAAGGTGGATTCAAGATTCAGCCAATTTGACTGTAAAACATCCCATTTGGTACAAATAAATCTACAAAGATACTTAGCTGATTCAGACTAAGCAGAAGATTTTTGCCGGGATCACAGGAATACTTGTTTGTAGGTTGAGCCTAATTGATATTGGTGCTCAAATATATATAAACAAAAACTAATAAATCTCTCAAAGTAACCTCTTCATGTTAGCACTTTTGTGCTTCGCTATCAAAAAGGGTTCAAAGTTCAACTTGCCTCACTGCGATAGAAAACTAGTATCCTAATTCCGAGATTGCGTATATATATATACAGGATAATCCTTAAAAAGCCATCCCTGTAAAAAAGGCCGGCAAAATTTTGCAGACCTACAACGAAAAACCAATTTAAAAGCATTTCACAGGTCGGCTGTTATATTCTATTTACCTCAACTAATATCTTTTGCAGACGTGTTATTCCTCCTATTCATTGACAAATTTGACTTTGTTTCCCTTAGAGCAGCAAAGTAGATTTTTGAAGGTCTGAAATAACTTAAGATGAGGATTCTACGTTAAGATTAAAATGGATTGAAGTGGTTTTCCTTTGTCTACAACCAACGATGTATTAAAAACTTAACGTTAATTTTTGTTCTCATTTTTTATTCTACATCTTTTAACCCTATTATACCTGGGGGGGGGGGGCACAAAGTGCCCGCGGCCTTTTTGACTAGGCATAACATTGGATACACACGTGATTAAGTGCTAAAATTTTGTGACTATTCCTAACTTTTAATAGGGCTTCTGATGAAAAAAAATATTTTTGGAAAACTTTTGTACTTTGCTGGGGGTATTGCATTTTCTGGACGGGGTAAATTTTTTGGAATTTTGAAAACCGTTGACATTCATGTAAGAATGTTATAAGATGTTGTATTGGGTATATAATTATTTATTACATGTATGTTGGTTACTAAGTGGTAACCAAGGTGTTGCTAAGGTGATATATGGTTACTAGGGACAAAAAGCAGACCAGATTTGAAGGATATATCGATCCAGCAAATTGACGTCATTTCGGATCCCAATGACGTCACTATATTTTTTTCCTTACCTCGATTATCTTTAAATGTCCTGTTCTACATATATGCCAAGTTTAATGATATGAGAATGGTTAGGTGGATGTGTAACGCCAGTCTGAGAGACAGAAAGAGTTCAGATGAGCTAAGAAGCAGGCTAAGTCTCCGTAGAATTAAAGATGTTATCCAGATAAGAAGATTGAATTGGCTGGGGCACTTGGAAAGAATGGAGGAGGATAATTGGGTAAGAAAGTGTAGAGACTTGATAGTTCCTGGGGCAAAGCCCAGAGGCAGACCGAGAAAGACTTGGCAGGAGGTTATAAGGACAGACTTGATACAGAGGAAGTTGAGTTTAGATCTAACACAGTCTAGATCAGATTGGAAGAGGGTCATTGATATACCCCGTCCAACCCATGCTAGCATGGAAAACGGACGTTAAGCCGAGAATGATGATGATGAATGACATGAGCATCAATATTTCTGGTAGAACGGGTCTTTTTATCTTTATCGTTAAAATGAGAAATTTTTTTGCCGAAATGACGTCATTTTTTATCCCAATGACGTCATTAAAATTACTTTTTTCATGTGAAACACATATTTTGGTATTCATTCCACAAATCTACCAAGAATCAAGGCCGTATCATTAGTAACACGCAAGAAATTAAAACGTACTTAAAAATTGGGAAAATGACCATTTTTCACATGTGTGACGTCATTTCTAATCCCTATGACGTCATCAAATTATTTTTTTTACCTGGATTGAGTTTGTACTAAGACATTCTCCGACTGAGCCAAGTTTCATCACTTAAGCACAAGTGGTTCAAGATTTATGGCCCGCGGGCACTTTGTGCCCCCCCCCCAGGGTTACAAGGGCCAAAAAAGCCCAGGTATAATAGGGTTAAAACAAGGTCAGTTCTGCCAACGTTATAAAGAAGTTTTTTGACATGCCGACCATGGCACACATATAGCAGGCCTATTAATAAGGGGAGAGCAATTGCTCTTGCTCATGCAAAGGCTCGCCCAATTCTGAGAAATGAGAAGCTAGCTGAGCCATTAATTGCTCCCCCAATTCCAAAAAAAAGTTTTTCTGGCTGAGCAATATCAATTCATCTTACATGGAAATCAATGTTCTTTCTTATTATTTACAGTAAAAAAGAACCAAAATATATAAAAACATAAAATAAAATAGATAAAACATGCGTTTATAAACTTATTCTATTTATTCAGATTGCTCGGCTAGTTTAAATTATTGTAACCTTGGGGGTGCGATTTATTGCTTGGGTGTTATTTTCTTATTGTTAGGCCTGATATAGGGCAGCACAAGAAAAATGTCCTGGAATCAATGTAGCTTGGCTTTCAGGTCAGCAATGCTGAATGCCGATGTGAATTCACAGGGCTGAAAAGCAGTACACACACTTACCCTGCAAATCTTAAATGATAAATGCTCTAGAAATATTGTATTTTGTGAGAAAATGTGACCTGACAAAGTGTAAAAATTACCTTTCAGCTCTGGTATCTGCTTGGCAAAATCACTTCCAGCACACTTTATTGCGCATAATCATTTAAATTTTTGTTTTTGAAACTAGCAAAGTAAATGAAGCACCTGTTGTCTTTCAAGATGTTTTATTATACAGAAATCAAATTATCAATCTTATACGTATAAGTAAAACTAATCACTATAAACATTTTTTTAAGTGAATATTCGTAACTCCAAAACAATATGGAAAGGCATAAGAGAACTCATTAATATCAAAAGTAAAAATAGCTCTCCTAAAATCTACTTAAAGGGGGATTTTCACGAAGCGAATTGAACGGCAAATTTGCTTTTTAATTTTCACGACAAAATAAATTAGGCGCCAAATTCATTGTTTACATTAGTTAACCGCATTCTGATTGGTCAAAAACTAGCAGTGAAACCTTTAGCCGCGAAAAAGTAGGAACTGTTTCTTTTCAGCGAAGCGAATATTTCGATGCAAAATCAAAACAAACAAAAACTGCACATGCTCAGATACAATTCGCCGTCGAATTCGCCGTTCAATTCGCTTCGTGAAAATCCCCCTTAAATATTGACAGTAAACTTGAGACTGATCCTAACATTTTAAATGACGCTTTCAATAATTATTTTACAACCATAGCAGATAAAATAGACAAAATATTCCACAATCAAATAAAACATTCCAACACAAGTCTTTATTTTTCTTGGCAATAAAAAATTCTGAAATTATTAAAATTATAAACTCTTTGGACCCCAACAAGGCGTCTGGACCAAATAGTTTTCCAAATAAAATTTTTAAACATCCTTTTGATATATCTAAAATACTTGCAACTTTATTTAACCTCTCTTTTGAAACATGTATATTTCCCTCTCCATTAAAACTTGTTAAAGTAGGCCCCATTTTTAAAAATAAAGGCTCTCCTTTTGAAGTCTCCAACTATAGGCCAATATCTCTTCTCTCTAATATTAATAAAACTTTTGAAAAACTTGTTCACTCGGGATTGACATCTTGCTTCGGTCATTCAGAATGTGATTATTTATATCCTCACAGAATTACGTCACACAAGTTTGTGATTTACCGAAAAAAAGGCCTCATCGACACTGTCATGGCGGCGACCGTAGTACTACTTTAACCTTAACTATATCGAGAACCAAAGCTCACAAATATAAAAAAATTGCACGGTTAATATTCACACTATAATGAGCATTTTAAGCACAATTTGTTATCAATCGTTAGAAAAGAGTTGTGAATAAAACAAGTACTGACCACTACATGTTAGATTGAATTTTTAAAAACAAAAAAAACAATGCATACCCTAACCCATCAGCAATAGAAAAAAATTAGAAATTATTCAATTCTGCCTGGTGTGTGTAATTTTGGAAAAAAACTTTACTGTGCATTCACCTAGATTATACTTAGGATGAGTTAAGTGGTTTTTGAATCAGTAAAATACGCACCTTTTATATTCAGCAGCCAGAGATTGTTGCACACTTATGCGATTGTTTATTTGTGTTAGAAATGTAAATTTTACTAAGACCTTTATTCTATATCATCCTATCTTAATTGTATTTTAGAACATGGACGAGGCATTTGTCAGTTTAACTACGAATGATGAGTATGCAATCGGTGCACTAGTATTGGGCAAGTCATTGAAAAACACAGGAACTACAAGAAAACTAGTGTTAATGGTAACAGCTGGTGTCTCTGCTATTAAAAGGTATGATGTGCTGATTTCATATGGACTTCCAAGAGCATACATAGCATGCACATGGTGATCCTTCATTTGTTTTAAATAATCTCTCATCAATTTTTAAGAAATCTTCATCAAGGAGTGTTAAATTAACTACAAAGTTCAATGGGTAATCAAGAATTCTTTTTTCCACTTATGCTTTGATGTTCACTTTAAACTTAACGTACATTTGGACCCAAAATATAGATTCTTCCAAAATTCTAAAATTGTGTATGGTGACATTGATTTTTTTCCACATTGTAACATTTTGGACCTACCTGGCACAAGGACCTATAAATTAACTTTGTCTGTTTGTCCGTCCCTTCGTTACCAGCTTTTCTCAGAATTGGATCATCAGTTTTTGCTAATTTTTTGCACAATGACAACAATAGACCCTTGGATGTGACAAAGCCAATTTTTTTTAGAAAACTTTTATCAGCTCAAAAATGGTGGATTTTGAACAAAAAGAGCAAAAACCATCCAAAATATGGTTTTTAGGACATTACTCAGGATTGAATCATTAGTTTATTCTGATTTTTTGCGCAAAGATAGAGAATGTTTGACCCTCAAATGTGACAAAGTCAGTTTTTTGGGATTTGTTTTCTTGCCCAATAATAGGGGATTTGTGAGCAAAATGAATCAAAAACAAAAATACGGATTTTCAAATGTTTCTGAGGATTGGATTATTAGTTTTTTCTGATGTTTTAAATCCAGGTAGGTGCATTGAAGTTACGCTGTTATTAGTTTTACGCAACAAAAAATTGAGCATATGTTTATCTTGCAACAGAATCAATTATATTTACATTCACTGAAATTCGAAATTGAAATTGAATCTGATTTTAATAGGCTTATTTTCATTTCCTCAATAAATATGTCGGAATCTCCTAAAATACGGAAAGGTTTTTATGCGTTAACTGTTTGTCACATGTTTATGATTTCAAAATGTGAGGTATGCTACGGGGATATAGAAATATTTTGTTCTTCTCTCATGGCCTCGCCTTTGAAATCTTATCGAATATCCTCAATTTCGGTGCCAAAATCTGAAATGTCCTTAATTTTCCTCAAGCTTGAAAATTCTTATCAAAAGTCCTTAAATCTTCTCAAATTCGTCTCTATTAAAACCCTGTGTTGTTTTTTATGACACCCTTTTCTTATAGAGAAAAGTTACAAACAGTTTGGGATGAGATTGTGGACATTACCTTGCTCGACAGTCAAGATAAAGAAAACCTTGCATTGCTTGCTAGACCAGAACTTGGCTGCACATTCTCAAAGTTGCGTGGATGGACTTTGACACAGTTTACGAAATGCGTCTTTTTAGATGCAGATACTTTAATTTTGCAAAATGTTGATGATCTGTTTGAGAGGGACGAGTTGTCTGCTGTAGCGGATGTTGGTTGGCCTGATTGCTTCAATTCTGGTGTGTTTGTGTTTAAGCCAAATATGAAAACTTATGATGAGCTTTTAAATCATGCGAAGACGGTTGGAAGTTTTGATGGTTAGTTCAAATATTCATTGCAATCTTCTTTATTCTGTGTAACGAATTAATTTTATGGTCGAATAATAGAAACCTTGTGTTCCAGGAACTTTCAGGACTGTGGACGTATCTTACTTTTAAAAAAACTTATGGAAAGAATACCATTATTTTACAAAAACCTATGGAAAGAATTAATGAAAACTTGGCCCAATCAGCCATTTTGTCCTGGAACTATCCTAGAATTTCAAACAAATTTCTCCCGGAAAATTAGAAAAAATGTCCTACAATGTAGATTTTAATTTTTGGAGTCATTATGGTAATAAACATATTTTTGCAGAAAAAGTTTTTATCCAAAATATTCCTGTATTTACCTACATCCTCTGTGTACATACTCGTATCCTCTGTACACATACTTGTGTTTTTATAGGAACGTACTGTTTATTAAAGGAAATTAAAAGAGATAAATCCAGATCATGTCTTATACCCATAAAATGATATTTAGCATTAGAGCACTGCCAATTTAACAATTTACTTTTTTTTTTTTCAATATTTTGTAAGTTAGCAGTTGAAAGTACTATAATTTAAGCTTCATGTTAAGAAATATTTCTTTTAAAAAAAGACTATATTTTAAAAAAAATTTAGGTGGAGACCAAGGGTTACTAAATGATTTCTTCAGTGACTGGAGTACTGCAGATATATCACGTCATTTACCATTCACATATAACATGGTATCAAATATCTGTTACAGTTACGCACCGGCGTTTAAAAGGTGGGTCACGTGATCTATTTATACTTTACCTGGTGCACACTTCATGTTAACCCACTATAAGAAAAAAATGATAACTTTCCTTAATAATATGCAGGTTATATTAGACTAGTCGGTGGCCCGTGGAAAAATCCACGGGTTCGCCCGTCATTTTTATACCGCATTATTATACCGCATTATTGTGTGTGTCTCGCTACTTGCGTTACCATGTTGCGCAGAGACGGTTATTATTATAGAGACTAGTCGTAACATGTGTCCGTAACACGACGTTTTTCTCGCGGACAGACGGAAATAATACAGCTATTATTAAAGAGATGATTTATGAAATATCTGTGGGTTTTTTGTTCATTCGTTGTGGACCATTCTGGTGTTGGATATTGGATAATTTTTTGCTGGTAGGTTTTTTTAATTTTAACGCAATTTGCAGAATTTGTTTTATGATATCAAACAACCATTTTGCAATCGTATGTTTTTGCAAGTGAGAAGTTTCTAGGAGAAATTTCTTTGCTCTTATTTTGAATTATTTGTGCGAATTGGATCCTGGAAATTTTTTTGTTGGGCTTATTTTTGCAAATATCGGCCAAACTCGCAAAAAAAGTCTCGGCAAAAAATTATCCCGCAAGATTTTATCCAACATTAAGCCTCTTAAATTGAATATATTATTATCTAATATAAAACGCATATTTTTAGGGAAAGTTATCACTTTTTCCTTACAGTGAAATGTTCCATGTTTTTTTATTTCATCAATAGAACTTTTTTAACGCCTGTGTTTTCTACTTTTTCTAGGTTCGGCAGGGATGTTAAAATAGTTCATTTTCTTGGATTAGTCAAACCTTGGCATCACCATTTTGACCATGAGACAGGTCAAGTTGTCTTGTTGAAGACGAATGCTTCTTCGTTATCTGATACGTTATTTACTAAGATGTGGTGGGACCTGTTCAACGTATGTAACTTTTTTTTTTAGTGTTTCTTTACTTTTCAACTGCAATTACGAAAATGCGACGCATCAGTAAGGATAAAACGTAATTATTTTTCGCGACAGTTGACACCGTGAATAAGAAAGTATGCAAAACACGACCGCCAACTTTACACTTTTTACGTAAGATGGCCGCTTAGGCTGACATAAATGTTCTAACCGGAATTTCATGTCGTCTAATTTTTATGTTTGGTGTTTTAAACACGTTTTTTCGTGTTCACTACGAACAGCTGATTTTATCAAGGTAATTGAATATTCTCTTTTTCGTTTATTTTTCCTTCAACCAAATAAACATATGTTGTACCTTTTCGGTCAGCTAACGCCAAAACTTCAACTTTTGCAGGTGTAACATTAATTAACTGTTACACTATTGTCAGAAGTCGCGAAAAAAAAATAAAAAAATTTCGCGAAATTAAATTCAAATCAAAGTATGCTTGCGAAAATCAAAATGATTCTTTGAAAGCAAAGCCGAATATGATTTGTGCTTTTGTAAGAGCAAATGTGAAAAAAAAAAAAAAAATATGCATTATATATTGTATTTTTAAAAAATTGAAACTCCTAATTTTAATGTGAATACAACATTGTCCAGATAAAAATTGAAACTCCTAATTTTAATGTGAATACAACATTGTCCAGATAAAAATTGAAACTCCTAATTTTAATGTGAATACAACATTGTCCAGATAAAAACAATAAATTTTAGGACAAATAAAAATTCTAAGCTACGATTCCTAAGTGCATAAAATACACAGTGTAATAAAAATTTGTTTCTGAAAAAATTTTTAAAACCTTTTCTGACTAGCTATAAAAATTAAGGAACTCTAAAAACATAAACAAAACCAAGTAAGAAATATTTACATATTTTAACAAGAAAAATACTTTTAAAGATCAGGGGCGGCGCCACAATTTCCAAAGTGGGGGGGGGGGGCATAGTGGGAGATTTTGAGACTTTAGTGACAATCAAAGAGCGAAGCGAGTTGCCGAAACAGCTTAAGCCCCCTGGTGGGGTCCCTGGAAGCCAACACATTTTTAGAGTCCTAAAACACGTAAAACGGCTATATTTAGTGAGATAGCCTGCAGGTTCTGTTTGGATAACATCAATTTTCATGCAGTAATAGACACACTTATTGGCAGAAAATAAAAAATTATTACTTCGCAAAGAAGTGGGGGGGCTCAAGCCCCCCAGCCCCCCTAGTGGTGGGCCCCTGAAGAAGCGTCCATTCAAGTCATTTAAAGTCGTTGATTTAAAAAAAACTTCACTTCATAATTTTGAATCCAGTGAAATCATTTATCATAATTCGCATTCAGTGTATTGAAAATGGCCTGGCGACTGCCGTTCACGATAGGGTAAACCAATATGTCACACTACTTCGTATGTGTGATTGATTAAATGAAAATTCTAACTCTGACATTATACTAATTTAATTTTTGATCTTTGAAAATTCCCGCGAAAACCGTTGAACTTAGTCAACCGCGAAAATTAATTGCGCTTTTTTTCGCGAATCCTTAATTTCTTGAATTGCAAAAAACAAATTGGGAACATAATATTCTCGAGATTTTAAGCCTTCCCGAAATCGCAAAAATTTTTGACCTGAAGAATTGATATCAGAGTAGAAAGAGATACCTTGTTTTTAAGACAACATTTTCGTATAGTAAACAAAATGTGGATATGAGTGATGGTTGTATCATTTTTGGCGTCTGATTTTTATGTGTAAGCATGTAAAAATTCGACAACAGTCTCAGGTACATTAAGCACTAAAATTTTCGGCGGAAAAACTTTCTGACACAATTTTTTATTTCAGCGGAAAAATTTTCGGACCAGAGATTCGGACAAGTCTTTTGAACGAATTTTAACCAAATTTCAAAAGTATTGATTACGGAAAATGACACAAAAAGAAGGCTAAAAGCATTTAAAGTGTACATATATTCAATCAAGATCTAAAAAAGGGTCTTCAGGATCCAACTTTATAGATAGAGCCTCAGCCAAATGTGAAAATAACGAAAATAATAAGTTTAAAAAACTGCAGTTTTTATTGATTTTCTGATTACCCTATATATAATTTCTATGCACTGGTCCTCTTTTAAAAAAAATATAAAAAACAAAATTTTCGGACAAAAAAACTTTTGGCAGACACAAATTTCGGACGGAAAAATTTTCGAACAAAAAAAAATCCGAAAGTTTTTCCGTCCGAAAATTTTCGTTTCTAATGCATGTTGACTCGAAAATATGTTTACTGTATGCTTGTTTTAAAACAATTTCCAATCGGGTTTCTCTAACAAAATCATTTTTAAAGATGTCAATAAAGTTGAAAACATGTCTTAAAAATCCTCTTCTGGTAGTCCAGGAGCTCATAACTTTAGTTCTTATTTACTACAAAAAGTTTCACCCACATTGTCAGCTCACCTAATTCGGGGGCGTTTGGGTCCCAGGTTCGTTAATTTGGGACACATATATTTTACCATATTTTTAAGCTTAAAAGTTAGTAACGTGCCATTATATGACATAATTTGAAAAATGATAGAGCTTACCTAAAAATCGGGTCGAACTGTATCTTGTTATCTTAACAGAGCCAGTCGTCTCCTATTCTTCATTCACATTGCACAAACGCCCTAAAATTTAGTTTGGTTCAACCTTGAGACCTGAAGCAAAATCATCTTAAATGGCCAGCTTCAATTAAACTTAACTGCAATTGCCACATTAACACAACAACCTGGACCGCAGATTTGACCTAAAGTAAAAATAATATCACGTAGAGTTAGACGGCATATCCTGTAAGAGTTATTTACAAATCGAAAAATGTGCGCTAAACGTCAAGCCGGTATTACTTAGAAATCTGGTATTCTTTGCATAGGAACATCTAAAGCAATAGAGTGTCAAAATAAATAAATAATAGAAAAAATCCTTCTTCCCTTTTGTGTTCAAGTTAAACATGCTGAATTATGATACCTTAAGGAATTAATTTGACCTAATTTCGTGAATTTTGTGTCAATTTCGTAAAAACATTTCCGTGTAAATTATTAGGAAACTCGTAATATGAGAAATTTGCTAAAAATTTTCTTGCAAAACAATCTTTATTCATTTTCGCCTAAATATATGTATAAAAAATAATTGAATTTCAACTTCCTTTTTTCTGTCTTCTACCTAAAAGGCTGTGAAAGAGAAGCGGTATAATTTTTTTTCGCAAAATTTAATTCTCGCAAAATGCTAGCTAAATTCGCGAAAATTGATTTGTTCAGGTATAATCTTCGGAAAGTTGTTCAGGTATAATTGTTGTTGATACCGCCATATATTTGTTTGGAAACAATTTTCTATGGTCACTGTATTTTCTGTCATTATTATAGTCCATGGAAGAATCTGTGACAGCTCCTATAGCTGCCCAAGCAGATTTACCGCCATCTTGGCAGAAATGGCAAGACGCACGAACCCCTTCCGAACGTTTGGTTGATCGCAAAGCAACATGGGAGGCCGGCCGACCTGACTACACAGGCGAAGATCAATTTGATAATATCTTGAAGCATTTAAGCACCATGATGCTAAGTAAACCCTCTGCGACAATTTCAACTGCTGTGACGTCAAGTAAAACGTCGACGACAGACACGACGACAAAATCGGATGCAGCGAGTAGGTCGCGTGATGCGACTAAAACCAGTAAGAAGTAGTCGGTAAAGAATCAAAAAAATATAAATAATTTTTTTTAATCCGTGTTCCCCGTTTTTGTTCATTTTTACTAAATATTTATAAAAAAATCTTTAAATTAAAATTTTTTGAATGTTTTGATACATTTGGTAGTCCCGTGAATGTTGTGTCCATGTGTTGTCGAAACGTTTGCCGCAAATCGTAAACTGTGTTACGTATGTTTTTTGTATCGACGGTTTTACCATGTTATTTTTTAGTAAATGTGGAATCCCTTTCAAATAAATGCCCCGTTGTATTTTGCTTCGTGCGAAATGGAATGTAACATATATATACTCTTTTAATCTAAATATGTCAGATAAATACATTTATGTTTTGTTACATTCGTTTGAAACTTCCCCTGTGTGTGCATGTTCTCTCCAGCTTGAGTGTAAACTCGTAAATCAAACAGGTGATTATTCACAGATCTTCTTGACGTACATGGCTAGAAATTTAAGAAAGTCACTGTACAGACATTTTCTATACGTAAACGTTTTTTTAGTCCAAAGCTTGTTTTAGTACTGACGGTTATGTTTAGTGAACTGGGTTGTTTTCAAAGCAGGAAAAATAGTTTATCACCTTAAACAACCAACAGAAAACAACCCGTCATAACCTCGTCCAGTTAAAACAATCACTTGGGAATTTTATTTTACGGAACAAGTTGTAGGTAAAAAACCCTACAGGTTAATTGAAATTGTTGTCTCCTTGAATCATGATAAACTTCAGACTTCTTGCCAATTTACGAAACCGATTGTAGTATGTTTCCTCCGTCCGTATGTAAAGTCAAGCCTTGTGTGATTGCTCTATTACGCTCTATTGGCTAAGGTAAGGAGCTCTTATAAGGCTAGCTGGCTGACTTTTTGGATGCTCCCTTAAAATCTTTAAGATGCGTGAATGGCTAAAAAACGTTACAATATATTTATCTTAACATGTAAAAACATAAAAAACAAAAATAAAAAGCTTTAATAAGACAAAAAATTAAAGATCAAGTGAATTTTCTTGAAGATGTAGGAATGACTTGATACATTTTACGTGGTTTAATCTTTAAGAAGAATGCTGTACAGATGTTGCTTGAGGATCTCTGTCTTAACAATAAAATAGAAGATGTGTTGTCATCATTTGTATAGACGACTTTCATCATCGTGACGCGTGTTGTTTATAATCCCCAGACCTCTTACGCAAATCGACAGGCAAAATAATGGAGGCGGTAAGTGGTGGACCAGTCCATTCCAAACTTTATTTTCAGTTAGAGGCATCTTTTGATCTTAAAATTAGAATATAGCTTGCATGTAGTTTATATTTAGATCATATATATATCAGTGAAAAGATGCTATTAGCCACAATACAAAAGTTTTTAACCATAATTTGACTTTCTTCACCTATGGTCTGCATTGTTTTGCCTGTCGATTTTTCTGATTTTTTCCGCGCATGTTCAAGAATCCCTTAAAAACGTAAACATTGAAAGTCATCTATTGGATGGTCATTGGGACAATTTTGAGTGAAAGAGAAAGAAATTTAATGAAATTAGAAATTTATCAAAAAATGTCAAAGCTTGTGTTATTGACGAGGCTTACTGCTTCAACACTATATATATATATATATATATATATATATATATATATATATATATATATATATATATATATATATATATATAATAAGAACCTTAACAATAATCTGTCAATCCAAACAGAAAAAATGTATACCGCAGAAAAAAGAGAAAAGTTGGCAAGGAAGAAATATTGCAGATTAAGTTTATAAAACATAACATATTAAGAAAACAAGTACATATATACATTAAAAACATAACATCTAGCAATTGTTTTATTGTGCAATTTCACACACCACAAACAAAGACCATGTAAAACCAAATTCTTCTTGAAGTTGCAAAAGAAGATTTGAACGTTTGCATTATTATAGCAACCTCTGCTCTTGGTATAGGTACCATTGAAGACCATTGAATATATATATATGCAGCAATTTGGACGGTCTGGTGGATGAGGGCAAAAAGCATTGGCAAGATTATATTATACTGGACATAATATCAGCTCTAGGTGTTTGAAACAAAATAACATTAATGAGTTTTTGGTGATGATATAACGCTCTTTACAATGTAATTTTTCTAAAAGCTTATTTGTGCAATCCGGCAGAAAATCTTTAATTGTCTTTCACATTTACGACAGTATTAGTTTGCATAATTGTGATATTTGAGGTTCCAATACTTCCGAAAATTTCACTAAACTGTTTTAAGTTTGTTTCAGCACGCAGCCTACGTACTTCAACACACCCACCATAAACTTTATGTGTTGCAATATTTTCTTTCTCATTGCCTACAAACAATAATATGTTATATAGTTGTGATTTCTTGTATATATTTCTTTTTATTTATACAGCTAGCTATACTTTATTCCCTAATTTATTTCCATTTTTTTTTTAGTACTTTAGCTAGTATTTTGTCCCAAAAGTTTGTTAAAAGATATCTCTTGACACGTGTGGCATTTTAAGAAAAATTGGTTGTCATTGTTGTGTTTGTGCATCTTTAAGCCAACAGCATCTACAATCTAACCAGTTAGTCAGCATACACACTACAGAGTTGCATCTGTACGAAGTTTTTCTTTACTTTTTGGCGTATGAAAACAAAAATAAAATATTCGGTTTTTTTAAAATGAAGTATTGTGTCCCAACAAAAGGTGAGAGTACCTGTTACTTTCGTTCGCAGGACAGGATGTTCGACGCACTATTCCATTTGAGTTGCCAGCTGCCTTTTTCACCATCAGTGAGGAAACAAAAGTAGTGTTTAAAATTTTTTAACAGCTTTGATAAATTTGTAAACGATGCAAGGAAGTCAAAAATAACGTGAATATAAATATTTTCTTCTTAAAAACAAGCAACCAGAAAAATCTTCGTAATGCTCACCGCCATATTTGTTGTTCATAAAAAAATGCATTGCTTGCGAAAAAACGTCTGCATTAATTATCTTTTTAACATAATTTAAAAAGCCGTGCACGCAATCTCATTGGTTGATTAAGTCTGTTGTACCAGGGCCTAGTACGCGTTTCATCCTCATATCAAAAAAGCGCTACAGGCAGGGTAAAATCCGAAAAAATCGGGAAATCGGATTAATCACGTGTCAAAAACAGGCAAAATGATTCTTCTTGATGAAACAAAGTTGTGTTGTAAGTTTCAAGTTCTAACGATAATCCTAACAAGAGTTATAATATTTTCCCCATTATAAGGGTGTCATAGAGATTTTTAGGGGTAGTTTCGAGTAATAGCCAATATCAAAGCCTCTGAAAGGTATGGAACCTAAAAATTTGGCATGCAGGTGTCTAATAGATAAATATTGAAACTGAGTAAGTATCGTAGCCATGCAATGTAGTATTTAGGAGTTATTAAAAAAAACCGTTAGGAATCCGCCCCCCCCCCCTGGACCGAATAGGGTTAATCTACTGTCAACTTGTGCTGCATTATAAGTAATGTACAATTAAAATATATATAAAAGTCAGTAATTAGGAAAATAAGCATGAAAGTATAATAAAATAATACGTAATAGATGAGTTCCTTAAAGCCAATAAATAATAACATTGTTAAAGGGACAAAAACCTTGACATATTTTCTGGTAGATAGAAAACACACCAGCGGACTTATCTTAGTAAAATTAAGTAAATGTTAATAAAATAAAAATTATAAAAAAATCTATTTTTTTATCATTTTTGTCAGTATCGCTAATAATCTACCCGATTTGACAAAATTAGATATGAACTATTTCCGACTATTTCGCCACTTTTATCCTTCAATAGATTTTGCGCATTTTAAAATTTCTATGAATACAAAATTAATTCTTCATCATTTATTCATACAAAAACATATTTACATATATAATATATATATATACATATATATATTACATAATCGAAAGGCATTTTTTCCTAAAAAACAATTATAAATGCTACCTCGTGCATAACAATATCGATAAAAAGATATTTCGGTAAAAAAAAGGTTACATAAGGCAAAGTTTGTCTTTATAACAAGGAAAGATCTGAAAAATGAACAAGGATTACTCGTACTTATATGTTTAGTCACAGCGATAGAAAAAGTGGAGGAAAGTTTAAAAATTTCTTCAAAAAATTGAAATTAGACAAAAATTTTCATTAAAAAATTTTGGTTGGATATCACCTTCATCACCTTTAAAAACTTCTTTGCATTTAATTCAAAAATTGCATGTGTGCGATGCATCTATTTCAAATTCATAGATACTAGTCTGCCATTCAATGTTACGTTGTTGCGGGTTAGTCATCGTTCTTTCGAAAAACGTCACGTGGTTATATTTATCAACAAGAATGATTGTATTAGTCCTGGACAAATAAACATTAACAAATTAAAGCCAACAAATTTATAGATCTAACCAACTGAGAAGAACAAAAGAACAAAAAGGAAATCGTGACTCCATACCGAGTTCCACATATGCCAAATTCAGGTATAAACGTTTCAGGCATAAACACAGAGCTTAGGTATTCATTTTTTTGATTACATTCTTTGATGGAAGGTTCTGGAATATGTCTAGAACAGATAAAAGAGGCGTGCTCTTACAAATCCGTTTCTACTATTAAAACAAAAAAAAAGGGAATGAAATACATCTTTGCATTCTAACTAAAGGAACAAAAACGGTAGGCCAATATCATTTTCGTGAGTTTAACCCTATTTGACCTTTTATTCTTATTTTTTGTTCAAAACTTACTATATATATGTTTGTAGTGAAGCATTGAAATTTTGTTACTTTTTCTAACTTTTTTTATCCAGATTTAATTTTACAGATTTAATTTTACAGCAAACTTCTTTTTTGAAAAAAAATACTGTAAAATGTATTTGCAAGCTTTAGCGGACTTTGTTTTTCATCCTAGTGTGACTAAATTCCAAATTTTATTAATATAAACTCCACTGTCTGTTCTGAAACGAAGAGTTTATAGGTAATATTCCTTATGACAAAAGATTATAATGAATACTTTTAAAACATATCATAACACAAAACACACCTTGTGCTATCACCCAAACATGCAAGCAAATTCTCCATCAACGTTTCTTTAGATGTCGACTTTTTGATAGCGGCTTCAAAGTTTTGTGTTCCTTTCCTTTCTTTTAAGCTTTGGTAACCCATAACTGAGTTGGCAATGCAATTGTAACCTATTACAATCAGAAGGTCAATTCAACCTTAAAGTTTTTTGCACAATTTTTATTTCACTATCCAATACTCGACTTACCTTCCTATGCCACCTCACGAATAATGTCAAAGCAAGTAATGTTACATAGTAATATAACAATACGCAACAAAGCAAAACAAAAATCAGTTCTAGAAACATTAAAAAGCTGCAAATGACAATAAACAATGAACTTTTTACCTGTCTTTAAATCAACAGGTGCTTGCTGATTGACATTGTTTAAATACATAATATCTTCAAGAATGTTTCCAACAATTAAATTAAACGGCTTATAATTAAATTTGACATCTTGTATGGAATTTACGTATGCATTGGTGTCAACATTACTTTTCAAATAAGTAGACACAAGCATTCCTCTAGCATATCCTTTAGCAGTTGTTATGATATTATTATTATGAATGTTAGTAAGACATCCAAATCTACCGGTTTGTGTCATACCAAGCCAAGTCCCTCCTTCATATCCCACTAATTGATCCAGTCCTAAAATTAGAAGGTGTATGGATTTATTTATTGTTGTCCATCAGCACTATATCGACACAACAAGTTTACTGTCTATGTAGCTTTAAGATTCAACGTAAATATTCTATGCTGACAAGTTAAACTAACATAGCTGGCCAGTTGCATACATTGGCCATTTAAACCATTAAAAGCAATTCCTGTGAATACAATAGCCAGTTAGGGTCTAATTAAAACATTACCTAGACTTGACAGACAGGTAACGAGTATTATAATGTAGACTAGCCGAGGGGGTTAAGCCACAACTAACTCTGTTACCCGGCGTTGAACGCCCGGTCGAGCGATTAATAATAACCGTAAACTGTGCCACACATTCCAACATTTTTTCGTAAAATTAAATACAAAACTATAGCTGTTATATGCAGAATCAGGAAATGCATATTTTTAGGTGCAGCTTGAGTAGTAAAAAATGGCAGGGGCAAGAAGAAGACTGTAGTAGACTTATCACCAAGCCCCTAAACCTTATATAAAAGAATAGCAAAGAAGATACGAACGTCGTGCGATTTAACTGTTTTGTGATCTAAAAAAGATGTAGTTCATTGTCAGTAGTTAATAGTTTTCATGTCGTTGTCAAGGAATTTGTTTCATTGTTTAGGTCCTCTACTAGTAATAGAGAACTTGTGTAGTTACTTTTGGGTTGAAAGGAGCGGTTAAGTAAGAATCGAAAGGATACTTATGCTGTATCTTCCAAAACATTGTTTAAATACTCTTGGTATCAGGTTGTTCTCAAGTTTGAACACAAAAATAAGAGTCTGATAAATATGTAGCTGGTATACATTTTTAGTACATTTAGTTTTTGCAATGAAACTTTGGAGTGAGTTTTTTTGTCAACATTTAAAATAAGTCTTATTGCATGTTTTTGTTTATTTTGCAATTTTGTAACGTTGGTGCTGCACCAGGCAATGTTTGCTTAATTTAAATAGCAGTGTATGAAAGAAAAATATGTTTTTTAAACAAGTTCTATCTAAGACAAATTTTTATTTAAAAAAGAATCCAATATTCTTTGCGACTTTTTCTTCTGCAACATTTATGTGTTCTCTCCAAGTAAGAGTTTCATCAAGAATAACTCCTAAAAATTTCATGGATTGTGCTCTTTTTATATTTATATTAATAATAGACAAATTAGGGAGTTTTAGTGGTACATTATCTTTTTTATTTCTGACACTTTGGAGAGTTTAATATTCACTGTGTGTGCTAAAACTTCGCCAGACCCCCCATGTGAGTGTTTTTATATCTTTATGTGCGTAAAACAGATTGGTATCATCAAATAGAATTGAATGTAAGATATTCGAAGCTTTGTTTAAATCATTTACATATATAATGAATAAGAGTGGTCCTAATATGGAACCTTGTGGAACTCCACAGATAATTGTTTGGTAATTTGTTCTTCCTCCGTCATAAGAAATGTATTGTTTCCTGTTAGATAAATAACTTTCAAACCACATAATAATTGTGTTATCGATTCCGTAATTTTTTAGAATGTTATAATATACAGTGTCGAACACCTTGCATAGACCAATAAAAATTCCTGGGATATACTTTTTTCATTAAATGCTTTAGATATTTCATGAAATAGTTTAACAATTGATTTTCATAAAGAACATTATTTGCAGTTAAAAAAGAGTAAGTAGAGATAGGGAAATGTATGTTCTAGCGCAGTCGCCCACACACGTCACAGCAAATCCCTATTATCCAGTACCCTACGGTACCATGCTATGTTTATACCTATAATTCATCACCATGCCATGCTTATCCCTATATATCAAAAACTCAATGCCGCAAATGAGTCAAAATATTTCTAGCGCAATTCCCTAATAATCAACGCGCACATCTCAGGGGAATTCCCTTACTCATTTGCCGTATGATAAGGAAATTCCCTAATAATACTAAATATCATCAAATAATGAACGCATGCGCAATAAAGACATACAACTGCGTTAGTTTTGACCACAATGAAATTCATGGACAACGTTAAAATCCATACAATAAAGAGAATGAATACACATACAGTTAAACAATTACGTGATATTGCAAAAGGTCGTGGATTAGGCCATGGATGTCTTCGAGAAACAGGAAATGTCGAAAAATCGATCGATCGTGAAATCCAAGATGCAGGAATGGTACAACTGGATAGTTGATGCCGTCCCAAATCCCATAAAAGAAGGGGTCAAGAGTACTTATGCAGCATTCAAACGCGGGGTGATGGAGCTCTATAACAGGGTAGCAAACATAAGACCTACGCTCCATGATGAAGTCGAACAGGAGGCTAACGAGGGATATCTACATGAACAGCCGGGTAAAGATTTTACACCACAGGAGCATAAGCATGCTCTTCACAGAACTTTTAGGAGTTTCCGAATTACCGGTATAGGAAATGCCGATGTTGATGGGTATATCGGGATGGTGCGGCCAAACGTGAAAACCTTAGTTGAGGGGCAGGTAGAAGATATGGGATCAGCGAAGGTACAGCTGTCGCTATGGATAATGTGGAAAAAAACAACAAATATGGAGGGGGCTAATGGTGATGAGTACATCGAGGTGAAAAAGGTCTTCCATAGCAATATGGCCTCGGTATTTCAGGGTAAAGACGTAGATGATGTGCTGGATAGAATGTTTGCTCAGATTAAAACACATGTGGAAAATCCGACACTACCAAAAAGTGGCTTTACGATCTCTCAAATCCTATACCTTGATGTGGACCTTCACAAATTGAGGCTAACGAGGGGCTCATCATATATACAAGCACCTAAATTTATAGCCTCAAAGAAGGCCATTATTAACCCTAAAAACGAGGATGAGGAGTGTTTCAAGTGGGCTATTATAGCATCCCTGCATCATACGGAGATTGAAAGAGACCCCCAAAGAATCACCAAACTGAGACCCTACATAGACCTTTATAACTGGGATGGTATAGATTTCCCCACAAGCATCAAGAGCATATGCAAGTTCGAGAAGAATAATAAGGACATTGCGGTGAATGTCATGTATGTGACGGGAAAGAAGATTAATATCCTGCGCCGATCACATTATAGCGGACGTGGTAAGCAGGTGAATCTACTGCTTCTTACAGATGAAAAAAAGACTCACTATACAGCCGTCAAAAGTCTATCACGGCTCCTGGGTATTGAGACCTCGGAAAATACTTCAAAAATGCACTTCTGCCTAAACTGTCTACAGGCTTTTCCAACAATTGAATCGAGGGACAAGCACCATGGCTACTGCAAGGACCACGAGGCTGTTAAAATTACGATGCCAACAGAGGCCGAAAAATGGTTATTCTATAGGGATGGTCAGATGCAATTCAAAGTACCCTTTGCTATCTATGCAGACTTCGAGAGTCTATTGATACCGGTAGAGGAAGATGCCAGGGAGACCAAGACGAAGAAGCTGAACAAGCATGTACCATCTGGCTGGTGCACGTATAGTACCTTTGCCTATGGGGATGTACCAGATCCCCTAACGGTGTACCGCGGCAAGGATTGCGTCACCCGCTTCGTGAACCATCTGGAGGATGAGGTGAAGCGTCTCTACTATACCTACCCTCAGCAGGACATGCTGCCTCTAACAGAGGTGTTAAAAAGAGAACATGACGAGGCATCAAAATGTCATATATGCCTAAAGCCATTCGATGACAGCAAGAATAACCGCAAAGTTCGAGACCATTGTCACTATACAAGGCTGTATAGAGGCGCGGCCCATAACAGTTGCAATTTGAAGTACAAGATACCCAGCCACATACCCGTGATCTTCCACAACCTCTCAGGATACGACGCACACCTATTCATCCGAGAGCTAGGTGTAAAATATAATACGGAAGATATTGGATCCATAGCCGAGAACAAAGAGAAATATATCAGTTTCAACGTGAAAATCAAGGTACCCTTTGGAGGTATGGGATCTGGTGATGGTGAGGTGTACAAGAAGATTGAAATAAGGTTCATCGACAGCTGTCGGTTCATGCCATCCAGCCTGGATAAATTAGCAAGCAACCTCATTGGTACAAACGCCGCAGGTATGAAATGCCACCAGTGTGCAGATACATGCCTTGAATTCCAGGGTATAGACGCTGAATACATGGCAAAATTCTGGTGTAAAGCTTGCAACTCGAATACCACCAAGCAGCTTAATCGGGACCAGGTAAAGGCAAACGTACCATCGATGGCAAAGTTCATCGACAAAGATGATACCTTCAGGCTAATGCTGAGAAAAGGTGTATACCCCTATGAGTATATGGATGGATGGCAGCGATTTGAAGAGTTGGAACTACCGCCCAAGGATGCCTTTTACAGCAAGCTGAACATGTAGGGTATCAGTGACAGGGATCATGGATATGCTAAAAAGGTATGGAATTGTATCACCCCAGAGGGTGATAACGTCACCATGGGGGACTACCATGACGTGTACCTCAGCACAGACGTACTGCTATTAGCCGATATCTTCGAGACGTTTCGAGGCGTCTGCCTGGATAACTACAGCCTTGACCCTGCGCACTTCTACAGCGCACCCGGGTTGGCATGGAAGGCAGCACTGAAATATACTGGAATCAAGCTGGAGCTCCTCACCGATCCCGACATGCTCCTGATGTTCGAAAAAGGTATCCGTGGAGGTATAGTCCAGGCCGTACATCGCAATGCCAAAGCAAATAACAAATACATGGGAGACCAGTATGATCCGAAGGTTGAATCATCCTACCTCCAGTACCTCGACGCAAACAACCTGTACGGCTGGGCGATGCGTCAAGACCTGCCCACGGATGGCTTCAAATGGGTATCGAACGTAGAGGCATTCACCGAAAAGCGGATCGGTAAGCTTGTTGAAGACAACAAGCATGGGTATATACTGGAGGTTGACATCGACTACCCGGAGGCCCTTCACGACAAGCATAAATGAGCTGCCGTTCCTGCCTGAACGAAGGACGGTCCATAAGGTCGAGAAATTGATACCAAATTTGGAAGATAAGCGAAAGTATGTAGTACATATTAGGGCCCTTCACGAGGCTATAAAACATGGCCTTGATTTGAAGAAGGTCCATAGGGTAATTCGATTCAATCAAAAGGCGTGGCTTAGGGGGTACATCGATCACAACACGGGGTTGAGAACGGCTGCCAAAAATGAGTTCGAGAAGGACTTCTACAAGCTTATGAATTTAAGCGTGTTTGGTAAGACCATGGAGAACATTCGTAATCACCGCAACATCCAGCTTGTTACCAACGAGGAGAAATACACGAAGCTCGTGATGAAACCGAACTTCAGGGGTGTAAATAGATTTAGCAAACACCTCCTAGGGGTTGAGATGGGTAAAACAGAGGTCAAAATGAACAAGCCCATATATATAGGGCAAGCCATCCTGGACATGTCAAAAATGGTGATGTATGAATTTCACTATGATTTTATGCAGCCCAAATACGGTAGCAAGCTCCAACTCTGTTACATGGACACGGACAGCTTCGTTTACCACATCAGAACGGAGGACTTTTACCGTGATATCAAAGACGACGTCGAAAAAAGATTTGATACGAGTGCCTATAATCCTGATGATGGAAGGCCTCTCCCAATAGGCAAGAATAAGAAGGTGGTAGGCCTGATGAAGGATGAGCTGGGTGGTAAAATTATGACCGAGTTCATCACCCTGAGGGCCAAGGCATACGCCTATAAGAGCCTTACGCTGGAGGGCGGGGATCGAAAAGCGAAAGGCGTCAAGAGGTGTGTCACCAAGAAGTCGATAACCTTCGATGACTATCAACGATGTCTGGAGGAGGGCGCTGACGTCTACAAAACCCAAGTCTTGATCCAAAATAAGAACCATAAAGTCTATACCCAGGAGGTGAACAAGCTAGCATTGAATAGGGCAGACGATAAAAGGATCATACAACCCGATCAAATTACAACATTAGCAAGAGGCCATTACCGCCTGGTGCCTACCGAGGAATAAAATGGAGGTGTGTTTATATATTGCTATACTCCTACCCTATATCATGATAGTCTATGTACTTTTTCGATATCGACTACTAATAAATAAGATGTCTGATCTTGCACGAGTATTCGACGAATCCGCAGAAACCTATGAACAGATAGAGAAACCCATCGATAAACGTCAGGCCCTGAAGGAGGCCCTGAGGAAAGGTAAAGGGCACCTACTTCCGAAAAAATGCACAGAAGGGTTTATTGATAAGGCCCCTGATGAGGCCATCGACAAGGTCCATACTGAGTACCTTCAGCGAGAACTCCATGAAAAGGGGGAGAAAACAGCTAGGGCACTGTCAACCCATGTCGTCAGTCTATATGCCAGCATGATTGGGAACTTCGTGGATATCGACAGTGTTGAGGAGCTCCGAAAAGATATCGAAGAGGATCCTATTATCCGAGACTCCATGACAGACTTGGGGATTCTTGTGTATTGTACCATTGGGAGGTGTCTGGCACCCATCTTGGTAGCGGGACATACTGCGAGGCATATGGGTAAGAAAAAAAAGAAACAGGAGGAGGTGCAGGAGGCGGCGGAGGATAAGGAAGGGCCTAAGACGACGGTACTATAAGATAAATGAGTGAAGAAGAACAAAAACAAGAAGAGCGAGTCATTACAAAACAAGTAAAGCATCCGGGGCGTGTGGCCCAGGGACACAAGTTGGCTGCACTGATGAAGAAGAGGAAGGAAGAAATGAAACAACAAGAGGGTACTGTAGAGCCTGCAGTCAAAGCCTCTTCTGGGACTAGTTCCGTACAGTCAGTCTACATTTATGGTGTAGGTACGCTTGCCGTGCTTGCGATAGGGGTTGGGGTATGGTACAAATTTGCCTCCAAAAATGGTGGAGAATCTAACAAGCCAGCGACTAATCCAGAACCTCAGCAGGGGAAACAGGGCAAAACTCAGCCTCATATGTTTAAAATGTTGTAATATAAATGAGTACAGCAACATCAAGCAACATTAGCCCAAAAGAAACCATGGTTATTGACTCTTTATGGGAGTCAGTCAGACTAGTATCATATACAATCCTAATAGCTATGGGTGCGAAAAAGGCCCTAGGGGTTTCTAGACCCGGGGCAAAGATGGATTTGGAGGACGGCCTGAAGCTCGCCGGCTACATGACGGCAGCGATCTTATTCGACGAATACGCGATTAGGTAGGGATGGTATAAGAAATCCCTAATACCTCCAAAATGAGCGTTTGGTAAATTTTCTATTTGTCGTAGAGACAAACAGAAAATCAATATGGAGGAGGCCAGGAAATGTCAAAAATGTAAACACTATCTATCTTTGGACAATTTTAGGAATCATGGGGAACGGTCAAACTACAAAAACATGCATCAAATGCCTCGATAAAAACGAAGGTGCCCCATCAAGCAGAGATCCAAATGTAAGGACTGTGGAGGAATTGGGATTTGCAAACATGAAAGGCAGAGATCCGCCTGTAAGGACTGCAGGGGAAGTCAGATTTGCAAGCATGAAAGACAAAAATCAAGGTGTAAAGAGTGTGGGGGAAGTCAGATTTGCCAGCATCAAAGGCGAAGATCCCAATGCAAGGACTGTGGGGGTGGAAGCATCTGCCGCCACAAAAGGCAAATATACCAGTGTAGGGACTGCGGAGGTGGAGGCTTCTGCAGGCATGATAGGATAAGATCCCAATGTAAGGAGTGCGGGGGTAGTCAGATTTGTAAACATGAAAGACAAAAATCAAGGTGTAAGGAGTGTGGGGGAAGTCAGATTTGCAAGCATGAAAGACAAAAATCAAGGTGTAAGGAGTGTGGGAGAAGTCAGATTTGCAAGCATCAAAAGATAAGATCCCTATGCAAGGACTGTGGGGGTGGAAGCATCTGTGACCATCAAAAACAAAGGCGGAAATGCCCCATATGCTGCCCTGATGGTCATCTCGCTAATAATGTAGGCAACCGAAGCCGCAAGGCCGTACGGGAAAATAAGGAGATTAGTTCCCAGGAGTATCTTGTGTGTGATATGACCACGCTACGGGCCCATATTGAGGCCAAGTTTTCTGAGGGTATGGCGTGGGGCAATTATGGAGAGTGGCACATTGATCACAAGGTGCCAATTAAATATAGAGAAAATGGGGATGCCCCATCGCTTGATGAAGTTGGTAGGAGATTGCACTATACCAACACTCAACCCATGTGGGCGAGTGAAAACATGTCAAAGGGCAACCGATACATTACGGAATAGACCGTCTGATAAAATTTCTATTTGCCCCAAGGGGGTAAATAGAAATGGAGGAGGGTAAGAAATGCTCAAAATGCAAAAAAGTCTTAACCCTTGATAATTTCGGGGTTAAGACTTGTGGTCAGCTAAATCAGCAGTGCATTAAATGTCTAAATATTAGCAAGACATCACGCAACAAACATCGTACAAAATGTGAACATATAGGGACTCAGCCTCTATATGAGTTAATGAATATTTTTCGGGATCATATGGAGGCCCAATTTTCCGAGGGCTATACCTGGGAGCTCTACAAATATTTGCATATAGATAACAAGGTCCCGTTTAAGTATGTTGAGACCGGTAAGTCTCCAACGCTCGCCGATGTTTCCAGGGCATTACGCATGGCGAGTGCCTTCAAGTAAATGAATAAAATCTGTATAAAATGTAAACATTTTTTAACCCTGGACAGGTTCAAAATTAGAGGAAATAGCCGAACAAAAAGCTGCATAGGTTGCCTCGATAAAGCTAAGGCTAGGCGGCGTACCAAATGCAAGGACCTTGTTATCGAACAAAAGGTAGACATTCTTGCCACTGATGTCGAAATTAGTGATATTCAGCAGGATGAAAATTACCTACTTCTTTACACCCTGTTGACATACAACATCATACCACGGTACATCGAACTCATCGAGGAACCACCCGAGAGCCATGAAAAGGCACTACTCGTCGGGAGATACCGCAAGGTATTGCGATGTCTACAGGGAAAATTAAGATATACCCCACTACCTATGGAATACCAGGCTCGAAATACCAAGCTATGCCCTGCCTGCCGGGGGTCTTTGGTGAACAATCACAGCGGTGTGTTGATATGTTTGGGCTGTGCCGGTGTATTTTCAAAGGTATGCGATCAGAAGTGGCTATATTATTAGTAAATGGATGTCGTAAAGAACCGCATACAGCCATTTTTACAGGTCCAACGTCATGCGGGAAAACGCAGCGTGTTCTAGACCTACTTGAAAAAGAATATAAAAAGCACTATCATAACATAGTCATACTTTGTCCTACTATACGATGGAATACCACCTATTTGGAAAGGGCCTCACTCTGGAAGGATGATTACGTGTTCCTGATAGACCTGAATGGATTCAAAATTCCTCATTTGGGGGAAGGACGTTGTTTGTGGTGGATGACTGTATAGCTGATGAAAATCTCGACAAGCGGCGACAATCCCTACTTGAGCTGGCCATCAGCGGTAGGCATCGCAGGCACAGCTTGTGGCTATTAACCCAAGCGTATACGGCTTTGCCCAAGAATCTGAGACGACAGAAAAAAGCCCTGTTTGTCTGGTACCCCCATGAGAAGAGTGACATGAGGCTGCTGGACGAGGAAACGAATCTCATCTCCGATTGGGATGAGATTAAAATTGAACTGAGGAAATCCAAACATGCTTGCTTGTACGTGCGTCTTGAACACCCCAGGAGTTGAAAGATTCTCGGGTGACCATACAAAAAATCTGATTCTATCCCATAGGGGAAAGATGTCTCTTACAGCAGTTGATTATTTCCAAGGAAAACAAGTCAGATCATTTTATGTCGAGGATAAAGGTCAATGTATCGTGGCCTCTGATGTCTGGAGAGCCGCAGGATATACACGAGGAGCGGGGGTAAAAGCCATTCAACGATATGTTCCTAAGAAGTATAAAATGAGGATAGGCGACGCTGGTATTCAGGAGGTGGACACCAGTGTCCACCTCCATTCAGACACGGTTTTGCCGACTGAACCCGACCTCTATTGTTTTCTGTTGAGATGTGGTCGGTCCGAAGCAGAATCATTTTTAGAGTGGGTTGTAGAGGAGGTGCTACCCAGGGAAATGCGAAGGCTTGCTGCAGCAATCGAGGAAAAGGACGCGGCCATCGCCATCCTGGAGGACGATCTTGATGCCAGGGATGAACAGCTCATGGTACAGGCCCGGGAAAATGCAAGGCTTATGGAAAGACATGTTCCATACCGTCATCAATATGATACCGTGCTATGCTTGGTTGATAAAAATGATCCCCACGAGCATGGAAGATCCGGAAGGCACCCACACTATATGATCCGATGCCAAAGGAAGGAGCTCGGCACAAGAATAAACATATTAAGAGCAATGTACCCCGATATGGCTGTAAGGGAACCGGAATGTGACGATCCCAGTGCCGTGCATGCCTGGTGTAGGTTCAAGGATGATGTCCTTACCAAGGATAATTTCTACAGGAACCACTTCACCCTACCTGACGATGATACGCGAGAGCTCTTCGAAGGCATGTTTGATATTGATATTTCGTAAGCGGGCACTAATTTTACTACCCACAAAAGAGTATTAAAATTACCATTTATGACCACGGTGAAAACCTCTGGGTAAGCATTAGTACATAGAAAGATGTCGTTGCAAGTTATGTTCAACACAGGAGCCATTGAGACCTTATCAAATAGCCCGGATCAGCCCATGTTCAAAAGGGCTGACCTGGGACGGTTTTCAGGTATTGAAAATGTTAGACAGTGTAGCCTTGATAATCAAATGATATCAACAAGAGAAAATATACAGGTAGGGGTTGGGGGTGCCACCCCCAACCCAAATGAAGGCCAAAATCTGCATGACGTCTTTGTCACGCTTAAGGGCGCCCTGGAGATCGTTCGCCGTTCCAAAAAACTAAAGGCCGTGGGGGTCATCAAATGGCTTGCTCGGGCAGGTGTCCAAAAACTACAAGATGTAATAAAAGAGCATCGCCAGGCCCTAGAGGATAGAGACGCGACCATGGCGGTGATGGCGGGTGATCTGAAGGATAGGGATGATGAAATTGTCTTTCTTGGGGATGAGCTAGAGGAGCTACAGCAACGGGCTGTGCCTTACCCGGAAGATCCTTTTGAGGATAACGGTATGGTCATTATCCAGAAGAACAACGGTGATCCCTTTCAATACCTTGCCATCTGTGGTCAACAGGGGTATGTGGCGCAAAAGATTAGAAACAAACTTGTTGACCACCCCAGGGGTGAGATTGTCGTACTGGCAGAGACACCAAATGCCATCGTACACTACAACTGGCTCAGGGAGCGTGGATGTATCGAGGTAAACCCCGAGCGTGTGAGACATTTCAGGCTTGGCGAGCACTACACGCATGTCTCCTGGAGCTTGCGGAATGATATGACTTAAGCGGGCACTAATTTTAATACTCACAAGGGTATTAAAATTATCATTTTTTTTTACCCTTTTGGTTGTATGTTAAAAACCAGTGAAATATCAAAAGATGGAAGCACACATAAAACAAAATCAATTTACAATCAACTGCGATATCCAGATACCTGTACTGCACTGTTGTATCAAGGCAGGGTCGGTGGCTGGATATTGCCCTACCTGCCTGGAAAATTTCAGGTATCGAAATGGGAAATACTATGAAGGATTTGAATACCCTACCGATGACGACCTTTTGCACAGGCTAGCGTCGGGCAGGAAAGCGTGGGGTACATTTGCAAGAAGCGAGATCGATGAGGAACTCGAGGATGATATTCAAGCCCTGGGACGTTATATCGTTTCAGTTCAAGAGAACAAGTATGGGGCACTCTGTTACGAGGTTATCAAAGATAAGGCATTGAGGTTGTCGGATTTGGCCGACATAGAAACAATAGGTAATATCCTCAATTTTCCTATACCAGATAGACGCTTGATTGATATTGATTTGGATATTGAGCCTGATGTCATTAAAGGTATAGTTTATGGGTACCCATTCTATACCCTTCTTCCTTTGCTGTATATAAGGGATCCGAGTAAGTCACTAGAGGATGAACCTCTAGAGGTACTCTTGAAGATACTCTTTACCAAGCCTTGATATGCTCCGGAGGTACCTGAACATCTTCCGGGATCAGCATGAGTTCTTCCGAAACAAAACTGCGATCGGGACCATCCTTTAAATAGTACAAAAGACGACTACCCGCTATGATACGATCCAACCTGTAAGTATGTTTGCTGTAAAAGGCGTCGGTGGCGCGTTTTTTAGAGTCACCATGCTCTTCTCCTGGCTGTAGCAGATACAAGTACAATCCATCCTCAGGTAGGGGTTTTTCTTCGGGGTATTCTTGACTTTTCGCAAGCGGGACATCATCGAGTTTAATAGCCTTGTTAGGTTTCATCTCAATCATGGCAGTCTTGGTATTATTGAGATTTTTTACTATAGTGTATATAGTGTCTTACCCAAATGGTACTAGGCTCCCCAGAGACCAGCTCCCGGGCATCCTGGGGCTTAAAGAGCCTTTCGGCAAGTACCTTGTTATAGCTCTCTACAAAGGCCGTGAAGGTATGACGGTACTTGGTGGTGGCCCGCTTGATTTCAACCCCCTTGCCTTCCAGAAATTTGGTTACATCTGATTTGAATTCAGAACCATTGTCACATTGGAAGGTTTTGGGGTATTGAAGGGGTCCTGCCTTAAAAATGTCCTTCAACATATCCGCCACCTCGCTGGCTTTTTTCGTTCTTAAGGGCCTAGCTTCTTTGTATCTCGAGGCCACGTCAATGCCTGTCAGAATATACTTGTACGTATTGCCATATAGTTTGTCATGTGGCATATACAGTAGATCGAATTGATGCATTTCGTTGGGTCTGGTAATGGTGAAGTGTGGGTAATCAATACGTTTTGGGCCCCTGATGTGTCTCAACCATAAGAGCTGCCTGGATAGCCAGTGGGTGACTAGTTTTTTGGATAGACCAGCCTCCTTCGCAAGTAATTTGATAGCCTTGCGCCCGACCCAGAGATGCTATGGGGTATAATAAATTTGGCTTAATTTCTCCGCCTCCTCATCGGTAATAATATGTGATGTTTTTTCTGACATGTTTATTATATGTCAGAAAACGCACGTTGTTACAAATACTTATATGCCACAAAGCCCAGCAGTGATAGGGAGCCAAGGATGAATGCGAGCTCGCCGTCTTGTTGGGGTTTGGAGGGTGTATAAAAATCTTTCAACTGTGGGGCACTCTTTTCAGAGGCAATGTAATACTGATACATGTCGTTGTCGAGTTCACGAAGGCTTTTACCGGCCTTAATTTGCATCTCACGTTGCTTGGAAAACCAGTCCAATTTGGCCTGCCTTTTACGTATCCACTCCGCCTGCGCATCATTCAATTTTTCAACGGCCTTGTCATGCCGTTTTCTCTCCGCCTCGCCGTGTCCTGAGAGCTTGCAAAATAGATAATCTGATCCACTGAACGCTAATGCGTTGATCGCCGCGCCGGCTACCAGTACAGCAATCGTTGCCATTTATTAGTACTCCACAGAATGATAACGGCCGCCTAGGATGTTTAATTGTGCATCCATCAATAAGTAGACATAGCATCTGAAATCCCCAGTTCCGTCGGCCTTTTTGGTCAAATGCAACGTTATCCCGTCACTAAGCCGCTGTAGAGGTCTTCCGGAACCATGTAGGGTATGATCGGGAGATGCTCTGAAGTCGATGAATAGCGCATACCGTTCGTTGAAGAATTGGCCAATCGTTACCTCTGAGTCGTGGCACCCGAGGAGGTTCGCACCCCCTCAAAATGATACTTACCAAGAATGGCATGTGAATAAAGTTCGTTGGGTTCACCTTCCACCGTGATCGATATCTTCTCGATTTTGGGGTTGTAAAAGACCTCATTGACACCAGCGTAAGCCTTCACTTTCCCAGGGTCTATAAAAAGTAGCAAGACACCCTTGAGACTCTTGGCAGGGGTATCGACTTGCAAATTGTAACTTGTGTCAGCTTTTTTAAGGGTCACCACCTTGCTTCGAAGTATCCGTTCATAGGGTAACGCGAGACTACTATACCTTGACATCATAGCACTTGCGAGACCCTCGTGATTGACCTTGTCAAACTCCAATGAAATATTGCTTATTTTATAGGTAGCGTCGGCTGCCTTGGCTGCCGTACTTCCCACGGCTGCCGTGCCCGCATCTTTGATCACGTCGCTGTACGATGCGAAATGTAGTACAAACTGTAATCTGTCATGGAGCCCTGCCTGGTAAAAAGGGAGATCATTTGTAAGCTCAAACATCTTGCCCAGGGGGACGGAAAAGGTGTTGCCATACGCCGCGGCGATGGCTTTCTCTTCATCTGTCCCAACGTACTCAGTAGCTTTGACCTGCAGGGCCCTGATGGTACCGTCATTAGGGTTGATCCCCTCTAGAATTAAGTTGTTTTCCCGATCGAATTTGGGCAGCCACAAGTCTCTGTAGGCCGCGAGCCTGTTGTAGTCACTGATATTCTGTACCTCGTTGCCATTCAGGGTGATGCGTAGATTTCGCACTATACTCTTCCCTATGTTGCTGACTAGAGTACGCTTCGTGTTGGTCCCCGTCAAAACCAGGTCAAACAGTAGCTTGATGCTACCCGGAAATATGACATCATTCTGTCCTAGGTTGGGAATATCCACGTACAAGTCCTCATTCTGATTGATTGAAGAAGGTATATGACTCACCTTGACGCGCTGCCGCTTTCCCTTAATGGCAAAAAGCTGCTTCGTTTCTGCGTAGGGGTTCAATGTAGTTCCAAATGCACTCATGTTTATTATATGGGGGAAATCTTCTAATAAAATGCCAATTAATCCAGTATTTGATCACGATCTTCCGGATGAGGGGGGTGGGAAAGATGATAGGCCCGATACTAAGTCAAAACTTCCATCAACGCCAAAACTTCCATCAACACCAGGGCCTTCAACCCAAGGAGAACAACAAGGTGCCCCGGGGTCTATACTTGAGGAGCAGAGGAAAAAAATAGTAAAATCAAAAGTTGATAGCCTCTACGCTCATTTAAGTAAGGATACGAGGCTGATGGGAAAGCTTATTATGATACCCTACGATGATTTAAGGGTGGAGGGGGAACGTCTTTATTTCAAGGGTATAGATATTACGGAGCTTATTTACAAGGAAAAAGGTGCTGGGCTCCGATCTCCTGGAGCTATAGTTTCAAAATTGAAGGTAGACCTTGTGCGGGCTATGGGTTTCCCGGACTTTGTCACCACACCCAACAGAGGTAGGGCAGCGGCCCAGGCACTTGGGCAAAAGATTGATGACGTTATGGGGAATGACAGGGGTGATGCCATTTCCATGAAGTCGATTGAATCATTCGAGGAATATGTAGATGCCACGGAGGATCTTATAGAAGAGACGACTTCATTTACTGATGAAGAAAAACGTGAACTAAATGGGCTTAACCTTGAACTACAGACTATAAGGAGAAGCATTAAACTATTGAAGGCTAAGATGATTACATACGATAGCGAGATCAATAATGCAAAGGGCAAGGTGGAAGAACTCGAGAAGCAGAAAGCCGGGGCAAATGAGGGCATTGTGGAAGAACTCGATGGGAAAATCAAGAAGCTTGAGGATGAGATTGAAACATTGAATGATAAAAAAGAGGCCACGCTAGATGCACATGGGTTAATTTCAAAGGAAATTTACAGCCAGCTGGGGACTATCAAGGATACATTGTTAAGAATTTCGGGGGATAACACATCCCTGCTTGAGAAGCTAAAAATACTCAAGGAACAGGGGATCACTATAGCCAGCATCGTCTCCGCCATTGGTCTATTAATAAGCACCATCGTACTTGCGCCCACGGGAGGGGGTGCCGCAGCGGGTGCCGCAGGAGGAAGTGCCGCAGGGAAGGGGTTTGTGGAGAAGCAGCTTGAAAGGCTCGGAAAGTTTCTGAAGTACCTAGCAGGTAAAGCAGGTGCTGCATTGCCAGGGATTATGGGTACCATAGTCTTATTCTTTTTGAGGGTAGCGGCAACTGTTGTCGAATACGCAGCCAGGCATATGTACATGGCAATCGCTGCTGCCGTTGGGTTTGTCGTGGTCTATGTTAGGGGGATCTAATATTTTTTAAGCCATATGAAGGCAATAATGATTCCTACCCCTGTCGTGATTAATGCGGTCTTGGTATCCTCGTGTTGGTTTTGTGGGGGTTGTTCAGTGGTATGCATAGGAGGCGTAACATGCTTGGGAGGTAGTTTGATATCTGCCACATGCCTGATGGTATGCTCGTCATGCCTAAGGGGTATAGTATGCTTAGGAGGTATATGAGGTGTACTATGCTTTGTAGTATGCTTGGGAGGTGTGGTGTGTATGGGAGGTATAGTATGCTTGGGAGGTGTACTATGCATAGGGGGCGTAGCATGCCTGACAATAGGCTTGTTATTCAGATCAACTTGGGTACCAATATTGACATTGGATGGTGCTATCAGGATATTGTTGTTATACCCTACAATTTTACCTATTCGTAAGTTCATGTCCGATGGTAGCATGTATACGCTGGGCATGACAGCAAAGTTTACCGGAGTTCTGGCATATTGCAGCACCTTTTGGAATTCTGTGATGTCATGCCCTACATTTTCCTGACGCTGGACAATAGCCTCAAACTTTTGCATTAAAATCTGTCTTGCCGTGTAGTTATCCGCACCTGAGCCGAGTAGGGATGCCTTTGCCCCTGCCTGCGATCCAAGCAACAAGACCACGTAAACCCTTATACTCTCACTTAGCTTTGTCAGACCTTCCGACGTCAAGCCTTGACTTGTTGGCATGATGAATTTGGCCCAATCACCATCAACCTGTGGCCACCATCGTCCGTTAGTCAATGATGCCGATACTGATTTGGTCTTGTATAGACCGTTAGGATCTGCACCATATTCACGACATACCTGCGCATATCCAGAGGTTGAATAAGGGTTCCTATAGTTTGAAAACCCATCGTCATATGGCATGGGTACTTTCATCCTTGCTAGAATGCGACGCATGTGGTAGTATATATGGAATTTAAAGATGGAGTTGACAAGTGGCACGGAGCCCGTTAGATGTTTGGCGGAGATGCCCAATGCAGTGCTCGCGCAATGAGTTGCAAAGTTAACCTGGATGTTCCAGTATTCTAGGGCTTGTCCTTTTGTCCAGCCCTGAATGACAGGGTCGTTCAGGTAGGTACTTGTCACTTTGATGGGGTATTTGGTGAACCCGGGGAATGATACAGAAATGTGTGATTCCGTCCCAACATACAGGTCCTGATGCTCCAAGTTGGTTACACCAAGTGGCCATTCACCCCTGTTGGATTGATATTTTGCCTTGGGATTATATGAATAGATATTCATCTTTGTTTTAAAACAAAGATGAAACAACTGTATATCACCGATATATACAAGCCTACGATATTTGAAGACTACCTGGGGCAGGATAGTAGAATTGCCTTGAAATCCATCAGTATTCGACCCGTATGGCTGAATCTTTATAGCGACAATGAATTTGTTATACGTAAGATGGGGCCCGACCAAAGAGAGATTCGGATTGAGATTATGAACGGTCTATACAGGATCGAGGACCTGGCGGCTATTGTGAACAGCCAGGCACAAGATAGGATCAAACTTTTTGTCCTGAAGAACGGACTGTGTAGGCTCCGTGTCAGTGACGGGTACACGGTGGTTATTCATCGACAGCTGCAGGAGCTCTTGGGTCTATCCTACGACCCTAGTAAAAAATACTATATGAAGGGTGATCATGATGCATTCTATAAAACAGACATATACCACAGATTGAGACTTGTTTGCCCTCAGCTGGATGAATGTGATGCCCTGCTGGATGGTAAAAAATCTAAAATTCTGGCCCTGCTTCCCACCAAGGAATTAAACGCTTGGGGTGATATGCTAACCTGGACTTTTGATACTCCTATCTACCTACCCCTAAAAGGGTCCACAGATCGCCTCAAGTTCATGCTTACAGATGAACATCACCACGAGAAAAACGTTTCGTTCACCGGGATAACGATGTGCCTTCTCATAGAATAAATAAATGACTGATATAACCAAGCTGTACCCAAATTTAGCGAGTGCACCTCCACAAAGCGCGGATATGCCGGAGGAAGGCCAGGTTTATAGGCTTAAAAAGATCGAAGAAATTGAACAGTACCTGAGAAGGGAAATTAAAGAGCGGGATAAGTTATCGAAGAATTTTAAGATGCACGCCACCTGGGTCCGCTACTGCGACCACGGACTGCTTGGCATTACTATAGTAACGTCGGGTGTCGGAATCGGGGCGTTGGCCTCGGGCCTTGGTGTTCCAATCTGTATCGCGATGGGGGGTATTACGATTGCAGTGGGAGTTGGGCAGGCAGGTATGAGAAATGCCGGGAGGAGGCTGGGTGTGAAGGCCAAGAAACATGAGGCAATTAGACTACTCGCGGAAACAAAATTAAACTCCGTTGTTGATCTTATATCAAAGGCTGTAGAAAACGGGGTTATCAGCGACTATGAGTTTAGTCTAATTATGCAAGAAAAAGCAAACATATATGTTGCTAAAGGAACAGATGCGACAGCGTGCTAAGAGGGTTATTGACCACATCAATGAACGAGAACGTGCTCAGCTAGTTGCGAAAGGTCGGGAACAGGGCAGAAGCGATGTTTTAAAAAAACTTCAGTCTGCACAGTATGCCAGCGGTATCTAGATTCCCCACCTGAGTATAAACCTTAATTTTATAATATTTTATAGGCCTTTTGTGGGGCCTATAAAATATAGGGTTTTTTCTAATCATCCTCACCTAGCAGCCATTTATTCAATTTTGTATATTTACATTCAACAATATGGACTTGTGGGTAGTAGTTGCTACCTTGAGCGTATATTGATGATATCGCCAACACACCACTAAGTTTGCAGGGCTCATTATAGGGTACTGATTGGCCATGGAAGTTGGTTGTGATTGTGTTCCCATAGTATTTGAGTTTGGCGTTGATATATCGACCCTTCTTGACCGGCTCAGTCGTCAATTTTTGAGATATAAGCTCCTCAATCTTGTTCCAAATTTGTCGATATTTTTCAATCCAATCGGGGTATTCCTCAAAATCAATACTCATCGCCGGCACGGCATTGGTATTGTATTGACTCACCCCATTGGACCAGACCCCAGGTGTCTTTACCCTGAGTGCCACTACAAGGTCTCGTGTATGGTATCCTATAATGTACCGTTGATCAACGCCTTTGTTGGAAGGAACGGGGTCTGACACTGTCAGGTGGTCCATATTAATATCATTGATATCTGTAAAGGTAGTCGCAAAGTTATAGAATTCTCGGGGTTTCACAATTTCATTTTCAAATTTTAGCATCTTGTTTATTGCATTTCAAACGACCCCAGAGAATTACATGTCATCGTACATACGCATCCACCCCCGTTATAGGTGATATATTCCTGATAACAGTACCAGCATAAAAGTTTACCATTTATTTTGAATCTGCGCCCACATATACACCTATCATATTCATCCAGTATATGTTTACAATCCTTACATTTAACGCACATTTATTAGTATCTTACAACTATGCTGTAAGATAACCTTGACCTTAAGCCCATAATTTTTCAAGAACGGCCTTTTCATCCTCTGAAAAGCACCAATCGATGACTCTATCAGGATGCCAGGCCACCGCTAGCTCGTCCTTAATCCTGGCCCTTCCCATCTTCCGCTGATGGTAGGATATCCTATAATGTACCGTTGATCAACGCCTATATATGTACTCTGTCTTGAACTGATCCGGCACGTATGTGAACGTCAGGGGCTTCTCCCTAACACACTAGTTGCATATTTCCTGCGTCTTGAATTGATCCGGTACATGTTTGAGCATCAGGGGCTCCTTTTCGGCGGCCCTATTGCACATGTCCTCCGTCTTGAACTGATCTGGTACAAACTCAAGCATCTCGGGCTCCTTTTCAACAACCTCATTACACATGTCCTCCGTCTTGAGCTGATCCGGCACATATTTAAAGGTCCAGGAATAATTTTCGAAAGCCCAATTGCACATGTCCTGCGTCTTGAACTGATCTGGGACAAATTCGAGTATGTAAGGATCCTCGCCAACAGCCCTGTTGCACATATCCTGCGTCTTGAACTGATCCGGGACAAATTTAAACATATAAAGATCATCGGCAACAACCTCATTACACCTGTCCTCCGTCTTGAACCTGTCCGGCACGTATGTGAACGTCAGGGGCTTCTCCTCAACAGCCTTATCCGGCACGTATGTGAACGTCAGGGGCTTCTCCTCAACAGCCTTATCCGGCACGTATGTGAACGTCAGGGGCTTCTCCTCAACAGCCTTATTGCACATATCCTGCGTCTTGAATTGATCCGGCACATATTTAAGCATAAGGGGATCCTCCCCAACAGCCTGGTCGCACATGCCCTCCGTCTTGAACTGATCTGGTACATACCTTAGCATATGGGGATTGTTGCACATGTCCTGCGTTTTGAACTGATCTGGAACAAACTCTAACATATAGGGATCCTTTTTGACAGCCTTATTGCATATGTTCTGTGTCTTGAACTGATCTGGGACGTACATGAGCACAAGGGGATTTTTAAGAACAGCATTATTGAACATATGCTGTGTTAAAAAACGTTCGGGTGTCTGTACAAGCAGGTGTGGGTTTTTAAGAACCGACGCATAGAACCGATAATGGTACTCTATATCCTTAAGGATTATATCAAGTAGGGTAGTCTTATTTAACGCTGAATAACTTTGAAGGCCTCTCTTTTTAGCAACCTCTTTAAGTTGAGTCAAAGTCAATCTTTCCATCATCTCTTTTATTATAGTATTTTTTTATTTTGTTAGACTAACGCAGTTGTATGTCTTTATTGCGCATGCGTTCATTTTTTTTTTTTTGATGATATTTAGTAGAGGGGGAGGGGGTGTGTTGATATTTATGGGAATATGATGACGTCATCAATGTGCGGGGGAATTTTAGGGGAATTGCGCTAGAAATGTTTTGACTCATTTGCAGCATAATATGGGACATGTGTTGGATGGTACTGAATTATAGGGATAAACATGGCATGGTACCGCAGGGTACTGGATAATAGGGATTTGCTGTGACGTGTGTGGGCGACTGCGCTAGAACATACATTTCCCTATCTCTTAAGTCTATTGCACATTATACGTTTAAGTATTTTTGAGAACATGAAAAAACTGAGATTGGTCTGATAACGGTTTTTTTTCACAATTTCTTTAACTATTAACTGTATTATGTGGAGCTTGAAACGCTGATAAAACTTATGTATGCGCGGTTTTGGTCAGCGCTTGAAAAGATATAAGAGCTAAAAATTTTGCTGACGTCAGCAATGTCCCACCAACAGGTAAACAAATTTTTCGAAATTGGTGTACCTGTTGCCTCCATCATGCTTGAAAGGCTGATGAAGAAAATGTATATGATGGTGTGCTTTTTCAGTCAATATATTATATTTTATTTGGCGCAATAATTTTCTGTAAAAGTTTAAAAAATTTATATACACCGTGCGCTAGGAGTAATAACCTTTTCCAAAAAAAAATTTATTGTAGCTTCGGTTTACGGCTACTGTAAATGAAACAAGCATGGTTTTTAAAACACGCTTTTTTAAAAAATTCAATTCAACATTTTTTCATTGTTATATCATTAGAAAGTGTATTGAATAACCTTACCAATAATATAAAACTTATTTGAATTTTTTTCATTGGAGAAGATAAAAAAATTTAGAAAAACATACACGTTTCACTAAAACGACCTTATTTACAAAACTACGTTGTTCCCAGTTCTAATTCCACGTGATTTAAAATCGTGATAAACGTGTTTAACAAGATTTTTTCTTTCTTTCTATAACAACCTTAAGTTACTTTTTTTACAAAGTGTGTTTCTTTACTTCAAACTTCGACTTCATAACGTTATATCTTGAGCATAATTCAACTAGTTGGAAAGCGAAAAAAAACTTCCTAGATAAACCTATGGGCTTGAGCATGAAAGTTATCTCACCCACAGAGCTTTCATAGTTTTGTAAATAAGATCCTAGATGTTCAGGACAGTGCACGAAGAAGTCTTTTAAATAAAAACACAGAAAACAGTCTGCTGTTAAAACTGGGCCGAGCTTTATCGCAACTTCGGTTTAAATAAAAACACGGGAAGTAGCGAAACGCCAGGTTAAGTCACAAGTATATAACTGTGTTACCAGCCGTTGAATGCCAGATTGAGCGATTAATAAGAACCGTAAACTGTGCCAGAAAAGATACAAGATGCCCTGGGGACGAGGTTGGTGAAACATATTTTTAAAAAAATAGCTTTCTTGCAACCTCAGTTTACAGAGAGGAGTTTCTCCATTATAGCAAAAACAGTTAATCAACTTTTTTTATTTTGCGAAAGATCAAAACTTAATCGTGACAACGCCTGAGCGTCCAGTGTATATACACAGGTAAACCGAATCACCGATCTGCATCGGCATCAGTAAAAAAAAAGTCAGCAAAAAGTGACTAAATTTTAGCTAGATCACTAATATTTTTTGCCGACCAAAATTTTTGCCGACTTTTTTATTACCGACCAAACTTTTTTGCCGACTTTTTTTTCTCCGACCTAACTTTTTTGCGGACTTTTTTTTTCCGACCAAATTTTTTGCCGATTTTTTTTTTTTTTTTTTTTTTGCCAAACACCACTTTTTGCTGATTTTTTACGGACGAAAATTTTTTGCCGACCACCTTTTTTGCCGTTTTTTCTTCCTTGTTGCTAATTTTTATCAGTTGTATGCAATTATTCTTGAAATTAACTAAACTTAAACTTTTTTATATACCTATAACCATTTTTGTTGTTGTTGTTATATTTTAAAAAAACTTCAAAATCTAAACTTTCTTGATCATCTTTGTCTGGAAATTGGTCGGCAAAAAGTAACTAAATTCAAAAATTTAGTCGGCAAAAAGTGACTAAATTTTGTCCAAGTGACTAATATTTTTGCCGACTTTTTATTTTTGCCGACTAATTTTTTTGCCGACTTTTTTTTTACCGATAAGGTACTCTTAAAAAACTTTATCGCCGCTTCGGTTTTAAAAAAAAATATAGGAAACAGTCCGTTGTTTACACCGACAGAATACTTGTACATGAATAGAGGTGTAACACCCTTTTGCAAAATAACTTTATCACAACCCACTTCGGTTTAAATCAAAACACAGGAAAGAACCTGTCATTACCCCGGCCAGCTAAAACAATCACTCAACAATTTTATTCTACAGAATAAGTATTCATGACAGTAATAAAAGGTGTTGCTAGCTACCTAACTGTTTTGCACATAAGAAGTATTAGGAATTTTGTTGTAACCAGACTGCATTTGGCTATACTTTTACTTTTCAGCCAGAGATATACTTAAGGAGTTAGGTTGATAGTCACAGCCCAAACATAAAAATGAATAATGTTGGGAAGGTAAAAAGCGGTTGTACTAAACACAATAGTAATAACTAAGGCTAGCAAGCTGGCTTTAGAATGCTTCCTGAGAATCTTCGTTCCTAGCCAAAAATTCTAAAATTGGTGCGTTTAAGATTTGTACGTGGCTATAAAACGTAACAACATATTCATAAAATAAAAAAATTGCAGAAAGATTAAGGCTACTGTAAAAGAAATGTACTTGAAAAAATAATAAAACTATTTTTTTCACTTTTCCAGTTGTAAATCTGATTTTTAAAGGATAATAATTATGCATTTAATTGATCTCGATTTTCGTCCATTAATCTTTCACACTTTCCGGAATGTTAGTTATTTAAAAAAATACATGCAGACATATTATGCTTAATAATAGTCGTGATCTTTTGAAAAAAATTAAGACTTTTTCACAGTGTTGTTTTTTTCGTGCACTGTCCTGTAAATCTTGGATCTTATTTACAAAACTATGAAAGCTCTGTGGGTGAGATAACTTTCATGCTTAAGCCCATAGGTTTATCTAGGGAGGTTTTTTTTCGTTTTGCTGCTAGTTGAATTATGCTCAAGATATAACGTTATGAAGTGGAAGTTTGAAGTAAAGAAACATACTTTGTAAAAAAAATTAACGTAACTCAAAATCGAGGTTGTTATAGAAAAAAAAACCTTGTTACCACACGTGCATTGCGATTTTAAATCACGTGGAATTAGAACAGGGAACAAAGTAGTTTTGTATATAAGGTCGTTTTAGTGAAACGTGTATGTATTTTTCTAACTCTTTTTTATCTTTTCCAATAAAAAAATTCAAATAAGTTTTATATTATTGGAAAGGTTATTCAATACACTTTCTAATGATATGAGCATAAAAAAATGTTGGCTTAAATTTTTTTAAAAAAGCGGATTTAAAAATCATGCTCGTTTCCTTTACAGTAGCCTAGCAGTAGAATATCGGTAACCCTTTTGAACACGCGGACATACGACGGCTATTTTTAAATAAATATGAAGCGTAAAATGGAAGTGGTTTTCACTAGAAATAACATGCAACGCAACGCAGCCATTCACAAGACAAGTCATGGCACAAGTCATAGTTTTTATAATGGATTAGTGTCATACCTCCGATTACATTTGGTTCTTCCGACCAGAAATGGGCCGGTTTTGTAGGTCTGTAAAGCCATTCGTCGCGATTAGCTGCCAATATAAACTTGTAATTACACAATAACTCTCTGTTATCTTCTTGCCTCCACAAAAAAATTATACACATCATAAAAAAATGCTTCTTCTAGGCTTATTTTTTGTGGCTTAAATTTGTTTTTTATTGTTGACTGGAGCATTACTATTTCAACAATGACCTATTCTCAGAATGCCAATTATAAATCAATTGTTTAATTATCGAATAGAATCCACTGTATCTCTCATTGATACACGAGAAATGATCGTAATTATCTTTGGCTATTTATTAGTTGAGGAGATAATTAGAGGGTCGAAATCAGCTCACAGCAATTAAAGTATTTAACTTTTTTACGGACCTTCATTTTTTCTAAAAGTTCGGTTTCTGTTACGTTTTGAACCATTTTGCACTTTTTCTAAATTTTCGCTTTCCGGAGTGCGGGTAGCTATATTTCTGGAAACTGATAAGAAATATTTTAATATGAGCTGTCTATAGTATTTATGGTTTCTATCACTTTTTTCGCTGTTCAACCGGATTCTCGGTCCATCATTGTGTCCCAGTCAAAAATATGATCATTCTTATGGTCCACAATTATCCTTGTCGGTATCTGCGTTGCGTACGGCTTTTTTGTGCTCTTGCACACGTTGTTTAAGCATTCGTTTCGTTTCACCGGCATAAATTGCAAACAAACATGCCAGTTACACTAGTTGTTTTGTTAAAAGTTGCTTTAAGTTACAAAAATTTTGTACTGAATTTTCTGAGTACTGATACTTTGTATGTGTTATTTTGTATGATAGCGATGTTTTAGCCGATTCAGCAATGAGAAATAGATTTGCAGATAAGGATTTTCATCTCTCTGAAGATCAAGATCTATCGGGATGCACATATAAACCATTGCCTTACTTTCTTGTCAGAAGCGAGATATTTCCATTAAAGACCTGGTTGCCTTTTCCTGGAAATAACCTTCGGCAACTGTTGATGATTTATAACTATCGTCATTCAAGAGCTCGTAGAACGATGGTGAATGCATTGGAATTCTGGCCGCTCTTTGTACATGCTTAGCACTGCATAATTATTAACGGCAAACAAGCAATGCGTCTTACACACCGTATGGTTTTGTCGACACCGAGTACTATTAAACCAGGTGAATGAAGGGCTACTAAACCTACTGTGTCTCTTCAACCTATTCGACTTGTTCTTTGGCCTAGACTGTGTCAAAAGGAGAGGTGGCGTCAAAGAATACTTCAATTCTTGGGTGGGCAAAGAACATGTAAACAAACAGAAGAATAACTTTTGCCAAATTATTATTACTATTATATCCATATTTAGAGCAGGCCATAATATTGAATGGTGTTGGTGGAGTAGCGGGATAAAACAAGGTTGTAAAAATGCCATGCCATTGTTAAATGAAGCTGGTGTATTGCTCCGGGAAGCATGTTGGCTTGCATCTGCAAAGAAAGGGGTAGCTATAGTGTGGTTGTTCTGGCAATTTTCGTATTTGCAATGCAATAGAAGAACCAAATCATCTACTGTCCACTTTAGTAGTCAATTTTCTCGTTTTAATACTTTTTGTTAAGTCACCAATTAAAGCGTTTGTTTTGTTTTCAATCTCTTTCCTACTCACCCTTTTTAATTGATCAAGAAGGTTTAAAACTAATTATTCCTTACAGGTAACAGTTTTAACTTTCTTTGCCCACCCTCGTTGCTATGAAGTGACACTTCTTCATCACTATCGCTGCTATCCTGGTCGCTAACGTTTTTATCACCAACCCCACCAACGGCACCAACAACTGCTTCTTCATCAGAATTATCCGAATATATTTCATTTCCTAATGCATTAAAGTGTACGCCTTCACGAACCCTCGATGATTTGCTCTTCGTTATGGCCGTACAAGGTCTTTGAAACTCATCGTACCAATGAAAAAATTTGTACATTTCGTAATCAGCCTGAGCCTTCTCAACAGTAGCAGTACTCGTACCCGATCGGTTAGACTTTTTTAGGAAATAATTCTTACCATGGATAATAATGATAATAATAAAACTTCAGTTCAAGAGATGGAGGTAAAACAATATTTACCACTTTCCATAAAATCCAATGCTTCAGCAACTTGCTTCCAGGCGTTCTCCACCGCGACTTTCTCCTTGTATCCTTTCTGCGATTTATCATAAAGTATATGATATTCTCTTATTTTTTCACAAAGTAATTGTTCTTGCATAAGATTCAAGTACATTTTATCAGACATTTACTCAACAAATACTATATACTATATACAAATACTATGTACGTTGCTGTCACAATTTAACTCTACTAAAAAGACTTCAACTTCAACTTTGAGCACATTCTGATATTTTTATAAAAGCCTCTACAATGCTTGCTATGCTATGCTATACTTGCTACAAATATTTTCTGATTTTAGATGAAATCGAATTCGATGAAGAATCACTTATTCGATACTATTACCGATGTGGTTTAATACGAAGAAATTATTTTACACCTTGAGAAACGCTATGTGTATTCCATCAGTAGAAGTACACGTTGCTTCGTATTAACTCAAATCATATGAATTACAAAGATGTTATCCTTTACAAAATGACAATCACACAGACTTTACACATCGAGTAAGGGAAATTGTGAGTGGTGCGGATCATGTGGGGGCTATCAAACAGTTTGGCATACACTGCAAATTACAAGGTTGGCAAGTTCCAAGAAACATTGTTGCCAGTATTTTAAAAGATTTAGATCTTAAATGAAATGATTTCAGGGAGGCTAAACGGTTGAAAAAAAGAATATATGGCAATCCTGGTTCAAATCATGCCTGGTATATTGGGGAGTATGATAAGGCTAAACCTTGGAAGTTTTTTAATCCACAGCTCTGAGTAAGCAAATCTAACAAATCCCCGGCTGTTATTGCAAATATGTACCTTAACTGTATAAAGGAAGTCGACGGTTGTCCTATAGAATATGTACTAAAAATGCAATCGTTGCTGCAATGCAATCAACCCGTCGCACATAGGTCTGTTTCTTCGCCAAAAACCAACGAGTAGAGTCTTGGTGGTTTCATTTGAGTAAACGTAACTGAACAAGGAATGTTTGTGTTATTATTTTTCTAGGATCATTGAAGAACATTGCAACACACAACAACGCACCCTATTCGTTCAGATTAGGATGTATTTCGGGGCGCCCAGACTCAATAATGGTGGTGCGATCATGAAACTTCAAGTTAACGACGATAAAATCGCAAACGCAACTCAAGAAACATTATCCCGAAGATGAAAACGAATATACAGAGGAGTATTTTGACTTCAAGGCTCAAAATCAAAGCCCCAAATGATTCTGTCGGATGCTGTATGTGCTTACCGAAAATTATTAAAAATCGCTCATAGAGGAAGATAAAAAAACTAATAATAATTTCAGATATTAGTTTTAGTGTTATATATAACTAAAGTTCAATGATAATAACCAACCAACAAACTGCATCATTTTTATAAGCAACTCAGACATGGATTTTTACATTTCTCTCACATTGTGGATTCAAAAGTAGAATGTTTACCAACGAACCGTAAATAAACTGTTGCTTGTAAAATGTGTATCCACTTTGCTTCCCTCCATGCAGTGTTTGAACAAAAAAGAAATATAAACAAAAAAGTTATAAGATACTATTCAGGAAACTCGGCGTCGAAACGCCAGGTTAAGCCACAAGTTACTGCGCGGCCCGACGTTGGACACTATGTGAAGCGCTTAATAAGAGCCGCAAACTGTGTCACACATTCAGGTTGAGCATGCAGTATGTCGTAAATTGTGGTTATGCTGTTCTGTGTATAGGCGTAATGTGTATAGGCGTAATGTGTATAGGCGTAATGTGTATAGGCGTAATGTGTATAGGCGTAATACCCTTTTCCAAAACCCTTTGCAGTAAGCAGTGTAAAGAATTCATAGCTTTTTATCTGAGCCACTGGTAAATTTATTGATCGACTGCACGAGGGGACAATAGGATAACATACTGTGTGGTCTAATGTTTTAATGATATGATCACTTTTTTCCCTCCATAATCAGACCAGTATAATCATGCTCTATAATATCAGAACATAGAGATCTTTTAATAATATCTCATGGTCAGAATAACCTTTGGGATTTTAAAAAATTAGCTTAAAAAGCTCTTTATCCTTTGCAGTTTCATGAATACCGTAAACCTCCGAATATAAGCCCACCCGTCTATAAGCCCACCCGTGTATAAGCCCATCATTTTACTCATTACTAACGATTTCCATGTATAAGCCCACCCGTGTATAAGCCCATAATATTGGAAGGGAAAATTTCATGGTTGTTTTTCTTTTACTAAAAAACTTTTTTTTTTGCAAAAACGTACAAGTACAAGCTATTTCATTTGTTAAGTGTGGATTAACTAATAATTTAGATGGGACAGAAGATAAACAAATTAACATCCGAGGTATAGACGACTATACAATGCCTCAACCAGAGGAGGAATTCCACCTTGAAACATCAAGCGAGGAAGAAGATGATGGTAGCGGAGACAATGTAGAGACAGCGACGTCGAGCGAAAGTGAAGATAATGGTGATAGCGAAAGTGAAGATAGTGAAGAAAGTGGCGATGAGTGAAAAGTTTTTATTACGTAAAATATATGCATAGATATTTAATATGTTGCTATTGTTCTCCATGTATAAGCCCACCCGTGTATAAGCCCACCCCCGTGTATAAGCCCACCCCAAAAAAGCTTACGAACTTGTATAAGGCCAGGGCTTATATTCGGAGGTTTACGGTATCGACGACAATCTTCTTTTTGTCAACATCTGATTCCATTTTGATGCATGAAACGAGAAGGAGGACCATTGTGAGTTAAACTATATGCAACAATTTGACCATTTTATCAATCGTTAATCAATCGTTACACTGCAAAAATAAACCATTAGCTTTTTTCGTCCTGGTTTTCGTCCCATGCTCCCATGTCCTGGTTTTCCGCTCCCATACTGTTATGGCGAAGCCGTTTCCAAAAGTGTAGGTACATAGTGATAAGACTTGTGGCTCTAGTTCTGTACTGTCCACCCATAATTTCAATCGTGTACTCTCACGCTCACTACTTTAATTAGAAAAATCCTTATAATCATACTCATATTCATCCTTGAATTCTTCCATTCTCTTCGTTATTTGTACATCACTGTCCTTACAGACACAATGTGGTTTTATAGTCTTTTTGATTTCCGTCGCCGCTATGCGGGGCGGAATCTTTAAAATCGCCTGATGGAAGATAGATATATAGATAGATAGAGACAGCACAGAGCCCGGACGCTGCTAAGTTTTTGTCCAGGCTAAACGCTCGGAAAATATTTTCGAAAGCCAATGAAGATGCTTTATTTTAATCTCTGTCAATTAAATGACCAATCTGAACAGAGAGTGTACTCTTCGTGTGGTCAGAACATTCCGTGCGCGGCCGTGACTAAAAGTGCTTACATTTTGTTGGTCGCCTCTTGCTGGTCTCTTTGGTTTGGTCGTAGTAGCTTTATTGATGGGGAGCTAAGCACTATTTTTTAAATTCGTGTATTTTATCAGGTAAGAATTATTTTTATATATAGCTAAGTGAGAAAGGCATGCTGGCTAGCTAGCTATCTCAATTTTTGGTGCTGTCTTGGATCTCCTTTTGATTGGTGCTGACATATATACCCCTTTAATAGTCATGAAATTACTTACTTGCTAGCTAGCTATGGAGCTAGCTGCACAAAATAGTGTTTTGATTAGAGTGCCTTTTTTTCTTAAAGAGCAAGCAACAAAAAACCTTTATCCTGCCTTGCGTAGTTCTTCCATGACTGGACACCCAACTCCTGTTCTTATGGGAAAAAAGGGGGATAAAAATAACTAATGACACTTTGTGGGACTACTTCGATCAGATAAAAAGATAGATATATTCGCACAGGATTTTTTTTATATTTTTTGCAGAAAAGTTGTCGAAACGTGACAAAAGTTTATTGTTGCTTGCACTGAGCAGTCGGTGAACTGATAATTAACCTGTAACAATATATAGTTAGCCGATGCAGGATAATTAGATGCTACGCCTAGTATAATTAGCCGTTAAAAGCTTCTTTGTATTCTTTACAGCTAACTGCGTCTTTTCCATGTTTTTTCTTGAAATCAGAACAGTTTTGTTGTTTAATAATATATACGACATATGTACTGCTAGCTACAGCAAAATTATAACTTTTTTACAAAATCGTTTCTTGTTCTTTTTCTTGGTTTTAATTGAAGCACAACTTTATGTTGATCTATATAAATATAGATGGCTATGGGGAGATCGATAACGAAGAAAAGTGAAAATTTAAGTAAAAAGATATATATCGTATAAGTAGCTGTATAAGCGGCTCATTATACTGTACGTACCGTATATATAATTATTCTGCATAGATAAATAGGATGTCTGTATATTTTATATGGCTAGCCTTACAAATCCTGTCTATTATTTCCAGGAAAGGCCATAGCTTAGATAGGGAGTCCTAGAGTATTTAATGCTCATTTTGAGCTATGCAGATCCAATTAGGGTCCCCGCTCTACCAGACAACTCCCTGTAGCATCCAACAGCCCACATAGTGTGTCATCTCCCCAATTTCTCTCACATGGCTTGGGTTAACCCGGGGCTATGGTAGCATTCACTCACCAATATTGAATTGCCGCCAAGGGGAATCGAACCCTGTTCTCCCGCACAAAGTGCCAGAGTTATAACCACCAAGCTATGGCGCCATTGAAAACGGCTAACTATTCTGTTACTGGCTAATTATCAGTTCTCCTTGTGCGTAATTTGCTTGAAAATCTTTCTTGAACTCACCCAAAGTATCACAAAATATTTTTCTAAGATTTCTTAGAAATGACTTGATTTTTAAAAATCTCACGAAAAGGACCATCGATTTTTCAAATCCGCAAATTTATTGTGTGTGTACCCTTTTATGTTTCAACTTGTTGAATTCAATTTGTCAATTTGTCAAACAAAACAATGACCAATCAGTTTCCTCAAAATGAAAACTTGCAACTAATCCGACTCCCTGAAAGAAATTCAAATTTGAGAATTCGAATCAAAAAAGAATAATAAACAATCAGTTGAATTCAATAAACCGATTTCAACAAAATAAATCCTGTATTGTCCACAGGTTTCAAAATCATGCATCGCCTGCTTAATATGTTACTTGTTTAACAAAGATATCAAAAGCCGGCCTGATTAAATTTATATACATATTCATATATATAATATACCTGTGCATCACATCGCATGGATTTGTATCTTTGTATTAAATTCCCTTTTTAAATCAAAGAGGCAAAGAGAGGTTAAAGAGACAATATTTAAACAACCTGGTTTTAATTCAATTTATGGTAAAATTGTATTCTTGTTTCTTATTTTTAAAACGTACTTTCTTTTTCAGATCAGCTGTTATCAAAACATGCACCATCAGCATTTTCAAAAATTTTTCAACAAGAGAGTAAATTTTGAAGGCCTAAATACTGAAATATTCAAATGCTAATAAGTATTTATTGCTGAATTAATAAACAATGAACTACTTCATCATTCAAATTGAGCTCGTTCAGAAGTTATTATATTCGAATCGTCAAGTTTCTACATAGCAAGATTTGTATTCTGAAATTTCCAGAAATTTCCTGATCACTTTTAAAAATATATCCAGTTAAAGTTTTAACTTTTATTTTAGAATGCTTCATATAGCTATGTAAAATTTTTATTTTTTATTTATTGAATTGTATTTTAACATTGCAGGTTAGTTACAAAAATAGTTGAGAATTGTGATACTCGTGATTTGTTTACCCCATAATTCTCCGTTTTCAAGGTCTACTTTAAATTTCAAAATCTTTCAGGCTAATGACGGAAATTAGAAATCCGCAGGGCTTCTTGTTGTAGTTCATCTTGGTATTTATAAAGAACGAATGACTCCTCTGACTCTGACCCAGATATATTGTTAATTTCAGTGCCACTTTCATATATTATAGTTTATAGTATGTTTGATGGTGGTCATCATATAGATCTGGGTGGAAGTGCTTCCATTTATTCTCCGCGAGAATTCTCATCTCAATTTCCAATGTGTTGATGCACGAAAGTAGTATTCTTTCACCTCTTTTAGCCATCAAGCTGGACTCTTTTTCCCTTTATTCCATTATTCCAATCATAATATTCACATGATTTTCAGCACACTTCTTATTTTTGTTGTGTGATATCTGTTTTTTTTTAGAGTAGCCACTCCACTGCTTTGATTTCTCTTTTCAAAAGTCAGAGAATGATTTCACGACTTGACATATAAATATGTTTACATAGCAGCTTACTTTACCTGGTTTTTGTTGTAGGATCCCTTTTAACAAGATCTTCTTAGGCAACATCTTTTAAATCCAATCTATACCGTCCATCAACCTTTGCCATGTATATCAGAGGGAACAAATTTGTGCAATAATTCTTCATAACAGAAAATAAAATTAAGTTTCGCGAGATTTATTTTTAAGTACTTTATGTAACGGTTGGTTGTACTTTTCGATTTTGGAAAAATGGACGAAGTATTAATTCGCTGGACAAAGAATAAACATAGTGAAATTGAGTTTGTGTGGTGCTGTGGTAAAAAATAAGCTAAAGCATTTTGTTTTATCCAAGACACCCAACGTGGCACATTAGATCAGAAATTCTGAGGGAAAGTATTTTCCACGAACAGTCAAAAATTGATCTAGCTAATACATCTGTGGAATAAAATAGCTAAATAAGAATGTTCTAGTAACACCAGGTTTTCATCATGTCTGACATAATTCACGCAATAGCTTCTACCCTTTCCCAGCATAAAACCATCTAACAATTGTGTGATCATCTTTAACCATTAGAAAGAACTCAGGTAGCTAGCTAACTAGATGTAGCTAGCTTACTAAATGTAGGTCACTTTGAAAACACTATCAAAAAGCCAAAGGTGAAAAACTATTACCAGAAGTTGTTAGCTCTTCATCCATAGTACGGTAGCCGTATGTTAGTTGAAAAACCTTTAAATACGTATATTAAGATTTTTTATGTAGCCAACCTTATGAAGGCACATACCGAAACATCTGAAACAAATATAATGGAAAATTTCAAAGTTCGCCGCCGCAGGTGATTACATAGCTTATTTCACGAAGTGAAATGTAAATGGCGGACGCGGCGGCGAAACATCTTTTTGGTTTTCGCGGGAAACAACAAACAAGAACATGTATGCACTCTTTTGTGGATTAAAAACAAGGCAGTTATTTTGAATTCTTTCCAGTAATGAGTTTTTCTAAAAATAAACACGGAAGATTGCGTTCTGATTGGTTAAAAGTTTACAGCGAATTATTTCGCCGCTAAAAAGTAGGAACTGTTTCTAATTTACAGCGAAGCGAATTTTTCAAAGCAAAATGAAAACAAACAAAAAGCCCTGCGGCTTAAAGATTTCCGCCATTAGCAATAATCTGAAAAAGTACTGAACTTTGAAAAGGACTGAGTAATATGGGGGAACAAAATCATTGAATATTCTACAATTTTAAAATACAATTTTTGATTATTATTGTAACTGTAAATCATAGCTAACTTAACTTACATAAACTTCATTTCCCTATAAGAACAATTTTAAAAGAAAAATAATAAACCTGAAAATTGATGAACAATAAAAACAAAATAAGAACAACGGCAAGGCTGAAAATTTATCTATTTTCTCTTTTTCTCTGAAAAACAACTTGGAAAATATCTTTAAAGGTGGCAGCAAATTTTTTTTTTTTACATAATTAGTTACGAAAAGGTTATTTTCAGACTATATATTCTTATTTTTTCTTTTATAACACACTTGTCACGATTTTATAGCTATAATACTTTATCTTTCACCAAAAATATTCAGCCTCAACAATTCCCCTTTAAATTAAAATTCATGAATAATTAATTAGTTCTGCTGAATATAGCTTTAGTTTACGTGCTTGCAAAATTGCACAGAAGGAAATGACGTAATTATTAAAACGTTAAAGATGGCGCATTAGAAGACGATCTTTATTATGCTCATAGTCACAAGAAAAAGAATAGTCTGGAGACTCGTGCAAACGCGCTCTGCTGCCGGCAAATAACTCGGGTTCCTACATTTTCTAGTACCCAGACTACTTTTAGGGGCACCAAAATTTAAAAAACAAGCGAGAAACCTTAGCGAAGCTTATATTTTTTTAAAGTAATTTTTTATTTATGCTGTAATTTGGCTATGCTTGGTGCTAATTGTTCGATTTTTGGTTGCTCTACTTCGAGAAGAACTACTGGCATCTCAATATTTCGTATTCCACAAGGTAATGATGAGTACAACACATCTTGGAGACAGAAGCTTATTGCTGTGATTACGAAGGATCGTGTTGTTGATAATAAGTTGAGGACACAGATTGAAAAACGTAATTTTCATGTATGCGAAAAACACTTTCAACAGAGTCAGCTTCTACAACGTAGGTGCTATCTCATGTATTTTTAGCTATGTAAACATTGGAAACACTATTAATAAAGCTCTCTTATACCTGTTGTTTATTTAGATGAAAAAAGAAGAACACCAATTCCAGGATCTATTCCAACACTAAATTTACCAATAAAAAGTATTCCCTCTTCCAGGTATGAGACCATATATTTGTTTGTAAAGAAACGTATACAGCTAGCTATTTATAAACATTTATGCATATACAGAAAATATGACCACAGGAAAAATATATATTTACAGTAAATTATATTTTTATTTAGCACATCAGTCAAGCAAAGACCTTCTGCTGAAAAGATTGCTGTAAAAAAAACAGTACAATAACTGTTGATCAAAACCAACACATATTTTATCAATCAAACTACAGGTAAATGTAACCTTGGCCTTCGCCGCCCAATACACCAATTCAAGATAGCGCAAGACCGCGTTAATAAAAAGACTGGGACGAGTTTGGGGTAAACAAAACTAACCGAAATTAGTTGCACAAGAAGGAAGAAGGAAAAAAAGTTGTTTTGAGAACGTAGATAGTGTTGTTAGATAAGTATGGAGTTCGAAATGATAGAAAAGATGAAGGTAGACGAGTTAAAGAGGTATTTGAGGTTAAGAGGTCTGAAGGTTAGCGGGAGAAATTGCGAATTAGTAGCTAGGGTGTTTGCAGTTAGCGAAAATAATGTTCCAGTCATCAAAACAGCAGAGGAGGTAGAGATAGCTTTACATAAAGATTACCAGGCTAAGCTTACAGTCAGTGAATCTGGTGTTGAACTTCCTGATCCAAAGTATCTTCCTTCTGGATGGCTCTGTGAGAATGATGGCATAAAGTTTTGGCCATGCATACTGTATGCTGATATATTCAATTACCTAAAGTTTAACCCCAGTGAGCTTGGTAGTTCAGATTTGAACGATTACAAAAGTTCAAAAGCTTATAGCTATTTTAGTAACGGTTGGCTTGGCCCAGTATTGTATTGTACCATGAAGTTGAACAAACCTCTAGTTATTGTTTTTTAAAGGCTGATTGTCGACCATCACAGCGTATGAATGACCCTCCACATAACCTTTGGATTTGTGTGACAAAAAGTAATGGCAAAATTAAGTCTGCACATTGTGACTGCATGGCTGGTATGTCAGAGACTTGCAACCACATAGCAGCATTGTTATTTCGTCTTGAAGCAGCAGTTAGGCTTGGACTGACCAATATGTCATGTACCAGCAAACCGTGTGAGTGGCTCCCTAACCGTACAGAGGTAAAACCGGTCAAGATCAAAGATGTTACATTTAAACGTGATGATTTTGGAAAAATCAAAGGGTCTCTCAAGTACATCAAAGAAAGACTATAATCCCTTTGATGTGTCATTTAAACCTTTGAAGCTTTGCGATGTAGCTGCTGCACTTGAAAAGGTTGTTCCAGACAGCACTCTTTCAACGGCTGTTCTAAAACCGGAAATAGATTTCATGCGTAAGATTGTCACTGGCAAGTTACCGAACCCCAATGCCCTTGTTAGCATCGACGATGTCATTTTAATGTCCAATTCTATTGAAACTTTTCATAGCAATGTTGCAGTACACTTTTCAGCATCAAATATTGAGCAAATTGAAATTATTACTCGAGGTCAATGTTGTAATGAAAACTGGTAAGGTGTCATAACTGCATCCAGAGCTCATGAAGTGAAAACCAAAGTGGAAAAGTTTATGAAAGGTGAATGTACCATAAATTTCCGGTTCCGATTTCCGGTTTTGTGTTCCTTAGTCCAAATATTCCAGCATTAAAAGTATGGACGCTCAATGGAAGTTAATGCAGTGAATAAATTTTATGAGTATTATACTGAAGGTCATAAGAATGTTGAAGTCATTGAGTGTGGGTTATTTTTAGACAAGGGTTTTCCAGTCATAGGTGCTAGTCCAGACAGAGTTATTTCGTGTTCGTGTTGTCCTAAGTCATGCTTAGAAGTAAAATGTCCATACTCCATTAATTACACATCTCCAAATGATCCTAAAATTCATCTACCCTATTTAAAATATGTTGAAGGGAAGTTAGTTCTGAACAAAAATCATCAGTATTTTACCCAGTGTCAAATGCCGATGGGTTTACTGGTTTAAAACTTTGCAACTTTTTCGTTTGGACTCAGTATGGTTTTTTGGTAGAGAAAGCTCAGTTTGATCCTGAGTTTTGGAACGATCTTAAAAAAAAAATTGTCATCCTTCTATATGTGCATTATCTGAAACACAGGTTCTCACAATAAATGGTATATATGGAATAAAAACAATAAAAAGGCTATTTTTATAGCCACACATTTATAAAAAATATTATTTGGTTGAGACTGTTCCAGTAAGAAGGTAAGTAAACAGGTTTTGTTATGCATAAGTTGAGGAAAGTAAGGTAAAACTTATTTGTTATTCATACACCCAACAACAGCACAATTAGCAGGACCCATCTTAATAAGACTGGAAAGCCAAACAACTTCTGTCACTACTTTACTCACAACACAAGGTGACTGCCAGAGCGGTTTTGTTTACCCCAAACAAGTCCCAGTCTTTTTATTAACGCGGTCTCGCGCTATGTTGAATTGGTGTATTCGCTTCGTGAAAACCCCCCCTCAAGAGTCGCGCATTGACTTAGAATCTTAGATTACTTGGTGAAATCCATACCCTTAAAAACTGCTAATTGTTACTGGTGTCAGTTCTACCACTTTTGGGACCTTCGTGTGTCCTAACGTAGATTATTTCCTTGTATTGCACTAGCAAAAGCTAAAATCTGTATACCACCGGGCCTACGTTTGCGCAAAAGTAAACACTCTGCAGGCCGCTGGCGGCAGAAGTAGTGACCATTTGACCCTTTCGGCCAAAATGATTAAACAAACTGCCTTTGTTTTATTAATTTAGCCACGATTGTGGGCCACTACAATCCTGGACAAAATAAATGGCAAAACAGTGATGACAGCTGTGAATTCCCCCCTTCCCCCTGTATCAGTGCTCTGACAGTGTTTTTGTCTGCAAAAAAAGCCTTGATATAGGGGGAAGGGGGGGGGGGGGTAAACTTCAGTTGCTATACTTAACTGAATTTCTCTGAGTTTTGCCAATATATTTTGTCACTGATTGTAGTTGATTTTATAAACAGACATTAATGTTTATTCATTTCCTGATAAATGACTCGTCATCATCCTGATAAATGACTCGTCATCATTTTTTTCGTGACATGAATATGGCTAATAACGATTTTCCGGGAACTAATTTTTGCGACATTGACAAAAACTCGCGAAATCTGTAGAACGCTTTTAATCTGTAGAAATCTGTAGAACGCTTTTAAGTATGTGATTTTTTGTTGCGTGATATTTTTTTGGGAGCGTTATTTGAATTTGTCTAACTGCCTCATGTATTATTAAAAAATATCATTTGTGTCATGTGACATGCTCATTCCCAGGGCCTTTTGCCTGGAGCCGTTAAGACGATCGAGGTTGGATATAAGAATATAAATAAAACTAATTGAAAACACCAGAAATGCAAATATAGTCACCAGAAATACGCCTTGGAGGGCGTATGGCGTTAGCTGGCGTGGCTACGCGTGCATCAAATTATCGTGCATGACAAAGACGTACAAAATTAACAAAACAAAAATTAATTAAATTTAACAAAACATAAGAAATATGAACATTTTCAAAAACGTAAGAACAGTTATAAAATCACGTCTTTTTTTATAAGCAACCCGGTTGTGAAGGTCTAGGCTTTAAGTTGGGATAAAAACTTCGTTAAATGTGGCAAAAGTTTTGGCAACATAACAGCACCAGAGCGTGTTTCGGAGAAAATTTATTTTATGTTGACTTACCTTATTCGTACAATTTTTGCGCTTTCGCGCATTTCTGTTTTTGCGCGAAAATTAGTACAGAATTTAGGTTTAAAAGGGTGGTGCGCGAAAATTAATACGCGCGAAAATTAATTCTGTTCTCGAGAAAATAAAGAAAAGAATTCACGATTTGATTCTTTTTCCCCAAGTAAAATGGTTAAAGAAACACAAAATTAAAAATACATAACTAAGACATAATATTTACAAACACGGCATGGTGTTTGCTCTAATACAATAGACTTAATTCAAAATCACGATTCTGCGGTCTTCATTCTCTTGAGTTGTTCTTGTACGCTTATTTGTGGCATTTTGGAACATTGATCTTATATCATAACATAACTTTCATAGTTTTCGCCAGCGAAATAATTCAAAAAGTCAATATTTAGTCACTCATACTAAAGTAATAATATGTAGTTTATCTTTTCAAAGTGGTCAATGCGAATTTTAAATTCAAGAAAATCTCGCATGCGTAAAAGTTAATACGCGCGAAAAATACTTTTCAACTATTGCGCGAAAACTAATACGCGCGAAAAAAATTTTGTCCGGCTGCGCGAAATTTAATACGCGCGAAAATTAGTACGAATAAGTTATCTTTAAAGAGTTCCATTCCTACAGGTAAGTCATGAAAAAATCTTGAAAAAATGGCGTTGTTTATAAAAAACGCCCAACATAGGCGTTCCGACAGTTCGAAATTTGCGTTCTAGGTATTCGTCTTTTTGAAATATAAATCTACAACCTCTCGCAAAATTTTAGTAAATTTGAATAAACCTTTCTTTCTGTTATTATTGATTAGGCTGAAAAAGTTAGGGAATACAGTGGACTCTCCATAACTCGAACTCTCACGGGGAATCAGAAATCGTTCGAGTTATGGAGCGGTTCGAGTAATGGAGAGTTTGGAAATTTTTCTAAGTACCACATACGCCGTTTTATTCATGAGAAGAGAACTTCAAAACAAAAATATTTGTAAACACACCACTTGACATTCGAACGGCGCGTTCGAATGATCTAAGGGGCCGAACACACGTAGAAAATATTCGAATCAGAAAAAAACTCTGAAATTCTTCAATTTTCAGATTGTTCGAGTTATGAAGAGCGAAAATAGCCTAATATGCTTTCAAGGGACAAAAAATATTGTTCGACTTAAGGAGATTTTCGAGTTATGGAGATTCGAGTAGTAGAGAGTTGATTATGACAGTTTATTAGGAAATTTTCACGGTGCCTACGAATTCGTTCGAGTTAAGGAGCGGTTCGAGTTAAAGGGTTTCGAGTTATGGAGAGTCCACTGTAAGTTCAATGGGTTTTATTAAACAGGATGGAAAATAAAGAAATGATTGTAGTGTATAGATGACTTGCCAATGTTTACAAAAGTTTACGGATTTTGGTACATGCGCACACAGGTGAAAAAGCAGGACCATATGGGTAGAATGGCTATTATTGAAATTCATATAGATTTTTTGAAAGACAAGATCCAAAATGCGTTTCGCAGAGATAAAATTTTCGCGAATTAGTCAGGTAGACATATTGTGCGAAGATTTTATTTCGCGAATGAAGCATTTTAAGTTTTTTTGCGAAGAATGGCAATTTTAACTTTTTAGGCCTGTTTTTTGAGCTAAGTTAGCCGAGATAGCCTTTAAAGGGGCTACGAAACGATTCAATAAGCTCAATCGTTGCAATTTTCGAAGAATGGCGTGTAATAAATGGACCACTCAAAAGGTCAAGGTGCAAGAAATTATACACACTTTAGAATCACATAGACGTCTAGACAACCTGTTTATGAATAATTAATTTTTTTTGATGGATTTGCTACTTTTTTAATTTTAATATCTAAAAAAAGAAAATTTTTCTTCAAAATTATTTTTGGCGGGAAAATAAGCTACGGCCTGTAAAATATATTAAATAGTTTGTTTTGACGAGGGAACAAAGACAACACGAGGAGCTGTATTTCAAAGGATATACCTAGCTAGCTAGCTAGTTCAAAAGTTTTGAAGTTTATTTTATTAAAAAGTTTGAGTTAAAAGCAAGGTAAGTACTTCTATCGAATAAATCATGGTTATATTTGGATGCCTAATTTGATTTTTAGGATGATTTAAGTTGTTGTTTTGTCCTCAGTGATTATAAACTTTTCCACCGCCATCAGATCGACTTTCGTGTAAGTCACTAAAGTCGAAAACCAACAGCCGTTTCGTAGCCCCTTTAATTGAACTTGCTCATATCACAGAGGCTGATCATTACTTTTATCAAAAAACAGTAGCTTTCCAGAAATTTTCGCACAGACAAATAATTCATTAAAATTATCGACTTCGTTTTTTAAATGGATTTATTTGACTTCTGCAGACTGTGGGTGTATATTTTCTATCTACAGAAAGGAGTGGACATGTCAATTGTTCTCGACGCAAAAACAAAACATCACGTTACACGGAAGCGGTCTAATAATCAAAGAAGTAACAAAAGAAACTAGGTAAAGAAAGTTTTAAAAAATATTTTCTGAGGGACTACACGGTTTATTTAAAAGCATAAGTGATGTCATACATGTTTTGTTTTATAAGCATGACATTTATAAGCATGACATTTATAAGCATGACATTTATAAGCATCATTAGGCTTAAATTAAGAAAATGCTAAGCATTATGTGAATCCTAAGAAAATGTGAAGTTTTTATGTTTTTTGTTTCGTGAGCAGTTTTTATTATTCTTTATGTCTGAATTAACCAGTATGTAGTGAGATTTAAGTTGTAATAACTGATGTTTAAAATTTAAATGCAATATATCTTTTCCAAATAAGCATATTTTGAGCCCGATAATGTGTTTTTCATAAGCATATTCCAATAAATCTTTTTGCCATTAAGCATAACCTAAGCATATTTTGAGCCTGAAAAAATACTTTTATAAGCACCCTTAGCCTCATTTGGAATTTCAATTGCTTATATAAAAAAACGTGTAAGTCAGCCTACGTTAACCTTATCTCGACCACAACAGTTCACAAATACCAACTCAGCAAATATATCTTTGACATACTCACACATATGTCTCCTGCTAAGTGACGCCCCGCGTGACGCCCGCTAATTACTGATCTGTTTAAAACTCCAAAAAAGGTTGGAATGTGATGTTTTGATAAGATATAAATAATATATATAAAAATATATAACAAATCTTTATTTGATTATTATTGACATCATCTACTTTATTCAATATTTGCATAATATTTATATTTTTACCTCTATTTCTATCAAGGAAGTCATCAAAAAATATGATGACGAGCGACATGTCACATGAAAAAAGACAGTCAGCGCTGACAAGTTTTTTTTATTTTAGTAAAATAAAAAATCAGTTCACACGTTCGCTGCATAGGCGTGAAACAATGGCTTTTAACTCGTTTTAAATAGGTGACAAATAGATAGGAAAAAGAGTCGATTATTTAGATTACAAAACTGCAGACCGGAATGAGTCTAATTAGCTCATTTAGAACATCGTTATTATAATGAATTTCGTTGTTGTCATGGTAACAGGCGATAAACGTAATGTCGGTCGGATACGTCACTCTATAGAAGACTTTTAATCTTATATCAAATTACAAATCTTTCAAGTTTGTTTACCTTGAAAGGAATGATCTTGAACTATAATTAACATAACAGTTCTTAACAACAGCATAAGAAAAAAATACTTGTCGTAGAGTAAAGCAGTTGAAATCGACAGAAAGGTTAACAAGAAATATGAGTTATCATCATTCAAAGTTGGTCATTAGAATCACCGTGTTGGGCGACAAAGGCGTTGGCAAAACCAGTAAGAAATATTAGGAATTTTTTTGCTTAGTTAAATTTGTGTTACTTATTATTATTATGAGATATTTTTATAAGGCGCGTTGGATTCCTGTTTCAAAAATAAGTTTGGAGTATAAACAATATTAACGTTATCTGAAGAGATAAAGTTCCACAAACCGAATGTTCCACAAACCGAAAGTTCAAAAAAATACACGTTAATTTAGAACGTTAATATCACTAGAACTGAAACATACTTCTTTTACATCGAACTTGAATTGTTTGAACACTTCCAAACAAAAACAAACAATTCAAAAAACATAATTTCAATAAAATCCAGCGCTATTACTTCTTGCCATTTTGCATGAGTTATGCTCTATAAGAGACCGAGTAGTTAATTGGTTTGACATAAAGAAAAAATGCGAAAAGCTAAGGACAGAAGACAACGGCGTTCAAGAAGGTTCTAGAGAACAAAATTATTTTAGTTTAAACATAAGGAACCGAGAAAAAAACTCAAATGCAACGAAAACGGGTTTTTATGCCGAGGTTCAAATGATATGTTCTGCAACACACCAGACACTGTGGTATGAAGTGATGTATGAATCAGCAAATCGCTTTATCTAATTAATGTACTTTTACGATTGTCGCTGAGTAACTAATTCACAGTTACGGATCTTTTGTAACATAACAAATGTAGGAAAATAAATTATTTCGTATACACACAACACACTTCATCACACGTTCATTCTACCATACTGCGCTTTTTAGGTACCAAATACCTTGGATGAGTTGGGGTAGCACCTTCTAAGCAGTACGTTAGACGGAAAGCCTTTCTCAATTGTTAAGCAAGAAACGAAGAATTGCTATTTTGTTGTTGTTACACGGAAGACAAAAAATTCAGCGAATTTTCGCTGTCAACAACGCACGATACGTACACCACGTACATGTCATCATAAGTCCTCGCCTACGAAACAAAACATACGCTGAGATTGCCAAAATTAAAAATTTCACATGATAGGAAACAACATTGTGTTTCCAATTTTCCTTCCGTTCGTGCAGAGAGATATATTGATTTCAACTTTTACGGCGGACAAGAAAGTAAAAAAAATGAAGTGGAAACACCATTTTAAAATCCCTCACTCTCTCAAGACAAAGATTATATCCGTGGACAACTTCTAAAAACATCGACCAAAACATTAAGCAAAAAGTTTAAACACCGCGAAGGAGATTTTAACCTTTTATCTCCGCCGTATATTGATTTTTACACACTTAATTTTTAGGTTTAGTGAAAAGTTACCTCGGCAAATCTTGTGGCGAAGATTATGCGTTAATGGACACAGCATACACGTGTGACGCCGTCATCGAAAGCACGAATGTCACGCAACAAATATTAGATTCGGACGGAAAGGTAAAACATGATTTATGTTGGTAGATAATGAAATGTGTTTCAACTTACCGTATGTCGTATAAGAGATAACCTTCTATATTAACAGCCGTGTTTTGTTAAAAATGGTAGCCAAATCGTTAATTTATGCTGAGGATGCACTTAATAGCGATACCCGGAATACCTTAAGGGAAGAAAAGTTTGCGCAAGAAAAGATTGCGGAATTAAAGATTGCAAATACATGGTCGAAAAAATCGTAAATTGCGGAACTAAAGATTGCGAATTGGTGAAACAATCATGAAATTGCAGAATTAAAGATTGCGAATCTGATATTATGTCAAGAAATTGCGGAATTTAAAATTGCGAATTGAAGCAATGATCTATGAATTTTTTTCACGAAATCACTTTTTTTAATATTGGTCATTTTCATTGCTCATTAAGATTTGTTCCTTTCAAACTTTCTTTATGAGGGGAAGAAAAGATTGCTAATTTTGACCAAATTTGCAATCTTTAATTCCGCAATCTTTTCTTGCGCAATCTTTTCTTGCGCAATAATTTCTTCCCTTAAGGTATGTACGACGGGCGAACAACAGGTCATAGAATAGTGGCGTATAAAATTGTCAACAAATTCTGCACCTTTAGTGTGTTCATTCATCATAAGTCCTTATTTTCCTAAAAATTGTTTGACTAAATTTTTTTGACATTCTCCTGAGTTGTCCAGCTATTTTCGGCCAAAATTTTACACATACTGATTGAGGAACAGTTCGAAACTTAATCCATGTCTATATAATTGATTGACAATTTAAACCTAAAATTGCTGACATATATATATGATATATCAAAGAAATTGTTGACATTTCTGACAATATAAACAATATTTTACAAATTTTTCTGACATTTCTGACAGAGTGAACACCCTGAATGTTGTATACACGTGTTCAATTGATTGAGTTTGCGGATGTTTACGTTTCAGAATTCTGCGGTGACAGCATGGGCGCATGGAGTTATTATCGTGTACGCAGCCAACAAACGAGAGAGCTTCGAGAAAGCTCGGGAACTTATCGAGACAACAAAATCGATAACGATGAAGAACGCCACCATAATGTTAGTTGCAAACAAAGTAGACTTAACTGAAAGAAAAGTATCACTTGAGGAAGGTCAAAAACTAGCTACTCACAGCAATTGCAACTACATCGAACTATCTGCTTTACAAAACGGCGGAGCGATGAAAAGTGTTTTTTACTCTCTCTCGCACGAGATCATCGAAAAACGCGGTTTACGGTATAAACACCACAGTGGAACACCTCAGAGGGTGCGGCGAGTATTTCAAGCACTCACGCATTATCGCGATAAGAGACGCAGCTACACAAGCTACATATAATCAACATGTTTACCTTGAGAGTCGAAAAAAAATGTGAGAAAAGCCTACTGATTCAAAAAGTTGGGAACTTATTAGTGCGAATTTATGGTGAAAATTAATTCAACAAAAACGCCAAAAAAATTGGTAGTTTGGCACTAACAAGAAATCCAGATCTACAGTAATAAATTTCGCTTTATCTGTTAATAAGAATTCGGTTCAGTTTTTAGCAGCATAAAATAACAAAAAGAAAATGAAAATTTTTCAGATGCGATACTCCGTATTTGAGTCTTGTTTGTATATTTCTTTTAGTTTCATAACAAAAATGTCAATTGGAGCTAATTCGCGCCAAATAACTCCTTATTCAGGCAATGTTGCCAATTTTCGCTAATTAATTCCACAAAAAACTAAAAATTTTGTGGCCGAAACGCACCGGTGAGTTTTGAACTTTTTAAATCTCTCATTTTTTTCACACTCTTAAGGTATATCGAAGATCATACCAAGACAGTCAACAGTGCTGGTAGCTGAGCGGACTGCAGTTTTGACTTGTATATACACGTGTACATAAATATCATATCAAACATGAAGAGGTTTATATTTAAATGTTTTCACTTGATATTGTGTTCAATTTAAGATAACGATGGAAATTCATTCCAGTTAATATTCCCGAGGACTTGAAACGATGCTCAAAAATTTCCCAATGAAATCACTATATCACACCTATAAGCTGAGTAAATTTAAATTTTAACTTGATATCCTGTTTCTATCAGATTTTTTGACTAGATGAAGGTTTTGGCAAGACCGTTCGCAACATCGTACGACCTGGCAGAAATTCTCACTACTTTTTCAAGTATATTTCTGAGTGTATGTCGATGTGAGGAACCAAACATAAATAAGCTTAAATTCAGTGACAATTATTTTTCTTGTGTCTAACGGGTTTTAGAATACGCGCAGCCTACAATCAATTAATATATTCCTCTAAGCACAAAATTTAAGAGTCTACCAACAAGCATACAGACAAGATGAAAAATTACCTCTCCCACAAACATCTGTTAATAATGCTAATTTTGATTTCGGTGGCCGTGCCATTTTCTTCTGTACCTGTTCAATAGTCGTGACGTCTTTGAAGATACCAGATAACTAAACAACAAAAATACAGGACCTCAATGTTATTCAACTCGACTTAAGAATGCTCCACATACCGTTTTTCTGCACAATTTCTCCATACACACGTCTGTATTGGTATAGTTTTGTACTAGTTGAGAGAGGTCTTCTTTGAGGGCGATATTGATACTAAAGCCAACATTTTGTACTGTAAATAATTTTCAAGGAAAGATATTTTTGCGAATCTGGTGTTTACAAATTTTTCGCGAGAACAATTTTCGCGAATGAGAAGAACAGAAAACGACTAATTGAAGAATACTGTTTATATTTCCTAAACTGTGAAGTAAAAGTATATGAAAGCCAGATAAATTTTCTTTCTAATAGCGTATTTTTTGTCATAAATAATAAACTGGAAAGACGTAAAAAATTAGCGAACACCTTTCTCGAGCCTAAAAGGCCTAAAAATCACACTATTCAAATCTAATCCACTTGAGTACTAAAACAATATTTTAGCTTTGCTTTTTAGAGGTTAGTTCGAATTTATATCGAAAAGTTGCTTTAAGAGCTTCTCCGTTGCGCTTTTTTACCTCCACACTGTGATAAAATTTGAACAATTTTTTTTTAAAAAAAAATCAGACACTGTTTGAGACCTCAGTATGCCCAGAAACATTAATATTTTACATTTGTCTCCATATTCATAAATGTTTGTACCTTTCAGCCTAAAACGTAGAGGTGTATCAAGAAAAACTTCTTTTAGAGATATCGAGATTTAAACTTCGTAAATAAATTAAATTTTACTGAAAAGAACTGAGATAAAAATGTTATTTTCCCTTTTTTCCTGTTAAAAGTTAATATTCTCTATTCAAAATAAATATTCTATGGATTATAAGCTTTCCATTCTGGCTAAGATTTAACGCAATAAAGATCTGATTGAAAAAAAAAATCCTTGTTAAAAAATAAATAATCTTGCGCGTGTACGAAGTTGTATAAATATTGGGGTTAGCCTGGAACGACTAACATACTGTGGCAATCAGGTTAAGTAGTAAGATTTAACAATCAGAAGAACGGCCGTTCCAAACATCTGCGTATTCTATACCGCAGATGTTTGAAACCATTGAATAGTCGCTCTGTATTTTTATAAACCTTGTCTTGTTTTATCGCGGGAGGTAAGCTTAAGGCCACAAATTATTGGAGACCAAAAAAACGTATAGGTATAGAATAAATAGTATTTTGTCTGCAATCTTAAGCAAAAACTGTAGTGTTTATGTCGCGATAATTACTTCTTCCACAATAATTTATGACCTATACAAATATACAACCTAATTTTTTTATAAAATCAAACAATTGAGATAAGTGACAAATTTAAATGAACAATAGACAACGTAAAACTTTCAAAACTTACCTGGTCGAAGAGTATACACAGAACAAAAATGCAATAAAAACCACATAATAATATTAATACAATTGAATGAATTCTAAAAAGAAATATATAAAGAATTTCTGAGTGTTACAGTTTGATGGTTATCCCGAGGCAAAAAAGATTAAACATTTCGGTCATTCTCATTAACTAATTTCAAAGAAGATAACAAAATGAATACGTTAGTTTTTAAATTTTGAATTTTGTAGATATCCTTTATCTGTTGTAATACTTCCTAGGTCACATCCTAAAAAGTTTGCGTCAAAGATTTTAACAAGTTATAGGCTTTTTTAAAATATAAAAACGCATATCACTGCTTGCATTGTTCTAAATTTACACATAAAAGAGAAAAACAACGACATTTTAAGCAGTTAAGAAAATTAGAAAATTATCTTCTGTCTGTACCTTCTATTTTGACGTTGATTACGAGTGCATTCAATACATGCATGCGACCATCGACAAACTGTTAAGACGATACTATATAAACATGATATACCTAAAAAAATAAAGAAACATTACTACATTTATTAGTGATAAAAAATACTTTAAAGGGAGTAAATTTTGTGGAAAGAATTTGTGGAGAGAATTTTCTACAAATTCCAATTCTATGGCAATTTCATCCAAAGCATTTTGAACCACCACCTCTTTATGTCCTTTGTGGAACTTATCGTACAATATTGGATATTTTCTAATATTTCCAAACAATATTCTCCTTTTCAGAAAATGTTAGACATTTTTCTTCGTCATTTTCATTGCTTTACTCTTCTTTCAACACATGGAAAGACATTTTAAACCCTTTTTCATGTTTACAGTATGGTATCCTTTGATCGTTAGACAGAATATTTTTTTGTTCAACACGTCTCAAACAGCGCGTCTACGAGGGTTTAATCACATTTAATAGCGTCTATCAGTAAGACTCAGTGATCGCGCCCAGACCATTCTAGACGCAACTAGACACCTAGTGAGTACCAAGCTTTAACCGTACGTAAGATTATTAACACAAGTGTCGCAGGGGGGGACATCCCACCGGCCCTTCCTCAAAAAGTAGGAGATAAAAGAAACTCTGCCAGTGTTAATTAAATCAATTAAATGAATTTTTATATGGTTTTTTCAACTTAAATCAGTTTTGTGAAATTTTAAACCAATATGTTTTGTTTCAGTCAAATGATTTTGCTGATTTTGCCTGTTTCTTGCCTAATTCCACTATGTTATATTTTTGTTACTGAACACAATTTTACTAAGAAAATACTGTTATTCAGGTAAAAAAAACAAGTTAGTTGCATTCTTTAAATATACCCCCTTTTTTGACAACATCTCTATTTTTAGTCCCTCTTTAAGTGATCAAACACAACAAATTCATGACTATACGCTGAGTGTGTATAAGTGAGTATTCTGAGTGACTATGCTCTGATATTGTTAAATCAATAACATATACAAATGTACACTGGTAACTTCTGTTTCTGGGAAAATCCTAATGCTTCGTATAAAAACTGCTACTAAAACTTCAAATTGGAAATCCCAAAAATATCTTACCTGTGTAAAAACAAAAAAGCAAAAAAAATTTCTGGTTTTCTTCACCAACACAGTTATTTATCCTACAGAAAAAGATAAAAATATCAACAGATGATTTATAGTTTACATATTTAAAGTTAAAAGAGCAAGAAAAAAACGTATGGCAAACATACCATGGACAATGATGGTCCATTCTTTTGATACAACGTTGACACACTCTCAAAAAAATAAATAAATAATGTTTAAATAAAACTAAATGAAACAGAGCATGAAATAAAACATTATACATAATCGAAAGAAGAAGGGAAAATATGCTGACAAACTGATCAAATATCCTCTCTTAAGGGATGATCATAAAGTGCAAAACTTTGTACGATTCTGAAGAAGCGAGAAAAAGAATTATGTCTTTTAATACTTACAATGTATGCAGAATCACATAAAAATCTGTTTAATAATAATAGCCGTTTTGTCTGTTCAAAATGGTTGTGTTATTACTTTAATTCGAACACCACTCCCCAGAGTAACTTGACTATATAGGCGAACAGGGATGCATAAAATAAAGATGCCGAAATAACACATGACAGTCAACTTCCCATGGATTTTTTTTAAAGAATATGATGAATCACACAAGATTAAAGCAACTAAGAAGAGTAAATGATATTAAAGGTACCTGCAATGATGAGATCGAGGTGGACGATACATTTCACAAAATTTACACATTGTCCAATCATCGTTTGTCTAAAAATGTATATGATGCAGCCTTCACAATTTTGATCTGCATCGTGCATACCAATATTCATTACGGTAAGATAGCGTGCAATTTTCACGTTAAGAAGTGGAATTGACTGCTTAAACTCAGTTTAATAAAGTCAGTTGTAGTTCAGGAAAAAGCCTTGTGACAACTAAGATGTGGCTAGAAAGTCAACAACCCACATCAATCGCAACTTTAAATTGTTAGTTTAAACTTTGACACTTTAGAGTGCATTAACTGAAAAATGTCACAAAAACGATATGGCAGCTCTAGTGGCAATATTGTTATTAGAAAAATAGCACCTTTATTTATTTTTCTTTGTAAAAATTCTTTTTATGGACATAGAATTTAATATTTAGTTTGCGTGTGCTAATCATTAAAACAAAAAATAACATGCTTATACATTGGATTCAATAAAACCATTAACACATTATATTTATTTCGAATAATAGAGACAATTTTGAACTGACCACACCCTTTCGTTTTCTGCTAGACCTTCGTGCTTCAGAAAAATCCACTGCTACTTCTGGAAAGGGTACACATCCTAAAAATAATTAGTTTAAAAGTTATAACAACACATATATATATATATAATAACAAATAAATAAACAAAGTAACGTAACTCACCAGGGTCACCTAGTGAAGCCTTCAGATGTGAATAAATGATCAAAAATAATAGAAAATTGAATATAAGTACATGCAAACTTCCCCATAACCTAATGAATAAAGGGTTGTTATAAATAACACTTAGACATACACACTTACAAAAATTTAGGTGTTGACAAATTAGTTTTTCCTATCACTTCCCTGTACATTATGTCTTATTCGTTACGTGTCTTAATGGCAACGTAGGCATACGTTGAACTTTTAATGCCATTTGCCTGCTTTACGTTTGCAAACTTGTGTTTCTTGTCAGCAATTTATACTTTGTGTTGTGATCGCATTCTCCCATACACAAACAACTATTGAATTATGCAGAGAAAATATAATAAGTATACCTTCTACTGTTTATTCTAATCTTGCCTTATGGTTTGCATTATATATATGAAAAAAGACCAAATAATGTTTTAAGAAATAGCGTATATACTTACGTGTCAGACAGTGTTGGCAGAACGACGTGTGTAACAATGCAATAGTCAGCATATAAAAGTGTGATGTATGTTACAAGGATGCACAATATTCCGCATGGATCACGTCGAAAAACCAAAGCCATTTAAGTAACAATGTTATCTTTTCCTCATAATTTACTGCAATCTAAGCATTATAATATATATACATCATACTTTAAAAAAAAACTTTCAAAGATCATAAACAACTTGTTCCTTAAAATTGCCTGCATAATTGTTATGAAGCTTTTTAGCTTAATCCTATTGAAGGGATTTTAATATTTATATACTAGTAAATAAGGTCGTGGAAAAATCCTCTCATACCCGTTGCCTTCATCGTATACATCTTGGAACGCTGATCAAGAAAATGTATATATAGGATCATGTATATAGTTCTGACAAATGGTTGCAGAGGTTTAAAGGTTCTTTAATGACATCATCAACCTGTTCATTCCAAAACGAATTTGGGGACCCAGGTTTTGAAAACTTACCCAATTTGGTCACAGGTTGTCCGTAGTTACCCACACAGTGGAAAATGACAACCCCGTTTCCAAGTTATTTGGCTTCAAAGTTTTAAGTGCATTGTAATGGCTTCATTAATTTAAATTAAGATATTGGCATTACCTTAACGTTATTAACATCGTGCCGTAACGTCAGAAGATTTAACATTTGAAACATAACTTTTTGGGAAAAAACAATTGTTGAAATAGCCCCTCACAAACACACTAACTCATCATATAATTGTAAGAGATCATATATATAGTCAATAAAGCATTTAAAAAAATCAAATGCATGCAAGTTTGTTTGTTTGACAATGCACTGTTTATCATACATCCACAAGAGTGGTAAACATTTAGCGTGGTGGGTAAACAATAATTTACTGTCATCATCATTCATCATTCTCAGCTTAACGTCCGTTTTCCATGCTAGCATGGGTTGGACGGGGTATATTAATGACCCTCTTCCAATCTGATCTAGACTGTGTTAGATCTAAACTCAACTTCCTCTGTATCAAGTCTGTCCTTATAACCTCCTGCCAAGTCTTTCTCGGTCTGCCTCTGGGCTTTGCCCCAGGAACTATCAAGTCTCTACACTTTCTTACCCAATTATCCTCCTCCATTCTTTCCAAGTGCCCCAGCCAATTCAATCTTCTTATCTGGATAACATCTTTAATTCTACGGATACTTAGCCTGCTTCTTAGCTCATCTGAACTCTTTCTGTCTCTCAGACTGGCGTTACACATCCACCTAACCATTCTCATATCATTCCTTTCTAAACGGTCAAGATCTTCCTGCTTCACTGCCCATGTCTCACTACCGTAAACATAACACTTCTTACACAGGCCTCATACAACCTACCTTTTACCTCAATTGACAAGACTCTGCTAGTCAACAAAGGCAGTAAATCTCTGAACTTTTTCCAAGCAGAACCTATCCTGCAAGTAACACTTCTTCCAACACCCCCTTCACTGCCCAACATATCACCTAAGTAACAGAAGTTCTCAACTATCTCTAACGAGCCACTGTTGTACATCATTAAAGCTGGAAATACTTCATTCTCTATAATCTCACCTTTGCAACGCTTGCATACAAACTGAATGTCAGCTCTTAACCTTCCACCAATACTACTGCACTTCTTATGTACCCAATACTTGCAAGTCTGACAAAAAATTGAGTTACTACCAACCCCTTTCCTGCAAACTCCACAAGGCCACTTTCCAACTACAAGGTCACACTTGGCTGCAATGCTACTAATCATGACTTTAGACTTTGCTGTGTTCACCCTTAGCCCTTTCTCTTCTAGTCCTTTCTTCCACTTCTCAAACTTTTCAACTAATTCTTCCATGGACTCTGCTATGAGAACCAAATCATCTGCATACAATAACTCCCATGGACAACCTGTTCTGAACTCCATCGACAGCGCTTCTAAGACTAGAACAAACAACAAAGGACAAGTACAGAACCCTGATGTACACCAACATTTACACTAAATTCATCACTAAGTGAATCTTTAATCCTGACACGACTTCTAGCATTGCTGTACATAGACTGTACCATCGTAACTAGCCACTCATCCACACCTAATTTTCTCATAGCCCACCAAATAACTTTATGTGGCACTCTATCAAAAGCTTTCTCTAAATCTACAAAGGCAAAATAGAGATTCTTTCTCTTTCCTAAATACTTTTCCTGAATGAATTAAACATATAAATGTGCAATATATAGACCACTTTCCGCGTGTTGTAGTTGTTTTGATTTGATTTTGAGAACAATGGGCATGTGCGCACTTTTGTGTAGGTAAAAAAGAGGATTAAAGATTTTTTGGGGTAGCATAAGATCCAAGAGGAACTGGAATTAAATTTTAACTATATTCTTCTAATTCTTCTTAAAAAAATTCACTAATTTTGAGCTAATTTTTTTTTTTGGATGGATTTATTTGATTATTGTGGTCTGTTGTTTATATTTTCTGCCTTCAGAAATGCTTGCGCATGTGCAAAAAACCGCAAACGTTTTAACTTTTGTAAACATTGGCAAGTCATCTATATATTATAACAACAAAAATACACTTTCTCATAAACTTTTTTGCAGTGTCTGATTCGTTTGTTGACAGTCAACAACTATAATATATACCTTGTTTTTGTTAACAAGTTTAAGAAAATGTTATCATAAAATTCTGTTGATAAATCATGATAATTTTCTCATAGAAGCACTGGTCATTATCACAATAATGCAATACTTTGGTTCCTGCAAAAAAACTTTAGCTACCTTGAGATAAAGTGACATTGAGACTTTTCACGAAGTAAACTTCAGCCACTATATTGTGAAATGAAATAACTGAAGTATTATATATTTATTTGAGACAGAAACATCCATCGCACAAAGATAGATAGATAGATAATAACAAGGTAGCTATGCTGCAATAAGTACAGCTGTTAGGTTTTCAAATCCACTATCAGGAAACTTTTTACTAGCTACCTTTATGAATTAGCTAGCTGCCTGGATGGTTTAACCACAAAATTTTGAACCTACTTTCGTCCTCATTAACATTAAAAAAAGTGTTGGTAATGACAAAAAAAGGAAAACAAAATATATAGGGATCAAATGGATTGTATCTCAGATTTTTTACAGAGCGGAACGAAGCAAAACAGTCAAAGCAAACTAGGCGAAGGAAGTCTATTTGCACTGATCCGTGAAATAACGCCCTTGCCGGTTAAGCGCCCTCTTTACATTATGCGTCAACGAAAAATGTAGATTAACTTAATCAATATTTCTTATGCTAAATCAAACCTGTCTACAACAAAAAACACAAAAGTACAAAGACGTTATACGTGAAAAGATAACAAAGAAACATATAAAAGTTGACATTACACGCAACTAGATAATGATAAGTTTAACTTATTCAAAAACCAATTTGAGAGATGGATAAATGTTCCTTCTGGCACAGGCGCACGCGCACGCCCACAGACGCCCACGGTCAAACCCGGTCAAACACAGTCAAACCCTTAAAATCCAGTACCCTGCGGTACCATGCCATGCTTATCCCTATAATTCAGCAAATGAGTCAAAAAATGTCTAACACAGTCCACGGTCAAACTCAACAAATTTCCCTAGTACAATGCACGGTCAAACACAACAAATGTACTAGCTCAAAATAAAAAAATCTAATACGCGTCCACGGTCAAACTCAACAAATCCAGTACCCTGCGGTACCATGCCATGCTTATCCCTATAATTCATCAAAAAGGAGTCAAAACATTTCTAGCACAAATCCCTAAAATTCCCCCGCACATTGATGACGTCATTAAATACATCAAATGAGTTAAAATTCTAGCACAGGGGTAATTCCCTAAATCAACGCATGCGCAATAAAGAGGGGAATAACTGTGTTAGTCGAGCAGAATGAAATCCTCCGATATTGTAAAATTCTCTACAATAAAGAAATGAATACATACACCGTGAAACAATTACGTGATATTGCGGAAACCCGTGGCCTAACCGAGTATTATAGACTACGTAAGGCTGAATTGATTTCTTTATTGGAGGATGTACCACAGAGGCCACCCAGAAGGGCTGGACAACGAAAGCCAGTCAAGCCCGTGACTATACTACCAACACAGGAGGCCATGGACATTTTTGAGAGGCAGGAAATATTGAAAAATAGCTCTGTTGTAAGAGATGGGATGAAGGGATTTTATAATTGGCTTGTGGATAGTGTTCCAAAACCTATAAAGGAGGGAGTTAGTAGAACATATGAGGCCTTTAAACGTAGGGTGATGGGCCTCTATAACGGGACAGCCAACATAAGACCTACACTTCATGAGGAGGTAGAAAAAGAGGCCGAGGAAGACTATCTACATGAACAACCGGGGCAAGATTTTACCCCCCAGGAACATAAGCATGCTCACCATAGGTCCTTCCGAAGTTTTCGCATTCCCGGTATAGGGGGAGCGGACGTCGACGGGTATATAGGGATGGTAAGACCCAACGTGAAAACCTTGGTTGGGGAGCAGGTAGAAGATATTGGGTCAGCGAAGGTACAGCTGTCACTATGGATCCATTGGAGGAAGCCGATAGAGGGAATCAAAGACAAGTATGAGGAGGCGAACAAAGCCTTCCATAGTAATATGTTAGAAGTATACCAGGGTAACAATGTAGATGACATGCTGGATACGATGTTTGCCCAGATTAAAACACATGTGGAAAATCCAGCATTCCCTAAAAGTGGCTTTACGATCGGTCGAATACTACACCTTGATGTAGACTTCCATAAATTGAAACTAACAAGAGGCTCATCGTACATCAAGCTACCTAAATGGATAGCCTTGAAAAAGGCAATCATTAATCCTAAAAATGGGGATGAGGAGTGTTTCAAGTGGGCCATTATAGCATCCTTGCATCATGAAGAGATAGGGACGAACCCGAATAGAATATCTCAGATGAAACCCTATATGGACCTTTATAACTGGGATGGTATAGATTTCCCAACAAGTATCAAAAGTATATATAAATTTGAGGCGAATAACCCCAACATTGCGGTAAATGTCCTATATATAACGGGAAAAAAGATCAACATCCTACGTTGATCGGTGCGCAACGGACGTACCAAGGTGGTGACCCTATTGCTTATCACAAATGATAAAAAGACCCACTATACGGCTGTCAAAAGTTTATCGAGACTCCTGGGCAAAGAGATCTCGAGTAATGGGAATGCAATGCACTTCTGCTTAAACTGCCTACAGGGCTTTCCCACAGCTGAATCGAGGGATAAGCATTATAGGTATTGCATAGACCATGAGACAGTCAAGATCACAATGCCAACAGAGGCTGAAAAATGGTTATTCTATAGGGATGGTCAGATGCAATTCAAAGTACCCTTTGCTATCTATGCGGACTTCGAGAGTCTATTGATACCATTAGAAGAGGACGCAAGGGAGACCAAGACGAAAAAGCTGAACAAGCATGTACCGTCTGGCTGGTGCACATATAGTACCTTTGCCTATGGGGATGTACCAGATCCCTTAAAAGTGTACCGCGGTAAGGACTGCGTGACGAGGTTCGTCAACCATCTGGAGGATGAGGTGAAACGTCTCTATAATACCTACCCGCAGCAGGACATGAAGCCTCGAAATGTCATATCTGTCTGAAACCCTTCGATGACAGCAAGAATAACCGCAAAGTTCGGGACCATTGTCACTATACGGGGCTGTATAGAGGCGCGGCCCATAACAGCTGCAATTTGAAGTACAAGATACCCAGCCACATACCCGTGATCTTCCACAACCTCTCAGGATACGATGCACACCTGTTCATCCGAGAGCTAGGTAAGAAGTATAACATGCAGGACATTGGGTGCATCGCCGAGAACAAGGAGAAATATATAAGCTTCAACGTTAAAATCAAGGTACCCCTTGGAGGTATGGGATCTGGTGATGGTGAGACATATAAGAAGATTGAGATTCGGTTCATCGACAGCTGTCGGTTCATGCCCTCAAGCCTGGATAAATTGGCGGACAACCTCAACGATGAACAGTGTATAAATCTCCATTGGTTTTTCAATGAGGATGACACGTTTCAACTCATGCGCAGAAAAGGCGTGTACCCCTATGAGTATATGGATGGATGGCAGCGATTCGAAGAATTGGGGCTACCCCAAAGGAGGCGTTCTACAGCAGGCTTAACATGAAAGGGATCAGCGATGAGGAATATCAATACGTGAAAAAGGTATGGAATGTCATTACCCCAAAGGGTGATAACGTCACCATGGGGGACTATCATGGCATCTACCTTAAGATAGACGTCCTGCTATTAGCCGACGTCTTCGAGACATTTCGGGGCGTCTGCCTGGACAACTACAGCCTTGACCCTGCACACTTCTACAGCGCACCTGGCTTGGCATGGAAGGCAGCACTAAAATATACTGGAATCAAGCTGGAGCTCCTCACCGATCCCGACATGCTCCTGATGTTCGAAAAAGGCATCCGTGGAGGTATAGTCCAAGCTGTACATCGTTATGCCAAAGCAAATAACAAATACATGGGAGACCAGTACGATCCGGAGGTTGAATCATCCTACCTCCAGTACCTCGACGCCAACAATTTGTACGGCTGGGCGATGCGTCAAGATTTACCAACGGATGGCTTCAAATGGGTATCGAACGTAGAGGCATTCACCGAAAAGCGGATAGGTAAGCTTTTTGAAGACAACAAGCATGGGTATATACTGTAGGTTGACATCGACTACCCGGAGGCACTTCACGACAAGCATAATGAGCTGCCATTCCTGCCTGAACGAAGGACGGTCCATAAGGTCGAGAAATTGATACCAAATTTGGAAGATAAGCGAAAGTATGTAGTACATATTAGGGCCCTTCACGAGGCTATAAAACATGGCCTTGATTTGAAGAAGGTCCATAGGGTAATCCGATTCAATCAAAAGGCGTGGCTTAGAGGGTACATCGACTGTCAAAAACGGCTGCCAAAAACGATTTTGAGAAGGACTTTTACAAATTGATGAATTTGAGTGTGTTTGGTAAGACCATGGAAAACATTCGTAATCACCGCAACATCCAATTGGTGACCAATGAGGAGAAGTACACAAAGCCCGTGATGAAGCCGAATTTCAAGGGTGTAAATCGGTTTAGCATACACCTCCTAGGGGTTGAGATGGGTAAAACAGAGGTCAAAATGAACAAGCCCATATATATAGGCCAGGCCACCCTGGATTTGTCAAAGATAGTGATGTACGAGTTCCACTATGATTATATGCAGCCTAAATACGGTAGCAAGCTCCAACTCTGTTACATGGATACAGACAGTTTCGTTTACCACATCAGAACGGAGGACTTTTACAGGGATATAGCGCAGGATGTTGAAGCACGTTTCGATATGAGTGCCTATAATCCTGATGATGGAAGGCCTCTCCCAATAGGCAAGAATAAGGTGGTAGGCCTGACGAAGGATGAGCTGGGTGGTAAAATTATGACCGAGTTCATCACCCTGAGGGCCAAGGCATACGCCTATAAGAGCCTTACACCGGAGGGCGGGGATCGCAAGGCCAAGGGTGCTAGGAGATGCGTCACTAAAAAATCCATCACTTTCGACGACTATCAGCGATGCCTGGAAGAGGGCGTTGATATATACAAAACCCAAGTCTTGATCCAAAATAAGAACCATAAAGTCTATACCAAGGAGGTGAACAAGCTGGCACTCAACAGGGCAGATGACAAACGGATCGTACAACCCGATCAAATTTCAACGGTTGCTAGAGGCCATTACCACCTGGTGCCTACCGAGGAATAAAATGGAGGTGTGTTTATATATTGCTATACTCCTACCGTATGCCATTATAGCTTACATACCTTTTCGATATCGACTACTAATAAAAAGGATGTCTGATATCGCACAAGTATTCGACACAGCCTCTACAGAATATGAACATGTAGAGAAACCTATCGATAAGCGCCAAATTTTAAAGGAGGCCCTACGTAAGGGCAAGGGGCACCTTTTGCCCAAAAATTGCACAGAAGGGTTTGTTGATAAGGCCCCAGAAGAGGCCATCGATAAGGTACATACAGAGTATGTACAGCGGGAACTTCAGGAGAAGGGGGAGAAGACGGCCAGGGCATTGTCTACTCATGTTATAAGCCTGTATGCTAGCATGATTGAGAACTTCGTGGATATCGACAGCATTGACGAGCTACGTCGGGATATCGAGGAAAACCCCATAATCCGGGACTCCATGACAGATCTTGGTATTCTAGTGTACTGTACCATTGGAAGGTGTTTGGCTCCACTCCTTGTAGCAGGACATACTGCGAGGCATATGGGTAAAAAGGAGGATGAGGTGGTGGAGGATAAGGAAGAGCCTAAGACGACGATACTATAATAAAATGAGTGAAGAAGAACAAAAACAAGAAGAGAGGGTCATTACAAAACCAGTAAAGCATCCGGGGCGTGTGGCCCAGGGTCACAAGTTGGCAGCACTGATGAAGAAGAGGAAGGAGGAAATGAAGCAACAAGAGGCTACCGTAGAGCCTGCAGTCAAAGCCTCTTCTGGGACTAGTTCCGTACAGTCGATGATCCCAATGCCGTACATGTATGGTGTAGGTACGCTTGCCGTGCTTGCGATAGGTATTGGGGTTTGGTATAGATTTGGCAGGGTTGAAAATGAATCCCACAAGCCAGCGATTAATCCAGAGCCTCAGCAGGGGAAACAGGGCAAAGCCCAGCCTCATATCTCCATGTTCAAAATGTTATAATATAAATGAGTACAGCAACATCAAGCAACATTAGTCCGAAGGAGACGATGGTAATTGATTCCCTCTGGGAGTCTGTCAGATTGGTCTCGTACACTATTCTGATCGCCATGGGGGCAAAGAAGGCCCTAGGAGTTTCTAGGCCCGGGGCAGACCTCGAGGACGGTCTGAAGCTTGCCGGGTATATGACGGCAGCGATCTTATTCGACGAATACGCGATTAGGCAGGGATGGTGCAAGAAATCTTTGATACCTCCAAAATAGACCACATGATAAAAGTTTCTATTTGTCGTAGAGACAAATAGAAAATCAATATGGAGGAGGGTAAGAAATGCTCAAAATGCAAAAAAGTCTTAACCCTTGATAATTTCGGGGTTAAGACTTGTGGTCAGCTAAATCAGCAGTGCATTAAATGTCTAAATAATAGCAAGACATCACGCAACAAACATCGTACAAAATGTGAACATATAGGGACCCAGCCTCTATATGAGTTAATGAATATTTGTCGGGATCATATGGAGGCTCAATTTTCCGAGGGCTATACCTGGTAGCTCTACAAATATTTGCATATAGATAACAAGGTCCCGTTTAAGTATGTTTAGACCGGTAAGTCTCCAACGCTCGCCGATGTTTCCAGGGCATTACGCAGGGCGAGTGCCTTCAAGTAAAAATGAATAGGTGCATCAAATGTAAAAAAATGTTAGCCCTGGACATGTTCAAGATTAGGGGACATACTCGAGCCAAGAGTTGTATAAGTTGCCTAGCTAAAGCGAGGGAGAGGCGGCGTATCAAATGTAAAGACCCTGTGATCGAATACAAATTAGACCCTCTTGCCATTGATAGGGAGATTCAAGGTGAAGAGCAGGATGAAAATTACCTACTTCTTTACACCCTATTGACATACAACATCATACCCCAGTATATCGAACTCATCGAAGCACCACCCGAGAACCAGGAAAAGGCACTACTCGTCGAGAGATATCGTAAGGTACTGCGGTGCCTTGCAGGCAAATTAACATATACTCCACTACCGCTTGAATATAAGGCTCGAAATACCAAGCTATGCCCTGCCTGCCGGGGGTCTTTGGTGAACAATCACAGCGGTGTGTTGATATGTTTGGGCTGTGCCGGTGTATTTTCAAAAATCCATAATCAAAAGTGGTTATATTATTAGTAAATGGATGTCGTAAGGGACCCACATACCTGTATTTTTACAGGCCCGACAAGTTGCGGAAAAACGCAACTTGTTCTAGACCTACTTGAAAAAGAATATAAAAAGCACTATCACAACATAGTCATACTTTGTCCTACTATACGATGGAATACCACCTACCTTGAGAGAGTCCCGCTCTGGAAGGATGATTACGTGTTCCTGATAGACCCCAAGGATCAGCTGTTTGAATGGATCCAAAAAATATCCGCATTGTTGGCAGGCGAGGAGAGTCTTTTCATAATAGACGATATGATATCTGACGAGAGCCTTGATAAAAAACGTCAACCTTTGCCTGAGCTTGCCATCAGTGGTAGGCACAGGAAGCACAGTTTATGGCTCTTAACGCAGAGCTACACTGCTCTCCCCAAGAATCTGAGGAGGCAGAAGAAGCAGTTGTTTGCCTGGTATCCCCATGAGAAGAGTGATATGAAAATGATAGATGAGGAAACTAATATGATTACGGACTGGGATCATATTAAGGCCGAATTGAAAAAATCCGACTATACATATCTATTTGTAAGGCTTAAGCACCCCAGGGCTTGGAGTATTTTGGAGTGAGCACAACTCGTGCTTGTCCCTAAGGGCAAAAACGAGTTAATATGGTAAGCAATAGATGTCAAAAATGTAAGCACTTTTTATCTTTAGAAAATTTCAGGATCAAACGTAATGGTCAAACTACAAAACAGTGCATATGCTGCCTGGATAAAGCGAAGGCATATCAGAGGCGTACAAAGTGCCCCCATCAAAGGCAGAGATCCAGGTGTAAAGAGTGTGGAGGAAGTGAAATAGGCCCCCATCAAAGGGTGAGATCCAGGTGTAAAGAGTGTGGAGGAAGTGAAATATGACCCCATCAAAGGGCGAGATCCAAGTGTAAGGAATGCGGGGAAGTGAAATATGCCCCCATCAAAGGGTGAGATCCAGGTGTAAAGAGTGTGGCGGTAGTCAAATATGCCCCCATCAAAGGGTGAGATCCAAGTGTAAGGAGTGTGGTGGTAGTCAAATATGCCACCATCAAAGGGAGAGATCCAGGTGTAAGGACTGCGAGGGTGGAGGCATTTGCAAGCATGGTAGGATAAGATCCAAGTGTAAAGAATGTGGGGGTGGAAGCATCTTCCCCCATCAAAAACAAAGGTGGCATTGCGTCATCTGCGACCTCTCCGGACATCTGCCCCATGTTGTAAGAAGCCAAACATACAAGGCCTTACGGGGAAACAAGGAGCTCAGCTCCCAGGAGTATATCGGTTGTGATATCGCTACGCTGCGGGCCCATATCGAGGATCAGTTTGTTGAGGGTATGACCTGGGACAACCATGGAGAGTGGCACATTGATCACATGGTGCCAATTAAATATAAGGAAAATGGGGATGCCCCCACGCTTGAAGTAGTTGTTAGTAGATTGCACTACACCAACACTCAGCCCATGTGGGCAGGCGAAAATATATCCAAGAGTAACCGATATTTCTCGGAATAGGAAGTGCACACCCGGCCAAGCACTAATTTTACTACTCTTTTTTGGGTAGTAAAATTACCATTTATGACCACGGTGAAAACCTCCGGCTGAGCAGTGTATATAGAAAAATGTCTTCACAGCTTTCGCTATTCAACGCAATACCCGCAGGATCCATCGAGACCTTATTTGACAAACAAAATCAGCCTCTGTTCAAAAGGGCAGACCTTGAGAGATTCCTGTGTATTCCAAATGCTAGGAAGTATGGTCTTGATCGCCATATGACAATATCAAGAGGAGAACTAGAGGGTATACAGGGAACTGTACCCGGTGGGTACAGTTGCTCAGATATGTCAGGAGGGGTTAAAAAACGCCATGAAATTTTCGTAACGCTAGGGGGGCGTTGGAAATTACCGTCAGGTCAAGAAAACCCAAAGCCGTGTCTTTGACAAAATGGTTGGCCGGGAAGGGGGTGGAAAAATTACAGGATGAACTCAAGGAGCATCGCCGGGTCCTTGAGGATAAGGATATTGCCATGGCGCTCCTTGAGGATGACTTGAACGATAGAGATAGTCAGCTCATGGTACTCGGGGACGAAATTGAGGAGTTACAACAACGTGCCGTACCCCATCTCGAGGATCCGGGAAAAGACAATAGCATGGTCGTTATCCAAAAAAACAACGATGATACCTGGCCATACCTAGGCATCTGTGGTCAACAGGGGTATGTAGCTCAAAAAATTAGAAATAAGCTTGTTGATTACCCCAAGGGCGAGATTGTGGTATTGGCGGAGACCCCTAATTCTATTGTCCATTATAACTGGCTCCGGGAACGTGGATGTATCGAGGTAAACCCGGAGAGGGTCAGACATTTTAGGCTAGGCGAACACTACACGCATGAACGTCTCCTTGAGCTTGCTGAATGAGTGTCGCCATAACCGGTTCCCCCGCAGCGGGGGAACCGGTGAGTACACCCAACCAAACACAATTTTAATACCCTTGTGGTATTAAAATTATCATTTTTTGACCCTTTCAGCTGTATGTTAAAAGGTAGTGAAATATCAAAAAAAGATGGAAGCCTGTGTACAAAAATGCAAAAGGATTACAATATCAGCATACCCGTACTACTGCATAAAAGCAGGATCAGTGACATGTTATTGCCCTATTTGCCTTGAAAATTTCAGGTATCGAAATGGGGAATATTATGAAGGCTTTGAATACACTACCGATGACGACCTTTTGCACAGGTTAGCGTCAGGCATGAAAGCGTGGGGTACATTTGGAAGAAGCGAGATCGATGGGGAACTTGAGGATGATATTCAAGCCCTAGGACTTCATATCGTTTCAGTTAAGGAGAATAGGTATGGAGCACTATGCTACGAGGTTATCAAAGATGAGGGGCTGAAGCTATCGGATTTGCTTGACATCACAAAAATAGGCCATATCCTCAATTTTCCTATACCAGATAGACGCTTGGTTGATATTGATTTGGATATTGAGCCTGATGTCATCAAAGGTATAGTTTATGGGTACCCATTCTATACCCTGCTCCCTTTGTTATATATAAGAGATCCGAGCAAAGGGTTGGAGGATGAACCTCTAGAGGTACTCTTGAAATTACTCTTCACAAACCTTCACATGTTCCGGAGGTAACTCAACATCCTCCGGGATCAGCATGAGTTCTTCCGAAACAAAACTGCGATCTGGGCCGTCTTTTAAATAGTACAAAAGACGACTACCTGCTACTATTTTGTCCAACCTGTAAGTATGTTTGTTCCAAACGGCGTCGGTTGCGCGCCTTTTCGAATCGCCATGCTCCTCTCCTGGTTGTAGCAGATACAAGTACAATCCATCCTCAGGTAGGGGCTTTTCTTCAGGATATTGCTGACTTTTTGCAAGCGGAACATCATCGAGTTTAATAGCCTTGTTAGGTTTCATCTCAATCATGGCAGTCTTGGTATTATTGAGATTTTGTACTATAGTTTATTGATGTTTCACCCATATGCTACTAGGCTCCCCGGAGATCAGCTCCTGTGCATCTTGGGGCTTGAAGAGCCTTTCGGCGAGAACCTTATTGTAGCTCTCCACAAAGGTCGTGAAGGTATGATGATATTTAGTGGTAGCCCGCTTAATTTCAACTCCCTTGCCTTCCAGCAGCTTCGTTACATCAGATTTGAATTCGGAACCATTGTCACATTGAAAGGTTTTGGGGTAGTGTAAGGGTCCTGCCTTGTAGATGTCCTTGATCATCTCGGCAACCTCACTGGCTTTTTTCGTTCTTAGAGGTCTGGCTACCTTGTATCTCGAGGCCACGTCAATGCCTGTCAGAATATATTTGTACGTATTGCCATATAGTTTGTCATGTGGCATATACAGTAGATCGAATTGATGCATTTCGTTGGGTGCCGTAATCGTGAAGTGTGGATAATCAATACGCTTTGGGCCCTTGATGTGCCGTAGCCACAACAGTTGACGAGAAAGCCAGTGGGTTACTAGCTTTTTGGATAGGCCGCTCTCCTCCGCGAGCAATTTGATAGCCTTGCGTCCAACCCAGAGATGCTCCGGGGTGTAGTAAATTTGACCTAATTTCTCCGCCTCCTCATCGGTAATAATATGTAGTGATTTTTCTGACATGTTTATTATATGTCAGAAAACGCACGTTGTTACAAATTCTTATATGCCGCAAAGCCTAGCAGTGATAGGGAGCCAAGGATGAATGCGAGCTCGCCGTCTTGTTGGGGTTTGGAGGGTGTATAATAATCAGATAATTGCGGCCCACTCTTTTCAGAGGCTATATAATACTGATACATGTCGTTGTCGAGTTCACGAAGGCTTTTACCAGCTTTAATTTGCATCTCACGTTGCTTAGAAAACCAGTCCAATTTGGCCTGCCTTTTACGTATCCACTCCGCCTGCGCATCATTCAATTTTTCAACGGCTTCATCATGCCTCTTCCTCTCGGCCTCACCATGTCCTGAAAGCTTAGAAAATAGATAGTTGGTCCCTGAAAACGCCAATGCGTTGATTGCCGCCCCGGCCACCAGTACAGCTATTGTCGCCATTTATTAGTACTCCACAGAATGATAACGGCCGCCTAGGATGTTTAGTTGAGCGTCCATCAATAAGTAGACATAGCATCTGAAATCCCCAGTCCCGTCGGCTTTTTTGGTCATATGGAGAGTAATCCCATCACTCAAACTTTGTAGGGGTCTTCCGGAACCATGTAGGGTATGATCGGGAGATGCTCTGAAATCGATAAACAACGCATACCGTTCGTTGAAGAATTGGCCAATCGTTACCGAAGAGTCGTGACTACCAAAGAGATTGACAATCTGCTCCAGGTGATCCTTGGGTAGCATCGCATGGCTATACAGTTCGTTAGGCTCACCTTCCACCGTGATCGATATCTTCTCGATTTTGGGGTTGTAAAAGACTTCATTGACACCAGCGTAGGCCTTCACTTTCCCAGGGTCTATAAAGAGTAGCAATACACCCTTAAGACTCTTCGCGGGCGTATCGATTTGGAGATTGTAACTTGTATCGGCCTTTTTAAGGGTTACCACCTTGCTTCGAAGTATCCGTTCATAGGGTAGCGCGAGACTACTATACCTTGACATCATAGCACTCGCGAGATCCTCATGGTTTACCTTGTCAAACTCTAGGGCAATATTGGTTATTCTATAGGTAGCATCCGCTGCCTTGGCTGCCGTACTTCCCACGGCAGCCGTACCTGCATCTTTGATCACGTCGCTGTATGATGCGAAATGTAGGACAAACTGCAATCTGTCAAGGAGCCCTGCCTGGTAAAACGGCAGGTCTCTCGTCAATTCAAACATCTTGCCGAGGGGGACGCAAAATGTATTACCATACGCCGCGGCGATGGCTTTCTCTTCATCTGTCCCAACGTACTCAGTAGCTTTGACCTGAAGAGCCCTGATGGTACCGTCATTGGGGTTGATTCCCTCTAAATTCAGGTTGTTCTCCCTATCAAACTTAGGCAGCCACAAGTCTCTGTAGGCCGCGAGCTTGTTGTAGTCACTGATATTCTGTACCTCGTTGCCATTCAGGGTGATGCGTAGATTTCGCACTATACTCTTCCCTATGTTGCTGACTAGAGTACGCTTCGTGTTGGTCCCCGTCAGCACCAGGTCAAACAGTAGCTTGATGCTACCCGGAAATATGACATCATTATGTCCTAGGTTGGGAATGTCCACGTACAAGTCCTCATTCTGGTTGATTGTGGAAGGTATATGACTTACCTTGACGCGCTGCCGCTTTCCTTTAATTGCAAAAAGCTGCTTCGTTTCTGCGTAGGGGTTCAATGTAGTTCCAAATCCACTCATTTATTATGGGGGAAATCTTTTAATAAAATGCCAATTAATCCAGTATTTGATCACGATATTCCGGATGAGGGGGGCGGGAAAGATGATAGGCCCGATACTAAGTCAAAACTTCCATCAACCCCAAAACTTCCATCAACGCCAGGGCCTTCAGCCCAAGGAGAAAAACATGGTGCCTCGGGATCTATACTTGAGGAGCAGAGGAAAAAAATAGTAAAATCAAAAGTTGATAGCCTCTACGCTCATTTAAGTAAGGATACGAGGCTGATGGGGAAGCTTATTATGATACCCTACGATGATTTTAGGGTGGAGGGGGACCGTCTTTATTTCAAGGGTATAGATATTACGGAGCTTATTTACAAGGAAAAAGGTGGTGGGCTCCGATCTCCTGGAGCTATAGTTTCAAAATTGAAGGTAGACCTTGTGCGGGCTATGGGTTTCCCGGACTTTGTCACCACACCCAACAGAGGTAGGGCAGCGGCCCAGGCACTTGGGCAAAAGATTGATGACGTTATGGGGAATGACAGGGGTGATGCCATTTCCATGAAGTCGATTGAATCATTCGAGGAATATGTAGATGCCACGGAGGATCTTATAGAAGAGACGACTTCATTTACTGATGAAGAAAAACGTGAACTAAATGGGCTTAACCTTGAACTACAGACTATAAGGGAAAGCATTAAACTATTGAAGGCTAAGATGATCACATACAATAGCGGGATTATCAGGGCAGAGGGTAATTTGAAAGAACTTGTGGAGAAGAAGGCCGGGGCAGATGAAGGACAACAAGCTAACCTTGAGAGGGATATAGAAAAGGTGAAGAAAGAGATTAGGGATCCGAATGATAAAAAAGAGGCCACGCTAGATGCACATGGGTTAATGTCAAAGGAAATTTACAGCCAGCTGGGGACTATCAAGGATACATTGTTAAGAATTTCGGGGGATAACACATCCCTGCTTGAGAAGCTAAAAATAATCTTCAAGGAACAGGGGATCACTATAGCCAGCATCGTCTCCGCCTTTCGTCTATTAATAAGCACCATCGTACTTGCGGCCACGGGAGGGGGTGCCGCAGCGGGTGCTGCAGGAGGAAGTGCCGCAGGGAAGGGGTTTGTGGAGAAGCTTGAAAGGCTCGGAAAGTTTCTGAAGTACCTAGCAGGTAAAGCAGGTGCTGCATTGCCAGGGATTATGGGTACCATAGTCTCATTCTTTTTGAGGGTAGCGGCAACTGTTGTCGAATACGCAGCCAGGCATATGTACATGACGATCGCTGCTGCCGTTGGGTTTGTCGTGGTCTATGTTAAGGGGATCTAATATTTTTTAAGCCATATGAAGCCAATAATAATTCCTACCCCTGTCGTGATTAATGCGGCCTTGGTATCCTCGTGCTGGTTTTGTGGGGGTTGTTCAGTGGTATGCATAGGAGACGTAACATGTTTGGGAGGTATGGTATGCCTTGGGAATATAGCATGTATGGGTGCTGTGGTATGTATAGGTGCTGTGGTATGTATAGGGGGTACGGCATGTATAGGTACTGTGGTATGTATAGGTGCTGTGGTGTGCTTTGTAGTATGTATGGCAGGTGTCGCAGCCGCATGCCTGATAATAGCCTTATTGTTCAGATCAACCTGGGCACCGACATTGACATTGGCAGGTGCGATCAAAATGTTGTTATTATACCCCACAATCTTACCTATGCGCAAATTCATATCGGAGGGCAGCATGTATACGCTGGGCATGACAGCAAAATGTACCGGGGTTCTGGCATATTGTAGCACCTTCTGGAATTCTGTGATGTCATGCCCTACATTCTCTTGGCGTTGTACCATGGCCTCAAATTTCTGCATTAAAATCTGCCTTGCTGTGTAGTTGTCGGCACCTGAGCCAAGTAAGGATGCCTTTGCCCCTGCTTGGGACCCTAATAACAAGACCACGTAGACGCGAATACTCTCACTTAGCTTGGTCAGACCCTCCGATGTCAGACCTTGACTTGTAGGGATGATGAATTTGGCCCAATCACCATCAACCTGTGGCCACCATCTTCTGTTGGTGAGTGATGCACTTACCGACTTGGTCTTGTACATGCCATTGGGATCCGCGCCATATTCTCTACATACTTGCGCATACCCAGATGTGGAGTAGGGGTTTGAGTACCGTGAAAACCCATCGTTAAAGGACATGGGTACTTTCATTCTTGCTAGAATACGACGTATATGATAGTATACATGGAATTTGAAGATTGAGTTGACAAGTGGTACGGAGCCTGTTAGGTGCTTGGCAGATATACCCAAGGCCGTGCTTGCGCAATGGGTTGCAAAGTTCACCTGAATATTCCAGTAGTCCGGGGCTTGTCCTTTTGTCCAGCCCTGGATGACAGGGTCATTCAGGTAGGTACTTGTAACTTTGATTGGGTATTTGGTGAACCCGGGGAATGCCACAGAGATATGTGATTCTGTAGACACGTACAGGTCCTGATGCTCCAAGTTGGTTACACCAAGTGGCCATTCACCCCTGTTGGATTGGTACTTTGCCTTGGGATTATATGAATAGATATTCATCTTTGTTTTAAAACAAAGATGAAACAACTGTATATCACCGATATATACAAGCCTACCATTTTTGAAGACTACCTGGGGCAGGACTCGAGGATAGCCCTTAAATCTATAAGCATCAGGCCTGTATGGTTGAACATTTACAATGATAATGAATTTGTCATCCGTAAAATAGGGCCCGATCAGAGGGAGATTAGAATTGAGATCATGAACGGTCTGTATAGGATCGAAGATTTAGCAGCTATCGTCAATAGTCAGGCACAGGACAGGATCAAACTTTTTGTTCTAAAAAATGGGTACACGGGTACACGGTGGTTATTCATCGACAGCTGCAAGAGCTCCTGGGTCTATCCTACGACCCCAGTAAAAAGTACTATCAGAAGGGTGATTATGATGCCTTCTACAAGACTGACATCTATATTCGACTACGACTCGTTTGCCCTCAGTTGGATGAAGACGACTGCCTGCTAGATGGTAAAAAATCTAAAATTCTGGCCCTGCTTCCCACTAAGGAATTAAACGCTTGGGGGGATATGCTGACCTGGACTTTTGATACTCCTATCTACCTACCCCTAAAGGGGTCCACAGATCGCCTCGAATTCATGCTTACAGATGAACATCATCATGAGAAGAATGTATCCTTCACTGGGATAACGATGTGCATTCTCATAGAATAAAAGATGAGCGATATCAGCAAACTATACCCTAATTTGCCGAGTGCACCTGCACAAAATGCCGATATACCCGATGAAAGCCAAAAATATAGACTTGATGAGATTGGTGAAATTGAGAAGTATCTGCGAAATGAGATTAATGAGCGGGACAAACTCGCAAAAAAGTTTAAGATGCATGAGATCTGGGTACGATACTGTGATCATGGACCGTTTTAACCGTATTGTGAACGCCATCAATGAACGGGAACGTGTCCGGCTAGTTGCGAAAGGTCGGGAAGAGGGCAGAAGCGACGTTTTAAAAAAACTTCAGTCTGCACAGTATGCCAGCGGTATCTAGAGTCTCCGCCTGAGTATAGGCCTTAATTTTTATATTTTATAGGTCCTGTATGACCTATAAAATATAGGGTTTTTCAGCCCTCCCCTAGTAGCTATTTATTCAGTTTTGTATATTTACATTCAACAACATGGACCTGTGGGTAGTAGTTGCTACCTTGAGCGTATACGGATGATATCGCCAGCACACCATTACGTTTGCAGGGCTCATTATGGGGTACTGATTGGCCATGGAAGTTGGTTGTAATTACATCCTTGTAGTATTTGAGCTTGGCATTCACGTAACGGTCCTTTTTGACCGGCTCCGTCGTCAATTTTTGAGATATAAGCCCCTCAATCTTGTTCCAAATTTGTCGATATTTTTCAATCCAATCATGGTATTCCTCAAAATCAAGACTCATCGTCGGCACGGCATTGGTATTGTATTGACTCACCCCCATTGGACCAGACCCCAGGTGTCTTTACCCTGAGTGCCACTACAAGGTCCCGTGTATGATATCCTATAATGTACCGTTGATCAGCGCCTTTTTTGGCTGGTACTGGATCTGACACTGTCAGGCAGTCCACGTTGATATCATTGATATCTGTAAAGGTAGTCGCAAAGTTATAGAATTCTCGGGGTTTCACAATTTCATTTTCAAATTTTAGCATCTTGTTTTATTTGTAATTCGAACGACCCCAGAGAATTACATGTCATTGTACATACGCATCCACCCCCGTTATATGTGATATATTCCTGGTAGCATTGCCAGCATAACATTTTACCCTTCACCTCAAATCTTCGGCCGCATCTACACTTATCATATGCATCCAGCATACGTTCACAGTCATTACAAACGCACATTTATTAGTATCTTACAACTATGCTGTAAGATAACCTTTTAACTCCACAAATTTTCGAGGTCTGCCTTTTCATCCTCTGAAAAACACCAATCAATGACCCTATCTGGATGCCAGGCTACCGGTGCTAGCTCGTCCCTAATTCTGGCCTTTTCGGCTTTCCTCTGGCTATAGGCAAAGAGTAGCTCGGGCCTAGTGTTCATGTTACCAAGCATGTCCCAGGTGACAAACCAGTCCGGCACATTCTCGAGCATGAGGGGATGCTTTTCAACGGCCTCGTTGCACATATCTTGTGTTCTAAAACGATCTGGTATATATAGGAAGGATAAAAAACATGGAAAAATATTGAAGACATTGTTACACATGTCCTGCGTTTTGAGCCTATCCGGCACATCCTCCAATAGGTAGGGATTCTTTTCAACAGCCTCATTACACATGCCTTGCGTCTTGAACCTATCCGGCACATACCCGAATATATTGGGATACTTTTCGACGGCCTTGTTGCACATGTCTTGCGCCATGAACCGATCCGGCACATCCCCGATCACCCAGGGATCCTTTTTAACATCCCCATTGCACATGTCTTGCGTCTTGAACTGATCCGGTACATATTTGAGTGCCAGGGGATCCCTTTCAGCGGCCTTATTACACATGTCCTGCGTTTTGAACCGGTCCGGGATATACCCCAACATGCGGGGGTTCTCCTCAACAGCCTTGTGGCACATATCTCGCATCCCCGGCCGGACCTGGGTTATATAATCGAATTTCCGAGGATATTTTTCAACGAACTTGTTGAACATCTCCTGTGTCATGAACCGGTCCGGCACATACTGGAACATCTCGAAATCTTCATCAACAGCCCTTATCCAACTAACCTGACTTGCTTTTGCAATATCACGTAATTGTTGTGTATTCATATTATATACACATTTCAACAAATCCAGTACCATACCATGTTTGCTCGACTAACACAGTTATTCCCCTCTTTATTGCGCATGCGTTGATTTAGGGAATTACCCCTGTGCTAGAATTTTAACTCATTTGATGTATTTAATGACGTCATCAATGTGCGGGGGAATTTTAGGGATTTGTGCTAGAAATGTTTTGACTCCTTTTTGATGAATTATAGGGATAAGCATGGCATGGTACCGCAGGGTACTGGATTTTAAGGGTTTGACTGTGTTTGACCGGGTTTGACCGTGGGCGTCTGTGGGCGTGCGCGTGCGCCTGTGCCAGAAGGAACATTTATCCATCTCTATTTGCTTTCGGACGACGCAATGTTTACATCTGTGTCGCGAACTAGCGATGCTTCAGACCTTACTCTTCTCGATCCACGAATACAAAGTAGCTGTGATCGTAGCACATTGAAACTTAATCTAGTTCTCAGCCAATTTTTCGTGATGCTCACTGATTCATTTCGCTTTTCAACGAAAAATGTAGATCGCACAAAAAGAAAGATAGACGACAGGAATAAAGAAAGAGGAACTTTAGCATCTAGTTTTTTTCTCTCTTTTAGATAGTCTTGTTATGTCCCGGTAAAAAACGATGAAGAATCCTCGGTACCATTAAGCGTTCTAGGCGCTCTTGTTTAATTTTTAATACGCTGGGCGCTAATTCAGACTGGATATTTATTTGGTCAATGCTTGTTTGGTCATGTCTGTTTTTGCTGTGTAAAAAAGGACATCTACTAAAACAATGATTACACGTTGTGGATAAAAGTCATTCCAAAACACACTTTATAATAAATACGGTGTCTGCACACATAAAGCAGAACTTATCCGGTATACAAAACGGGATTTATTTCGCTCCGATATACATTTTTCTCCAGAATTGTTTTAACACTTCTTTAAATGAGATGTTTCACTAAGCTCATCAATGATGGTATTTTATGCTGTGGCGGCAGCGGATTTAACTTGCAATTATAAGATTTCTGGATCTAGTTCCCACCCCCGGTGTACTTTTTTACTGTTGTTAGCTAGCCGCAAGTCAAAAAAATTATATACGCAATTTGACGGTAATATAACATCCGTACAGCAGAGAGGGGAGGGATTCCGGCGGAAGTCAACTTTCCGTTACCAACTTACTTACCACAGATTCAACTGTCATCGTATTGATAAACAGTCCTTATTGAGCATCGGATAGTCATCAATTTGCCAGCATTCAAGACACATGGGTTGATCTATTATTCTTATAATAACTATGGTCGGAAGAAAAAAGTTACGTTGTTCCAGGTATAATTAATTTATTTATTTTTCCCACAAATATCAGATGGGCGTAGATACAAATCTTCATCATACTCAGCTTGGAACGCATCTTCGCTAAAGTGGACCTACAACGAATTATAGACTTATTTAGAAAAAAATATTTTCCAGTATCTTAGCTCAATCAGTGGAAGCCCGTACATTGAAATTTCTCACTCAACAAAAGAAATTAAAAAAGAAATTAAAAATAATAAATTAAATAATTTAATAATAAATAAAAATAAAAATTTGACGATTTATTTTTCTATTGTGGTAAGCATAACAAAATTCATTTAGTATTGACTAGGAGAATAGAATATATATTTTTTCTTCTATTTTCGTTTTAAACAGACGTTTTTATCGTACATCGACATACCTTCTTCTTTGGAGAGCTGTCTTGTGCGTCGTCTTCTGAATGTCTAACTTGTTCGTAATGTGTTTCCGTTTCCATGTTTACATCTGTGCTTATTGAAGGCTCAGAAAATTCGTAATGGTTCGGCGCGGACTGCGTCGTCACTGGTGGGGGAGGCGGAAGAGGTAAATCATCTTTTTGTCGTCTTTTTACATACTCTCCGTCATGAAAAAAATAGTCCTTCTTTGTCTTGGTATTTTTGTTTAGAAATGGCATCGGTGGCATATCTTTTGCCTCTTTTCCACTAAACCATTTGTTGTTTTCTAGAAATTCTCTCGTGCTAGCAAGCGCTTTATCACAGATGCTTTGACTTCGACTTTTATAAGTAAGAACTGGCGTGAGTTTCTTTTTCTTCTTCCTGCGCCTAAGAAAATGATCTATATCTATAGTACCACTGTTATCAAAACAGCACCTAAAATTGAAATTATAGTCGGTGGCCGGTGGAAAAATCCACCAGTTGGTCGTCCTTTTTATACCGCATTGCATGCGTCTAGCCTCTTGCGGTACCACTTAGCGTGACAGACAAACATATACGGGTATTATAACATAGACTAGTAGTTAACCCGTGGAAAAATCCACGGGGTCACCTGTCACTAAATTATCAACTCTGCGGGGGACCCGAATGAAGCTGCGAGCAGCCATTTTGTATGCATAATGATACATAATACAAGGAATATGTACGGCTGCCGAAGAGGAGTGTTTGTTCGTCCCTGTGTGCTATTTTGATCAGTGATGTTTAACTGCACAAGTGTGAAATTTTCCACAAGCCATTCAATTAGGAAATAAGTAAGAATGCTATATCATAAGGCTGGCAGCAACACGCATCATTCATCTTGTCGAGTTCATACATTCTCTCTAGCCGTATAGTTATTGGCAAAAATAAATTGGGAATTCATCTTCTAGAGATAAGGTTTAACCTCTAGGATAATATTTAATCTGGCATCGAATAATTTCTCTCCAACAACAATGCTTCTAAGCCATAAGTATCAGGGATGATAACTTTTAATATAGGCATTTTCATAGTTGTTCGGGTTCCCGGTTGTTAACACTAATACACCTTTTTTTATGCGAATACCAAAATTGTAACCATGCTAGTTATTATTAGACGCTTTCTTATACGAATACTCTTATAAAAGTAAAACCTGTTGGTCAGAAAACCTCGTTGTGAAAAGATATCCCAAAAATAATTTTCCAATTTCTCTTTTTTGCTTTACATATTTTTTTTATAAGCAAGTGAAATTTCGGAATCAGACTGGAAGTGCTTATGCGAAAAACACAATCAGGCTAAGAAATGCTATGAGAATTCTTATATAAAAATACACACACCAGAAAGATGGAGCAAGGGTGAGAAACATGCGTAGTATATGCTTATAAGATTTCCTTCTAAGCCTCAATATGCATATAAACGTTTTACTTCTAGGAATATTTTTTTCGAGCTATCCACTACTTCACAGAATGAACCGATTGGATAGAGTTATTCAAAACACCTACCGTTTTCTCACCAGCAACACACATATGCTGACGCAGATAAAGAATAGAAGCAGAGCAATTATTATGGATAATATCAGCACTGCTTTGTCGTTCCGTTTCTCGAACGCGTGGTCTATAATTTTTTCCAGTGACTTAATTATAGCATGAAGTGTTGGACTGTCTTCATTATTCAGTAAAAGAAATCCTAGAGGTAAAAAGCAAATAAAACAATGACAGCACCAAAATACCAGAATTACCACTACCATCACTACCATCACCACCGCAACTATCACCATTATCACCACCATCACCATCACAATCACAACCACCATCACCTCCACCACCACTACCACCATTATCACTACAACTTACCATCATCACCACCACTACCACCATTATCACTACAACCAGCACCGTCATTACTATCGTCATCACCATCACTATCATTACTATTATCATCATCATTACCACAAACTCCTTCGCCCTCACCTACAACAACGACATTTCCACCTCCTCCTCCACAACTACCACCTCAACACAAAAAGCAACAATAATAACAGAAACAACCAACATAACTTACTCATACATTCACCAGTGTAGCAATGTCTTCTCTCTATACTCTTTCCATCACACATCTCCAAATTAACTGAGATCGTGCTGTTACATTGTACACTAGTACAATTTCGTTGTCGAAATTGTTGGCAGTTAAAGATGCAGAGTGACCATGTGGCCCAGTCAGCCCATTCAACATTATTCTTTGAAAGCGATGAGATTGCTGGCAACCGATGTTCTATGAACAGGATACAAAAATGACAAAAAAAAATAACAAAAAATGAATCTATAATAAGTGCCATTGAGGTCAAATTTAAGGAAAAAAACACTAAAAAACAAATAAATCCATTCCATATTTTAGGAGATTTTGCCAATAATTTTTTAAAGAATTAAAGAATTTTTCGTCTTTTTGTATTGTAGAGAGTCTGTTTATTTCGAATTACGTTGAATTCATAAGCCCTGCTGCAAGTAAACATATTCTGTCCTGTTGCAAGATAAACATTTTTGGTCATATAACGTAATAACGTAATATGGATGCCACGATAAACAATATTACAGGATTTTAGAATGAATCGATATTTTGGATCCAAGTTTAGGTTCTTTAGGAGAGTTTCGGAGGGTTCCTTATATTTTGAGGTTACTCTAGACACTTTTAGGTGTGGCCACTGAGAAAAGAAAAGAACGCGGAATTAAAGATTGCGAATACGACCTTAATGGTGCAAAACTTCAGAATAAAAAATGGCGAATAGGCACATGTGTATTGATAACGAAGACTTTGAGAATTAGTACCCACAAATAGCTACTTGTTATGCTTATACAATTTTTGCTTAATGTCTAAAGTGAATTTCATAGTAAATTTAGTGAAAATTATAAACATATCGAGAAAAAGGTAAAATACAAGTTAAAAGATTGTTATCATTGTAGTTGTGTTAAGAGTTTCAATTTCTAAGGTTAATCTTAACGAAAGTTATTATATTTTTCCGATTTAGAAATTTAAGGGATAGTTTCGAGTAATGGCCCATATCCAAAACTCTAAGAAGTATGGAAACTTTTGGCATGCAGGTGTCTAATAGATAAATATAAAAACTCAGTAAGTTTTATAGACGTGCAGCATAACAAAAAAGAGAAAGAATAAGATCCAAAAATATATATATACTAGTCGTTAGCCCGTGGAAAAATCCACGGGTTCGCCCGTCGCAGCTAAGCTACCATGCGTGACAGACAGACAGACAGACGTATACGGGCATTATAATATAGATATATGTTCCACGTTGCTTTTTTCTCTTAAGGTAGGTCACCCTTCTTATCTATATTTTCATGTTGTGGTGTGTTTCTACACACAAGAACAGTTTGCAATACTTTTTGTTTTTCGAAGTAGTTCGTTCAGACATTTAAACTTACCGCAGAATCCTTCTTCTAAATCGGATAGATCATGACCTTGTTTTGTTTTTAGATCTATACATTGAAGTGGAAAATTTTTATTGTTATTCGCAAGAATGTCACTATCCCAATCACGTGATTTGTGATGAAGTTCATTCCAGATCCATTCCACATGGCAATCACAAATCAGTGGATTCATTCCAAGTCGTCTATTAGAAGAAGTAAATAATTTTTTTTAACATTTTGAATTTTTTTTTGCAGATTATAAATGCAAGTTATGCGGATAAAAAAATGTTGATAAAATTTTACTAAAAGCAGCAAACTGATATAAAGATTGACACCAATTTTGCTTCAATGGTATTGCCTTTATATCGACGACGAAAAAAAAGCCCAATAATTCAAGGCGAGAGACCCTGGGAACGGGGACGGTTTTGTACTGCTTTTAAATTTGTTAAAATATAGCTGTCATAACTCAGATGCACAATATTGTTGAAAAACAGCCAAAAGGTAAACAAATTTCAATGATTGGATAAAAAAACATCACTCACAATTTTTGAAGCGGTAGTCCTTTCACTGTGTTAAAAGATATGTTCAGCAAATGAGACATTTGAATTTCCCTGCAGAATGAAAATGAATATAGATAATCGCAAATATGCAACATTTAAGCGGAGAAAGCATAAAATATTCTTACAAGTGTTGTAGGTTTGGAGTGTATTGAAAAGCATCTTCCTGTAATTTGTTAAGAAGTGTGAGCCCGTTGAGTTTCCTAAGAAAAAAATTTAAGTCAACGCTTCTTACGACCAAATTAAAACCAGAAAAATAATCTTCCATCAACTGCTTCAACTGAGAACTTTTTTCATCTTTGCTTGTTGAAAGAAAGAAAAAGGCTTGACCAGAATGTTGGACAGCAGAATTGAGATTTATAAATACAATCTCGTGGAAAGATAATACATTCAAACGTAGTAAACTTACAAAGTCTTCAATCGTAGTAAACCTTTGAAGTTATCTTTTTTGATACTTGTAAGTTTCGTCGAAGAAAGATCTCTAAATATGAGCAAGAATTTGTTTTATTGGACCAGTCAGAAGGCAAATTAAATTAAATAACTTTCCTTCCTTCTTTTAGTAACCTCAGAGAGAGAGAAAGAGTTTAGTTAAACTTTGTTGACCAACAGTGGCGAAATGATAATCTCCAGAAATTGGAACCATTCTGAATATTACAAGAATTACTAGACTGTCACATCAGTTTGTAAATACCAAGTTATTTCACAGTATTTCTTAAAGGTATTTACACTACCGTTTAAAAGTAAGTGCACATCATTTCTAAATTGTTATTCATCACCAGTAAAATTGCATTTACAAAAAAAAAACGGAAAATGTATTACGTTTTCTTACTTCAACAAAAATACACATCGTTGGTATAGCATAGATGAATTTTATAACTATACTATTTTACTTTAAACAAAGCAATCTTGCTTTGTCACCGTTTCTGAAAAATACTGGTAATGGTCCACAAAAAGATGGTAGCAAAGAATTCTAATAATTCTTTTCACCAGTCAGAAACCAGTCGCTATATTTCGTGATAGTATGACAAGTGATATGATTATATCGTGTCAATAAAGACAGTACAGATGAAAATAATGTAAAAAACTTACAACAACTTCAATTTCTTCATATTTATAAATGGAGTACCAACCAATTCATCATAATTGTTGTAACTTAAATCCCTAAAAAAGTTATTATCTATTATTTCACAGTTATAGTGGATAATTTTAGATAATTTGTTAGAAAATATCAAACATAGCAAAGACAATAAAAAAGGAGAAAAAAAATAAGAAAATAAATAGTAAAAAACTTACAACTCCTCTAGATTTGGAAATGCATCATTTGAGAATGTAGACGATTGAATTTGTCCACTTAAATCATTTTTTGTAAGATTTCTAGAGAAGAAATAAAAAAAATGGCGACTGAAACTGAAAAGCAATGAAAATATAAATATAAATAAATATACAGTTTCAATAAGGACGTACAGCTTTTTAAGTCTTTTTAAATACTTTATTTGTTTTGCTGGAAACTCACTCAATTGGTTATTTAGAAGATTTCTAAGAAAAAGAAAAGTAACTGTTAGACTGGTATGTTAATTACTAAGACCAAAAAAACACAACTGAATGTGACAATAAATATCATACAACTCTTCCAGCTTCTTTAATCCTTTAAAAGCATCTTCATGAATAAAACTTAGTTGGTTGCCCTCGATGTGTCTAGAGTTAAAATAGTTGAAACAACTTAACGCGATAAGAATTAATTTACAAGACATTAAACTTCCTACAAACATTAAAATTCGATATTCTGATAAATACTTACAAACACTCTAAGCTTGAAAAGTATCCCCAAGCATTCTCATAGTGAATTTCATTCAGAAAGTTGTCTCTCAGTACGCTATATTCAAAAAAAGAAATAGGCATTATAAAAACAAATATGTAGTTTATTAACATTTTTATGGAAAAATGACGGGTTTGAATTTTCATTCTATGAGTTGTGCTGGTACAGTTAAGCAAAGATTCGTTAAACTTCCTAACAATAAGCAAAAAAAGAAAACTTGTTGTCTGGAAGATCTCTGATCATGAAATAACTGCCGAAAGCACATGGTGTGCTTGCGCCATTTTACTTCAATCAAAATGTAAACAAAAAGCATAGTCGACATTGATTTTATCTTTTTCTTGAAAACAAATATGGCAGCCAAATTTTTGTCAGCGTTCCAATTTTATTTTTCTTATCAAGGTTTGATTTTCGTATGTTAGTATTTTACGCATTATTTCAATAGCTAATTTTTTTCAAAAATCTCAATCGGTTCTTAAGATTTTTGACTTAGAAGTTTTGATAATTATGCTAATTAGAAAAAGTGAGGTGCGAAGGGTTTATCAAGGTATGTCGTGATAAATATGTTTTCAGCTAAATAGTTTGATATTTTGAGCGTGTGTATTTGCCTAGCTCTGCATGGGATATTATATCTAATATCTCGAAAACCAATAAAGAGTTTTCAAAAGAATCAAAAAGATTTATAGACAACTTCTCAAGCTCTTTGTGGAGATCAAACCCACAAACTCTTGATCAGGAGTCTAATACTTCCCCAACTGGAGCTGCCAAGCACTCTATTGACTGAGCTCTACTAATAAGAGCTAGTAAGTAAGTAAGTAAACATTTATTTACCTAAGAAATGACAATTTACATTACTAAAAGAATAAATTAGCAATTAGGAAGGAGACTTTCCCGATAGCCAAGGCTAAACAAAGGAGAAAGCCACCAAGAAAAATGTGAAATATTTTCATATGTCAGTAAATACTGTAAGTTTACAAAGATTAAAATGAAAAAACATTATTGATTATAATTAGTATAAATGAAAATTCAGTACCATATAGTCAAATAGAAAAAAGTAATGAGACAAAATAATGAAGAGGAAAGCTAGTTGATGTATTGACTCATGTAGAAACTTGTAGCTAGGGATTTTATTGTGCTTAATTTACAGTTTGTGAGGTTAGTATCAGGATAATTTCTTTGCAGATTGTTCCACTGTAATGTGGAGATTCTAGAGAATGAAAAAGATCCAAACGTCGATGTGTTAACTGTTGGTTCAATAAGCAAACCAATTGTGTTACATCTAGTTTCATGAGAGTGTGAGATTCGATCAAATTTGAGTGAGGTAAGTGTGTCAGATGGGAGGTTAGAGTTTAGGAATTTGTGGATAAATTGAATGTTAAGGACTTTAACTAGGTCGAAGAATTTAAGAATTCCAAGTTCTGCAAATATAGGCAAAGATGGGGATCATAGGCATAGCTAGCTAAGTAGTTAAACACTGATAGCTAACACTTAAAGTTTGCATATTGTATAATATATATAGCTAGCTAGCATAAACGAACGGCTCTAGCAATGTGCTTAGTGGTTATAACTTTCACACTTTGTGTGTGAGACTGGGGGTTCGATTCCTCTTAGTGGCGATTCAATTTGGGCAAGTAAATGTTACCATAGCCCTGGGTTAACCCAAGCCATGTGAGGGAAATTGGGGAGATAGCACACTGTGTGCGTTGTTGGATGTTGTCTAATAGAGCGTGGATCATAATTGGGTCTGCGTAGCTTTTAATACTCTAGGATTCCCCATCTAAACCATGGTCCCTCCTGGAAATAATAGACGGGGTATATCCCTCAATATTTGTGAGGCTAGCCATGTAAAATATGCACATCTATCTATCTATCTAATCTGGCAACTTCACTTCCTACAGAAGTTTATGGTTTCGACTACAAGCCTTTCCTTAAAACAACTTTGCAAAATTGCCAGGGAACAGGGTGGGTGATTTATGTTTTAATTCTGTGATGTGTTTACTTCAATCTGAGATAAACTGAAATTATTTCTAAAGCCTATTTTATGATTAAAATGATTGCAATATTTGCCCAGGTTTGTTTTGTATTTAATAAACGTTTAAAAAGATAATTATAGATTAAAATGTCATAACCCAATGCACAAACATTTTCTCATAGGTGAGTTACCCTAGCGATGTTTAGACTGCTGTTCTGTAAAGTAAACAAGTTTTAGTACTGGTAAAATTGGTAATATCGTATATCCTAGACTTAAGGCTGAGAATATCAGGTCATAGCCATGCAGTGAACTGGGAAGTTAACAAGAAAAGAGAAATTGCATAATTTCGACGTTTAGAATTTAGAATTTTATGATTAAAATGTTTTAAAATTACTTGCCTCAGATGTAGCTATTACTTTAAACATTTCCGTGTTTTTTCTGTTGCTCAAAAAGTAGATGCAACAATAATAAAAGTTGGTGAAGTGAATTAATAAAGAGGATCTCTGTGGGGGAGAGCACATATGCCAATAACATTTTTTTTTCAAAAGCATTCTCCAGCCTGTTTAATTTCCTAATAATTTGGTTTGTTTAGTTTAATATGGTAAATCCTAGACTTAAGGATAAGGTTACCATGTCATAGCCATGCAGTGTTTTCAGTGAAGAGAGAGAGTTCTTAAAAAAGGTTAAATCACGTAATTTGGATGTTCAAAAAATACAGACAGTATATACTAGCTAGTTCCGGTATTTTCATAATACCTGTGACACAAGTAAAGTATTTTTAGATATTTTACCAAGGATTTATTTTAATGTGTTTGAGCAAAGGTGGCACTCACAAATGACAAACTGAATTAATAATTGTCAGTGGTGGTGCACAAATTGTTTTTACACTGTCTTTTTAATGCTAAGGTTTTGACCTTCCCCCTTCCTGTCCTAGAATCAATAAAAGGCTGAAAACAAAAAGTGTTTCTTCTCTACTGTTTTCTTTGTATTCTCAGAGAGAGTCTTTTCAGGTAACTAGTGGTCATTTATACAAATCAAGCTATAAATGCATGAATGTGGTCAGTATATATTATTTAAATTCAAAGGTGTGCACAACAAAAACTTAAATAAGTTGGAAATAAAATGGTACTGCAGCAAGTATATAGAGTAAGAACTATATGTAGGTATAGTACAGAAGGAGATATTTTTATTATATACTAATGCTTATTTCTAAAATTACGTAACAGCATGCGAATAGAATAACACAGTAGGTTTTTCAAAGTAAAACCAATTGTGAAACCAATTTCTTTTTGAGTGTTTGTTATGTATTGATATTTTGCACTTTATAAAGGTAAAAGATTTCATGTCAATTAAAGATTAATATCTGTAAGTTGAAGATTACTTTATTACAGCAATGGCAAAATTGGTCAAATGCAAATAAGTTCTAAATTTTGGAAGACCTTTGGGTATATGATATGTACTTTGTTATGTTAACAGTTTTTAAAGATCTTTTTCATTTCTCGTATTCTGTTGTAATAATCCAAACAACATGTGTCTCAATCTGAAGAAAAGAAAAAAAATAAAGTAAAATGTTCATAAGATATATTTAAAGTGCTTAATTTTCAAATTCTTTTATAACATGACTTTTAATATTGTATAACATTCTTTTTTGTTTAAATTTAGTTCCAAAATTTAAAAAAGTAAAGTATTTATTTTTTTGTTAAAAATGATGACTATAATTCAAATGATTAGCTTTGAAAGGTGTCCCACATTTATCTCTTGGAAAAACTGGTTCTGCTAGGTTTTTGTGTGTCTGAATGTTTTTATTTTCCTTCCAGCTATAACAAGGATGCTGCCCCATGAAGCATCTAGACTCAATGTTATATATTGTATTAACTTTATTGCTAATAACAGTGTAACGTTACAGGGTGTAATCCAGAGTGTAATCCAGCTTTCTGGATTGCACTCTGCTTTATGTGAATTAATAAATATTGTTTAAAATTTTAGGCGTAGCATAGAAAAGGTGCATATTTAGATACATATAAAAAGATTGGGTCACAACACAAGATGCGCGAGTTTAAACCTATTCTTGGTCTTGATGAAATCAATAAAAGTCGTTTAATCAACATTAATGTGATGACAACTGATGGAAAAGAAACGATAATAACTGTATCACCAACTGAACAAGTGAAAGCTATCAAAGAAAAATTGCTGGGTGAAGCTGGAGCTAAAGATCTGCCAAGTTACAAAGTAAGTTCTGCAAATTACCACGTTCTGTAAATTATCATGTTCTGTAAATTAACATGTTGGCTATCATCTAATGGCGTAATTATATTTGAGATGTGCGTCCTATCAGAGTTTAATTACGTGCTTGCATAAAATGTACATGTTGTGTACGCAGGTTATTCTGATATCGATTGCCTTATACACTCCTCTATTTTCCATGGTTCTACCAACTCCATTTTTATAATATGCCAGCTCAGGGAAAAGCTGCAGCTCCATTTCATTTTCATTAAAATTGAAATAATTCCAAAGATACTAAGTAAATGACCAGAGAAACAGATGTTATGTACATTTTGTATTGGGCTTTCTGCATGTTCTATGTTCATAGGAAGTTTTCAGTATTGATATTTGTTGTTGTTTTAGGTTGTTCTGATGTCCCCAAGAAGAGTATTAGAAGATGGCCGAACGGTGGAGCAAGAGGGTATTGTGGAAGATGATCATTTTATAGTTTGTTTAAAACGAAGAAACCTTGGAAACCCGTTTAGAAAGTCAGCATCATTTATAAATAAAGGACCTGATCTACAGTTAATAAAGAAATGTACTGAATATCTAGGTAAGATTTTGTTTGACTAAATTGTGTTTTGATTTTTTAAAGATTTTATGAATTGTGGGAAATACCTTTTTGAAAATACCTTTCAAAAGTTTTTAATGTGGAGTAGGGTGATCACTACTCCTTAAAAGTCCCTTAACAACCTTAAAATATATTAAAACTTAGCTATATATGCTTTTTAATTCTCCATTTTTCTCAACTGCTCTGTTACCATTTAATTTTCTACACCTTAAGTGTGAAGTGTTTCAATATAAATGCTATATATATATATATTTATTTCATTCAGTTTATTTCATTTAGTATTCAAAAGCTATTTGAAGGCTCTTTTTTCTTAATTTTTTACATGAATGTCTTCAGTCACAGCTAAAATGGCAAATTTGTCCCTGATTCTCCTTAAATACGTCAAGGTTTTGACCCAACAATGAATCTATCGACTCCCTTTTTGAATTTGCTCGCTCAGGAACAATAATTTGATTGACATATATGTCAATAAGACAGTTGTCTTGCGAAGCAATAAAAATCGACTCTATAGTTTCATGCTTTTATTACAACACACAGGTGAAGAGAAGGGCACTGCGGCTACGAACCCTGGACTGGGATATGCGGGCATGTTCGATTTCTTCGGTGAATTAAAACGTATCTTAGTGTCATTGACAGAAGTGGCTAGTCTGGTGCAACACGTCAATAGTGAGGATGGACAGGATTCTGACATGGAAACCGACGAATCCGAAGTTCACGTGAGTTATGTTTTATTATCATGTCAAGACGAAAAAATGAACTCTGGTGGGAAACTCAGATATACCTTGACAAACTTGAATATCCTTTATTCTTTGGAATAAAAACTTGGGAACCTTGAAATATATATACGTGTTCAAAATTTCGGCAGACATCCTTTTAAAAAGAAACCAGCACAATCCGCGAAATTTAGTTCCTGCAAAAAACTGTGTACCCTTGACTTGTCTCTTTTTTTGTTTGTATTTCTTTATGCCATCGTTTAGATTGATCCACTGTGTCTTCAAAAGTTAACCGACATGGGTTTTTCCGAGAGTCGTGGACGCAAAGCTTTAATAATAAATCGCATGTGTCCTGTACAATCAATGGAGTGGTTGTTGCAGCACGAAAATGACGACGACATTGATACGTCCTTGACGCCGGAAGAAATTGCGACTTTTTTGCCCGACAGACGTTGTAAACGAAAAAGAGTGTCAGGAAGGAAAAGAGATTTCGTTGCTAATCCCAAAGCAGTGTCAAACCTCAAAGAGATGGGCTTTAAACATGAGGAGGTGTTAGAGGCTTTGAAATTTTCTGCGAATAATCGAGCAAGAGCATTGGACTGGTTGCTAGGCGACCGACAGGTAGTAAGCGAGCAAGGCTTAGACGCGAATTCGCCGTTATATACCGCCATCATGGACCATCCCATCGTGCAATTAGGGATGACCAATCCCAGAATTCTTCACGCGTTTGAAGATATGCTAGAAAATCCAGGCAACAGTGGACAATATATAAATGATCCGGAAATCGGTCCCGTCCTGTTACAGATATCTCGCATTGTTCAATCGTTTTCTCGTTAATGTTTTTCTTTATATATCCCATTTTATTGCGATATGAATTAATCGGTCAGAAACTGACGTTGTGCCGTGGATGTTGTTGTTGTGGTTGTTTTCTAGTCAAATATGTGTAAACGAATATATGTACATCAATCTAATTAAGCGCGTGTCTTTTTTTAACAATTGTTATATATATTTAAAGATAATTGTTATGGTGAAAAATATACATCTTTTCCTTTATATTTGACCTGTTGTTTAAGTTTTGTTTTTTCATGAATTATTTTTTGCTCAAGGGCGATAAAAAGGCGGAAGCAAAGTTACTGGTACAATTTTTGAATATTTATACAGGATAGCCGCGTCGATAGATAAAACACTGTCATCAATGTAGAAGTAAGTAATAAGTAACGTGAAGGTACCATCCTAACGGTTGGTTATTCCTCCCCTCCAACTGTAACTATGTTACATTACCGCCAGAGATGCCTATAACATTGCTCTAACTTGTTTGGCTGCCACAAAAGCAGGTTAGCGGTCACTAAATAGGCTCAATCTCGTTCCCAGGGCTTCTTTTTCGCTTTCTGACATGTGGCTGAGCGAAAGAAGTAGTTCTTTCGCACCAGCACGCATATCTCAGAAAGTGAAAAAGAAGCTTTGGGAACGAGATTTTAAATAGGCTGACAACACTACATTTAAAGTGCGCCGGAGTGGAGACTCTATTTCACAGTACTTCACAAGTTTTGTCGCTCAAAATCTGAATATTTGCAAGCTTTGCAAAAATGCAACAGCTGATTCTGCGAGAATTTCTGCTTTAAAAGAAATCTCTCCATGTTTGTGTTTCTTCAATGAAAAACAAGAGAAATCAGGATTTCTTCCTTTCCATTGTTTTAATTTTGTTCTTATTTTTTACCCTGTCATTGTTGTTACCTAATTGTTCTTCTAAAATATGACTATTTAAACATCGGTATGATCTACTCACTACCGTCACATTGCATGGATTGACCGGCGGTAACCACAAACCAGTGGATAACCACTCGACCAACATTTAGGCAACAATTTACGCTTGGTTTTCAGTAACAAAAATTGTTAAGCAACTCGAATACAAAAGTTATGACAACAACAACCTCGTTTTCAGGACATTTTGCTATTTTGATGGGCTTCGTAACAACGACACATGGGCGAAGAGACTCTGAGGACAAAAAGGATAAAAAACAGTTATGGAATTAAATGAAACCGAGCCTAAGCAAAACGATAGCCCAGGATGAGAAAAATCTTAAGACTGAGTTTTAAATGTAATACAAAGGCCTGGGGACGAGGTTGATCACAAAGTAGCCTGCTGTCGAAATTGTTCGTAAGAAATAGACTATTATCGAAGTGAATTTTATAAAAGTTTTTAAGTCGTCCGAAACAGAGTCGCAATAAAATGCATTTGCGATATTTTTAGTTTTTTCTATTGTCTTGAAAAAAGGACTTAGCAAAAAACAAAGCAGCTACGAATTTTATTTTTTTCTTAAAAAGCTATCAACGCAGCAAAATTGATAGGCTTTAGCTACCCCGACCTCATCCCCATGGTCTTGTGGCCCATGGGCCGTTATTACGGCGTGGTCAACGCTATGAAATCCGATAAAAAGGCCCTGGGAACGATGTTGTAGCTGCCCTCCTTCCCCTCAGATAGAAGCTGTTAAAATCATCTTAACTTTTTCTTTGGGTAGAGAAGAAAACTGAAACGTTGGAACCAATCATAGTGCAGTATAGTTAAACTGGCTGACTTGGTATGGTAAAGGAACTGTTCACAAATGACGTCGATCGTAAGGGGGGGGGGGGAGGTTACGCTAAAGTTGACGCTGGTTGACGGAAGGGAGAGGAAGGTGAAACTATTGTTGATGTTAACCTTCACAATTTTTGAGACGCTTGATCTTTCTAATTAAGCAAGAGTTTCTTATAAAAATTACATTGAATGTGATCAGTAGTGTGTGACAAATGGGGTAAAGTGGAGAGATACTCCATAATCATTAAAAAATGATCAATTGTGAAATGCCAAAACATGTAACTTACATGCTCAGGAGAAGTTTACAAGGTTTGTCTACAGTATCTTTTCTGATATTTCAACCACCAATACGACAACGTTCTCACAGAAAACAAAAAAACTTACAGCTTCCTAACTGTCCAAAGAAAACCTGGATCAATATTCCAACCATGCTGAAAATGAACTTCACTGCAATCAAGAGTATCTTCAACTTTTTTGCAGTTTAAGTATGGTGAGCCAGCGTGGGCTAACTGAACAACAACGCAAAATTTTATGAAAAAGATGAACAACAGCGGCATATTTGTTTAGCTACCTCATGACTTTAAATCAACGCGTTATTATTTATTTGACGTCAAATAAACATCTACGTCACACTTACCCAATCTTGTACCCAGATCTCCTTTTACGCCTTCTGGCGCTATTCAGGCTACTTGCCTATCAGAACGCGATAAAAAGTCTTGGGAACGAGATTAACACTTTCTTGTGAAATTTAAATGCGCTCAAGTCACGTGTGTGGATATTTATTTTAGTTTTGTTAACCATCGCGCGAATGATTATACTGTTTTTATAATTCCAAGACCCAACCATCCCCGTCAAAAGGTTTGTTGTTTGTTGCCAACACCGGTTGTTTGAGCAAACAAAAAGCTGGTTAAAGTATTTACCAAGACCCAACCATCCCCGTCAAATGTGGTGCCTAAAGTCGATATATACAAGCACGAATTTTAATTTTGCGAGATCTAAACGCAAAGGTTCTACCTCTAATTCCTTTTTTTTTAAAATTGGACGTTATGTTTTATCGCTTGATTTTCTATGAATACCAAAATCGACTTCCTGATTGTCATTGTGTCCGTCAACATCGTTTTTATCTCCGTCAACAGTCTTTGTATCTCCGTCAACAGCTTTTGTATGTCTGACAACACTCTTTGCATCTCCGTGAACAATTTTTGTCTCTCAGTAAACAGTTTTTGTATCTCCGTCAACAGCTTTTGCATCTCCGTCAACTGTCTTTGTATCTCCGTCAACAGCTTCTGTATCTCCGTCAACTATCTTTATATCTCCGTCAACTGTCTTTATATCTCGTCAACAGCGTTTTTTAATTCCGTCAGCAACGTTTATATCAACGTTGGCATTGTTTAGTCTTTAAATGGCTGGCAGATGCATCAATCTATCACACAAACTTTGCGTTTTATACGTCAGAGTAATCAAAATTTTAAATTTAAAAGAAATTATTTATTTTTCAAACACTTTCTTCTTCCATTTTTAAGCTCGTCCACCTTCTCCATCAAAACTAATCGTCCTTATCGGTAAGATTTTCAAATTTTCAGAAGCAGTTAACGAGAGCTGTTTATATTCAGATTTCCTCAAGGAAAATGTGGTTCGTTAAAAACGGGAGTTAGTCCTGGGGAGTAATTAAACGGAGGAATATATAAGAATTTGTTAGAGGGAAGGAACAGAGTTTAGTTTGCAACGTCATTAGCTGGATCGGTCCTAGTTACGCAGAAATTTATATAGCTTAAAAGGAAGTTTTAAACACTCTAGCAACTTTTGTGAACCCTCTTAGAAACAAATGACAAATCATTAGTGAGGCTAAACATGCAACCTCCAGTCTATACTTGTGACCTCCAGATTTTTATTTCACTGTTCAACATCAAAACCGATCCATTTAAAGGTGGATTTTCACTCAAAAGTGAACTGGACAATTGAGATTTCTGAAATCTGATTGGTTGATAAAATTCCCTGTTCCGATCCGTTCTGATCCAAACTTAAAGTTGAAATCATTTTAAATTTTCTTGCGGATAGAAACAGAAAAAATGATAAAAACAGAAGAATAATTCACAGATAACCAATCAAATTTAAGTATTTTTCTTGTTCCGTTTTTTTGGCTTTTGTGTGTTTACCAACCTCAATACAGCATTGAGATGTGCATTATATTTGCGAAACCAATTTTACAGACACGTCTCATAAGAAAGTCAAAATGTTTTGGTAACTGAAATATAAACTGCATTTTTCTGGTTAGTTTAAATATAATCCAAAATAAAGCTCTTTAAAAATATCAATTTCTGCATGAAATTATAAAAAAATCATTTATCGAATTTTAAATAATTCCTACTTCTTACGAAAACCCTTTTAAACCCTTTTAAAATATTCAAAATCCCATCGTAGTTATTTCTGCTTTTGTTTCGTGTAAGCAATCAACGAAGCATGCCTCTTCTAGCTTTAGTCTTGGCAGCTTGTAGCTTGCTCGCTAGTTCGTTATCGATTGTAGGTTTTGCATTTTCCACAGCACGTTGTTTCGCCTCGAATCTCATTCTACTAACATTTGGAACTATTTTCATACGCCCTTTTTGCTCGGCTAAATCAGCTTTCATTTTTTCGTTTTTATCTTCCCTGTCTTTTATCCAGGGTTGAGGATGAACATCTCTTCTGTTGATTTCTTCTTTGTAATTGTAGAAATCCTCTCCTTTTCTTCTTTTTTGTCTCACTGAATAAAAAATAAAAACGATTAAATTACTCTTATATTTTTGCAAAATAACCTTCGCATATCTGCCATCAAAATGTTTTATTAGGACGGAGAACTTGTGCCTGAGATACCAGTCTGAATGGGTAATATTAGGTAATTTCATCCATCCTCGTCCCCAGTTTTATTGCCCAGGTCAAAACCGCTAAAAGGCAGAAGCCCCTGGGGACGAGGTTGCAATTTCATCTTGACCATCCAACCTTTTATATTATCACGTATTTATCTTAATAACCGTAATTCAAAATGGTTGCGCACAGCTTTATTTCAAAAGCCCTGCAAAGTAATTCCATTACGTCATGCTAACGAGCGAACAAGGATATACGAAATAACGATACGGGAAATACGCGCGACGAGAAATACGCGCGACGAGCGAATTTATATGGATTTTCCCACACACGAACGACTATTTTGTTATTAATGGCCTCGACGTGGCATGACTCGCCGACGTTATTTCAGTATACTATGGGAGAATATGTTTACATTGGTAAAAGTGATGGGAGAATATGTTTATATTGGTAAAAGTGATTGTTGTGCAACTATTGATCAACATTTTACATTCAAGGAAATCAACCTCAAGTCACTATAACCAAAATAGAAGCAGCTTTAAGTTGCATGTTATAAAATACGCCTATACCCAGAAATTACCAAAGATGACGAGTAGTTTTGGTAGCTACATTCAACTTACATATTTCATTGTTCCGTATTTGACATCTGTCTGCTAAACTTCTGGCTGACTGCACCTTGAACGGATAGCTAACTTTTAAAAGGCGTTCATTTTTATCAAGAGCACGTGCCATGGCTTCTTCGCCTCGACTTCCCAAGCCATGTTTCTAGGAAAATAAATGATACAAAATATGATCAAGATAAAATAAAAAAAGGATCCCCTACCCCATGTTGGTCGAAGTCGGTGTAATTTTAAAAGTAGCATTAACATTTAAGATACACCGACGACATTATAGCCGAAACACCTATCCTGGAGATATTTCGTTGCATTTAAATGTTAACACTTAGAGCGCCTGTTCAAATCCCATACTTGTTATAACAGTTCTTCACGTTTGCTAAGCAGAAATATACCGAATAAACACTTCACAAGTCGACGCTTTCCTTAAATAACGCCTTCTGCAATCAACGCCTTTTACATATAACGCTTTCTCCAAAAAACGCTTCCAACAAATACATACCCCCTATTACCTGGTGTGAGCATTTTACTTCACGTATCGTTGGGTGCTCCACAACTAGTCCAAAGAGTGGCTGAAAAAAAAGATTTTATAAAATAAACATAGACAAACAATCTTGTTCCCAGGCCTTTCTTTCTTGCTTTCTGAAAGTGACCAGCCACACTATCTGGAAAGCGGGAATGAAGCTCTGGGAAATAGGTTGGTTCCACGAATGCAATTTAACGAATTCAAATACTGCTTGAGACTCGTTCATACAAGCTAGATACAAGTAATTATTGCCGAATTAATAATTTGTTGCGCATGAGTGTTAAAAATGCCCTATTTGCTATGCGCTGGTGAATAAAATCAGTCTTGAGCCTGGATAATTTAACAAAAAATATAAACCATACCTCCATGACTTCGTTCGTTAACTCATTCGATTCCAAATTTACCGTTTCCAACGTGTCATTTTCTTTGAATGCTTCATTGAAAAGCTGAAAGACACAAAATATTTTATCTAAATGTTTAAGTGTCAAATATTCACCCCCGATATTGCAAACCTCTGAAGTGACGAACGAGAGAGAGAATATACCAATAAAACAGAAATATTTTACTCAAAAATAAAAAAGTATATCCTATACCAGTCCTTCTTCGTCTTTCATTCCAATACCAGCTAACGAAAGATGTTTAATTTGTGTCGTCGTCTTCAAGGCGTCAAAGATAGCGTGAAGCAGACTTGTTTCCAACGGCACATTATTAATGCGCACATAAAAGACGTCATCGGTATCCTCTTTCAAACTGTCGAGTAATAACACACCGTCTAAGTCTGTATCGTCGTCCGACATTGATGCTAAACGTCGGGAAGGTCCGGTAACTGGTTCTAACATAAAAAAAATTATAGACTTGAACGATACACTACAAAAACGCTTTATATCTTAAAGGGTCACACTTTTTTCTATAAGCAACATCTACTTCAACAGACATATCACAAAAAGGACAAAAAACAGAGATTATAAAAACGACAATAATTTCCGATATTTTCCATAAGTCGTGTAAGTCTAACTCTGCAACGAAAGACGTGAATTAGGTCTCCCAAGAGGATAGTCAGCAAGCAACAATTAAGTAACAGTTGAGAAATTTAACATCATCATCAGCTAAAAATTTTGTGTTGCTTTATAAAGAGCGTGTAATTTAATTGACGTTGTTTGGACTACAGTATTCTCAAACATATCTCTCTCTAATTGCCATAATATCTCTAAGCTAAAGACGGCCCTACGACGACCCTATGACTGCCCTACGAAGGTCCTACGACGGCCCTACGTAGTTTTATTTTAGATGGACATATAAAATGGCAATTTTTTTTTCATGCGTTTTAACAATTAAGCTTAGGGCGAGCAAGATGGATCAACTAAAATTTACTCTTCTTTTTGTCAAAAATTTGCGAAGAAAAAGCCGAAATACTTCTCGTGTAGCAATTTTTTTATATAAAGTTTGTATACAAGCTTATCGGGACTGCTAAAAATAAGAGTTGTTTGTTTAAAATATATCATTCCATCCCAGGTTGATTATTAAGAAAAGTGTGCTACACGAATATATTCTATAAGAATATTCAAGATAAAATTAGACAAAAATTTAAGAATATCCTAAGAGTATGCTCGCATCTTGAAATTTTGCTTGCATCCTAAATGGAATATAAGCAAAAAACATAAACTTGTATCCTAAAAGTTAAGAATATTCACGTTGAATCAAAAGAACACTATTATTTATAGAAAAAGTATGTTATTTCAGAAGAGTTTTCGACAAAATTTAGGTTAGAATACCTCTGTACGGCATGTTGAGAATCTCTTTTTGCGTCACTGCAAACAACTTTTGATATTTATTATTTCGTGTTTTTTTTAACATTTATCAAGATAAAAATTTCGATTGTATCTTTTCACTTTTTAAACGAATCAATAAAAAGTTTATCGAGATGGGAATATTGACAATATAATTGTCGACATGTCGAATTATGTGTGATGTTGTCACGCATGTATATTGCAGTAGGAAGGCAAGGTGGTTAAAGAAGCATTGTTAAGCCTCCTGGGGGGAGGAGAAATCTCTCAAATATGTATATATAGGTTCTGGGGAAGGAGAAATCTCTGCAATATATATATATAAGGTTATATTTTTTAATATAAGTACAGTATGATTTCTTGTGATATAAATTATCTGAAATTGGGTTTAGTCATAAATTTTGAAAAGCACTACAGATACTACATATATAAATAAATATAAATTTAGTTAAATGTCTTATCAATACACATATATTGGCACTTTGCATTGTATTTAAATAGCTACTTCGGTACATTTCCTAAACATAATCTTAGTGTGGCTTTAAGAAATGTATGAAAAACACGTAAACAAATCAAGTTGGTGTTCTTGGGACTTCACAAAACAAGAACGGGGGATTATCTGCAACGGCGTTGTCAATAATTCATGAAAGCCTGTCATATGAAAAACGCGCCAAAAAATTGATTGTGAATAATTGAACTAAACCAATTAAATTAAACTGTCAAAATTGTCAAAAAATGCGAAACTGACAACAAGCCGTTAAACACACCACAAACTTTTAAAAAAAAATCTTATATTTGCAGACTATTGGTGCAGTGTCAGTGGTGACTCGTAGCAGTAAATAATGCAGAAAAACATGGAGAAGTTTGCGATATTTTTAACAATTCTCATCTCCCGATAAAGTATCTTCTTCTATATACAGATGTCAAAACGATTTACAATCGAATATATATTGCGGATACGAATGCAAAAAGATTGAGGTAATCAAAGCTTTGTTGTGTCTCGATGGAACAAATTTTTTGTATTCTAAGTTGTTAGGGTAACGCAAGATGACGGACAAGTTAAATCAAGTTCTTAATCATCAAATATGGCGAAATTGTGTATATTTTTTCTTTTTATTTTCAGTATCGATTGATGGGTAAACAAGCTGGCAATCATTTTTCTTTTCTATAATTTCCTAACAAAACTTTACACAACTACTGGACAGAAATTTTATCGAAGATGTTATATATTTAGTATAAAAACTCGCTCAGAAGGAATTATTGTGTTTTCTTTAAACTTACTGGCAAGCATCAAATTTCAAAAATTTAAGATAAAAGTTTATTAAGAGGGTGTATCATGTCTACATTCATGTTTATATATGTTCATTCTGATGTGCAAAATCGAAGTGTTCTGTACAAAAAATTGTGTTCATTCAATTGGTCCTGATTTTTTCATCGTTTAGTTTATTTCGCGACGATGTATTCCAGTATAATCGACCGATAGTGAATGGAATAAAAAAACGCATCTTATCATCAAAGTTTTTTTAAAAATACACAAAAAATATTGGAGTAGAACAATGTTTTTAAACAGTCGCTGGACAAAAATGATTTGTTAAAACGAATATTTTGGAAAATAATTTAGGTTTAGAGTACTGAGATATTTGTTCAAGGGTTCTAATGCAATCCTTTCTGGATTTTCCACCTGGGACAAATGCTTTTTAATTTTTTTTATTCAGTTTTCTTCTCCTGTCTCCAGAGTCTGAATTCTGTGAATATATATTCTTTCCACAGCTTGTCTTTACTTACAATTAGATTGATATACCAGAAATTTTCTTATCATCCTCACCAGCCAACGTTTTTAAATCAAGTTAGTAGAAAAAAAGGTTATCAAATATTGCCTCAGCGACTAATATTTTACCGAACTGTTTTTACCGACCAACCATTTTTAGTTTGCCGACGTTACTTTTTGTCGACTAAGTTTCTCGTCTATTGCATTTCCTTCTTTTTAGTACATTAAGATTAAGAATCCAAATGGCTTAAAAATTAGATAGTCTTAGTTATTTGTAAAAATCCTACAAACTTAACAAATTTAGTTGGTAAATATAGTCGGTGAAGAGTGACTATATTTTGTACATTGTAGATTTTTACGGACTTTTACCGACTTTTACCGACTTTTACTGACTTTCTGCCGACATTTGTACCGATAGGGCATATTTATGTATAATATGTTTGTTTTAAGTCTATGATCTAAAAACAATTAATTATTCTCAGCATTAAGCAACTCGTCATTAATCTACTTAGTATCAATCTACCTAGATTTTTTTTGACTCGATGTGCTTTACTCAATTCCGCACACTTTCTTGCTTCTTGCTTACTGTTCTTTTAATTATATATGTGTTGTATTATACCGGAGAGAAAACGTTTTTTATGCATAACCTATCCTTCAGTATGTCATGAACGTGAAAAAGTCCAGGGAACGAGGTTGCAAACTTGTTTATCAATAAATAACTCGAATTACTTCGTCGTAAAATATAAATATAGACATTAAAAGAACAAGTTACTTTTAGCCATATTGCCTTCTTTTATTGTCTTTCAAAATCTTCCAGTTTCTTCGATGTTAATACTTCAATCAAACCAGCAGACAACGATGCAACCAAATAAAATATGATTTTATAGCTTTATAAATATATTTTAATCCCAGTGTATGTTTTGTCTTGAAATAATCGTATGTTTACAATCCAACACAGCATGATGGAAGTAATATCATATATGAACGCTAATAAGAAGTGGAGGCGGGTTGTGAAGACTTATAACTTTTTTTAAAACATACAGCAGCTGTTGTAAAGAAAAAACCTGATTTACTTTCTCGGCTACCTAAATTGTCAGATCAAAGATTATTGAGTTTTGTTATAATATTCTAAAAAAATTAGCAACTCCGTTTTGCCATTTTCTTTTCGTATGGCTTCGAATTTCAAAAAGAAAAATTCCTTTGTTCTTATCATTTTATCATGAACGTTGCTAAGGACAGATGATTTAATTTATAGTTTAAAAATAGTTTGATAGCTAACATTGTGAACTTATAGAAATAAAAACACGCTTTATGTTTTGGACGTTAACGTTGCGTTGCGCCTAAAATGTATGCTTTATACAGAACTTGCATTTCAATTTAGTTTTATTAGACTCGCAGGATGGCGTTAAAAATAAAAACCCTTCTTTTTATTCTATTCAACGTCACATGGCGTTGCTAATAAAAGACCGGGCGTTAATCAAAATAGCAGTTATACACTAATTCCAAACTAAACTGTGTGTTAAAATCACGAAGTCTATAAATATCTACAAAAGTAATTTTTTGGTCTATCGAATGACAGACAAATAAAACGAATAAAATGCTATTCGTATTTATATGACTTGTTCTGTGTATAATAACAAGCCATGTAAACATTGGAATGGAAAATTTGGAAAGGACTAGAAACATATTCTAACGGTAGTATGGACATTAAACTTTTCGTACAACTCCCACGGACGTTGCAACCTCATTCTCAGGGCATTTTTGCCTCGCTCCGTAACAAAGGCTCCTGGATCAAGAGAATCTGAAGAGGCGGACGTTGAAGATCGATCGAAATCAGGCATGACATTTATTTTAGGTCAAACCACATTCTTATCTGACATACTCTGTGGAGTAATGTTATCGAATAAGCTAAAACGACTAATTTTTATGTTTATACTAGCTTCATAGAAGACTAACCTTGCTTTCGCATAGATTAAAAGATCTTATTTTGGATTGAAATAATATCCGCTTTTGACTTTAAAACAATATTTATGTTTCATCCTTATTTTAGTGTGTGTGGGTCATTGCGATTTTATTGAACAGATATATGACCGCATAGTGTATACCCAGCCTACTAACCGTTCCTCGCGGATGCTGGCAGAAATATAACTAATTCGTATCGACAAATACTGTTCATCTTTCACAATGTATAAGGTTAAAGTTACGTTTCGAAGGTCTCACATGGGATACACGATAGATAAAACCCTGTCCAGGCTAAATTGGTACAGGCTAACCGTTTGACAAAATTTTATGCACTTCTTGTGGTTAATCAAAATGGAATTTTTCTTTTTCTGTTAGCGGGGTATAACTTTTAGATAGATTTCTTCCATTCTCGTTTCCAGCCCAACTATATATTTTAAACAAACAGAAAAAGCAAAACTTGAGTACTTTCTTTGTCATATTCTTTGTACACTTCTTTAAAAGAGTTAGCAGAAATTGTTACTGCAATAGGTCTTTTTACTGTCTGGGAACGAATGCATTTTGCACTAAAGACGAGGAAACTTTGTGAAGTCTTCCCTCTAATCTCGCCACAGAGCATTTTTTCGTTTATTGACATGCACAGCTGGCGCAAAGAAAATGAAAATGAAGTCCTCGGAACGAGATTGCCCCCATTTTTGCATGATTTCTAACATAAATTTTTTGCTTGCGAACATAGGGCACCTGTTCTCGCTCCGCAACCCGTCATATATTGATTTCTATATATCAAGTTTCCCAGCAAGAGAAATCCTAGAGTCGAAGTGTCAGCCAGAGTGTTTTATTTTCTTCGCATTTAAAAGGTAGCTCCACATGACACACATGTTAATGTTTCATGGCGTAGTATTGGGCGTTAATGTTTCATGGCGTAGTATTGGGCGTTAGGAAGCCAAAGCACGTTAATATTTATTAGGTAAGTACCGCATCTCTAATATTTTTGCCTTTGTTATAAACCCGCCCTTTTGGTATTGGCGGAGAAAGTAACCCCGCCTCTTCAATAATCGCGCATGCATGATTGCTGCAAGTTATATGAAGTCTGTACCGTATCTACGTTCTCTAAATACTTCCGCTGCATAGCAGTGTTAGTAGAATCTTACAGCAAATTCGAATGCATACATGTTAAAATTTTTATTGAAGTTGTAAAAGTTACGTTTTTCATTACGGATTTAAAATTTGTGACTTCTTTTAAAACTTGCTGAAGTGTTTTTGTTGCATAATAATAATCAAATCACCAGGTTGTAGAGAAAGTATTCCCGCCTTCTTACTATTTCCGCCATCTTAATATTCCCGCCTTTTTAATATTCCCGGCTTCTTAATTTTCCCGCCTTCTTGATATTTCCGCCTGTCTAGTAAACCCGCCTTAACTTCTAAAGTTGAAAGGTAATCCCGCAGCGGGAATAATAGAAAAAATACTAAGTGTTTGTATATATAGTAATTTTATCCTAAAAATGTCTGCCATGTTTGTAGTATTTCTTGCCAGAGAAGTTGTTGCTATGACGAAAGGCAAACACCAACAGATCTGATGTTTAGTAACAGTAAAGTTAGCAAACATAAAAGATGTTATCATACTTGCATGCAATCCAAATCCTTTATGTTCTTCTTTGTTTCCCATTTCTACACAGCGCGCCTGATCTTGAGTTAACAGGCCATGTGTATTTGATAAAGCTGAAAAGTAAAGAAGAAAAAAATCTAATTGTAAAAATATTGTTTTGCATTTCTTAGCAGAGAGGATGGTGCAGAAAGAGACCAAACATTGTGTGAGAGTCCAGTGACAAGTTTCCATATTAAAGTTATTATTATTGAAATTATTTAACCCAGGATTCAGTTCCTATTGGTACTGCTATCAATGAGGATCCTGAGAAGGGGCTCCTTAGCGCATTTAAAGCTCCCATTTGAGCTACGAAAGTCGTGCAAGCACAGCAATCGTTCAACTATACAACTGCCTAAGATATCAATCCTATTCTCATGCTAAGCGCAAAGCAGAAAGGAATAGATTCACACTTTTATAGTCTCTGGCATGACTCGGTCGGGGTTTGAACCCAAGACCTCCCGAACTGGAAGCGAACGCTGTACCATAAGGCTACCAGTCGGTTAACTTTTTATATTAATTAAAAAACGTTTGACTGAAGTACTTCGAACAAACAATTTTTGGACGGTTTATTGTCTATTTTAGGTGCCTATAATTATAATAATTGTATTTTTAGTGAACTATATAGGCGAAGAGAATTCGAGTATGCGTTGTAGGAAGAACATGATCTTTTCTCCAAAATATGAACTTGTATACTTTAAATAGCTCCTTTAATGTTATAACGAGAAGTTCAACGTCCTTGGAAATGTTAATCTAAAGTTGATTTTTGTTTTCCCACGAATGTAATGTTACATTATTGCTGGAGATAGGTAAAACATTTTCTTGCATTTGTTTTGTGTAGATGTCCACAGAGAGATTGGTTGAACGACTCAGTCGATATGCTGTTCTTTAAAAAACGTATGCGCATTGCAGAAGATTTCAGTGGAATCTCAGTTGATTGACTTCGTATGCAGTTTAAACAAGCTGTTGCTTTTCTAACACAACTAATACTTTCTGTAAAACTTTTAGTCAACTCTCTATTGAGATGAATTTTTTCACCATTACTTTTTTATCACGAAAAAAAGGATGGTCATGTTATGTAAACAAGATGGGGCATTTGCGTGACGGTCTATTTTACATGAACAGACCTGGGGCAAACAGACTCATCAGTGAACCTTAATTGGGCGGAGCAAAGCATACAACATGGCCTCGCGAAATGTAGCACTTGTAAAGTGACGGATGGAAAACATTCCTACTGTCCCAAAAACTACTGGTTGTTTGTTTTTAAGCGGTTCTGTTGAAACATATCACACTGAAAAAGTCGTCAGAATATACCTTTCCCGAATTAGTTTTCTTTCATGTACCGCTGCTATTTCTGGACTTTATTAAACAAAATGAATGTGATTTTTGAAATCCTCGCCTGAAACTTGATAAAAATGTGAAATATTCAGATTCATACAGCAAACAAACAACTTGTTAAAAGAGGTTTTTAAATTTTGTCATAATTGACCTATGTTTGAAACCAAGGCTTATTAGTACAAGTCGAAAATTAAGAAGACTTTGACCGTAACATTAATACCACCAAAACAGCATTTTCACATGTCGGATTGAGCTAAAAAATTATACACACACCAATTTAATGATACTGAATATGTCAAAACATCAAAATTATGAAAAACATGCAATTCGGGAAACGTGCATTGTTGGGGTTGTTCACCCAAGCAAGTTTTGAGAGAGCTCCCTGAACTTAATAATTACGGAAGGACGATCTTAAATTGTTGTTAAAATATTGAAGACTATTATTATTTCGGTTTGTCTTGAATATGAATATGGTTAGTAGGCGGCGTTTCGGGAGATCCTTCTCCCGTGAATTAACATGTTGATGTGTTAACCTGTTTTTTTTCAAATTTCTTGTTTATTTCACTATTTGTTGGATTTTGAAAATACTTAAAAGTTTTGATTCTGGTCGATGTTAAGCAACCTGCTACATTTTTTGTCGAAGTTTTTAAACATCCACATACCAAGCAAGTTAAATAAAATAACAGCAGTAAGTAGCCGCCATTTTAAAAAATTGTGCTATTTCGGAGGTATGGAAACTAACTAGCTGTAAAGAGAAAAGAACCAATATCTATGTTATGTTGATGGTATTTAAGAATAGAAACGGGGCATCATTAATATAAACATTGCGACATCAAAGCCTGCTGACAACGAATCTCATACCTGCCAACTCCAACAATTCTTCTTCGTCAAGACCTTCGAATAACTCTTCTTCTTCTGCAGTCAAACAGTAATCTACTTTTTCTTCTTTTTTTTTCTCATACTTCTTTTTTTCTATATTATTTTTATTTTTATTTGTATATTTATTTTTGATATTGTTATTGTCTGCGATTGGATTTTTCCAGGGTCGAATTGGGATAACTTTTTCCGGAGGACGAGATTCCGCTTGGTTTTTCCTGACCTGTAAGAATTATTATGACATAATATCATCGTCTAAGATGGAGAACACTTCACATTGAGGGAAACCTACATAATGTAAATACTTTGTTGTAGCTCGGCAACATCGTCCCAGGGTCTTGTGGCCCCTGCGCTGCTATCAACTTCATCAACAAGGCAAAATGCCCTGGGAACGAGGTTGGCAGCGCGGGTAATAAATAAAAAGCCCTTAAAATGGGTTTAAAAAAACCATACTATATCTTCAAGTTGCGCCACCATGTCTCTTTTTTCGTACATTCTATCTTTCTGTAGTTCCAACTTTCTTTCGTTCGCCGGAATAAAATCGTCCTAAAAACGAGAAAATAAATTTTGTTGTTTGACGTTAATTTTTACGAGTTGCATAATTCGTGTAAGGGGTGAGATTGGGGGTGGGGAAGAATGGAGGGCATTAAGTAGCTTGACCGTGTGCGTTTAACATTATTAAAACCATGAGAATTGTAACGAAGGGGAAATAAATAGACTGGTTACTTCTGTGAGAAACCAAAACATAAGACAGTCACTCCAAAAATAAATGGTTTTGAGTTTAACACTTAAAACACTACGCTACGTTAAAATTTAATTTTTGTTTGTCCCCGTTTTTAAAAATTGGCCGGTAACACCTAAAGTTTATCTACTTCGGGTTTTACAAACGCAAAAAATTGGGTTATTTGACCAAATGACTGCAGCCTCTGAGAAAGAAAGAAGATGAAATGTATGTAGACTTACAAATCATCGATAAAGATTATTTCCATTTCCGCGTTGTCTTCATTTACGAAATTATTTTAGAAATTTGGCCTATCTTAATGTTTTAAAAATGAGAAGAGGGAGGGAGGTTTAGGATTTCCTAAACTTCCCTTCACGTGTACAGATGGCTAATTTTTTACTTGAATCACAACAGTCTTCAACCTCGTCCTCGTCCAAATATAAAAAGCCTAACAAGTCCTGGGCACAAGGTTGAACACTCTCAGAAGTATGATGACAAAATATATAATCTTACATTTGGATCGAAATCAGCTTCCAAAGCTGCAAGTTCCTCCTCAGTTAAATCTTCAAGCAAATCTAACGCATCATCAATATCCTAAAAATAAAACATATTCACAAGTGCTCTGTTACACAACCTCGTCTCCAGGGCGGTTTTTGAGACGGAACCTTAACAAAGTCCGCAACATGACGAATTTGTTGGTTGTACGATTCTGCATAATTAAAACGGACAAACCATTCTTCAGGTTCCGTCTAAATAATAATAAAAATAACCTAACAACCATGTGAGGTGAGGTATCCTGTTACTAACAACCGTGTAAGATGAGGTATCCTGTTACAACACAACTTATACAGCCGTACATCTTTGTGAGAAAAGCAGATACCTGCTTTACACTATGGGCAAGGGCATTCTCCGTTTAACCCATATTCACGTGCGTTATTAAAGTCCTGAGAACAAATCTGATGCGAAGGTGGTTGTTCGCCGCTGCGAGAAAAATGCACGAAATACAGATGCGGGAAATATGTACGGTGGGTGAAAGTCTGAGGACCGGCGAATCCGTTGATTTTTCCACAGGCTAACGACTAGTAATATATGTTGCACTTAAACTTAAAGTTCACTTGTCAATGTTTGTGTTATTCGATTAGATTCTAACCCTCAAAATGTGCTAATTGATGCTTACGTCAGCATGACCATTCGTTTCACATTTCAGGGGGTTGCGGTGCCGCAAGGATAATTCCGTAAAGCAGACGCAGTAAAAATTCCAACTAGCGTAATCTCAACGATGTTCACCTAATTTACGCATCGGAAAAGTAGCACTAACGCGGCCCACCGGCTACAAAGAATTCGCGAGTTGATGCATTTTGTAACTTTTGTAAAATGCCCCAAAAGTGCTATTGTGTCAATATTTTAGACATTGTAGATTTGGATTGTAAAATTGGAAGCAACCATTAGGTTTTTAAGAAAAATAAAGCCGATAATGTTATCATTATGTTTGGGAAGTTCTCTTCACTTCGCTAATTTTTGTTGAGTAGGTATATTATTTTTGCACCGCGTTCCAAGTCAGAAGATTCGGACCCCTAAGCGATGTTTACACTAGAGTTTCATGTTGCCAGAGTAAAGTGAAATAGCTTGGGACTCCATTGAGAGGCTTTGAATCGTTTACGTTATATTCACTTCTATTTTATCGACAAAAGCGAAGTTGCTCCGCGGGTGGAAAGACCTCATGTAAACAGAATGAAGTGAAGTGTTAAATTAAGTGAAATTGCGCATGTGCAAAAGTTTTTGTCGAAACCGTTTATTATAACGATCATATCTTCGACCAAAACTTTTCATTCACTACATTTCACTTCCGTTTAAGATTGCACTTCTCGTTGGACGAAGATAAAGTTCCATGTAAACGTTGTAGCATTTTAAAGAAAGTGACAGACAATTTGACGTGTCGGTACAGTGAAACAAACTCTTGCATTCCCTCCATTTTTAGTATTCTCAAATTGAATAAAATCAATCAGAGTTTTAAAAATGAGGATACTAACGGCAACCGAAATCATCATGATAGCAAAGAACATACAGTAGTTTTGCGAGTGAGAGATATTCAGGAGACTTTATAATTTCATAAAAATCGAATAAGCGCCCTAGCTTTTTGCTAACGGTTAATTCAGATCTTGTCTTTATCTTTGATGTTATATTTGTGTGAATGAAAGGGCATTTTATTTGCATCAGGGCGTCGTATATTCTTCGAGAGCGTTGTACATTCTTTTAGGGCGTTGCACATTGCACGGAACGCAAATTTGTCCTGTATGTTAATACTCTGGCAATCTTGTTTCGGATATTTCTGCAAATTCTGGGAGAACTAAGAGCAAAGAAGCATTTAAAAAGCGCGCATGTGATAAGTTCATGTTTTCTGGTCTGCACTTTTTACTAGAAAGAAATTTTGAAATGTTGGATATGCAACGACAACAACAACAACAACGACGACAACAACAACAGCAACAACAAAAACAACAAAAACAACAAAAGCAACCACAACAACAACAACAACAACAACAACAAAAACAACAACAACAACAACAACAACAACAAAAGCAACAACAACAACAACAACAACAAAAACAACAACAACAACAACAACAACAACAAAAACAACAACAACAACAACAACAACAACAACAACAACAAAAGCAACAACAACAACAACAACAAGGATGATCCACGGTCTATCCTCTTCGTGCAGTCTACTATATGCTCACAGAGATTTTTAAATGATGCAAAAAGCGAAAGTGAATAGTGTCTTTGTTTTTGTAGGTTAAAGAGCGTGATGTTATCAATAGAATGTTATCGGCTAACCTTTTTTAATTCCTGTAATTTAGTAAACCGACCTAACTGTTTTCTTTCTCTTAAAACGAACAACTACTACATTTTTATTACCTACCTTTGTTGCGCGCTGTGTGGCTGCCATCTTTGTTTACAACCAAGTTTCATGTACAGATTATTAAAAAGAAATATATATTTGTTTTTGTTTATAAATACTAAAGATATTATATTACATAGAAGAGGTTGTGTTAAATTTTATTTCTCATATGTTCATGATATTACTTCGTTCACAATGTTTTTCTTTCAAATTAAATTTTCGTATTTATTAATATTTTACACAAAACATCTCCATGGCATTTAAGTGGCTCATAAGTATGTGCTGTTGATACATCACGTTGCAAATTGCATATTAACGCATATGAATGGAATGAATAACACGACTAAAATATTCTTAATTCCTGGCAGCTAAAAATGTTAATCGGATTATGGATAATATCTTTTCCTGGTAGCTAGGACTTTTGTTAGTCGGATTAAAGTTTTATGATAGATGGCTCAGTTATGTTTACAAACGTTTGCGGATTTTTGTACATGCGCGCACATTCTTGTAGATAAAAAAACAGGACCAAATAGGGTAAAAAGGACTATTAATGAAATTCATAGATTTTTCAGAAACAAAAGATCCAAAAGGCTCTTGAATATTAATCTAATCAACTATTTTTACGGAAAGACGTCTCAATTTAGGTAAAAATCTAAGTCACTTTACCGAGCTGAGCCGTTCAAAAGTGAAGAAAATGTGGCTTATTTCTTAATAATCTGTCAAGGAAGCTATAAACCAGTTCTTTGAAAAATGAGAATTATTTTTTCACTAAATGACTTGCGAATCAAGAAGTTTACGTACGCTAAATTACTTTCAGCGAATGAAAAATTGCTTAAAGAGTTGTTTATTTAAAAAAAAATTCAAATATATCGAAACAGAAAAATAACTACAAAACTTTGTCAATGAAGAAAAAGGATATGAGAAAGATCATTTTTTTAAACTATTTTTCGAACTCCCATACTTCACTGTGGAATTAATTTTCTTACCCCACAGGAATAACAAGGGTGCTAAAAGGAAAGAGAAAAGAGATCCTTACTTGGAAATGGGAAGCGGATTGTTGCGATTTTGCGAAACTTATACATGATTATGTTTAGATTTTGGGTCGCACATATCTGGTAACTGGAAAGAAACATATTTTCCTAAAAAAAAGGGATGAGAGACTTGGGTTTATATATTACTACATCGCATCTACTTCTAGTCTGTTACAACATTAAGTAATTCGAAACCAGTACAGTAATTTGTAACCAGTACAGTAATTCGTAACCAGTACAGTAATTCGTAACCAGTACAGTAATTCGTAACCAGTACAGTAATTCGAAACCAGTACACTTTGTTTGCCAAACAAAAGAAATGATGTAACCCTATAAGAATGAACAAATTTAAAATATAATTTTGCTGTTAAATTTTTTGAATTTGTAAACGCCTGACTGATTGTCTGTCATTTCCATTTAAAACATACTTGAATGTGACGGAATCTTTTTTTACATATTTATATCTTTCAGATCTGAAAAAATTTTGGATTATTAAAATTAGTCAAGAAAACACAAAACATATACAGTATATAACATTAACTACGTTTAAAACATTCAGTCTGTCTAAATATATTACACTGCTAGAGAATATTCACATTCTATAGTAAATAATAAACAATAACTTAGTTTCCAGACCGTCACATTAATTTAAATCAAGTTCTTTTCGTATTCGCCAATTTATTAAGACGAACAGAAGGAAACTAAGCTAATGTTTTTTATAAATTAAAAATTTTAAAAGTAAAAACACGGGAACCCATCCGGTCAAAATATGTTGTCATGGAATTATTTAAAAAAAAAATGCAAATTCAAGGGGACGTTCTTTTCGAACCTACGATTTTCGTCAGATTTTGCTGATATCGGATAAAATAAACGGCACTCAGGGATAATTTTGTCATGTCTGATCACCTTTGAAACTTATCGTTTACGTTTTTTAGCCACTTCTATGTACGACGGTAAAAATGCTTAAAACAACCTTTTTGAATTTTTAAATCATGATTCTAACACTTTTTTTGTCAGAAAAAAAGTTTCGTCACTTTTGTCCGACGTTTTTTGTCCGTTAAGGTAATATGATCGCAACGACTCAATTTCCTTTATGTTAAATGTTTGCACGTTTCAAACCGTTTAAAGCAGGTTGAGAATTTTTTCTTCCAAAAAAAAACTTACCTAATATTTCAGTTGTTCAAAAAGGTGTTGCTGATCCAAAAAAAATAATACAGCACTTTTACCAGGCTCGAATTAAAATACTCAAATAGCTAAATTTTGAAATATACACCCATCTTTTTGGAAATTTTCTTTTTTGTATTTCTCCTGTTCAGCTATACCTCACAAAGTGTTTAATTATTTCAACTATTATTCCGTAGAATATGACCAGCTATGCTTGCGATGTGCGGCTTAAATTTTATGGTAAGACTGTGTTTCAAAATGAGTTCTTCTCGGCAAGCTTTATCGACTCAAGGTTGCCGCTCCTGGTCTTTCAGCCTCTTTCTCCAATTCCATTTCGATTTTGACTTTAATTTTGTCCCAATCGACTTCAACCTAAAAAAAAATATTTTCAAGTTTTAATTTTATTGATTTAGTCATATGTAAATAGTTCTTCGGCGACATGAAATACGTATTGATTCTTTGAGAATCAGTAGATAAAGAGAAATATATCTAAAGACGTTATAAAAAGGAACATATGACAAATTTATCCAAATATTTTTTTTAAAAAAAAGAAAAAAAAAATGAAAAGAAGGCTAAATAACTCATTCAAACGAACCTAACATGCCTTAGCAACTATTGGCTTATCAATTTCAGCCTCGTTATGAAAACGAAATCGGTAGTAACGAGATAAATAATAACAAAATGCGACGGGTTTGAAAGTAATGGTAAAATTTACCGAAAAACTCGCCTCTCAAAATAGTTATTATTACACACTCGTTTCTAACCACACCTTAATACTTGAACTAAAGTTGGGCGTTGCTGAACAGTTGCTTAAAACTTTGTAGCACTCCAACTTAGTGCTGCCTATAATCAAGAGTGTATTTTTGTCTCACAAAACTCGAAATAAGATTTTGTAGCACTCCAACTTAGTGCTGCCTATAATCAAGAGTGTATTTGTGTCTAACAAAACTCGAAATGCAGGCAAGATACAGTACACCGCAATCCCCCTGATGTCTTCAAGGGATAAAGCAGAAATCAAATAACTTTCTATTCTCCAGTAAACGTCATATGATTTAACCCCTCCCTTGGAATGACGTTAAGCATACACTTTTCCATTTGTAAATCATTCTTAATACCTTTAGGAAAGAATAGAGAAATATTACCCCCTGTGCAAATTGTAGGAACATTTTGTTAGTCTCTTTTTTATTGCATCGTTTTAAATATTTGCCTCGATAAGCCAGCACAGTGTCAACGTGTGTTTTGTGTTTCACAGCAAGTTCAAGAGCTCTAAAAATAAAATAAATTTTTTTACATTGCAGAACTAATTGTTGACCACAAAATAGGAGTAGTGTACACACACACCTGTCCCAGTTGAACTGGTCAATATTCATTTGAATAGCTCGGTAAATGAGTCCAGACTGCAGAAGTATGTTCTCAGCATCTTTTACTTGTCCGCAGAACAAAGCCATGCCAGCATTACGTCCCTCCTGCGATGGGATTTCTTTAATTACGTTAATGAACTGAACTTTCTCTACTTCTTCTATGGCAGCGTATGCAATCTCTGCGGTGGAGAGCTCTTTATGGCGACCAGCCATACCAGCTAAGCAAGCCCACAAAGAAGAATCCTAGAAAATACAATTTCTTAATCAGAATGTTTTAGTAGAGCGTTATACGTGAATTAAGAACATGCCTTTGGGAAAACAATCAAATGAAAGATGCCAAACAAACCATAATAAAAGAATAAAAAAAAAGGACGAAAATCTCTTCAGGATCCCTACCTTTGCAAATCTACACAAACGAACTGCTTCAGCCCACTTTGATTCTTTGACATACTTGTGAAGAAATGCTGGGTATGGCGAGATACTAAATGTAACCAATAACAATGACCTAGTTATACGTGCAGTAAATAATCATTTCGCAAGCTTTTCTACAAGTACTTTCCTTGATTGAACGATTTAAATTTACATCAGTGTAACGTTACATAAATAAGAACAGATAAAATAGCCATTTTTAAAGAAGAAGAAATTTACTGAGGTTATTAATAACCATCACAAGTGGAATTCTTATTCCACTTGGGGTTTACCCTACAATTCTCAGGACTCGACATTTCAGTTTTTTGTAAATGATTTCATACAACAAGATCACGAAAAAGTATAGTTTGCAAGTACCTTAAGGGAATTGGTTTTCGCGAAGTTCGTAAGTTCTAATATTTCGCGAGAATTTCATGACATTTGTTTCTCAATATATACAATTTTTCAAGAACTTTTATGTATAAAACATAAAATAGTTAAGAGTTAAAATTGACATATACTTTATAAGCAGTTACAAAAATTTAGTGTGGACCGTTTTTCAAAACGAAAAAAAAATCTAATTTCCGCGGAAATTAAGTTTCACGAATTTCGAGGATAGCGAGTTTTCCAATAATTTTCGCCGGAACTAAGGTTTCGGCAAATTGACAAAAACTCGCCAAATTCGCGAAAATTAAATCTCTTAAGGTACGTAACAAGTAATATGTTTTTATTGTTACATCACAATCTTTATAAACAGAAATCATTATTAGAAAACAGTAAAAAATTTCCTCAGATTTTTCTGATACTTAATCAAAGTTTATGATTCCCAACTTGGCTGTTAACCCGAGGTTAAGACACAACATTGAACATTATAATCCTACTTTGTACTGCACAATGCACCATCTCCTCGTCGCATAGAACAATACGTGTTTACAAAGTTCACTAGATGCAAGTCTCGCCCGAATTCCCTGAAAATAAAAGATATTACCGACTAACAGTGGTCGCCTTACCAACAGTATCATGCATAGAAAGTAAAAACAATACCCTTGTTCTCGTGTGACCACAGTTTTTGAAACTAAATCTTGATCGACGTATGCGACAGCAGGGTGATACCAGACAGAAAATTTGTGATCAGAGATCGAAGCCAGCATATTGCAATGATCGTTCCAACATATACTGCTGACCATGGTAGCTAGATAAACAAAAAAATTGCATCAAACCCACTTCACAAATGTATAGACATGTTGCGGTGTGACGTCTCTTTTTACATCAAGAAACAATACCCATGAACGCGCATTCATTCGTTCATTCAAAACATACCGCCGCGACCATGAAAACCAGTTTAGACAAACTATCGCTGAATTTGATGAAAGGAGCAAGAATAATGAAAAAAACAAAACAAAACAATTACAACCTTTTGCTGAATTTGCTGACGAGAGAAAAATAGTTGACAAAAAAACAATTGCAGCGCGTTCGGGACCTTTTAGTAAGTGCAAATAGCTTTTGTACCCCCTTTATTTTCCTGCTTGTGTAGATGTGCATGCATATATACAGAACTTTTTAAACAGCCGCAGATCGTCCATTTTTAGTTAACATAAAACCTGTTTGGATAAATTTTATCGTTTGGTAACTTGGGATACTTCACACATCTCTCTTTGAAATTCACAAAAACTAAGACAAGTCACACGCGAAGTGTTCTTTAAACAATCCAGAAATGTTGCTAATAGGTCCTGATTGCGCGATTTTACTGCAACAACAATTCTCAAATGAAAAAAGGAGAAATTCACGTAACTAATTTTTGTGGTTGTGTCAGGTTTAAGTGTTTTCGCGAAATTTATTTTCACGACTTTTGAGTGCTAACTCGCGAAAGTTAATGTCGCGGAAATCTCTGTTCTCAAGACAGCAAGTGGTTGATATCATTTTGTAGACTAATCCCCTGACCCTATCCCCCCTGACCAGCGGAGACATAAGAGATGTAATTTTGTAAAGCACACATACCCAATTTAACAACTCTCTCTGTACCAAATTGTCGAACAGCACGTAAATATAAATCTTTGTTTTTATCAATGATTGCCAACTGACGATCAGAAGATGCGCCATCTCGGTTAAGTGCTAACTCGATAACATCTAGCTATATCGAAGCAAAGGAGTCACTTTTAGTTTTGTACAGAGAAATGGTGGAGATAGAATTAACATAAATTTCAAGGTTACAAGAATATTCTTCAAAAACAATTTCTTTTACCATTTCTGACTAACACGATTGTGTTAGTCATGCAAGTTGCTAGAAAAACATGGTAACGAAGGGAGGGTTCTTTCAATTGGTTAGCACTATATAGAACACTCTCTCGAGTTGAAAAGGACAGGCAGATATTCTACGTATGGTTAGATTTTTTAAACCTTTATGAACAGCATCACAAGGAAAAATAAAACGAGGACCTGATGGAAAGCTAAATGATTTGAAATATACAAACTAAAGGTCACACTTTTTCTTTTAAGATTCTTTGTATTCATTTACATCGACCTCAATTTTCCTTCTCTTGCGCAAGTTAAGGTCGATATACGATATTATGCATTTTACATTGTGCGCTTCCTAAAGCGCATAGAAGATGCATACAAAATGTGCAACATCATGTATTTGTATAGTGGTGTTGCGTACCATCAACACAAAAAACAATATTTCTCGACACTTTATTCTCCACCATTTATCTTACTAGAACTATTTATTATAAAGATGCTTTTAAAGCAAGTTTTCAGTAACCAAGCTAGGAGGTTCGTTAGAGCCGAAAAAACTTTTGTTATGTAAAATACTTACCGAATGCTTCACCGGCTTTCCATCTCCAAGCGGTTTTCCAGTTAATGCTTCGAATAAATAGATTGCTACAAAAAAAACGTCTGATGAAACACATTGTTCCGAGAACCAAAAGTGTTATACTGTCGTAAACTTCTATATTTGTTATTCAGCAGGATAAAAATATGGACTATATAAAAGGAGGCAGGACCTCTCTCTATATAGTGATTTCTATACTAACTCGCTATATATAGTCTCTATACTCTTCCTATATAGTGCTTTCTATACCCTCTATATATAGTGATTTCTATACTCTCTCCATATATATAGTCTCTATACTTTCTCTATATAGTGCTTTCTATACTCTCTATATATAGTGCTTTCTATACTCTCTATATATAGTACTTTCTATACTCTCTATATATAGTACTTTCTATACTCTCTATATATAGTCTCTATAATCTACATATATAGTCTCTATACTCTTCTATACTCTCTATATAGTGCTTTCTATACTCTATATATAGTCTTTATACTCTTCTATACTCTCTCCATATAGTGCTTTCTATAATCTCTCTATATATAGTCTCTATACTCTTCTCTATACTCTTCTATACTCTCTCTATATAGTGCTTTCTATAATCTCTCTATATATAGTCTCTATACTCTTCTCTATACTCTTCTATACTCTCTATAAAGTGCTTTCTATAATCTCTCTATATATAGTCTCTATACTCTTCTCTATACTCTTCTATACTCTCTATAAAGTGCTTTCTATAATCTCTCTATATATAGTCTCTATACTCTTCTCTATACTCTTCTATACTCTCTATATAGTGACTTTATTTTACACACACATATTATTAATGGTTTACTGAAGAAATTTTTAAAGTAGAATGGCAGTTGTAAAATAACTTTTTGGAGAGAGAAATCTGAATTTCACTCCATAACAAATTAGTCATGAATAGCAGCAACAAACCTTTTTCGTCATTTCTGTCTCTCATTGCAACAGTATCATTACTAATTGAGACGACTTGTGTGTTTAAAAGATCAGCTCGCATTCCATTGTAGCGTGGAGTGCTGACCATTCGTCCCTAAATATACAACACGTGCAGTATATATACACCAGATTATCATGAAAAAAAATATCATGTATTGTACCGAACGTTTAGATAACTTGTATGACATTACCTCATAAGAATATACTTGGACACCTATATCGTCTACCAGCAGGAAGTGTCTAGAATAAAAACAAAATTTAAATGAGACAGGATCAAATATAATCAGGCTCATGATACATTTTTATGACTACTACCAGAAAAAAGTAACAAAAATTGCTATAAAAACGTTAAGAATCGTTGTTTGAGAGAACAATACAAAAACTGGTAACAAATATAAAGAAGCTGGTACCAAATATAAAGAAGCTGGTACCAAATATAAAGAAGCTGGTACCAAATGTAAAGAAGCTGGTACCAAATATAAAGAAGCTGGTATCAAATATAAAGAAGCTGGTATCAAATATAAAGAAGCTGGTACCAAATGTAAAGAAGCTGGTACCAAATATAAAGAAGCTGGTACCAAATGTAAAGAAGCTGGTATCAAATATAAAGAAGCTGGTACCAAATATAAAGAAGCTGGTACCAAATATAAAGAAGCTGGTATCAAATATAAAGAAGCTGGTACCAAATGTAAAGAAGCTGGTATCAAATATAAAGAAGCTGGTACCAAATATAAAGAAGCTGGTATCAAATATAAAGAAGCTGGTACCAAATGTAAAAAAGCTGTTTTTAAATTGACAGTCAAAAGAGACATATAATACTAAGAGAAATATGCTTAAGACTATTTAAACTGCACCATCTTTAACAGTATCCACAATTTAAAATGACAAAACAAAAACAAAAAAAACATTTTATTTTTTCACAAAAAGAACAAAGATCCAACAAAGGCTAGCAAAGATTTGTCACATCATCTTGGTTTATAATACCACTCAAACTAACTTACTTTTCTGCCAACATGACGATGGATACAGAACCGCTTTTTAAATCGAATATCATTGGTGTGTTCCAGTTCTTAGTGCTATAACAAAAATCAAGAAAGTTACACTCCATCAGTGGAGGTCTTATAGGATTGAAAGTTTTATCTAAGTATCTGCTTAGCAATACAGACAGTTGACTTAGATATCTAGATGTCCAGCAGGTTGTTTTGAAGTGCAAAATCAGAGAAGAACATCACAGGCTTACAAACAACAAGCTAATAAATATAACGTGGCTACCTTAGTAGGATAGACAAAGATATCAAAAGGAACACTCAAACATCTATAAAAACCTTCATTCCATAAATATCACTGATACAGAAAAAACTATATTCTATTATTACCTGTATATGTAACATTGGGAAGGAGTTGTAACAACAAGATGGTCATACGAGATTGCAAACTTAACAACACGATCTCTGAAATCTAAAAACGAATTATCACAAGAACTTCTCAAGTTAACTTTATTGCACAGCATAAAGATTATGTCAAATTGTAGACATCATCTTCTGCCCAAATCACCAGATTAATTATCATAAAAATAATTTTGTTGTTGCGTATATTTTAATAAAACATTTTGAAATAAGGTTTGAGTTCATTCTTATGAACACAGCAACCTGTCTTTTATATTTTACATTGTATGTTTCACGTTGTATGTTTATGTAAAAAAAAATATCTGAGGCAAGTATGTCAGATTAAAGTGTGAACAATTAAATACTCAAAAATATTATAAAAATTTATACCTAAATTTTCTTTGGCATCTGTCAGAACATCTCTTACTTTGATATTTTTCTGCTCACTAACAACTACTTCGAGATGTTTCCATTCAACTCGCCTAACACAAACAAGGTTATCATACAGTTTGATTTAACCGTTGAATAAGCAAGGCAAGGCAAGAATGTATCGAATAAAGCAGGATAACTCATTCCCAACCCAAGTTTAAAACATAATTACAACTAAAATTTAAGTCAATGTTACAGATCATTGTTCAAAGCATCTGGCTTGCCATCCTTCAGGATTTTGTTGCAAATCACAGATGATCACTTTAGAAACTTCAACATTTTGGGTCAAAGGGTTGATAAAGTATGTCTACATGGTTCCTTTCACAACATTATTTATTAACAACGACAACAACAACAACAAAAACGTAAGCATCTAAAAACATACCTTTCAATAACATGTGCGATTATAACCTGACTGTTTCCACAAGCAGCAGCCAGTTGAGTGCCATCACTTGCCCATGCAATATTAAATAATGATCCAGTGTTGGGTTTTTCCAGTGCATATGACCACTTTAGATGAAAAGGAAAGTATAGTTTAAAACTATGGGAAGATCAAATTTGTGTATTTAATTTATGCAAAAACAGAAAGGTGGGGCTAAGTAAGTTAAGTTAACACAAAGAATGTTTTCCTTAATTTTACAAATATTTAAATTAAAACAGACAGTAACTCTTACCCCTGCTTTATCACATAATCTTAATGTGTTGTAGGATCCCACAGCAAATAATTCTCCTGAATGATAATAAAAAAAGGAATTGAATTCATACATATATGTACAGTAAAGTGTTTGGTAGATTGTTAACTGATATTTTCAGAAAAATGGCAACACTTGTGCGTTTTCAAACTCCTATACACTACGGATTTGCAGGCTGTGTTTTGCTTAATAGATTTAAGTAATAAGTTATCATTTATACCAGCCTTTTTTTCATAAAAAAAACAAGAGAGAATGCAACCAGATTTTAGAACTACAGAATATTTCTGTCTAATTAATCTTCGTAATATTAAAAATGTGCCTGTTGCTCACATAATTACGATTACATAAAAAATGTTGAACAAAAACATTGAATTAGTTGAAAATGTGTGAATCAGGGATATTTTTTTGCAAGAATATTTCTGCCAAAAGTCTTTTTTTAAACATACCATCAGGAGCCCATGATACAGATGTGATGGGATAATCATGACTGGTACTTGAAAATAATGCTCTACCGTAAACATCCCAAACCTAAATAAAGAAGACAAATATGGAACGTTATTTTTTTTATAATTGGTTGGTTTACACAGTTTGAGTATGCACAGTTAACTTGATTACTTATATACTTACTTTATACTTGCAATCTTCGCCACCGGATATTATTGTGTTGTTAACAGTGTTCCAGTCCAACTTTAAGATTAATCCATCATGGGCCTTCCACTAATAAGTAAACAAAACTGCATATTTATTATTAAGTTCTTTTCGGGAGCCTCTAAATTATAATACAGATTGTTTTAGGTCAAAACTATAGATAGGCTAAAAATTTCGAAATTTTGGCAATGAAAACTTAACCTGGATAATCTAACTAGAACATAACAGTTCTTTAATAGAAGAAAAGTCTTTTTTATAATCAATAAAAAAAGCAGGTTGAAATTGAATTTAAAAAAAGTTCCAGGATAAAATACAGACTAACCATGCAAAATTTTTATGAATTATAGGACTTGAGAAAAAAGTAAATTTTTTGACATGATTTACTGTAAGAACAATTCAAGGGCATTTTCAAATTTTTTGTCAAAATTGCAGGGATTTTTTTTAATTTTCCAAGACAAATTTATCTTTCAAGGAATTTTGAGGAATTTGGTCAGCCACCATACATACATTTAAAGAAATAAATTAGCCTGCAAAAGTTTTGTTGTGCTTTAGTGATTCAATGTTCCAATTTTTTGATTTCATTAACTTCTATTGAGGCTCCTAATGGAAAAAGCCTGCATTTTTAGGAGGGTGCAAGGTATTTTAATTTTCGAAGTGATGGACAAACATGAAAGAGTTTTTAAGACTTTGCATTGGTTATATATATTTACTTAAATATCCAATATAATGACTAGGGATAAAATACAGACCCTATTTAATAATAAGCTGTAACAACCTCATTTATGATCCTAATGATCTACTCTGCACATTTCCAGGGTTAATGAAAAAATTACACTGCAGCAATATATTTCTGGACACAGTCTTTCTTATCCACATTGGCAATTGTCAATGTAATACTGAAGTGTTACTAAAGCAGGCAAGCAAGTAACATATCATGTTTGCCATTCTTGCTGACAGGGGAATATTGAAATTAGAAAGGGTGGATACGTGACGAAATTTCTGATCCTAATGGCATATCAAATTATCTTTCACCTGGAATAAATTTTTATTAAGATATTCTAGAACTGTGCCAAGTTTCAAGATTTAAACATAAATATACTTCAAGATGGTCCACAGACATTTTTTATGCACCCATTTCCCTATACAATTTCGTATAATTCTGAAATGAGTATCAAAATGCATTGTTGAAAAGCAAAATTTACCTCACAAGCACAAATTCACACCCTGACAAGCAACACTCAAACAACAAACACTGATTTAAATAAAGTTCAATAACACTTAAACAACACAACCTGATTATACTAACCTGCTGTTGTTTTGCAGACGGTTGCAATGGTTTAATAGTTAACAGTTTACCATTACTGTGTAAAATAGCATCTGAATTTGCACTCCAAGCCACAGAATAAACTGGTACAGCTGTAAAAAGAATTTTTTAAGTGATATAGATTTCAAATCTTACTGTTTTTATAAGCTACTTAAGTTAAAAGTCAAACACAAATAAATTACAATAGTTAAAAAGTTATTGTTACACCCACCTATTGTTACAAGTGTTGATCGCAACATTCCACTTCTGGACCAAATCTTTACCTGCCCATCCTCACCTCCTAAATAATCAAAAATAATTTACGTTCTCTTACTTTTGACATAAAAAAGACATCTGTTTCTTTGTAAAACGATCAAAAAGCTTTCAAAGAAAGAGCAAATATTGCAGCATTTCTGCCACTACAAATAGCATCCAATTTAGTAAACTTAAAAATACGAGTGTGCCTGTGGTGGTTTTTTTACAAACTAAACAGCAACACTTGACCAAAGATATGTTTTGAAGACAACCATGGCAAAACTATTCTTAAGCACATATCTTAAATACATCTACAAAACTCACATAAATTTGTATACAAAATCATATGCTAACAAATATTTTTTGGAAATATAGAAATTCGTTCGTAAGGCTTTCTAAATTCATAAGGTTTTGGGATTGTCCCAATTTTTTAAATTATTTTTTGTATGGTGATACAAACTATTTCTAAATAGGATACGATAAGTTTTATATAACTGCATTATGGTAATGTAAAACCATAACAAGTGTTATAAGCTCAGAATAATTCATTGCCATTGTTACATACCAGTAACAAGGGCGTTTCCATCATAACTCCATTTACCACAAAGTATAGCTCCCCTGTGTGCATCTACAGACTTCTCAATTCGACCATTTTTTGCAATAAAATAAAATTTACCTAGAAGAAAAATGCAGGCTTTACACAGTCCCAATTGTGCTAAAATTGGTATACGTGAGTAGGTTATGACTATGTTAAGCTCCCATGAGGAATAAAAAATCAGACTACATACTTCCATGACATGAAAATTTTATGACAATTTTAACAAAATTTCACTTACATTCTTATGGGAGCAAAATAAACTTTGAAACCTTTTTATCAAAATAGAAATAGTTTTTATAATATTAAAATATTTTTTTCCATATTGTGAAAACGTATTATGGCAATAGAAATAATATAGTTTTGCAAAAATCCATTTTCCATTTAGATAGCTTTAATAGATTGAAGTTATGAATAATGAGTGAAATAAATATTGCTGGGCTTGTGACACTACAAAATTAGACTTGGCTGAACTAGTTTGATTTTGCACACTGGAATGCAAACATAAACATAGAAAAGTTGATAGATGAAAACCTACCATCTGTAGCTGTCAGTACATATACTTCTGATGGTCCTTGCTTTTTTCCTCCTACGCTTTTTGGAAACCAATGCAAATCAGTTGCATGTACATCTTTTCCCAATTGTACAGCCTGCAAAATCAATGGAAAATAAGATAATCAAGTGCACACGATAAAACCATGCTGTATATGATAATCAGGTACTAGCAAGAGCTCCTTTGACATAATTGTAAAATTTAGGAAGCATTTACAGAAATTTAAAGAACAGGTCAGGCAAACTGCTTAAAAAGATTTTTGGGAGTTGTAACTAACTTAAATCTGACGCAGTCTAAAACAGAAACAAAATTTTTGCATGGCAAATTTTATTATAATATATAGCTATAAAATTGTGTAGATGTCTTCCTTTATGGACAGTCCCTTAGTTGTTTTAACTAAGTCTAAAAATAAACAAGAATTCATTCACATAATATTGAAATACTTCCAAACAAAAATGTAAGGTCATTATGAGAGTTACTTTATGTCCCTGATAGCACACATAAAAAAATGTGTTCATCTATACGTACCACAGTTGATTCCCCAGACAATTGATTAGACTTTACTACATGAAGATCATCCCTGGGTAAAAAAGTGTGTATACAAGATAACTGTATATATGTAAACAAGTATAACTAAATAAAGTATAACTGTGATCTTAATTTTGTTCGGAAATGGTTATTTAATTACACAAAAAACTTAACAGAAAAATACTTTTTTTCAGGCTGATAATAACTTCATTCACAATGTGTATATATATAAATATAAAACCTTGTAACATACAAAACATCAACAATTAGAAAACTATCTCTCATATATAAAACTGTTTTCAATATAAAACAAGCTTCTCCTTTAACATTCCCTTCATTTAAATTTACAATAAATATTTGAAAATTATAGAAAATTTAATACATTATATATATATTATATTAAAAGTATAATAGTAATGAAAAATAATAAGAAAGAAATAAGGTTCGACATACCCAGCAGTAAAAACTTCATCTGCATTCAACCAGCCAACGCAGCTTACCAGTTCTTTATGTGTGATAGAGTTAAAGAAATGCATGCTATGTATAAGCGACGCAGATAATCCATAAACACAGAGATTTGTTTCGTAAAATAATTAACAATGTAACAAAAATCTGAGAAATAAAGCTTTCAATACAACATTCGTGATTTTAAATTTTTAACTAAAACTTTTCTTGGAACAGTTTTATTTGGATTCTTTTATTTTTGATAAGATATATAATCAAATCTTTTAGAATAATTGTTATAACATATTTTTCTATAATGTCAAATTTCATTATGCAAGATGTGGTTTTTATATCAGTTATACCTTTGTGATTTTGATTCAGTATTTTGTACACAGCTTAAATGGTAACCATATAAAATGTGATTATACTAAATATTCCTGTGCTTTTGAAATAAATTTCCACAAAATTGCATATCATATAGTATAAAAAAAAAAATTCCTTAAAAATAAGATCATCAGGAGCAATAGAATGACTGAGGCTTTCTGCAATCATGAACAGAGTTCGTGAAACAAAGGCAGTTTTTTTGTCCTTTTAGGCCATTCTCTTTCAAACATGGCTAAAAAATTGAAATAGTCACAACTCTGCACCTGGCAAGCTGCAAAGTCACTAGCGCCCACCTAGTTCAGGTAGAGAACGTGTAAAATTTGCTATTTTTTAACGCAAGACACAAAGAATTATTCAACATTGAGGCAAATAAAGCTTGCATAATTCATAAATTATGCGAGCTGTTTGTTTATATTTGTCTATGATTGTAGTTCAATATTTTTTATCAACGAATAGTTGCCAACATTCACGTTTATATACAGGACATTTTCCATAGTTTTTTAAAAATAAAACATAAAGAAAAGATATGTTTATTATCCTTCAAAAACGATGTCTTTAACCTCATATTGTTTTACAAATACCAACAGTCATTCTTTATGCAGCGGTGTTTTATGTATTTTTTTCTAAAAAAACAAAATAAAACAATATTATGAAGATATAGAATTTATGGCAACAATGCTGCATTATCAATATTAACTTCAGGCCTATCAATAAGAAAATAACACCCAAGCAATAAATCGCTCCCCCAAGATTACAATAATTTAAACTGGGCGAGCAATCTGAACGAATAGAATAAGTTTATAAACGCATGTTTTATCACAAAGTCTATATTTGGGTTCTTTTTTACTGTAAATAATAAAAAAGAACATTGATTTCCATGTAAGATGAATTGATATTGCTCAGCCAGAAAAACTTTTTTTGGAATTGGGGGAGCAATTAATGGTTCAGCTAGTTTCTTATTTCTCAGAATTGCTCTCCCCTTATTGATAGGCCTGAACTTCATAATTAAGCCTTAAATATATACATCTAAAAATGAAGATTTGATGCACTGCACAGACAATTAAAAACTTTCAGAGTCAAGAAATTCAAAAAAGAATGTTATCCGATTAGTTTTAGAATGGAGTACTTTACTTTTTCAAAAAATTCATCAAAAATTGAATATTTTTTACCATGATTTACTAAATGTACGCTTGGTCAGCAGATTTTACTGTGGGCACAAGTGCCTAGCGAAGGAAAGTTGAGAAGTTGACATTGAGAATAGATATAAGAACAAAGACATGCCAGACAGGTGATAAAAATTCCAAAGTTAAGCCATAGCTTAGTGATTAGTGGTACCATAGCTCAGTGGTTATAACTCTAGCACTTTGTGCAAAAGACCAGGGTTCGACCCCCTTGACGGTGATTCAATATTGGCGAGTGAATGTCACTATAGCACCAGGATAACCCCAGCCATGCAAGAGAAATGAGCATTATATACTCTAGGACTCCCCATCTAAGCAATGACCTCTCCTGGAAATAATAGACAGGGTATATCTCTTACATAATTTAATTCCTTCCATAATACGTACAGTAGTAGTATCTCTAAAAATTAGAACCCTTGGGAATATGAAATACCAACCACACACTCTATATATAAGTATTTCATAAAGTTTCCTAACTGTCTTCAGAAAGCTTTAGAAATCTAGTTGCTTACTGTCTTCACTGGTAATTTCTCATTTTTTTGTTAAATCACTTTGTAATTCTTAAATGGAATGCTGTGGACACTTTGTTTTGCATTTCAGGAATAATTCAGGCAAGTTTATGAAATATCAGACAAAAAAGTCACCCTTATATATGTTGCATGTTGGCACATATACTTCAAAGTGAACTATTTTAAACATGATTTAAGAGTTCTATCCTTGCTGCATAACAACATATTCTTCTTAAAATCTGTACTCATGAAATTGTTAGTAAAACTTTATTGACTCTCCTTAGCCCACTACAGTACCGCCTGCATGTAACTTTACATGTACGCGAGTTTTACGACCTCATGTAATGATCTCATGTCTACATAAAGAACGTTCACATATCTTTTGTTTACACACGAACTTAATTGCTTTCTATTGTTATCGTTGTGCGCGAGTCATATAACAATAAGATTTGATGAATCCTTTTGTTGTCACATGTAACATGCATGTTATTGTTTAAAAGTGTTAAAGATCACGAAGGCTATTGAAATATATTATTTTAGAAAAAAGAACGAACATAACACTTGATATTTAAAAAAAACTAATGTTGCTACTTTTTAAAACTTTTAGTAATAATTTGTTATCATCGAAGCATATTTTTTAACATGCAAAACTTTTAAAAGGTATTCTTATAAAAAGCAACGTTTAACAGCGCAAACGGAAAAACCCTACTTTCAGGACTTTTTCCTTCACGATAAGATTTCGAAAACAAATTTCTATCGCCGTTCTTCGTTCTTAAAGTTTAAAAATGCGATCTAAAAAAACATTTCTATCGCCGCTTTTTGTTCTTAAACTTTTAAAATGCGATCTAAAAAAGCATTTCTATCGCCATTCTTCGTTCTTAAAGTTTAAAAATGCGATCTAAAAAAGCTTTTCTATCGCCGTTCTTCGTTCTTAAATTTTAAAAACGCGATCTAAAAAAGCTTTTCTATCGCCGTTCTTCGTTCTTAAATTTTTAAAATGCGATCTAAAAAAGCATTTCTATCCCCGCTTTTCGTTCTTAAATTTTTAAAATGCGATCTAACGAAGCTTTTCTATCGCCGTTCTTCGTTCTTAACTTTTTAAAACGCAATCTAAAAAAGCGTTTCTATCGCCGCTTTTTGTTCTTAAACTTTTAAAATGCGATCTAAAAAAGCATTTCTATCGCCGCTTTTCGTTCTTAAATTTTTAAAATGCGATCTAACAAAGCTTTTTTATCGCCGTTCTTCGTTCTTAAATTTTTAAAATGTGATCTAAAAAAGCATTTCTATCGCCGCTTTTCGTTCTTAAATTTTTAAAATGCGATCTAACAAAGCTTTTTTATCGCCGTTCTTCGTTCTTAAATTTTTAAAACGCGATCTAAAAAAGCATTTCTATCGCCGCTTTTCGTTCTTAGGTCGAGCATCTGGACATTAAAACAATGGTTTTATTTCGTTTGTTTCCATTTCCCGCAGGCCAATTGTAATGTCGAAACGCTAACTTTTATAAGAAAATTGTTTGCGCGATTTTTTTTAAGAGTTACGTATGAACATTTAGCTTTTGTGAAAAAAAATTAAATTGCACGCACGCTTTCGTAAAACACGAGCATCAGCAAAAACATAACATTTATAAACGAATGGTTTAACATTGACGTTCGTGAGTAAAAACAATAGATAAATAAATCTTTGTTAAATTTTATTCTCTTTCGTTGATCTCTTGACGACCATAGCAATTAAATACAACAATGGGACACACACAGTTCACATGAGCTAATTAAATTTCGCGAACAAGACATAAACTCTATTGTTTTCAACATGCAAAAATAGCTAATGTATTTAACAATAGGTTAACAATAACAACGAAAGCTCTGACGCTACCGAAAGCTCATGCGAAGGTGATAACTATCGCGTATATGTAAAGTTACACGCAGGCGGTACTGTACATATGCATAAGAATATTTACATGTTAAATTATAAATGGAGCTAAACACAGTTTAGCTCATGTTAATTGCAGTTCCCAATACTTGATAGTTGCTATGCAGATGCATCATTAAGGGTACACAAGGTTGTCTTGCTCACCCAAGGCATCTTTGTCTCAATTAACCAAATCAAAGCTACGTGTCATAACTTGAAGCAACTTTCTTGTTGTTGATACTTTAGAGTAGGGGACTAAAGGTTTGGGTATAGTCTGTCCATATTAGGAGGTTCTAAGTTAGCCAATCAACAATCCAGGGGCCCTATAAATAGGAGAGAGTTACTCTGATTTAGCTTCTCACCAGTAGTAGCAATAACTTGCTTAACTGAAATAATTTTAAGCTAGCTCCACGTTTTCAAGAAGCATCTATCACTGCAACCTACTAATATCGTCAACTCCATCTTTTGGCTTCAATTACTATAATGGCAGCGCATCGAATGACTCTAGCAAATTTTGGATCATGTACCTCTGGTATCAGGAAAAACCTTCGGATATTTCTTCAGGACAGATATTGCATGTAGCCAGGTCGGTTTGTTTCATTTTATATATTATATCATCATGTTAGGAGCCCAGAAACTGTCACTTTTTAACCACCCTAGAGCCATGGCTTTTGTACAAGTAACGCCAACCTTGTAGCCAGGTTGCCATTATGATAACTCGTTATGTTGGGGGTGCTGGGCTGCCCTGGGCAGCCACAAAGTGTAGAGATGTGCGTGTACCCCTGGAAGAGTATGGTGAATTAAGTACAGGTGCGAGGAGATGAACGACGGTGCACCACGCGAGCAGGACAGATGACTGGGGAAATAACAGCAGGGGGATGCGGCGCTGACAGTCAGAGGTGGGGCACCAAGAGGTTAATAACAGGTGTGAAATGCAAAAGAAGCTAGAGCTCATAAAGAGTAGGTTCTTGTGAGGTATGATAGAGGAAATGGAATCACAGGAGAGGAGCTCCGGATGTGATTGAGAGATTAGTTAAGCCAGAAAACACTACTAGGAGAAGAGCTCCGGATGTAGTGGAGAAGAGCGAACACTACTAGGAGAAGAGCTCCGGGATGTAGTGGAGAAGAGCGAATTTATTGGGAACACGCACGTGAGCTTGAGACAATATCTTCTCTTCAGTCTAGCATCCTCACCCGATTCCGCCAAATTATCCTCAGTTTATTCTTACAAAATTGAAATAAATTTTCTACTCCAAGTTTGTGTTTTTATTGGGAACTACAGCAATTAAATGGAGCTAAACACTGTTTAGCTCATGTTAATTGCAGTTCCCAATACTTGATAGTTGCTATGCAGATGCATCATTAAGGGTACACAAGGTTGTCTTGCTCACCCAAGGCATCTTTGTCTCAATTAACCAAATCAAAGCTATGTGTCATAACTTGAAGCAACTTTCTTGTTGTTGATACTTTAGAGTAGGGGACTAAAGGTTTGGGTATAGTCTGTCCATATTAGGAGGTTCTAAGTTAGCCAATCAACAATCCAGGGGCCCTATAAATAGGAGAGAGTTACTCTGATTTAGCTTCTCACCAGTAGTAGCAATAACTTGCTTAACTGAAATAATTTTCCCACCCACCCACCCATATATTTGGTTAATTTTATTTTATTTTTCTCTTTATGTGACACACCTGCATCATCGCCACACTATGTTGGAACGATAACGGATTATCTACAATCGAACTGGTTTATCGAGGCTCATAACGTCATCGAGCGTAAAGAGATGTCCAATTGCTTTAGCTACACGGTTTCCTTGAATTGGCGCAGTTTGGCTTAGTACGACCAACAAGGTTTTAGTCCAGTGGTGGAAGCAATTGGCAACTTTACTCAATTATGTCAATGTGTTAAATTTAACTGGTGGGGGTGCTGGGCTGCCCTGGGCAGCCACAAAGTGTAGAGATGTGCGTGTACCCCTGGAAGAGTATGGTGAATTAAGTACAGGTGCGAGGAGATGAACGACGGTGCACCACGCGAGCAGGACAGATGACTGGGGAAATAACAGCAGGGGGATGAGGCGCTGACAGTCAGAGGTGGGGCACCAAGAGGTTAATAACAGGTGTGAAATGCAAAAGAAGCTAGAGCTCATAAAGAGTAGGTTCTTGTGAGGTATGATAGAGGAAATGGAATCACAGGAGAGGAGCTCCGGATGTGATTGAGAGATTAGTTAAGCCAGAAAACACTACTAGGAGAAGAGCTCCGGATGTAGTGGAGAAGAGCGAACACTACTAGGAGAAGAGCTCCGGGATGTAGTGGAGAAGAGCGAATTTATTGGGAACACGCACGTGAGCTTGAGACAATATCTTCTCTTCAGTCTAGCATCCTCACCCGATTCCGCCAAATTATCCTCAGTTTATTCTTACAAAATTGAAATAAATTTTCTACTCCAAGTTTGTGTTTTTATTGGGAACTACAGCAATTAATAAACCATGTGTTGATCAAAATAAATCAGTCAAAATAGTTTTTTTCAAAAGTTTTCATAAGGCGGGTTTCACAAATATGTGGTGTTAAAGTCATTTGAGTCCTAAAAATAGGGTCGGTCAGTAAACAAAAACTCAAAAATTTGAAAAAAAATGTGTCCAACCATGCCGTCATAAATGCGCGTCATTAAACTGCTGTGTGCCTCTTTTTTGGAGCTTTTGCGTGCTATTTTAAACTAGTTCTCAGGACCCTTTGCTCTCACAGCCGGAATTTTAAAGCAAAGCACAATAATAATGGGGGATACTGGCTGTGGCGAGACATCAAGCATAGAATATTTTTTGTTCTTCTTCCGACTCTGAATGTCAAAAATTACAATCTGAAAATAGGGCCGTTGGGTGACTCTAACACCAAATATTTGTGAAGTCTGCCTAAACATAATTAGGAAATCCCGTAATTGTTATAATTAACTTCTTCACCTCTTTGGAATGCGGAACTACAAGACATTCACCAGCATGATGGATTAATTTTTTTTATTTAATTGTTTTTTAAACCAATCAGTTTAGCTCTTAATCCTTATTTAACCAATCGCTATCTATTATATAAAACGCTGCTCTATGTCAACATGTTTTTGTCAAAGTTTATGTGCAGTACTTTGAGGATACACAGCTTATACCCTGCTGTTTACTAAACACTCCTGCCACTAGGAGTTTGACGTTTAGACCTTGCAGTTGTTTCTAAAGTAATGTTGACGACAGTAATTCTGTATTTTTCTTACCTAGCAAGTTTAAAAGGTTCCAAGGTAAAACATTGGTGTTTTATTACAACCAAAAAGTAAAGATAGCTAGCTAAGCTACTTAGTTATATAATTATTCAAGACAAGCTTTTTCAGGTGAAATTTGGAGGTTTTTAAAAAAAACCCAGTGAGTATTGAGTCGACAACCTCATGGTGAAATATTGTTGCAGTAAAATAATAGTTTAGCTAAGTTTAAGTATGTAACTCTGGCTAACACTATGCAGGCTTAAATTCTTAGGGTCGTTTAAAGAGAGAGAAATATTTTTTTGTGGATTGGGGCGAGAGCTTGTCCTTACACATAAGATTTGTTAGCTATACAATTTAAAATCATCAGTGTATTGAAGAGTTACTACTTTGGTTATAACAGACAACAGTAACGTAACAATACACAAGTGTAGCTTTTTAAAAGACATCGTTCAGCAGCAGAAAAAAAGCGAAAATGCAACATCGCGGCTGTTCCGTTTGTTTACAACGGGTGCGTAGTAATAAACCCGTTATTGATTAAGTAAGACAAGACACCACAAATCGGGTTAAGATAATATTAAGTAAAATCCTTGTATAGCACCAAGTTTTACATATCTAAACTTCAAAAAAGATAAATGAAAGATTTATTTAACGAATAATTTATAACCAAAAAAAAATCATTTTATAATTTCTGTTTTAGTAAAGTTTATGTGCAGTACTTTGAGGATACACAGCTTATACCCTGCTGTTTACTAAACACTCCTGCCACTAGGAGTTTGACGTTTAGACCTTGCAGTTGTTTCTAAAGTAATGTTGACGACAGTAATTCTGTATTTTTCCTACCTAGCAAGTTTAAAAGGTTCCAAGGTAAAACATTGGTGTTTTATTACAACCAAAAAGTAAAGATAGCTAGCTAAGCTACTTAGTTATATAATTATTCAAGACAAGCTTTTTCAGGTAAAATTTGGAGGTTTTTAAAAAAAACCCAGTGAGTATTGAGTCGACAACCTCATGGTGAAATATTGTTGCAGTAAAATAATAGTTTAGCTAAGTTTAAGTATGTAACTCTAGCTAATAATATGCAGGCTTAAATTCTTAGGGTCGTTTAAAGAGAGAGAAAGATTTTTTTATGGATTGGGGCGAGAGCTTGTCCTTACACATAAGATTTGTTAGCTATACAATTTAAAATCATCAGTGTATGGAAGAGTTACTACTGTGGTTATAACAGACAACAGTAACGTAACAATACACAAGTGTAGCTTTTTAAAAGTCATCGTTCAGCAGCAGAAAAAAAGCAAAAATGCAACATCGCGGCTGTTCCGTTTGTTTACAACGGGTGCGTAGTAATAAACCCGTTATTGATTAAGTAAGACAAGACACCACAAATCGGGTTAAGATAATATTAAGTAAAATCCTTGTATAGCACCAAGTTTTACATATTTAAACATCAAAAAAGATAAATGAAAGATTTATTTAACGAATAATTTATAACCAAAAAAAATCATTTTATAATTTCTGTTTTAGAATATTGGAAAAGTTGCCCGATTTTTTCGGGACCCTATATTTAACTTTGTTACTAGCAACAGCCTGACCCCGTCTTCTTGTCCCCGGGAATTCATTTTTTCTTTTCATGTAAAACGTGTTTCTCTCACCACACGCCAGGAAAGTGATTGTGACAATATAAAGTTATTTGTTAACCCACCAGTGGCGCCGTAGATTAGTGGTTATAGCTCTCGTACTCTGTGCGGGAGACCGGGGTTCGATTCCTCTTGACGGCGATTCAACATGGGCGAGTGAATGTTACCATAGCCCCGGGTTAACCCAAGCCATGTGAGGGAAATTGGGGAGATGGCACACTGTGTGGGCCGTTGGATGTTGCCGGGAGTTGTCTAGTAGAGCGCGGGCCCTAATTGGGTCTGCGTAGCTCAAAATACTCTAGGACTCTCCATCTATGCCATGGCCCCTCCTGGAAATAATAGACAGGGTATATCCCTCGATATTTGTGAGGCTAGCCATGTAAAATATGCACATCTATCTATCTATCTCTGTCATTAAACAAGTCCGCAACCCACAAATGCCGGTTAAAATGTCTGACGTCGGAAATAAATCTAGTAATGAGGTTGTCTCTTCTTGAGGCATTAAAACATTTGCATTATATTATACCTGGTGCGCTTAAAGTAAAATTTACCTTCACTGAACCTATCACAACAGGAGTCTAGGAGATCTGGCTTTTGTGATGAACTTGACACCGTGAGAAAGCGTCCACGCAAAAAAAGCTGGAAACGAGGTTGATTGTCTCGATCCTTTTTACGCTGGTCCCAAATTAAACGTTTTACATTACAACCATATTAGTCGATTAGATTTCGAATTAAGAGCAATGTATAATCACTAAAAACTCATGAAGAACATATTTTCAAATTCGAGTGTTATATTAAGATATAAATCACCTGCATAACAAATTTACAAAATAAAAATTTATTATACGAAAATTAACATATTTTTAAATCATACAAATTTTTCCCCATAAATAATATTGCGTGAAAGTCGCAAAAAAACTCTTTTAAAAGGACCAAAAAAAATTAACGTCATGAAGGTGAAAGACGTTAATTTTACCCGCATCAAATCTAACTTTTATAACATTTTATTTCCATCTTATACCGGCTCGTAAAAAGCTAATGTTGAAGTAATTATTGCCCTATGAGAAAATTTCGAAAATAAGTCGACGTCAAATTTTTGGACCGTATTTCACGCTACAAAGCTTATAACTTATTTTATCTCCTACTACATCAGTTGCACTCTACAATACAATACGTGAAATCGTTGTAATAAGATGGAATCAAATAAGTCATTGCATCAAATGTGTATTTTACAGAGCATTTTACGTTTCTAACATTTCGGACTACTGACTGCATCCTAAATTGTTAGTTACAAATTTATCCGTAAAATCAGATGTCACAGAAATCAGGCAGCAGTTGGATTGCGATTGAAATAAAGCCGAAGGATTGTAGAAATGTCAATTCTAACAACGGCAAAATAACGTGAACATACAAGATAAAGCAAATTAATTGAATTTCCAGACAACAGAAATAGCATATGATGACTTTATAAGACACTTTTTAGTGTGTTGCGACCAAAACATTTAGCTCACACACTGTAATACAAAGTTTCTCTCCGAATTTTTCCACAGGGGTAGATACTAAAACGCTTAAATTTTTCTCTGACAAAATCTTTCATTGTTCTCTTCATCGCAGAGAACTTCCAGTTTTTTACAGATAAAAAAAGATAAAGATAAAAAGAAGGATAAAAACTACACGCGTGTGACCATGCATATTAACCCCAAGTTAAATTGAACCACAATATAATAATTTAGACTAAATATTACAAAAATACAGAAGAATAAAATACAAAGATATAATATAAATACTACGCTTTTTAACATTATTTTTAAAAATCTAAAAATGAAGTATTTTTTAAGTCAAACTTTTTTAGTTTATTGAAAAGTCCTATCCATGCAATGCTAAAAATCATTTTAATACAAAAATAAAATCAAAATAATCAATATATCAATTACAAATAACCACTCGCATTTATATAAACATTATGTCTTCATACTCATTCAAAATAGATCTTCATAAGAATATAAAAACAAAAGATTGTATAACATGATTTCACAAAAAAAGAGGGAATTCCCTTAAAGGAACAAGATTTAGTTTGCAGGATAGCCATTAGCTTCAAAATTATACAATTTTAGTCATGGCAGAAGAATTTAGGTTTTAAGAGAAGTCATATTTAAGGAGACTTCATACTTTCTTTCAAAATGTAAAAAAACAAAACAAATAGTTTGAAAGAATATTTTGGGTCTAAAATTTAGGTTACTTAGGAAATTTTATTAGGTGTTGCCACCTTTATTAAATAAAAAAAAATCTATGATATAATACCACAAAAAGTAAGGAATGCTACGTTTTAACCAAGTATTTATTATAAATTTAAGACGCGTCAGATGCGAACTTTTCTCAAAGAAATAATTACAAAATTATCATTCATATTAAACGCTATGTTAATTATATATATATATCAAAATAACCCCACTACTACAGCTATGATAAACATTATCAATCCACGAAAAAGCCATTTAATTTCTAAAAAAGAAACAGACAAAATAAACGAGACAATAAGGATAAGTGAGACGCACTAGCTGGCAAGAAAACCATAGTTTTAGAATAGGAACCGTTACATTCCAAATCTTATTCTTTTACAACTTACATGAAATAAGTTATATTATAAATCTCATATTTTGGAGAAAATATATTTCGCTTCTTTAATAAAAAAATTCAGAATATATGTTAATGAACGGACTAACAAAGTAGAAAATTTAGAAGCCTTTTACTTGGCGAAGTTTTCAAACGATAACCAAGAGGAAATTTATACATAATAGAGCTAAGAAAACATGTATTTTTTGCACCGGTCACCTAAACACAACGCATACTTAATAGCATTCACTTAATAGCATTCACACAGCGAATGATCATTCTAAATGAATTACAACTCCGGAATTCATACACCCCTCAATAAACAATACTACGTACCTAAACTATGATCGCATCATCATCGTCGGATGGTGGCGGCATCATACAGTCATCTATAGAAGCGTAGTCAGCATGTGATGCGGTTTCTTTAGCACCGTCCACTGGGTAGCCCATAGCATCCACTTTTATCTCCGCGTAATTTGAATGCTCTAGAGCCGGTCGTGGACCGGTGCGGCCTCCACCAGGACCAAGTTTGGAGTAAAGTGCATGGTTAGGATCTTCATCTTCATTCTGCTGTGAATCCAAAAGAACTGGACTCGCATATTCATTCTAAATGTTATTTTTAAAAAAACATATAAATACAAAATGGAGGGTTTTTTTGTTTGTTTTTAAATTTGAAAGTACAAAAAAGATTTTGAGCTTTTTTTGCAACGTTTTAAAAATAGTCAAGTATCAGCTTGAAAAGCCGACTTAGGGAGTACAAATATCTGGGGTTTTTTTCTTTTAAAAAAAAAGGCTACAGTGGCACATTTTCACGAAAGTCCTGCATCAGGGGATACTGACTAATTTATATAGAAATCAGCTGTAACAAAAACATATTTTTCTAAACATTTAACTTGCACACTCAGACGGAATCACAACCATTCATAACAATTCAAAATTCGACAACTAATTTGGATATCTATTTTATTTAGTTGTTAGAAGACAGTACATCAAAGGAGACTATATGTTTCACATAAGGTGCAGGGTTCTTTGAGAAGATTTGAGGACTTTTGAGGAGATTTTTGAGGAGCTTTTGTTAACAAAATTGAGGAGATTTGGGTAAAAAAAAATTGTAAAAATGAAGGAACACACAGACTGGCATCTCAATATTTTCTTACAAGAAAAAACTAAGAAACTTTGCTTAAAATACAAACACAACAAAGAAAAGTAATGTTTGTAGGCCACAGCAACCACAAATTGTGGTGATTCAAAATAAATAATTTTTTTTTTTAGGAGATTTGAGATAACCTAAATTTCAAAAAAAATTGAGGACATTTGAGGAGAACTTTTGAATTTGAGGAGATTTGAGGAGTTACGAGGAAGCGTGGGAACCCTGAGGTGTGACTTTCTTGTTATACGTGTCATTCTGTGAACACTGAATTGCGTGACAAATAATCTCTTAGACTTTGCTCAAGGGTTGTCCCCTCCACTAAACGGAGGCCCAATTTTTTTTGGATTTAAAGATATTTAAATGTTAAATTACGATGAAGAGTTTGTATAGTTGTTAAATGTAACACACGTCATGGATCTCCATTGTAGATGATTATTTCTCCAATCAATAGAATTCTGAATCAGTAGGGCTTCTCTTTGGAATCTTTTACTTTTAATTATTTATTTTTTGTTTGGATGGTGGTGATGAAGGACGAGGGGAAGGTGATGACGCAGGGTGGCCACTTATTGTTAAAGAAGTAAATTCTAGGACTTTTTGGACCTTTTTCTAGGCGTAATTTCATTCGACGAACACAGATTGGCAATGAGAAAAAAAACATAAATGGTTTCTGTAATCTAAAGATTACAACAACCAAACCCAAACAAAAAATTTAGATTAAAAAAAGTCCAGGAATGTTTTCCATTTTTGCAAGTTCATTTTTAAAGAGCATATTCTATTTCCAAGAGTTTTCAAGCAACAGTGATCACCTTGAGATGTTTAAATATTTTTCGAGTGCAGCAGGTAGATCCTTACTTAATAACAAAATATCTCCATCATAAAATATATAATTAGAAATAAAGAAATGAATAAAGATGACAAACCTCAGAATGGTGTGGAGAAAGCATCCTGAAACCGCTGTAATATAAAAAAAGAAATTTGCTTGCAAGAGGAGGACTTCACAGTGATACACGTGCATTTAAATGTGTGCCTTAACCTTATTTGGAGAATTCAAAACTAAAACCATTTTTTTATTATGTTAAAGTACGTAATGTTCACATCACAAACCTGATTTCTTAATTCTTTTGATTTTTACCTGAATATAGCTAAAAAATACGATTTTAAGGGATTTTTATCTTTTCAGCACACAAATATATGTAAAACTAAAAATATTTTAATCGTTTAAATGGTTTAAAAATTCTATTTGGCCATCAGAAACTTTAAACAGAATGTTAAAATTTCGCTTAGGACTAAAGTAAATTGAATTTTAAGTGGACAGTGGTATTTTAAACAAACATCAAGCATCTGATGACGTCACATAGCAAAATTTATGACATATAAAACAGTGCAAGTTAAAGGTTAAAAATCCCAGACGAAATAGTGTCTCAATGAATGTTCACTTCACACAAATCACTGGGTGCATAAAATAAGTGTACCAGAATTTTTAATTTTTAAATAAATCCAATAAAAAAAGATTGGAAACTTACTCTGCTGCATCTTGTTTCTTTTGTTCTGGGAAAAGAAATTACAAAATTATAAAAAAGATGTGAAAAACTTCGAAAAAGAAGTTAAAAATATCATGTAGTGAGTTTCAACACCTTTAATAAATAGACTTTACTATTAATTAAGTAATTTCTTATCCACAATTTCCCTTTAAGATCTGAGTAAAAATAATTGAAAAAATTCATCGTATCACAAGTCCATTCAAGTAGTACGCAATCACGGGGACTGGCCAACTAGACAATTGCAGTTGCTTAACAATGACATCGGACAGTAAAACAGAACACAATCTTATTAAACAGTAGAAGTAATTGTAAAGAGTAAAATGTAATAATTAAATAATAATAAAAATATCGACTTACTCCTACGTTTCAAAACACACACTGCTATAATTATTATAATAGCTATAAAACAGATAACTCCAATGACTACACCAATAATCAATCCAATATTGGTACTGCTTTCACTAGAGTGTTCTTCTGGGTGAACTAGAACAATAAATGGAAATAAATAAATGTCTTATACAACCTATAGATAAAAACAGAATAAATAAAATAACTTAAGGGGAACAAAGGTCAAAATTTTGTTGTGGAGTATGATGAGACGATAACAGAAATAAGTTTTTTATTATCTTTAATGTTAAATAAAAGAAATTTAAAATTTAAATGGTTATGATGTCATAGTTGGTTAAGGTTCCTGTATTATACTAATAGTAAGTACGTAGATCAAAAAAATTGAGACCAGCAAAGCTAGCATGTGATCGGAAACATATCATATATACAACATATTTATACATAATAAACTAATAATATACATATAACAGTAGGAAGATGAAAAGGCACAGCAAGTTTTAGCTTCCATACGATGTGATTTCATTAAAATACGCATACACATCTATTACGTCAAAAATGCTTGCATTTTGCTCAATATACATTATTTTTTTTAAATTCTTTTTTATATAAATACTAATGTTGTTCTCCATCTCTGAACAAGAAAATTAAATAAAATATTTTCCAAACCTCTGTTCCCCTTAAAATCTATTACATAAAACTATAAAAAATTTTTGATTCAGTATGTGCTGTGCCGGTTTATTTAAAGGTAATTTACTTACTGGGTGGTTTACTTGTTGTTGTTGTGGTTGATGTTGTTGTAGTTGGTGGTGGAGGTGTTGTTTTCACTAGAGTAAATTTCTCGCCCTCTTTCAAACCATACTTCCCCCATATGGTAACGGAATCTACTTGCATTAATGCAGCATCGTTACATTTTTTATACATTGTACCTAATGTATTCACTTTTGCACCATTACCAAACTGAAGGTAATACATCACCCTGCAGTTACCAGTTCTTTCTCTTCTCCATGTCACATAAGTGCAATTATCTCTATCGTAGTAGTTACCACCCATTACTTTCGCTGGTACAACTAAATAAACGAAGATTGAATAAAATCTTACATAAGGGTGACATTATTGAAGACTAGTTGATAAGGCCCCTGGAAAAATCCACTTAGGCAGAAGAACAATAGAAAAGACATGACGTTTTAGGTATTGCTAAACCGATGCATCTGGTGTTAAAACTGTTCAAAATAACATTTATAGGATTATACACTATCAACAAAGAGTTATATAAGGTCTTAAAATTTGGCTGACTTTGGTGAAGACGTGCCAAAGTTTTTTTTAGAAATTTGTGTACCCGTTCACTCTATTCTATAGAGCTTGAAATGCTGATCAAGGAAATGTATATAGCATATTGTACTTTTGACGAATGGTTACAGTGATATTGGTATTTTGATGACATCATCAACCTACGTGTTCAGAGATGGTTAGCTTGACCCATCTTAAAAAACTGGTCCAATTTTGGTCCCAGGTGGTCCCTAGTTACCCACACAGGAGATGACGTCAGTTATTTTCACCTGTTTCCAAGTTATAAGGCCTTGCATTGCAATGACTTCCATAATTTAAATTCAGGTCAGATTTAAAACTTTATAATTTTAAGAAAATTTTGGTTTTAGTGTCAAATTTTACGAGAAAATACTAAAAAAATGTATAAAAAATTCCCATATTTTAGGAGAAAGGTTGTTCATTTCAAATTGCAGTAATTATGTAAATAGATAATTAGACCTGTTACAAGACAAACAAATGCTTAATTTTTTGTCATATAAAACAAAGTGGTAAAAAGAAATGGATTTCACTGTAATCAATATTTTGGGTTTAAATTTTAGGTTATTTAGGAGTTTTTAGGGGCGTGGCAACCCTGTTTATATGCTACAATATCATGTATTAATGTCACTCAAACTCATCACAAAAATAAAATGAGATAACAACCATTACAATGAAAAAGTAGCAAGATTTGCAGAATATACATATTTCTAAACTTTGATTTTCTCTTTAATATTCCCTTTGTAGAGTTTGTTTGATCAAAAAAGGTTAATTGGAAGGGGATCTTGGGGCTGAATAGCAAGTCACTATGGGAAGCAAGTACATACAGGGTCAAAAGTCTCTTTATATATTTCAAGCATGAACACTATGCCTTGATAACCCAACAATCCCTAAGTAAGAGAGATTTTTAGTGTAAAAACAACTCACAAGTAACATTAACCATGGCACGACCAGTGACACTTCCAAGGCGACTTATAGCCTTAAATATGATAGGTTCCCAACACTGTTCCCGAGACAGATTTTGATGCATATAGGTGTATCTATACAATTGTATTTCTTTATTTATGAGTCCAAAACTTGTGGAGTTTTTAAAGTTTTTCTCTGAAGCAAACTTCCATGTAACAAGAGGAGTTGGTTTGCCACAAACATCTTGTATGGCCACCAGCATACTACCTTCTTCTCTAGTGATTGCTGTTATATTGTCTCCACATAATTTTGGTCCACCTAAAGGTAAAGGTAAAGATTTTAGTTAATAAACCATAAATTATTATAAATACCTAATGCTATCAAGCTTGTCACGCAAAAATCCAATTTATACTACAGTAATTGAAAATTCAAGTTAGGCAAAACTGCTAAACATTTATTTTGTTTTTTGTTTCTGGCCTAATAAGCAAAATTTGTTAAAAGATTAGTTTCACGTTGCTGTCTTCTACTTTAGTGTGAAGACAAAAAAACTTATGTTTTCCATATTTAAAACTAAATTGGCAATATTCTAGCTAAAATTGAAATCCATTTTGAGCATGTTTGATATTTATTTATAATATGTAATTTTTAAGGTATGTAAAAAAATTACCCACTTGCCAGCCTAAAGAAGTGATCTTATTGAGAGGCCTGAATGAACCTCTCATGGTATGTGCTATAAAGGTTTAAGGACATCTAAACTGCTAAAATATTTGTTAAAAAAACATCACCTTCAACATTTACAATACTGATTTCTGCGATTCCTGTTCTCCTATTAAAATCATCCTTTCTTTCAAATGCCACTACAAGTGTGAAGTTATGGGAAGAATCTGTAAATTTGACATTTTTTAGCGTGAGCTTAAATACTGCTGCATCTGCATCATACACAGGAACTAATCTTGTTCCATACATTTGCTTTCCAACAGGTGTCAACTCTGGTGGTATATTGCTTACAATTTTAGTTCTATTTGGGAGATATATATCATGACTTTGTAATATTTCATCTTTAAGAAATGTGATTTGCCACTGCAGAGTTATGTCTTGATCTAACATGCCAGTTACTTCTGATTGACCATTCAACGGCTTGACATTTCCACCACAAACTAAAAAAATAACAGAAATAAAGCAGTATTAATTTTTGGACTAATTTTGGACTTCTTAAGAAATCACCAATTTGATGTGACTATAATGTTTAACATGCTTTTCTTGTTTTCAAGATATTCACATTTAAAGATTTCAACATTTAATTATTCTAAACTTGATGTCATGTTGGCCCCACTGAAATTGTCAATATTTTATATTGTCATGATCGTGTTAAGAAAATGGATTCAATCTTTATTAACATTTCTAGTTACAGAAACGAAATAAAAAGCATGAAAAAGTAATATGCCCCTTAAATATTTGCTTTATGCAAACCGTAAAGCATGCCTAAATTTTGAGGAAGTTATTAAAAATTCTTTCATTTTGCAGCCCACACATTGACAAAATTTGATTCTGTAGGTCATAAATTATTACAACAGAAAATATTAACAGTTTTCAACATCATAACATCATACTGTCAAAATCCTTAACATGTGAATATTTCAACAAGAATTTTAAAATATTTCCCACAGTAAACTTACCAAAAGTAAGAAATAAAATGAAGGTTATGATTTCTTGAATTAAAGTCATTGTATATATTTCAATTACATGTGTTTTACTATCTAAAAAAATTGTAAAGTAATGAGGTAACTCTATCATGATATCAGTTATTGAAAATTAACAAATTTAGTTACTAGAATTTACAAAAAGAAATATAGACAAACAAATACAGATTAACTGGAAAAAACCTTAAGCTATATTCAGTTTTCTATAGTTCACCTTTTACAATCTGTATTGATTTTTGAAATAATTTTTTAATCCTGGCCAATTATTAGTGAAGGGATTCCTCCCTTAAAAATGATTTTTTTTATATGTTGTGGAGAATAAAAAGTTGTTTATCAAGGTTTTTGGAATCTTTTAAAAATCTTTTTTCGTTCCCAAAATATTAAGCTTCAAAGATTTCCAGCTGACCTGGCATAAATTATTACTTGAGATATCTTGCAAATTTACTTGAGATCAAAACTTGTAAGCAGTGTGGACTTATGCTCTTGATGATATATTGGCATGTGCAAAGTTTTGTAGTTTAAGAATGGCCTCATCTTTAATTATATATATGTAGAAATGTGATGTCAGCATTTTTTATCATATGATCCTGGATTTTGAATATTTAAAATCTTGAATAATTTAAAAACGAAAAAATATTTTAAAAAAATCCCAAAGGGCTTGCTAAACAACTTTTTATTCTCCCAACATATAAAAAAATCATTTTTGAGGCAGGAATCCCTCTAACACTGGTAGATGTCTTTAGATTGAGCCTGGGTGAAATTTATGAACAAAATAGGATGCATATATAACAGTTGAGAAATGCCACACCTCCTTTGTATAAATATCTAAAAATTGAGCCAGAAACAAATTTAAATGAAATTATATATCTCTACCATTTGTCTCACACTCAAAAAACACAGAAGCCTTTTTGATGTGATATTGTTTATTTCTTCTGTAGTTCCCTTGAAAATTTAACATTTGTTTTCCAGAATTTGCAGCAAACAATGTAGCTGATACAATGATAGGTGCTCCGTTAGATGTAAAAGTTTCAAGCATATCAAGATGTACAGTTAACACTGGATTTGTGTTGATTTCGTGTTATATATGATACTATACGTTCGTTTCGTGTTCAATATGTATGTTACATGCATGTTTTATTGTTCTTTTATGGTGTATTGCGTAATTAACTTGTGTTTTATGTTCGTTTCCCAAGTGTGCTATTTTCATTGATAGAATTTATATATGTAGTTTCTTCACGTTTCTTTATTCATTCCCACTCAAAAAGACAAAGTAACAAGTTTAAAATTAAATTTCAAATATAAAGTTACAAAGTTTTTTTTATCAAATTTCAAATAATTTACGTATGTTAAAGAAGTTCGAAGAAAGTTAAACACTCAACAATGTTCATCCTTTCAAGCCCTGTAAAGAATAGTTGGTATACATTTGTTATTTATTTTAGTTATTATTCATTTCAAATTTTGGCGTTGTGTTTTTCTTCGTATTTTCATATTTTCTGTGTATTTATTTTAGTTTGAACCTTGTTTGATGCAAAAAGTTCCAAACATTTCTATCAGGGTTTTTTGTCATCCCGCGAAAACTTAACACAATATAGTGACAATAATAAGTTAGGGTTTTAATGATTGGTGCTATACTTTAATCAGAAAAACTTTTGCAAGATCAAAAACTTTGCAAACCCACAACTTTCACAATGTATCTAGAGTTGGGAAGTTTTTACCACAATTTTCACAGTATTGTGATCTATAAATTTACTAAGAGAAAAAGTTTACTTTTGAAATGAATATCCCCCTCAAGTATTGACTTTTTTTCATTTTTATCTGATGGTTATATTCATTGAAGCAACTCTTTTTTTTGTGTTCTTGCAGAAAAAATGTCCTATAATAGTGTTAATGATAGAAAAGGACGAATAGTCATTTCTAGGCATTGTTGTGATTGGCTTAATCTTTTACGATACTGAAAAGCAGATTGGATTATGATTGGTTCTAACAAAATAATAGAGAGTGAAGTGTTTACTAAAACTTTAATTAACTAAAAAAAAGAAACAAATTAATAACTAAAGAATTGAACTGTGAATACAACAACACAAATCAAGTTCAATACAATACTTTATTACATTTGCTACAGCTTACAGATGACTCAACTACATGACAATTTTTTGTGTTTAACTTTGTCTTTTATTAAACACTACAGCTAAATTCTTAAAAGAAGTAGATCTTCTATATACAAGTATATTGATAGTCTTTTTAATTATTTTATTCAAAGTTCTATTTTCAATGCAATGATTTCCCTGAAAGCTAAACAAACTTACCTAACAACAAAACTGTTATCTTGAAAAGGTTAAAAATATAAAAATAAGACAAAATGACATGCAAATTTTCTTTGTGAACCTAAACACATCTCTTTACATAGATTTTATACGCTGCAAGAAAGCCTATAATTTATTTTCATTTTCTTATTATGTCAAAGAGGATGGCCTTTTTGACATAAACTGTAAGCCTAAAAATTTCACTTAAAACCAACCAGGTGTACGACACATGCAACAAGTGGACAAGAAACTGTGATGCAATTTCCCTTGGCCTAAGGAGCTATCGACAAATGATTTTCCTAAAATATTAAAATTAGTGACTATATACTAAAAACATGGAAAATCATCCTTGAGGTCTGTGCCGATTATACGCCAGTCCTACAGCTAATAAAAGTTGTTTGCGACAATTAGTTCTTTTCTACCTATTTTTACATTTGTTGATCAGTAATTCAGAAACTGGAAATGAGTTTTACGTAATCTATTGTGAAATATCCGACACTGTTTATTATCAAAGTTGACTCAACCTTTTTTCACAAAAACAAGGACCCCAAAACAACTGATTTTTATTGGTTCTTTTAACACTGTGGTTGGTGTTCATCTTGAAATTTGTGGTTGTTTTATAATTCCTTTATCAGTCCCCATGTTGACCCCCTCCATCCTAAGCGACCATAAGTAAGTAAGTAAGTAAGTAAAATTTTGTACATGTGCGTGCATCCTGACAGGCAAGAAAATAATTAATACATATAAGATTAAACATGCATTGGAATGTTTTTTTCTGAACTATTATATATCTTCTCTGTTTCAGAAAAGACTTAACCAATTTTAGCGTCACCAAAATAACCCACTCACCCACAAAAAGTTAGTTTGACGTCATCCGTCCTAAGTCGATTTGTGAGTGGTCCCTAACGTTGACTGGATTAAGTCAGAAGCAACCTAAACTAGCTAGCTACCTAAGTAGTAGCTAAGTGACATATAGCTAACAGAATAAAATACTTACTACCCCAGCTCAACTTATAGTATCTAAAAACAGCAGGCTACATAAGCCCCATCACTAAATCCAAAAAGTATCACCAAATGCATATATCAAACGTTTTAGACAAAACTGCAGCTGATGAAACACACAAAAGAAAATCAAGTAAAAAATACTAGCTAACTTTAGCTATAGCTAACAATAAAAGGAGAAAGAACTTCGCAGAATAATAGGCTTTGATCCTGTGGTGTACAATCAGCTGGCTCAAACGCTATAGCATATATAATTGAAATATTTATTAGTCATCAACAGCACGTCTTATCCCACAGGAATTATTTTTTTGTGATGACCAATAAGGCGCTGTTCATCCCCAGATATGGAGTGCCGTTTTCGTATAAAATATCGGCCGCAAGAGGGCAACGACTTCATTTAGCACCGGGCTAAGTGGTCCCGACACACGACGTACAACATAATTAGCACCCCTTCATATTTTATCGACAAAAAAACCCGACAGACGTTCATTAACATTACTCCAACCAAATGGACCCGACAGATGTACCCTCATTGTCCCACATCCTCTCTATCGCTACATAACAAATACATATTTTTTCTGTCAATAATCCATAACCAACGTAATATCGCATAATACTGCATAATACCTTCATCATACTCTCTATCGCTACATAACAAATACATATTTTTTCTGTCAATAATCCATAACCAACGTAATATCGCATAATACTGCATAATACCTTAATACTACTATATATCGCTACATAACAAATACATATTTTTTCTGTCGATAGGCCATAACCAACGTAATATCGCATAATACTGCATAATACCTTCATCATACTCTCTATCGCTACATAACAAATACATATTTTTTCTGTCGATAGGCCATAGCCAACGTAATATCGCATAATACTGCATAATACCTTCATAATACTCTCTATCGTTCCATAACAAATTCATATTTTTTCTGTCAATAATCCATAACCAACGTAATATCGCATAATACTGCATAATACCTTCATAATACATAAAAAATACATATTTTTTCTGTCGATAGGCCATAACCAACGTAATATCGCATAATACTGCATAATACCTTCATAATACATAAAAAATACATATTTTTTCTGTCAATAATCCATAATCAACGTAATATCGCATAATACTGCATAATACCTTCATAATACTCTCTATCGTTCCATAACAAATACATATTTTTTCTGTCAATAATCCATAACCAACGTAATATCGCATAATACTGCATAATACCTTCATAATACATAAAAAATACATATTTTTTCTGTCAATAATCCATAATCAACGTAATATCGCATAATACTGCATAATACCTTCATAATACATAAAAAATACACATTTTTCTGTCGATAGGCCATAACCAACGTAATATCGCATAATACTGCATAATACCTTCATAATACATAAAAAATACCTATTTTTTCTGTCAATAATCCATAACCAACGTAATATCGCATAATACTGCATAATACCTTCATAATACATAAAAAATACATATTTTTTCTGTCAATAATCCATAATAAACGTAATATCGCATAATACTGCATAATACCTTCATAATACATGAAAAATACATATTTTTTCTGTCAATAATCCATAACCAACGTAATATCGCATAATACTGCATAATACCTTCATAATACTCTCTATCGTTCCATAACAAATACATATTTTTTCTGTCAATAATCCATAACCAACGTAATATCGCATAATACTGCATAATACCTTCATAATACATAAAAATACATATGTTTTCTGTCAATAATCCATAATCAACGTAATATCGCATAATACTGCATAATACCTTCATAATACATAAAAAATACACATTTTTTCTGTCGATAGGCCATAACCAACGTAATATCGCATAATACTGCATAATACCTTCATAATACATAAAAAATACATATTTTTTCTGTCAATAATCCATAACCAACGTAATATCGCATAATACTGCATAATACCTTCATAATACATAAAAAATACATATTTTTTCTGTCAATAATCCATAACCAACGTAATATCGCATAATACTGCATAATACCTTCATAATACATAAAAAATACGTATTTTTTCTGTCGATAGGCCATAACCAACGTAATATCGCATAATACTGAATAATAACTTTATAATACTCTCTATCGCTACATAACAAATACATTATTTCTTTGTAGATAGGCCATAACCAACATAATATGCCACATTATTCCGCACAACTGTAATAATACTCCTTGTCGCCTTAACCAATATAAACAGGCGAATATCCTAATGCTCGCCAAGCTGAGGAAAATGTTGTTGTATAAAATATACAAGATTTAATATTGGTTACATATCCATGCACAAACAGAAACGATATTTTGCACAATACACTGTCGCAAAGAGACTTATAGAAAGTCGTAATATCAGTCAATCTGAGGGAACACGTTGTACTATAGAATGGACAAGCATTAACATGGCATAAACATCCCTACACAAATAAAAATGATAATTTGGATAAATGGCGTTCCGCGAAAATACATATTCAAGTCCTAATATCAGCTAATCTAAGGAAACACGCTGTTCTATAAAATAGACAAGGTTTAAGTTTGGATACACATCCATACACAAACAGAAACGAGATTTTGCTCAAATACCCCTTTGCAAAAGGACATATTACCGGCCCTATTGCAGGCTAAACAAAGAGACGCTTTTGTACTATATATTGAACAGGCGGTAGTGTTCTATGCTCATCGATAACCAATAGAAAAGATATTTTGGACTAATACCCTCCTGCAAAATCACATATCAGAAATCATAAAGAATGCCAATCTGAGGCAAGACATTATACTACACATTTAACAGGCCGTTGTGTTATGTACTTATCCATACAGCAGTAGAAACAAGTATCCATCCTGGAAATAACGTATCAAAAGTCCTAAAGTAGACCAATTAATGCAAAGACATTACATAGTGAAAAAAACAACCATTGAGGTTGGATATACATCCATTTACCAATAGAAATGATATTATGGCAAAATACTCTTCTACGAAATGACACATCAAAAGTCCTACAACATATCAACAAAGCGAAGACCTTACACTATAAAGCAAAATAACATTGATGTTGGATAACAATCCATACACAAATAGACAATATGTCTTGGACAAATACCCTCCCGCGAAAGGACATATTAAAAGTCCTGAAGCACGCCAATCAAGAGAAGACTTTACACTTTAAACTAAACAAACACTGATGTTGGATACACGTCAATACACAAAGAGACACTATATTTTGGACAAATACCTTACCGCGATATAAAAAAATGAAAGTTCTAAAGCAGACTAATCAATATGCAGATTTTACACTGTAATTGAACAAATATTGAGGTTGGATACACATCCATACACCAATAGAAATGATATTTGGGCTAAATACCCTCCAAGAAAATGACACATCAAAAGTCCTAAAGCAGACCAATCAAAGGAAAGACTTTTCACTATAAACCAAACCAACACTATAGACACTATACTTTGGACGAATACCCTTCCGCGAAAAGATAAATAAAAGTCCTAAAGCACGCCAATCAAGAGAAGACTTTACATCTTAAATTAAACATTCAGTGAGGTTGGGTGCACATCCATGCACCAATAGAAACCATATTCTGGACAAATACCCCCTCGCAAATGACACAGTAAAAGTCTTAAAGCTGTTAGATTTGAGGGAAGATGTATAGTATGCACTAAAAAGGCGGTATTGTTCTATACCTATGCATATGCAATAGAGACGACATTTTGGAGTGATAGCTTGGCATAACCTTATTTAAAAAATGACCTAATAGATCTATTCAAATAAAGCCTCACTAAACCAGTAAGTGAATGGGATATTCCACAATACATGGCTAAAAAACAACCTGGATGAAAGTAAAGGTCGAAATCCTAGCAGAAAAATTAAAAGGCAGTCTGTAAATGTGAGACACATCCGTACGTCATTTGAGGTATCACTTTTAGAAGTTGAGGTATGTGCAAAATAAAATCTGAGATATTTTAAAAGACCAATCAAAGAGAAAATTTTACACTGTACCCTACCCAAACACTAATGCTGGATATACATCCATACACAAATAGAAACAATATTATGGAGAAATACCCTCCCTGGAAATGACGCATCAACAGTTCTAAAGCAGACCAATCAATGCGAAGGCTTTACACTATAAACCAATATGAGGGAACACGTTGCACTATAGAATAGACAAGCATTGAGGTAGGATACAAATCCATCCACTAATAGAACAGATATTTTGACAAAATACCCTCCGCGAAAGCTAATTAGTAAGAAGCCTTTACACTATACATTGAACAGGCTGTAATGTTCTGTACTCATCCATACACCAGTAGAAACGATATTTTGGACAAGTATTCTCCCGCGAAAGGACATATTATAAGTCCTAAAGCATGCCAATCAAGAAAATCAGTGGGATATACGCTCGCGGTGGAGAGCGGTCATGCACCAGTGACAAAGGACGATTTTACGATTCCTTTTAAAATCAAACAACTCAGCAATTATTCTTCCACGGGTTAACGACTAGCTAGAGACAGGTACGCTTTACTATGCTCTACCACGGCCTACCACACTCTACTACAGGCTACTACGCTCTACTACAGGCTACTACACTCTACTACAGATAAATACGCCGTACTACAGTCTACTACACTCTACTACATAGAAATACGCTATACTACGCTCTACTACAGCCTACCACACTCTACTACAGGCTACTACGCTCTATACAGGCTACCACACTCTACTACAGATAAATACGCCGTACTACAGTCTACTACAGTCTACTACATAGAAATACGCTATACTACGCTCTACTACGCTCTACTACAGGCTACTACACTCTACTACAGATAAATACGCCGTACTACAGTCTACTGCATTCTACTATAGAGAAATACGCTCTACTACAGAGAAATACGCTCTACTACGCTCTACTACAAGCTACTACACTCTAATACAAGCTACTACACTATACTACAGGCTACTACACTCTACTACAGAGAAATACCCTCTACTACAGAGAAATACACTCTACTACGCTCTACTACAGGCTACTACACTCTACCACAAGATACTACACTCTACTACAGGCCACTACACTCTACTACAGAGAAATACGCTCTACTACAGTCTACTACACTCTACTACAGGCTACTACAGAGAAATACGCCTTACTACAGAGAAATACACTCTACTACAGAGAAATACGCTCTACTACAGAGAAATACGCTCTACTACGCTCTACTACGCTTTACTACGCTCTACTACAAGCTACTACACTCTACTACGGGATACTACACTCTACTACAAAGAAATACGCTCTACTACGCTCTACTACGCTCTACTACAGGCTACTACACTCCACTACAGGCTACTACACGCTACTACAAGCTACTACACTCTACTACGGGATACTACACTCTACTACAGAGAAATACGCTCTACTACGCTCTACTACAGGCTACTACACTCTACTACAGGCTACTACACGCTACTACAGGCTACTACACTCTACTACAAAGAAATACGCTCTACTACGGCCTGCTACAGGAAATAACGTACTGCTACACATCGCTACGAAAAATTACGTTTTACTACATTTTACTACAAGGAAAGAAAGGGCTTGCTACACTCGACAACAGACATTGATGAGCCTCACTACAGTGTGCTACATGGAGAATAGGAAATCATTATCTCCACAAGGCTTGGGAACGTACATAGGTCTAACGCATGTTGAATACGTTATCTCCTTCATATTCAGGAAGTAATACGTGGACGACTTATTACTACACTCGACAACAGACATTGATGAGCCTCACTACAGTGTGTTACATGAAAATACGCACCATGCTACACTGTTGTTTAGAGTCTAGGCTATTGTGTGCTAAAGCGGGGCATATGGAGAATAGGAAATCATTATCTCCACAAGGCTTGGGAACGTACATAGGTCTAACGCATGTTGAATACGTTATCTCCTTTATATTCAGGAAGTAATACCGCTATTATTAAAAAGACTAGTCGATAAAACCCGTGGAAAAATCAACTTAGGCAGAGGAAAGGTCAGCACTGTCAAGTTCATATACATATAAAAATGTTTTTTAGAATTTTTGTCACCCGCGTAACATGTGAAGAGCTTGAAACTCAGATCAATATAATGTATATAAAAATGTACATTATAGGAGAAAAGTTGAGGAGATATATTATACCTTTAAGTATTTTGACGTCAGCCAGGCCCCGTCAAACACTATTTCTTTTTTCAGTAATTTGCTTACATGTTGCTTCTACTGTATAGTGTTCGAAACGTCTATTGGTTTTTCGGTCAGCTGCTCATAAAGTTGATCTTGTTAACTCACCACATGATTTTTCAACAAGAGCTTTAACAAATATATCACCTGCAACATGTGTTTTTACTGAAACTATTTTCCTGCTAGTCAACATAGGATAAGCTTTCTGTTGCTGACCTAAACTACCTTCTTTTTTTTTAGAAAAGTAATCTTTAAATATAGATACCGTAACTATTGGATACAATTCCTCTTTGGGACACAAGGGAGCTGAAATGGGAGGGATAAGATTGGGATCTAATGTTGTACCAAAACTTTCTTTGTTTAACTCTCAATTTTTCCGCCAGTGATGGGTATAATTTGAATTGTGCTCTTGTATTGTACCTTCTGTGAACAGGCCACGTTCCATAAGCCATTCTACACAATCTTTGTTTTCCATTATTACAAAAACAATTTGTATAAATGTTAAACAGCAAATAACTATAATATAATGACTTAGAAGTGTGTACCAACGCTAGCTAAGTGTTTACCCTTTGCTGAAATTCTAAATTTTTTTTCCCTAAAAGCCACTTCGCTCGGGCCCAGACCTGCGCGATATGAAACTCTGTAATGTAATTACTTTGACGCGGCGGCTTATATTCAAGATGGCGATCGGATTTGCATGGAATTAGCTTAGTTGCTCTTGTTTGTTTTACCTTAGTACTCTCTAATCCGGCAAAAAGGGTTTCTTAAATACTAATTATTTTATATTCAAGTATTTAGAGATAAGTTGTGGGAAGCAAGCTTTAAATGATTTACAGAGATCGATGTTAATTTTTTTTTAATTGTATAAAACTGTTTTTAATTTTGCAGCAATGGTATATTAATTGTTTTGTGGTTGTCGTTGTTGTTTCAGGTGAGTGAATAATATGATTCCAGACAGATATGAAAGTAACCTATTTTTTAAAATTTTTTTTTACAATGTAATCACCTCCCTGTTTTAAATAGAATAAGAAATCCTACACATCGCCTTATGGAAAAATCCATTTAGGCAGAAGAAAAATAGAGAACATTTGACATTTGAATATTTGATGACGTCAGCAGTGACGCGTTCATATAAATAAAAATTATTTTTAGAAATTTGTTAATTCGTTGCATTTTGTGTAGAGTTTAAAACTCTGATGAAAATATTGTATAGGGTTATATGACTTTAACGAATGGTTAAGGTGATAACCCTTTAAAATTTTGCTTCAAACACTGATCAAGATCATGTATAGGATCAGTTTTGACAAACGGTTGAAGATATATTGGCGTGGCAGGGTATTTCTTCATAATATCGTTTCTATGGAAACGAAATTATTCAGAATAATGTCATACAGTGAATGATATCATGTACGATGTGTGTCATTAGTGAGAGGGTATTTCTCAAGAATATGGTTTCTATTGGTGCATGGGTGTACACCCAACCTCACTGCTTGTATAGTTTAAAGTGAAAAGTCTTACCTTTGGTCTGCTTTAGGACTTTTGATGTGTCATTTCGCAGGAGAGTATTTAGCCCAATTATTATTTCTATTGGTGTATGGATGTGTATCCAACTTCAATGCTTGTTCAATTACATTGAAGAGACTTCCTATTGATTGGTTTGGTTTAGAACTTTTGATGTGTCATTTCACGGGAGGGTATTTGTCAAAAATATCGTCTCTATTGTTTACCGATAGGTATAGAACAATACCGCCTGTTTAGTGCATAGCTTCTTGTGTCATTTGCAAAGGAGTACTTTTCCAGAATATGGTTTCTATTGGTGCATGGATGTGTATCCAACATCAATGCTTGGTCACAGCGTAAAGTCTTCATATTGATTTGTCTGCTTTAGAACTTTTGATGCTTCATTTCGCAGGAGAGTATTTGTCCAAAGTATAGTGTCTCTTTGTGTATGGATATGCATCCAACATCAGTGTTGGTTTGGTTTACATTGTGAAGTCTTCCCTTTGATTGGTCTGCTGTAGGAATTTTGATGTGTCGTTTCGCGGGAAAGTATTTAGCCATAATATTATTTCTATTGGTGTAGGGATGTGTACCCAACCTCAATGGTTGTTTATTTTACAGTGTAAGTCGTAGTGTTTATTTTAGACCGTGCAAAAATGTAAATTTGAGAATTCCAAAAATTAGTTTTTTTGGTGCTACAGGCTCAGTTTTTAAAATTTCGAATTGAAATTTTCCCACTTGATGTATAAAAAAATGGGGAATATGTAATCAAATTTTCAAGAGCTTTCTTGGATTAGATATTCCAATATCGCGATTACAATTTTATCTACTGCAGATTTGTATTCAAGGTGTTCTTTCTTCTTATCAGCTTAAATTATCAACTGATAACTGAATTTTCGAAAAAAAACGCCAGGAGCACTTTTTAATGGATTATTCCATTGAAATATGACGTTTTATTTTAAACAAAAAAGCCTCTACGAAGACACCATTTAAACTGCGCAACAACCCTCGGAAACTGCAATTACTTGTAGAATAATCACTAATTTGAAATGGATTACTGAAAAAATAATTTAAAGAGCAAGCATGGATTAGATATTCCGCACGGTGTTGTCCAAATTACACCCAGAATAGGAGACAGATTTTTCGTAACATGATCAGTTCCTTTTACAAACTAAGTCAAACTAAATACAACATGTTTATGCAACTTTATAATAGGAACAAAATAAACTAAAGCAGTTTAAGGAGCACTGTGAAAAGACTAATTCCATTAACACTAATTCCACAACTTCGTTATATTGACAACTTCTGTCTTGAAATTTTCAGTTTTTATTTTGCTATATGAAGATGCCTCAGTATGTCATTTTTGCCAAATTACGTCTTTGAGACACTTTGAAAACGCCACCGAGAAACGAATTCCATAACTAAGAGCGTTCAAGGATTGAAAGAATTCCAATAAAAAATTAGCAACCTCAGTTGTAATCTTACAATGGTATTTAATTTGAGTAGATGTTTTCTGATCGATGGTTTAAAAAATTATTCTCCTCTTTAAGAGAAGAATAATTCGTTCTAGAAGGCTCCTTTAATTGATGTTACTCCCCTTAAGTGTTATAGTTGGAAGTCCGATAAACATTGATGGATAGTGATTTTTCCCTCCATATTCTATAAAATGGGAGAGGTTATCAGAATTTAAAAATCCAGAAAATCGGTGGAATATTTTCAGCTTTTTTACTCTAATCCTAACTTCAATGGAATATCAAATCCACGGAGACTCTTTAAATGGGATAAATTTTATACTTATGCCTTTTTGGAACACCCTTGTTCCATGTGAATATAAGAATTTGAAAAATTTTACATCCTGCTCAAAAATATTGTCACTTTTCTTTTCACCTAAGTTTTGACTTTTAATTTGGAATTCTTCCATATCTGTTAAAAAAGTATTTTTTCTTTTTCCTAATGATACGTTATATTACTGACATGCCTTCTACAGAATTTCAGCCTAAGAGCCTTTACGGATAAAGAGTTATGACCTGTGGAATTTTCACTACAAACAACAATGGAATAATTTCATGGCTCTAATCTTTAATGTGCTATAGCTTCTCTACGGCACTAGCTTCTTGAGTCGGACAAAAATCATTGGAATATTTTAATTTTTATGCATCTAAGAGATTTATTTGATTTAAGAACTAATCAAGTTATACTATTGAAATACTGCCCCGAAAAAAAGAGATAAAATTTACATTTTCGCACGGTCTAAAATAAACACACACGTAAAGTCTTTGCATTGATTGGCCTGCTTTAGGACTTTCGATACGTCATTTTCAGGGAGGATACTTGTTTCTACTGCTGTATGGATAAGTACATAACAGTAACGCCTGGTAAATGTATAGAATAATGCCTTGCCTCAGATTGGCATTTTTTAGGACTTGTGATATGTAATTTCGCGGGGAGTATTAGTCCAAAATATCTTTTCTATTGGTTATCGATGGGCATAGAACACTACCGCCTGTTCAATATATTATACAAAAACGTCTCTTTATTTAACCTGCAATAGGGCCGTTTGTCTTTTTGCAAAAGGCTATTTGAGCGAAATATCGTTTCTGTTTTTGTATGGATGTGTATCCAACCTCAAACTTTGTCTACTTTATAAAAACAGTTTTCCGTAAATGGCAGTTATGCGAAATATTGTGGCATATTACGTTGGTTATGGATTATTGACAGAAAAATATGAATTTGTTATGGAACGATAGGGAGTATTATAAAGGCATTATGCAGTATTATGCGATATTACGTTGGTTATGGCCATCGACAGAAAAAATATGTATTTTTTATGTATTATGAAGGTATTATGCAGTATTATGCGATATTACGTTGGTTATGGCCATCGACAGAAAAAATATGTATTTGTTATGGAACGATAGAGAGTATTATGAAGGTATTATGCAGTATTATGCGATATTACGTTGGTTATGGCCATCGACAGAAAAAATATGTATTTGTTATGGAACGATAGAGAGTATTATGAAGGTATTATGCAGTATTATGCGATATTACGTTGGTTATGGCCTATCGACAGAAAAAATATGTATTTTTTATGTATTATGAAGGTATTATGCAGTATTATGCGATATTACGTTGGCTATGGCCTATCGACAGAAAAAATATGTATTTGTTATGTAGCGATAGAGAGTATGATGAAGGTATTATGCAGTATTATGCGATATTACGTTGGTTATGGCCTATCGACAGAAAAAATATGTATTTGTTATGTAGCGATAGAGAGTATGATGAAGGTATTATGCAGTATTATGCGATATTACGTTGGTTATGGATTATTGACAGAAAAAATATGTATTTGTTATGTAGCGATAGAGAGTATTATGAAGGTATTATGCAGTATTATGCGATATTACGTTGGTTATGGCCTATCGACAGAAAAAATATGTATTTGTTATGTAGCGATATATAGTAGTATTAAGGTATTATGCAGTATTATGCGATATTACGTTGGTTATGGATTATTGACAGAAAAAATATGTATTTTTTATGTATTATGAAGGTATTATGCAGTATTATGCGATATTACATTGGTTATGGCCTATCGACAGAAAAAATATGTATTGGTTATGGAACGATAGAGAGTATTATGAAGGTATTATGCAGTATTATGCGATATTACGTTGGTTATGGCCTATCGACAGAAAAAATATGTATTTGTTATGGAACGATAGAGAGTATTATGAAGGTATTATGCAGTATTATGCGATATTACGTTGGTTATGGCCTATCGACAGAAAAAATATGTATTTTTTATGTATTATGAAGGTATTATGCAGTATTATGCGATATTACGTTGGTTATGGATTATTGACAGAAAAAATATGTATTTGTTATGTAGCGATAGAGAGGATGTGGGACAATGAGGGTACATCTGTCGGGTCCATTTGGTTGGAGTACTGTTAATGAACGTCTGTCGGGTTTTTTTGTCGATAAAATATGAAGGGGTGCTAATTATGTTGTACGTCGTGTGTCGGGACCACTTAGCCCGGTGCTAAATGAAGTCATTGCCCGCAAGAGGGTTTTTTTCGCGCCCATTATGTGTAAAACTGCCCTCTAATTAGTGCGGACGGCCTATTTTTCGAAAATTGAACAATTTCCCCCTCTATTTATTAATGCGGATGAGTTTTAAGGAATTTTCGATTCTCCTCTAATTTAGTGCGGTAATGGTCAAAATTCCCTCTATATATGGACTCTCCATAACTCGAAACCCTTTAACTCGAACCGCTCCTTAACTCGAACGAATTCGTAAACACCGTGAAAATTTCCTAATAAACTCTCATAATCAACTCTCTACTACTAGAATCCCTTTTTTTTTACCATACTAACATCAATTATTGATTTCCGCCAGCGAAGGCGGAATCTTTAAAATCGCCTGAGGAGATAAGAGAGATAGAGAGATAGATAGATAGAGACAGCGCAGCTAGGCTGGACGCCCGAAACTTATCCAGGCTAAAGATTTTTTTCTGAGAACGAGGCTAAAATGAGTTTTAAGCCAATAAGAATCCTAACAGTGCAACAGATTGTTTTATTATCCAATGAACAATACTTTATTTTAAAGTTTATATGCTATCCAAAGTTAAAGCTCGTGCAGTGTAGCATAATGAAGATCGTCTTATAATGCGCCATCTTTGATGTTACGTCATTTCTTTCTGTACAATTTTTCAAGCTCGTAGACCAAAGCTATATTCAGCAGAACTAATTAATTATTCATGAATTTTATTTTTTATTTATTGAGTTGTATTTTAACATTGCAGGTTAGTTAAGGCCAGGATACACTTGTATAATATCATTAAATATATTCTATAATACAGTTATAATTTTTCTACAATATACTTATAATTTGTTAAAATATCGTTATAATTTCATTTAATTTCATAACATAGTTGCCACAACAACGCTAGCAGATAATAGATCTATTGTCACACAAACAAAAGGCATTCGAAACCAGATCACCAACAATATTATTAAAATCAAACTCGTTTGATTTTATTCAAATATTATAGCCATGCAGCAAATTATGAGGTTATGACGCACATGTCAGGTGTTGAAATTATACATATTATAGCTATATTATAAGAAATTATAAGACATTATAACTCTATTTTAAACATATTTTAAGAAATTATATTGATATTATAAGTTATATTTCAGTGATATTGTACAAGTGTATCAGGCCCTTTACAATAATAATTGAGAATACTCAATGATTTGTTTACCCCATAATTCATGGCCATCAAGATTTGGTACGCTATCCCGAGATATACTAATCTCGGGATAGCGTACCAAATGTGCTCAGGCGGTCGTCGGTGTGGGGTCGAGATGTACAAGTCCGAACAACATTTAAAAATTTTCTTTTGATTTGCGGGTTTATTTATAGTTGTTGTTTTTAAACTTTGAAAAATATTTAGTCGGCTTTTGGGAGATATCGGCAACAGAAGCATACCTTATCGGCAAAATAAGTCAGCAACAAAAAAAGTCGGAAAAACTTCAGTCATTTTTTGCCGGCTAATTTCCAAATCGAAAATGACCAAAAAGTTTAAATTTTTAAGTTTTTTTTCTTTAAAAAAAGAGGTCAATAAAAACTATATAAATCAATCAACTTCAAAATTTTTCTTTTCTTTTCTTTGAATATTTTCTCTGCTTTGGTTCTCAGCTTCTACTTCATATTAGGGCTCTTCTCTTCTTCTTCTCAACCGTATTTTTTATCCTGATGTTACACTCACTTGAAATGTTATTCTGGTCGTTTTTCGTGTTCTTTTTACTGTTATGTTTTCATAGATACTTGAATTGAAAATAGGGCGAAAATAAAAATGGCTAAAAAAAGAAAAAATCGGCTAAATGGTGCTCGTTAAAAAAAGTCGGCAAGAATATTTAGGCCGAATAAAAAATATTAACCACTTAGCAAAAATTTGGTCACTTTGCTTTCAATTGTCGAAAAATTAATAACAAAATATTTGCGAAGTATCTCAACATAACTAATACGCTAAAAATCATTTTTGCAAATTGCGAAAGTATTTTTAAACCTGCGAAAATAAACCAACCTTCAGGTAATAAATCAATCTCGTCCCCAGAGCTTCTTTTTCCCTTTCTGATATGCGTGCTGGCGCGAACGCTCAGCCACATATCAGAAAGGGAAAAAGAAGCTCTGGGGACGAGATTGGTAATAAATACTTCTCGGAAACTTGTAAATTTGTGGAGATTTGGCGACTTTTGAGGAGGAAAAGTTTAAAGTTTTTTATAAAGATGACGGTATTTTCATAAAAGAAAAATGCCAACATTTGAGGACACTTTCATATTTTTCTAGAGAAACTAAAAATAGTTGAGATTTTAAAGATAATGCCACGAGTTAAAATATTTCTATGCATTTTGAAAATAAAAATATATGAGAAACCGTATAGTTTTGTAAAAGAAAAAGTAGGGAGATTTAAGGACGAAGTTGTTAAAAATTTTGGAGGAGATTTGACGAGTCTTGAAGAGAATTTTTTTTTAAATTGAGGAGGCTACCCTGAAATGTCTGCGCGAAAAAATCCTACGAAATTAAACATGTTTCGCGTTTTGATGTGGGCGAAAGACTCACGGTAACTTAAACCCCAGAACTATTTCTAACACCAAGGGGCGAAATCAAGATGTTTTGATAGTATTTTATGCGTGCCGAAACAAAACATACGGGCGGAAATGTAAGAGTTTTTTTAACGGAAAATTTCGGATAGGAAGGAAGGTTAAATAGTAAAAAGCAAAGGATAAAAAAAGAGATTTGGATTATCCTCGTCCCCAGGGTTTGTTGCCTATGTCAAAGCCGCTAGCGCTTACTTGACGGCTAAATAAGTTTTTTCGCCGCCGGTCTTGATGTCAAAAAGGCAAAAGCCCCTGGGGACGAGGTTGGATTTGGATACCACACAAACTGACGGACGAAGAATATGTTACCGGTCATAATTGTAGAATATACTGGCTCACGATATACTTGCTCATATTGTATCTAGAAGACTTTTTGCAAAAACAAAGTGTGATCCCTTAAAATCGCCATTTTGGATTTTTAAATAGCCCAGTTTTGGTTCCACGAAAACAGCACTCAACTCTACGCTGCTTCTGAATTACTGCAAGAACCTGAGAGTAGCACCCTCCTCCTCTATTCCCCAACCTAAACAGGGTTGAAAATAGAATAAACGTCCTGACATAGCTTTTTGAAGCGGGAGGTTTTAGAAGTTTTTAGATGTGAAAAAATCATCTGTGAAAAGTAAAGTGCGTCACAAAATATTTATCTCAACACAAGTAACTAAAAAATACACATAGATATTCTTAAGAAAACTCTTGCTTGAATTTCCACTCAAGAACAAAAGAAGTCAAAAAGGGACGGAACGGAACAAATAAATATACTTTCGCCATCTTACTTTATTTTTGTTTTCAATAATTTCTACTTTTCCAGAAAAGTTAAAATTATTTCAACTTTCACTTTGGATGGAACAAAAAATTCTGTCAACCAATCAGGTTCCAGAAATCACAATTGTCTGATATCATTTGTTTTATTCTATTCTTGAATGGAAATTCGTCTCAAGAAATGTCAAGCAAAAAGTATAAAAACTCTATCAGTGGTATTTCATTCCATATTATAATCCAACAAAAATATAAATAACAGCTATCTCATGTTAAATACTTAAATAATACATTATATATTTAAAAAAATAATTTTTTGTCCTAAGACCCAGCATTCACGTCTTTTTTTATAACAATTACACACAATGTTTCTTAACTTAAGAGTGAAAGTATAGATAATTTCAACCGCTAGCTCACAAAATATTGAGAAAATTATATTGCTAAAAAGCATATAAAAGGTAGAAAACAGGGCTTTGACTTCATCTGAAAATCTACTAAAGTTACGGAAACATAGACCAAACCCAAAATGCATGTTTGTTATAAAAAAGGGCAGGGCTTCCCATTTTTAAATGAAATAAAAAATATTGTGATGTTCTAAAAGACGTTAAACCCACACTATAGCAATGAAAAAGTGAAATAAGAAAAATTCTCGCAAATAGTAAATTTATAGATTTTTTCTCGAAGATCCAAGGATAGTAACTGTTTCGCCAATTCACGCAGATTTATTTTCGTAAAGAAAGCTCAAATAAAACCTACTTAAAAATTAATCCTCTCCTTTTAAGCTACGAGGATCTATCTTTTTATTCTCCTAGCTTTAAGGTAATCTCTTACAATAAATAATTTCGCTGAAAAAGCTTCTATAGTTATGTAGGACCAGTAACGTGTATAATTTTAGCTAATCCAAGCATACGGAACAAAACCGTTCTCAACAGTATTCCAAAATTCACACTGCTTCCGATGGTAATCTCCTTTCAAAACATCGATACCGCCATCTTGATTAAAAACACCCGTTTGCGTGGACGTCCAATCTACTGAGCCTTCTTTCATGAATTGTAAAACAGTAGTTCGAATCGATTTCATGAATTTCTTATCTTCTGAGTTAGGTTTGTAACCAGCTTGAACTTCCTTTTTGAATGCAAATAACGCATGACTATCCCAAGCATGAAACGCATTAAACCACGACAGACTATCGTATCTGATTGGTTCGTAAGGAGAATGGGTCACAATATATCTATAAATAGTGTGATGAACACTTTCTTGAAGATCATGAACTAGTTTGTTTGTTGGACACGTTACTCTAACATCCGCAGAAATAGTTTCATATAAGTACTGCGCTGTTTTCAGCGTACCATTTCTATAAGTCTGGTTCTTATACAAATCCCCCCATATTTTGTCGATAAAGTTCGTGGAAAAATTATCCAGACGATTTTTAAGAAACCTATGAAATTTATTCCAAGAATCCACGCCTTTGAAAGTATGGGCAGGTTCATATGCGATTTCTTGAGCAGTGCTTCCGACTAACACTGCAACTTTTGTTTTACTTTTGGAAAGTTACATTAGCCAGCTCCTTAGGTGGCTTGACAACAACATTACCATCAACAACAGCTAAAGCGCCATTAAGATAACCCTTAATTGGAAAATCAAGCAGATATAACATTTCCCAGTTGGGATATCTTTTTTGCGGAATGGCTAAAAACACTTCTTTCGAAGTTAAATTATACAAGCAGGAACGAATTTCATCCGCAGTGATAAACGTTCTACATTTTGTCTTGTTGATAAAAACATGATTATCTCTTTCTGCATCTATATAAGACTTCTCAAATTTAGGAGATCCACTCATTGATATTGCTTTATGAAACAATCCATCAGCTAATGGAGAAGCAAGCAAACCAAATATAGATGTACCACATATTGTAACAGAGTTAGGATCACCTCCAAAGTTTTTGATGTTACTTTGGACCCATTTCAATGCTAATATTTGATCCATAAAACCATAATTACCATCTGTTCCATTTCTTCTTAACTCTCTGAGAGTTAAAAATCCAAAAGCGTTCAAACGATAATTCATACTGACAGAAACAACATTCATCGAGGCGACAAAATCACTGTCAGGTGAATAACCAACATCGTTGGGGAAACCACTAGTTAAATATCCACCAAATATCCACACAAACACTGGCAGCTTTCCATTGACAGCAGGAGTGTGGACATTCAGATATAAGCAATTCTCAGATCCAACAATTTTTTCATTTTCGCTTTGTACACATTTGCTCCCAGAAGTGCTTGCATTAAATGTGCCATTCCAACAATCTTTCTTGTCATCACTTAACCGAACAGGTGGAGTCCATCTCAAATCACCAATAGGTGGTTTTGCATAAGGAATACCTTTATAAACATATGTAGTTATGAATTGACGTTCTACCTTTGCACTTTCTTTGTATCCCATCACTGGACCACATTCTGTGTAGACGACTAAGCTAGCTTCATGATTGCTGTTCCAAAGCTTTACACGAGTATGAAGAGATATTGCTACAATAATACTGCTAACAGACGCGATAATCACAAGTAAAGCAAGTACAAGTTTAGTCGTCTTTCCCCATCTTTTCTGTTTATGAGACGCAGTGTAGTTCATGGAAGATTTTGCGTTAAAAATATCAATATCACTATCTGATTCCGAAAATTGTGGAAGCGGATCGTATTTATTTCGTTTCATACTAAAAATAAACAGAAGACAATCATAGGATAAAATAAACAGTAAGTCAGCAAATCATAAACCATCTAAACCTGTAAAGGACTTGTCCCTACTCTGTGACTAAAACATTTTGATAGGTGGATAGGTGTTGCTCTTAAGGTGGAAAAATTAAATTGGCCGGATATTATAGACCTTTTCTTTGAATTTTTAGTTGTCATTTTAAAACACAATGCATATACTCCAGTACTAGTTTTATACTTCATTCTGTCTGATGCCTATTCTTTATGTCGTATGATACATATAGATCAAAAGGTCAACAGAAAAAGACAGTACAGAGAATTAATTTGACAAAAAACATGCAGCCGAAAACAGATCAAGGGTTGAATGTGATTACGATGCATTAGCTATAATATAAAAAATAAATCTAGATACAACTGTAAGATCTAACTGAAAGTAATAATATTAAACTAGTTGATAAAAAAAAACATTTTGAAACTCCAAATGGCGTGTTTAACATGGTAATAAAAACTAAAAAGTCTGGTGACTTTTCTCGATATAGTTAACCAAAACTATTAGAACGTGAGCATTACAGAATAAATTGAACAGATATAGAAGGAAAAACCTAATCAAAAAAGGAATTAAATAGAGCTTGTGCCATGTATACTCGACAAAGAAGCTGTTTTCTAAATTAATCAAAAAAATGATGTTAATGTTAAAATTCATTATCCACCCCAAAACTTTTTGTTTCTAATATAACAGATAAATATATATAGTATTTTAAAAATATACAACACATTTTACATTGTATAAATATAGCATTCAATTTTTATAAACATTAAGTGAAAAAAAATTTTGTTGGCAAAAATATTTCTTAAAAATTCGCGAAAGTTTCTGTCTATATTATATATGTACTTAAAGTATAAAAAGGGTAATTTCCACTGCTACAATTATTGTACACAATTAATTGTACAAAATTGTATATTCTTGTGAAATATACTGTACAGATGTAACTAAGATGTACAATATATTGTGACTTCAAAGGCCACAAGTTTTTTTAATCAAATCAGTTTGATTTGAAGAAACTAGTAGCAGGTTTTTATTGAATCAATTTCAAAAGAATTGAATATGTCTTTTGTTTACTACACATTTAAACATTATCGAAACAAATGTGCGAACTATTTGTATCCTTCTTGTACATTAATTGTACAGCATTTTACACTAGTTACTACAAAAAATTGTACAATATTGCGTACAATATATTGTAGCAGTGGAAACTACCCTTTACAGTAACATCATATCAAAATTACAAGTAATGTGCAAAAGTATCATAAAGATTTACTCTAGGCACTGCCACTTTTAGCAGACTCTTTAATCAGACTTGCTTGTTGTGCTAAGTCCTGGTCCCTGTCACGTTTCATCAAAACCACTTGACATCATTAGTTTCGAGTAAAATGTATTAGAACAAACAAATAGCAGAATGACCAGACAAGCAAAAGATGTAATGATTTAAGATAAATGTATACCATCTATGCAATCATTGTTGATTATCATTGTTATCGAGAAGTTATTAACCATGATGAATGATCATTAAAACGCATAAAAATGAAAACATTTACATGGTTATCATTAAAAATAAAAAGTTAAAAATCTTGGTAAAAACAGGTAAATGTTGTCATGTGTCGCGTACACACTATCATTTTTAATAGTCATTGATCATGCTTAATAACTGCTAAATAAAAACAATGTCTACTACAATTGGAAGATTTCATAAAACTGATGTTATTCGCATAGAATACTAGATATTTGAAATATATACGTGTTTACATGCCTTTCAAAATAAACAAGAACAAAAATTACACCTCTATATCCCAATATAAATTACATAAGTTACAATAACTTCTAAATAAAGTTGCTATGTAAGGTAAATACAAAAGAAAACAGACATTGAAATGTATACTGTAAAAAACAGATTTGAAAATTAAGGAAATTAACAGTAAAAAATATAAATATGAATTGTATAAATATTATCCCCCAAAAATGGACTTTCCATTCAATATACCCCACAAAGTAAACATAAAAAATATATTGGTTAAAAAATTAATTTATCCATGCATAAGGAACAAAGCCATTAGTTTTATTATTCCAAAACTTGCACTTATTTTCATGATAATCACCCTGTACGTACAGTTTACCATTAGTCTTAAAAACACCAGTTTGATTTGCTTTCCAATTATCCAGCTTTCCATTTTTAATAAAATTTTTAAAATTCCTCCGAATAGTATCTCTAAATGCAAAATCAATTGAGCGGGGTTGGTAGCCAGTTTTAGTCACCATCTTGAAATTAAACAGTGCAGCAGCATCCCAAACATGGAACACATGTGCAGATACATCTTTATTAAATCCAAACTTAATAGGTTTGTACGGAGCATGTTCAACAACATATCTATAAATATCATGGTGTGTGCTTTTACTGAAATCTTTTGCTAATTGATTAAGGGGACATGTGGTCCGTACATCGGTAACCAAAGTTTCATAAACAATTTGAGCACTTGAGAATTTTACATTAGTTTCATTCTTATACAGTTTCCCCCATATCAGATCTATAAAATTTGGTGAGAAAGCATCAAGACGTTTTTTCAAGAAGTTATGAAATTTGGTCCATGCATTATGTCCTTTAAAATGCTGAACAGGTTGAAACCCAATTTCCTGAGCAGTGTTTCCAATAAGAACTGGTATTCTATGCTGGTTTTTAAAAGTGATATGAGATAATTCCTTTATTGGTTTTACTACAACTACAGGATCAACTACAGCAAGAGCACCATCAAAATGATCGTATGTTGGGAAGTCGAGCAAATCATCCATGCCCCAATTAGGATATGTATCAAAAGGAATACTTAAAGTTACTTCTTTGGCTGACATGTCATACAAACAACTGCGTAACTTATCTCCTCGGGGAAAATTGCTACATTTATGCGCATTTTTAATAAATTCGCTGTTTTCCTTAGATGCATTGATATACGACTTCTCAAACTTAGGAGATCCACTCATTGGTATTGCCTTATGAAACAATCCATCAGCTAATGGAGAAGCAAGCAAACCAAATATAGATGTACCACCAGAACTTTGTCCACATATCGTAACAGAGTTTGGATCACCTCCAAAATTCTCAATATTACTCTGGACCCATTTCAGCACTAGTATTTGGTCCATAAAACCATAATTTCCATAGGACTTATCTTTTTGCCAAAGTTCCTTTAGGGTAAGAAAACCAAAGGCATTCAAACGATAATTCATACTAACCGCAACAATGCCCATGGCATGAATAAACTCCCCTGAAGGCGAGTAACCAAACATATTTCCATAACCTGTTAATAGATATCCTCCGTGGATCCATACAAAAACAGGTAGTTTAGAGGTATTACTTAGAGTAGGCGTGTAAACATTTAAATAGAGACAATCTTCAGAACCTTCCATACCCTGAACACATTTGGAGCGGAACTTGTGTGCTGGGTAAACTCCTTTCCAGCAATGTTTTTTTCTCCATCACTTAATCTTACAGGTGGAGTCCATCGTAAATTCCCAACTGGTGGAACAGCATATGGTATACCCTTAAATATAAAACTTTTCTTGCCTTCATCAATTTCTTCAACGCCAGATACACTACCACAATCAGTAGCAACAATAGGGTTATTATTAACTAACAATGCCACACTTTTTGAATGCACAGAGATGACGATAACAGCTGTTGTTACTGCAAGAAGAAATAAAGTCATAGAAACTGCTCCAATTTTTTTAATCATATTTGTTTGGCTTTTTCGTTGAGTGGCTGACACATCAAAGATATCAACCTCACTGTCACTATCTTCATCTTTTAACTTATGATATGCTACTTTTCTTTTATCCATAGTTTTCTCGTTTCTTCTAAAAGATAATAAAAACATAGCAATAAGAGCCAGAAAAGTTTTTGCCAATTTTATTCAAGTTTATGCCATGCATATAAAGTACAACTAGGTTCTCATAAACCAGGCGATTTGGAGGTAGTTACTACCTTTGAAGGGAAATTTAAAGACCGAAAGTGTATGTGTAGGGCTTCCAGAAAATCCATTGTAAATAGTCTGAAAACAATTGGCTTAGAACTGTGTATCTGAGAAAAACATAAGGGATGTTGCATCTAAAGATTGACTTCTGTGTTTACAAATCTTATATTAGGAAAACCATTCAAAATGATTTATATAGATCTGTTCGCTTTTAAAAAATAGCTTCGTTGAGCTCTCCTCCATAGGTCTTAATGTCAAAAATTTGTTAAACTTCCAATAAATTCATCACAGAAAAAAATTAATGATATACTGTGGAAATTTCACAAATGCCATTAAAACATTGTTTCAACTCAAAAAACAAACTTCTACTGGCAAGAAGAGAAAATCCAGAATGCATGGATGCAGGACAATTTACAACAACAGCACTCTAATGTTTCACAAACGAAAAGGAAAATTAACAAAATGCAGGGTTGCGACAGAAATTTTTCATTGCAATTAAGGATTTATAGGACTAATTTTTCCATTTTGTTTTTCGTCATAAAAATTTTCCAGGAAAAATATTGAAAAAGATAAATATTTAGGAAAAATGCTCCATCATTTTTACAAGAATTTTCATGAGAAATAAGAAACTCCCGGAATTTCCAGGACTTAATAGCAATCCTGTATATATTAGGCAGGTCAAATATCCACTAATAACTTGTCTGTGTTTCCCTTTTAATTAATAGCACCTACAATCCAATATAACAACAACAAAACCACAAATTAACAGGAGAGTGAATATAACTGTGAACATATTTCATTAAATTAAATTAAAATCAAATAAAGCAGAATTTAAAATAACTATACTTTGCATAGTATATATTCTTATCTTTGATAAGGAATGACTCACAAATCAAAAAGGGTACGCTAAATGTCAATTTGATGATAAGAGGATGAATTTTTGAAGAACAAAAAGTATTCTTAACTGATACATCATCAACAAGCTTGACAAAAAAACAACATATATATATCTTGCTCATGTAGCCTCAAAATCCCAGATATACTATGCGCATGGTGATAACTGTGTGTGCCAAACTGCCATATGGGGCATCAGGAAAAGTTTGGAAATGGTTTAAGATGAATGAACAAAGACAAATAATAATAAAGTTGCAGTAGTAAAAGATATTTAATTATGATATTAAGTTTTTTTATTTCTACGTGTTATGAGCGCATGTGTAAGTACTTGTGATATTACATGTTTTTTAATTTCGATGTTTAGGGTTGACATTTAGTAAACCTTGTTGATTTGCAAGCCAGTCCTTACTTAATAATTGATGAATTTAATAATTCAGACATTGTTTGCAAGAAACTAAAATAAAAACAATTGAAAAACATTGTTTTGAAGAAAAGCTTCATTGAAAAAAAACATAAAACAAACACCATTGTAAAAAAAGCAATCAAAACTTTCACTTTTTTGCTGAATAAAATAAAATGGAATAAGTCCATTAGCTTATTCCATGTCCTAATTCCATGTGTTACAAAAAAGTTAAACAATCATAATGTAACAAGACCTTTTTTCTTAAAAAAAAAAAAGAAAAATGCTAACTACTGTATAAAATATGTATATAAAAAGTGATATACCTTAAGTGGATTTAATTTCGCAGCAAGCGAAAAAAGGTAATTTTGAAAAAAATCAAATTTTAAGCATAATTTGGAGATGTTCTACTTTATATTCTCAAAACAAATATTTATGTAATATTTAACAATTACTCATGATAAAATGAAAAACATTTTTCGTTTTCAACTTCAGTGTTTTTTTCCTCATCCTTACGCGAAATTTTATTCACTTAAGGTAGTACCTAAATTAACCTAATGTAAATAGATACCTGATGTAATCCTTAGAAACCAAAAACGAGCAGTTATTATGGATATTGTGTATCCTTATTATGGACTTAACAATGAGAATCTTTCGCAGTAAAAAAGTATTTAACAATGAGAATCTTTCGCAGTAAAAAAGTATTTAACAATGAGAATCTTTCGCAGTAAAAAAGTATTACATAATATGAAAAAAGGAAAACTTTAAAGTGCAAGCACAATAATTAACCAGTTTTAGATTTAAAGTATAGAGGTTTTGCTCCTCAAAAGAATGTGCTTATAAAAGGACACAATTCTTTCTTTTTCAAAGGAGTTAAAAATTTTATGTGAAAGTTGTAAGAAAATTTTTGAAAATCAGGAGCACTCACAAACTAAAGAAAGCTTTCTCTACTTAAAACTTTATTTCAAAAACACTATGACAAAAAATGTTAATCACTCCATGCATAAGAAGTGAATCCATTTCCAACATTGTTCCAAAATTGGCATTGTCTTTCATGATACTGACTCATCAACACGTTAATGTCTCCCATGTTATTAAAAATAGCCGTTTCTTTTTTTTGCCAGTCAGTGTTTGCTGGATGTCCATACATCATAAAATGTTTAACATTTTTACGTAAAGTTTCTTGAAAGTTTAAATCATCTAAGCTTGGTTTATAATCAAATTGTTCTAATCTCTTGAAATTGAAGAGTGCAATGGTTTCCCATGAATTAAATGCATTTTTTGATTCGAATCCATGGAGAGGAAGTGGCTTACTTGGTTTATGAGTGATAACATATCGGTAAACATTATGATGTGAACTTTCCATAAACTGACCAGCAAGCTGATTTATTGGGCAATTTTCTAAAACATCTGAAGATATGGTTTCATGCATAAATTCTACAGAGAACTCTTTCGTTGAATTTTTAGTGGTGTTGCTATACAATTTACCCAGCACTATATCAATATATCCAGTAGAGAATTGGTCAAGTTTGTTTTTTAAATACATATAATAATCAGTCCATGATTTTTTATCAAAACTAACAAAAGGTGAAATTCCAATTTCTTGAGCAGCACTGCCAACTAAAACAGAAACCTTTTTACCTTTAAAAGACAAATTTTTGAGATCTTTTGGAGGTTTTGGTATAACAATAGGATCAATAACTGCCAATGAAGGGTAGTGAATACTTTTTGTAGGAAAATCATAATATCTTTTCGTGAAAATGTTTTGGTTCAAAAATTTCAATGTTGCATTTGAAATTTCAGAAGCTTTTAAGTTGTACAGACACTGTCTTGTATCATTGGTCTGCGCACACGCTGTTTTGTTTAGAAATACTCGATTTTCGACAGATGCATCAGTGTAGGCTTTATCAAATTTTGGCGAACCACTCATTGATATTGCTTTATGAAAAAATCCATCAGCTAATGGAGAAGCAAGCAAACCAAATATGGATGTACCACCAAAACTTTGTCCACATATTGTAACAGAGTTAGGATCACCTCCAAAGTTTTTGATGTTACTTTGGACCCATTTCAATGCAAGTATTTGATCCATAAAACCATAATTTCCATAGGATTTACCTTTTTGCCAAAGTTCTTCAAGAGATAAAAACCCAAAGACATTTAAACGAAAATTCAAGCTTACTGCTACAACATCCATTGAGGTGACAAATTCATTGTCTGGGGTCATACCTGACTGATGACCAGATCCTGTCATGTATGAACCACCATGCAACCAAACAAAGACAGGTAACTTTCTTGTCAAAGATGGAGTATAAACATTCAAATACAGACAATCTTCAGAACCTTGCATATTACCATCTGTTCCATTCTGTATGCACACAGAACCATGGAAATTTGCTTCAAATACACCACTCCAACAAGAAGACCTATTTTCATTAAACGCAACTGGTGCACTCCATCTTAGATCTCCATTAGGTGGAAACGCATATGGAATACCCTTAAACGTGTAAATTTCTATTTCTTTTTTGTCCTTTTTTAATGTTTCTATAACGCCAGTCATATCCCCGCAATTTGTTGACACAACTGGTGTTTTTGATATTGGGATTGGAGATGTCTTTGAATAATACAAATATATCAGACTAGCCATAATAGCAAGGAAAACAACAACAACAACAACTAAAGCAATTAATTTTCTATTTCTTCTAGTGCAAAAACCTACGGGTTTCGTAGACTTAACACTCATCTTTGGGTTTTCATCAGCACTAGATGCAGCTGGATCAATTTCAAAATCAGTATCAGCAGATCGCCAAGAAACTTGATCATAGCGTTTTGTGTAGTTTAACATAGGAGTTTTCTCTTTTAATAATGATGCCTTTTCATTTTGTTGAGAGGTTGCCATGCTTCTACAAAGCTTGTTTACAATTTTCTGTAAAATAAATAAAATAATTTACACAAAAGTTAAAATATTAACGAAACAGTGTTGAATCAAGTTTTTTTCAAAGAAAAAAACATTGTTCAAATAATTATTGACAACTTTCTGAAACTTTAAATATACACTGTGATCATAAAAATATATCTGAATGTAGTTTTTTATTTGCTTGTTCCACACCCCTGCAGCATTTTTCAGTGTTCCATTTGTTGAGTTTGCAAAACGCATTTTTCAAAATAACATTTTAAAAAAAAAATAACTTTTTCATGTATATACATAAAATGAAAATATATTATAAATTTGCTGATTATTTTTTCTTGCAGGTCTTTGTACTCTTAAACTTTATTTTAAAAAGAGATTGCAATAGTTATTATATTGAAGTAAAACAAGAAATATGCTATATACCAATTATTTGATCTGTTAAAATTTATGTGTGTTTTAATAAACTCCCAAAAGAAAAAGAAGTTTTTATCTTGGGAGATTTTAACTGTAACATGCTTTCAAAATATGGTCTTTCCTCCAAAATAAAGGAATTATGCTCCACTCTTTTCCTAAAACAACATACTACGGAGCCAACTTGTGTTACTGAAAATAGTATCACTCTTATAGACTTGATACTTTCTAACAGTTCTTGTATTTCTAAAACTGGTGTCATGGATTTAGGCATCAGTGATCACAATTTAGTTTATGTGATCAGAAAATTCAAAAGGCCAAAATTTGAACCTAAAACTATCAAGGTTCGTAGCTACAAGAACTTCAGTGAAGAGGCTTTTCTGAAGGACCTCAGGAATTTAGACTGGTCATATTTTAATAATTATGATGACCTTGATGAAGCATGTGAGAAACTGAATAAAAATATTAAAACAGTGGCTGACAAACATGCCCCTTTCAAAACACATAGATTTTCTGGCCGTGTTGAGGCATGGGTCACTGATGAATTAATAATAGCCATCAAAGAAAGAGACTTCTTAAAACGGAAAGCATCAAAAACAAAATCCATCATAGACTGGGAAGCTTTCAAACAAAAAAGGAACCAGGCAATAGGTCTCAAAAATCGACTCAAAAACGAGTACTATAATGACGTTTTGCAGGACTTTCAAAAATGGCTAAAACAACTTTGGAAAACCCTAAAAAAACTGGTTCCTGATAAGTCAGGCAATACTACCTCGATAAAACGAGTAGTCCAAAACGATGGTACAGAAACTTCTCACCCAAAAGAAATTTCCAACACATTCAATTCATTTTTTGTCAGTGTTGGTGCCAAACTAGCCTCTAAATTTTCTTCTGACACTACTAATGTTAATCCACCTGTTAGCGGACACGATTTTCGGTGGGCTCGTATTGAGACCAAAAGTGTCGAAAAAATAATTAGTTCACTAAAACTTAATAAAGCTACAGGCTTGGACGGAATTGGTTCACGACTGCTAAAAGCAGGTTCGTCAGTTTTAAGTCTTTTCAACAAATCTTTATTTACTGGTTATGTACCTAAATGTTGGAAGACTAAAAGGGTCTCTCCTATTTTTAAAAGTGGCAATAAAACAGATCCTACTAATTATCGTCCTATCTCCATTTTGCCAATTCCTATGAAATTTTTTGAAGAGTTAGTGCATGAGCAAATGTCTCATTTTACTTCTGAGCACAACTTCCTGAATGACAGACAGTCCGGATTTCCACAGAAACTGCAGTAGTCGATGTCTCTGATTTTATTCTTACTGAGCTCGACCAACATAACTTTGTTTGTGCTGTGCTCATTGACCTTAAAAAAGCTTTTGACACTGTTGATCATAAAATTTTGTTAAAAAACTATGGTGTTTGGGTATCAGAGATGCTGCCTTTGACTGGTTCGAGTCCTACTTAACGGGCCGAATGCAGCTGACTCTTGTAAACGACACAGGATCAGATCTGCTTCATAAAGACGCTTTTGGGGTGCCGCAGGGATCTGTGTTGGGACCCCTGCTCTTTCTTTTGTATATTGATGACTTAAAATCTGTCATCAATTCAAACTACCACCATCTATATGCAGATGATACAATAATTATTTCGTCCCATAAAACTTGGATACCCTTGTCTCCCAGGTCGAGTTAGAACTTTTGCAAGTCTACCTCTGGCTGAATAATAACAAAATGACTATTAATACGGACAAAACTGAAACAATCTTTTTTGGCAACCACAGGCAGTTAAAAAAGTTGAGAACAAAACTATCAACTATATGGGTATTCCTTTGAAGAGGAGCGAAAAAGTTAAATATCTTGGGGTAACATTTGATCAAAAAATGCAATGGGAAGAGCACATTAATGACATAAATAGAAAAATACTAATTAAATATTCTAAAATTAGAACCATTGCATCCTGTTTAACACCTCACACAAAAAACCTTTTAATTAATGCACTTGTCATGCCATATTTCAAATACTGCTCCTCGGCATGGGCTTGTGCCACCCAAGGTAGATTGGGAAAACTAGAAAAACGATTAAAATGTGTCCGTACCTTTCTTGGGAAAGAGAGGGAATATTCGATGAATAATTTACTCATCAAAAACGATGCCATATTAGTTTTCAAAGCCGTGAATCACATTGCTCCTGATTACATGCGCTCAAAATTCCTTTTGACAAAAAACTGTCATAATCATGAAACAAGAGGAGCTTCAAAAAACAGGTTCACACTTCCCTTGGTCAACACGGAATTTGGCAAAAAAGCCTTCCCATTTAGAGCTGCAAAAGTGTGGAATAATCTTCCAGACCAAGTGACCTGTGATGGAAGTCTGCTTTCATTTAAGACTTCCATCTCTAATGTATTTGGCAAATTCTAACGGAGATCACTTTTTAACTTTTTAATTTTTGTTTTTTATTCTTTTCTTTTCAATTTTCACAGATTATAAATGTTACTATGTTTGATTGAGCTGAGGCAGTCTAAGGTTTATCATTTTTTGTTTCTTTTTTGTTCTAGTGGCCCCCAGTGGAAACAATCCACTAACTATAGGTTTTTGTGATTTTCTGGGCTAGCCACTTTAAATATTTATTATTATTATTATTATTATTATTTTAAATTTGAAACTAATATTTTGAAAAAAAAAAAAATTAAATTTGCTACTAAGGTTTCGTCAGCAGGCTGTCAAATCCGACCTTAGCTATCGCGAATCCATTTGGATTCTCGCAACTACCACTTCGTGAATCCACCGAATCTAGTTGGATTCTCGTGATTCTTACCTCTCGCGAATCCAATTTAGATTCTCATAAATTCAATACGCGAATCCAATTTTTATAGTTTCTTTCTCTAGTATTATTATGATATGAAACACTTTATTTTCTTTTAGGTGAGTGGAAGATCATCATCACGGCGATCATGGCGCCGTAGTTTAGTGGTTATCACTCTCGTACTTTGTGCGGGAGACCGGGGTTCGATTCCCCTTGACGGCGATTCAATATGGGCAATTGAATATTACCATAGCCCCGGGTTAACCCAAGCCATGGGAGGGAAATTGGGGAGATGGCGCACTGTGTGGGCTGTTGGATGTTGCAGGGAGTTGTCTGGCAGAGCGCTGACCCTAATTGAGTTTGCGTAGCCCAAAGAGAAAAAATAAAAAAAAATAAAAATTAAATACTCCAGGACTTCCCATTAAAGCCATGGCCCTCCTGGAAATAATAGACAGGGCATATCCCTCGATATTTGTGAGGCTAGCCATGTAAAATATGCACATCTATCTATCTCACAGCCGACTGGCTGACCGAAACTCGCCCTCAAGAAATGCGCCATTTTGATATTTTGTGCTTTGAGATTAACGAATCCATGTGGGGGAACTATACCTTACGGAAATACCCTTTGAATACGGGGTCCTGGGAGAGACATAGTAAACATATCATGGAGACGAGACGTCGTTCATTTAATAAACTTTTGAAAAGATGATAATAAAAAAAAAATCACATACAAAAAAAATAAAAAAAGTCGATAACCAGACTCGTCCCGATAATTAGGTTCCCGATGATCTGTGCGCAAGGGCTTGATGCTTGATGATCAATAACCATTCTGTAAAGTATTCAACTTCAATAAAGGGAAAAATAAAACAGTAACCATCAGCAGCGAATAGTGGACCTTGGCAGCGAACGAAGTGGTTGTTTGTAGATTCACCAATATTGGAAGAGTAGAAATAGAGTAGAAATATGGTGACTAATGTTATTAATTGCGCGAATGTGATTGGATTCGTGGTATCAGAGGTCACGAGAGTCGACACGCGAATCAGATTCGCAGATTCGCGTTGGATTTGACAGCCTGGTTAGGGTTACTAAACCTAAAGTAATCTAATTTTTATATACAGATTAACACTTAAATGTAACTTTACATGTACCAGATAGTTATCACCATCGCTTTCAGTACCGTCTGAACTTTCATTGTTATTGCTACCCTATTGTTAAATAATTGAACTATTTTTGCATGTTGAAAATAATAGAGTTCGTGTCACACACAAACATTAATTAGCTTTATGTAAATTTTGCGAAGCTCATTGTTAATTTAATTATTTTAGCGTCATGGGATCGACAAAAGAAAATAATTTAAATTGTATATAACAAGGTTAAGTTTCACCTGTTTCACATGCAAATAGTAGTCAGAAAATGGAAAAGAAAGAAAACTAATCATACAAAGCTTTAAAAACCCAGTATTTTGTTCTGAACGAAGAGAAAACGACAGTATGATGCTCAAAAATCAACATATTTTGTTCTGAAATGACATAAGTTTTAACCCTACAAAGCTTAAAAATTGCCGTATTTTATTGTAAAATAAAGAGAAAATGTCCTGTTGAAGCCGTAATTTCACTCTAAAATGTCAAAAAAATATCCCAATGCAGCTTAAAAAGCACCATACTGCGAATCGAAACGACAGGAAAACAAATATACAAAACTTAAAAATTGTTGTATTTCGTTCTGCAGTGACAAGAAAACAACCCTACGAAGCTTAAAAATCATCATTTCGTTCTGAAATGACGAGAAAACCACCCAACATTTTCTTGGCATAAAAATAAAATCATTTGAAACAATGTACCAAAGATTCTTTTCTGATGTTTTTATAGTTCGTCTTATCCATTTTTGTATCAGCAATCAGTTTATATTTACAAAATGAATAGCAGCAAAGGGGAGATGGTAGTTGCATATGTATTGTAGTGCCCTTTGAGTAACTTTTACTTCATAATTATATACACTCCTTGAAAGTGCAATTTCTTATATTGCACAGTAGTCTAATTTCTTAAATTGCACTCATCAAGGAACGCTAAACCAATAGAATAAAATGTTTTTATTTGTTTTCATTTGATATTTAATTTACTTCTGTATTATACAGAACCAACCTCATGTCAAATGTTGACATAAACTCTGTGTTTTTGTAACTTACTAAGTTCTCGTGTAGGGTTCTAAGATAAAACTGTGGTGCCTTGTTACAATAATTTTTTAATTTTAAAATCGATGTTCCTTTTTGCAGGCAAAATTTTAAGTCTTTTAAAACGCCAAAGTTGCACAAGAAGCTCCTGTAGTTTTGCACCGTTTTCAGAAGAGTCAGCACCCTCATTTAAAATGCATGGCTTGTCCAGCCACAACAGGGGTCAGCTAGAGAAGGAGAATATACTGTAGCTATGTGGTTTTATGGTGCCATAGCTTAGTGGTTATCACTCTCGCACTTTGTCCTGGAGACCTTAGCAGCAATTCAATATGGGCGAGTTAATTTTACCATAACCTTGGGTTAACTCAAGCCATGTGAGGGAAACTGGGGATATGGCATACTGTGCTAGCCGTTGGAATTGAATCTGTGTAGCTCAAAATGAGCATTAAATACTCTAGAGGACTTCCCATAACTAAGTCATGACCCTCTTGGAAATAATAGACAGGATATATCCTTCAATATTTGTGAGGCTAGCCATGTCAAATATGCACATTTATCTAACCATCAGAAGTAGATAGATAGTGACCTGGAAAAGTCTAGATTTAGCTTGAGACTTAACTCAGCTATAAACAATTTCAACGTGCCAGCCCAGTCAAATGTTTCAAGCCAGACTGACTTTAAATAAATCTCAGCCAGCTAGTTATAGTTGTGCATTGATGTACACAAACACACAAACTAGATTAACAGTCTAGTTAATTTCAATTGAAAGCAAGTCAACCAAAACCAACCTGAGGCAGAAACCACCGGAAGATAATGGACCTTGTGTTTTGGTTCGTCTCGATAACCCTAGCGTTTAGGCTCGTCCTTAACGCCCTCTCCGTCCGCCAACTTACTAATTTCGCGAAATTAATGCTTCAAGGAAAGATACATGCTGCACTAAGATTATTGGATGATAAGAAATAAGATGTCTGATGAGACACTCCAAGAACTGAGGTTGAAACATCCAAATACTCTTGACGCTGATGAATCTGTGCTTTTCAAAGGGGAAATCCCATTTATCGATCCTGCTATTTACAACAACATAGATGAGGCAGCTGCTCATGCAATGACAACAATTTTTGAAGAAGAAGAACAGACGCATTACTTTTAGTAGATGCTACGAATGCTTTTAACTCACTTAATCGGAAAGTACTACTTCACAATATCCGATACATATGTCCAGCTATGTCTACGTATATACAAAATTGTTATAGCTCACCATCGAGGCTGTTTGTTATGGGTGGGAAAGAAATATTATCGGTGGAAGGAACAACTCAGGGTGACCCGTTCGCTATGCCAGCTTATGCAGTTGGAATTGTTCCTCTCCTCCCGCTGTTGAAGAATGACGTGGGAGATAGAAAGTTGAACATAACTCACTGCGCTTATGCTGATGATCTGGGAGGTGCAAGAAAAATTTTTGAATTGAAAAAATGGTGGGATAAAGTTGAGCATTATGGTCCATTGTTCGGCTATTATCCAAAAGCATCAAAAGCATGGTTAATAGTAAAGGATGAACATAAATTAGTAGCTGATGATGTCTTCAGTGACACGGAGAGAAATATCACTACAGATGGAAAGAAATAAAAGAAAGAATTAAACTGCAGCAAACGTTTTATAAATTTAACAAACAGTTACACACAAAAATCCTTAAACAGAAACTAATGTTGCATAACAAAAAACTGAAGTTCGCCAAGACATGACGAATGAGCAACTACGAGCAAATGATTTGGCGACAATGAAAGGTACTTCAAGTTGGTTGTCAGCACTTCCATTAAAATCTAAGAATTATGCACTCAACAAAAGAGAGTTTTATGATGCCATACGAATGAGATATCGGTGGGATTTGAAGTTCTTACCAACAATTTGTGCATGTGGAAAACGCTTCACGATCGACCATGCTATGTCATATGTCAAGGGTGGCTATATTCATCAACGTCACGACGAATTAAGAGATACTTTGGCAAAAATATCTGAAGAGATTTCCAATGATGTAGAAACAGAACCACATTTACAACCGCTGACTGGAGAAAAATTAGGCAATTTTGCAATCTCCACAGATGAAGCTAGACTCGACATTAGCGTTAGAGGATTCTGGCAACAAGGTCAACGAGCATTTTTTGACGTAAGGGTATTTAACCCATTCGCTTTGACACACCTCAATCAGAAATTGCCTAATGCATTCAAATCGAATGAAAACATCAAGAAACGTGCATATGGACAAAGAGTGCTAGAAGTAGAACATGGATCATTCACACCGCTGATTTTCACACCATATGGAGGATCCAGTCGAGAGACAGAACATTTTATCTCCACTCTGTCACATAAAGTAGCGGAAAAAAGAAATCTTGAACAAAGTATTGTTACAAACTGGCTTCGGACGAAATTATCATTTTGTTTACTGCGTTCAGCAATACTCTGTGTTCGAGGATCAAGAAATACAAAAGGAAGGTTAATAAAAGTAGATGTTGATTGTCTCGAGATATCAAATGAAATGAGCCGGCTTGTCAACTGAGAGATTTTCTATGTTCTTTATGTTTCAATATATTGAATATATACTTAAAGATGAAGTTTTCTGAAGCTATGATGCACGATTTCATCTGGTTTGAAAAACCACAATACGAAGAAGCTCGGGAACACTACCAACTGTTCTTGACTTACTTGGCAATGACTTAATTTAGCACCGGGCTAAGTAGACCCAACACACGACATACAACATAAAGTAACACCGCTTGATACTCCTACCGACATAAAAAGTCCGACACACGTTCATTGAATTACTCCAACCAAATGGACCCGACACATGAACGCTCATTATTCGACCTCCTCACAACACAAGCATATTTCCCTGTAGATAAGCCATAACCAACGCAATAACGCATAATATTGCATATTACCTTTATAATACTCTCTATCGCTACATGACAAATACATATTTTCCCTGTAGATAGGCCATAAGACTTTTACTGTGTCATTTGCGAGAGGGTATTTGTCCAGCATATGGTTTTTATTGGTGTATATATGTGCATCCACCTTACTGCTCGTTTAAATTAAAGTGAAAAGTCTTTCCTTTGATTGGTCTGCTTTAGGACTTTTGATGTGTCATTTCCTTGGAGAGTATTTGGCCATAATATCATTTCTATTGGTGTATCGATGTGTATCCAACTTCAATGCTTGTTAAATTACATTGTAAAGTCTTCCTATTGATTGGTCTGCTTTAGAACTTTTAATGTGTCATTTCGCGGGAGGGTATTTGTCCAAATTAAAGTGTCTACTTGTGTACGGATGTGTATCCAACTTCAATGCTTGTTCAATTACATTGTAAAGTCTTCCTATTGATTGGTCTGCTTTAGAACTTTTAATGTGTCATTTCGCGGGACGGTATTTGTCCAAAATATAGTGTCTCTTTGTGTACGGATGTGTATCCAACTTCAATGCTTGTTCAATTACATTGTAAAGTCTTCCTATTGATTGGTCTGCTTTAGAACTTTTAATGTGTCATTTCGCGGGACGGTATTTGTCCAAAATATAGTGTCTCTTTGTGTACGGATGTGTATCCAACTTCAATGCTTGTTCAATTACATTGTAAAGTCTTCCTATTGATTGGTCTGCTTTAGAACTTTTAATGTGTCATTTCGCGGGAGGGTATTTGTCCAAAATAAAGTGCCTATTTGTGTATGGATGTGTATCCAACCTTAAACCTTGTCTACTTTATAAAACAACGTTTTCCTTAGTTGGCCGGCATTAGGACTTTCGACTGTTTATATTGGTTAAGGCGATAAAGAGTATTATTAGAGTTATGCGAAATATTTTGGCATATTACGTTGGTTATTGCCTATCTACAGGGAAAATGTGCATTTGTTATGTAGCGATAGAGAGTATTATAAGGATTATATGGAATATTATGCGATATCACGCTGGTTATGGCCTATCTGCAGGTAAAATATGTATTTGTTATTTAGCGATAGAGAGTATTTCAAGGGTAATAGGGAATATTATGCCACATTACGTTGGGTATGGCCTATCTACAGGGAAAATATGTATTTGTTATTTAACGATAGAGAGTATTCTTAGGGTAATATGGAATATTATGCGATATTACGTTGGGTATGGCCTATCTACAGGGAAAATATGTTTTGTTATATAGCGATAGAGAGTATTCTAAGGGCAATATGGAATATTATGCGATATTACGCTGATTATGGCCTATTTACAGGAAAAATATGTATTTGTTATATAGAGATAGAGAGTATTCTAATGGTAATATGGAGTATTATGCGTTATTACGTTGGTTATGGCCTATCTACAGGGGAAATATGTATTTTTTATGTAGCGACAGAGAGTATTCTAATGGTAATGTGCAATATTATGCGATATTACGTCGGTTATGCTTGATCAACAGAAAAAATATGCCTCTCTATGTAGTAATAAAAAGTGTTATTACAGTTATGCGACATATGCGATATTACGTTGGTTATGGCTTATCTACACGGAAATATGCTTGTGTTGTGAGGATGTCGGATAATGAGCGTTCATGCGTCGGGTCCATTTGGTTGGAGTAATTCAATGAAAGTGTGTCGGACTTTTTATGTCGATAGGGTATCAAGCGGTGTTACTTTATGTTGTACGTCATGTGTCGGGTCCACTTAGCTAAATGGAGTCGTTGCCACTTACTTACCCCATGCCAATCAATATTGAAATGGTTGGCCGCCGATCGCGCGGGGGACAGGGCCCCCAGGTTCGCAAGCGAAAAATTGTAGGTGCTTCGGTCGAATTGTACAAAAACGACATGCTCCATTTTATCCGATCAAACGGTTTTATCTTCGCCAAATCGATAAAGATTTAATTTGATAAAATATTTCCCGGGGCTTCTTGTGACATATGTTTTGTTACTATCTCGCCTGCGAGGAGTATTCAAATACAGCTGTCCGTCCCAAAATGGAAATTTTTGGCTCTCTGAGCACCGACACGGGAGTAGTCGTGTGTTCGAATCTCATCTTGGTAACTATTTTTACTTTTTTTTTTCTTTTTACATCTCGCCTGCAAGGATAGGTTTCCAACTCGTAACTGGTCAATTGCAACGTCACAGATTTAAACTTCGTACCTAAACTCTCTAAGTACTTGGAAGTCATCTAAATGACGTTTCAGGCCAAAATTGGTATTTGTTTTCGACAAAATTTGGCACAGTTAACAAAAAAGGTATGCTGAACATAGTGACATCATAATTTTGATTTTTGTCACCTAAATGTCATTTTAGGCCAAAATTGGTCCAAAAATTAAAACTACTTTATTTTAGACAAAATTTGGCAAAGTTAACAAAAAAAGTATGCCGAACATGATGGTGACATTAAAATTTTGATTTTTTGTCACCTAAATGTCATTTTAGGCCAAAATTGGTCCGAAATTAAAACTACTTTATTTTCGACAAAATTTGGCACAGATAACAAAAAAAGTATGCTGAACATGATGGTGACATCAAAATTTTGATTTTTTGTCACCTAAATGCCGTTTAAGACCATAAACGTTTCAATCGCGCGACTTTTAACCATGGATGATAGGCTGTATTTTTGTTAGCAGAAATTGTAGAATTGGGTCGCATTGTGGATGTTTCATAGTTGTGCATTTTTAATAGCGAGATAGTTTATGCAGCGCCTGCATCTTGTTTAGTTTAGTTAAAACCTGATGTATCAGAAAATACTAAAAGATGATAAACGAAACAAGAATGGTATCCGGCATCGGTGTACTGTTCGGGTCAAGTTACAGAAACGGAAATTATTTCTTTATCGGGAAATGATTTCCCGATGTAGAAATTATGAGATTCTTCGATCAGCAAAAGTTTTTAGATTTTTTGAAAGCTGATCTGAAAACGCGGAAATTCGTTACGCTCTATTATATTTATAGGAACGCTCCCCTCCTCTGCAAAAAACTACATGAATAGAAAATGTCGCGCCAATAGAAAAGAACAATGGAAACAAAACCAGAATATATAACTGATCAGTAAACGACGTTACTCCAGGACAGCTAGAGGCTATTGCGCAGTGTGACACAATATGCTAAGGGAAACATTTTTTTAAGAAATAGAATTAAAAAGAAGAAAGAGAAATTGGTGACGTACTTGCGCGCCTTCCGTATCTCAAATAGGAGCCTAAATGCACTAGAACCCCTTCGCAAGACTCTCGTTGATATCAAGTATCAATGAGGCTGAAGAGTATAATAAAAAACAAATAATTTTTTTACTAGTATTTTTATTCTCTACAGAAGACAATTTAAGGGGAAGCTGTATCATTTTCTGCAGTGGTCCGCTAATTGGAAAGAAAAATTGTTAAAAATACTTATTTCGCGTATAAAAATTGATTATACGGAATCAACACCTTTTCAAGTGTGGTCAGTTAATTAGAGAGAATACTGTATTATATAAAAAGGATTTTCTCACTCGTTTATAAGAATTCTGAAAGGAAAGTAGTAGATGGATAATTCATATTGGATAAATTTATTTTGCCTACCGAGATTTTAGCGTAAAAACGTAGGTGAAAAAAGAAAAGAAAGCATAGAAAAGAAAGAGATCTTCTTAAGAGTGAACCAGCCAGCTAAAACGGCCTTTTATTTTAGAGGAAGAACACAAGATCAATTTGATGACATTAAGGGTTACAATTTCACAGGTTTTCTTTTTCTATACAACGGTGCTTTTCGCGCGTTTGAGTTGAGCTTTTTTACAACCTTAATTGCCGCCCCATAAGGGGCGGCTCTTAGTCCGCCATGCGTGAATAAAAAAGATTTTTTTGCTGAGCGAAATCTTGCGTTTCATGCTGTGCTACTTGATTTCGTGTAAACAAACTACTTAAGTAGTACAGCTTCGAAGTAGCACAAACTTTAAAATAAACGAATAGAACCTAAGAAAAATTAATTTTGAAGCTGTACTTAAAAGCCAGGTTTGTGACATCAAACTGTCATGGCGGCGACCATAGAAAGGTTTGAGTGAGTATAGTCAGGGCGCTGAGTTCTGAAAAATAAACGAGTTCGCGCAAATTCGGGGGAACTTACAAAAACTTCACCGGATGATACATAAATACTTAGTATAAACGATTTTACTTACTGGCCTTCTTAATTCTACTTGCATATATTCCAAAAACAAAAAAATTAATAATGTATGAACGATGTTTTTCTTCGGTCCTTCACCGCCATATTTTTATGAAATCGAATGTTGCAAGACATTCTTTTATTTTCCATCGAATAATTTCACGGGGGTCAATGTAAAATGAATTCATTAACAATACATTTTATTACCTGTTGTTATCAATTTTCGATATTTCATTCCTTTTTTTAAATATATAATGCTTTTGTAAAAGCAGATAGTTTGAATTTTTGTTCTTTCGAAACTAAATATGTTACATTTGAACAAACAACACAAACCCCCGTGTTCTCACTCGTGAGCTAAATGTGGTAACCCGGGAGTTTCTACAGCTGGAGGAGGGATAAAAAACAGGTTGCAATGAATGTGCGAAAGAAAATTTATCGAAAATGAGCTCAAAAAAAACGATGAAACTCGTTCTTTCTCTAGCTAAAAAAAGTAAGCAAGAATAGCTACCATACAAAAGAAAAAAGCTGAAGCTGAAGCAAGCGACGATGAAACGGGAGATGTTAACGACATGGAAGAACAACAACCAACTATCCGAATGTCACAGAGAAAGAGAGACAGAACAGGTAAATATTTATCTTAATTTTATAATTTTATGTTGTAATCGTGCACAAACAGGCTATTCTGACTTTTATATTTCTTGTGACTTTTCTAATGTCTGACCGATCTTATTTAAGGTCAATCACTTGCCAAGCAAGATGAGTGCTGTATCTGCCAAAAAAGAAAAACGAGTACAACAGGTAGTGGCTACGAAAAACTCAGCAAGTGTATAACGGAAAGTTCTGCTCTCACGCTACAGACTGCAGCCCTTCAAAATGGGGCAAATGATAGGATATATTTCTGGTCGCGATTGGATGGGAATAGTTGCACTTGAATTGCGATATCACGTAACATGCTATCGAGCTTTCACCAAGCCCGTTAAAACACCTTCTGCAATCACTCAAGTAGACAAAGAGGCATTGAGAGGTGTGAACCCTGCCTACTACCGAGACATACGTGAGTCCTGTTCTTAATGAAATGGAGTTTCTTGCTTTTAGGTACACGTTCTGTTGGGAGGACTTTGAATTGAAAGCATTACAACCATGCCATACGCACGTTGAAGTACGTTTATGAAGCGCTTTATCGCTTAAAAATTGAACATTTTGAACACTGGTTAGTACAGCATGGTAAAAATCTTAATGGCTACATTTTAACGGAGGAGTTCCAAACTTGCTTAAAAGAGGTACAAATATTTTAGCTTCTTTTGTTTCTTTGGGCCTTTTTTGACTTTTTAGAGCAGCATGTTTTCAGATGATTATTCCTTTTACTGTTCAGGTTCTATTTCAATCTTTCCAAGATGTGACTGGTCTTGAAGGTCTGTTTGAACTGATGGAAGAGTACGAACGTGATATTAAACAAGCAGGTAAAACAGCATTGTATTGGTTGTCTTTCGTGGAGATGATGGACGTGTTGTTTGGAAGAATTTGTTGAAAAAAGAATCAAGTCAAATGAAATTTCCTTCTATGATCGAATTAAAAAACAACGTCTCAAAACGTTTAAGGACGTCGCAGTGAAGAAGGTGTGTAAGGTAAAAGAGAAGAACATTACGATCGCTGCAGAACGAAGTGTGTTTGCAAAGTTGTTAATCATTGCACAAAACCGCAATAATATTTCGATGAAGGAAGTCTTTGTTTGTAGCTCGTACGATTTGCCTTGCACAGATTTATGCTCCTGTAACTGTGTTGATCAAGGATCAGACAACGACGAGATAATTCTCGAAAATGATGTTGAAGTCGATAGTTCTGATGACGAAAGTGAGGATGACACAGAAGATGAAGAAACTTTATTTTCAGATAAACATTAATATTCTTGGTTTTTAAGTATATGTTAGATATTAGTTAGTGTATTTCGTGTCAAATATTCTATATTTTCTCATACAGAGGTTTGGTGACAAGATTTATGCGCATTAATATCATAATTATGGAGCCGAAAGTAACTTCGGCGTTATTCAGTCCCATTTTGTTTTACATTTCGACAAAAAATGCTCACGGCAATATGTTTTCTGTGGGGTTTTATAATTGTGGCTGTTAGCTTTTTTATGCTGTGACGTCATTTCTAAAAATAGGACAAGCAAAAAAATTCAAGAAGGCCAGTAAACGTTTTTTAAATGCTTTTATATATACGATTGTGCTGTGTGAATATCAGAAGTTCTCCTAAATTTCCCCAAAAAAATTAACTCAGCGCCCCGACTAGTATCACTGTGTAACTGACACTGATGCGATGATAACAGTGATCTGAAAGAATCTTTTAATGATGACAACTTTATACATTCTTGCATTACATAGCTGTGAAAAACACTTTGTTCATAATGTTGATAGCTAGCTAGATCAATTTCCATGCTGGACTCATCATTTGAACACTGCTAAAAAGCCTACACCCTGGAGGTAGCTAGCTATATGTCTATGTAATGTAAGTAGCTGCAGTATTTTAATTGTTTTTCTTTAAGTGAAGTTCTGTAAAGTCCTGTAAAGTAGTCACCTGAATTTCAGCTGTGCAAAAAGAATGTGTAAGTTTGGATTTGGGAAAGACGGAGTACTCGCATTTTTCCAAACGTCTAATTAACGTTCGGCTAAACTTCAGAAAATGTACACAAAAAAATTTAATAAAATATAAACTGCGACACGGTTACGCACTTACTCACCGAGTCCACTTGGACATTCTCATTCTTTGTGTGTAGAAGAAGTGCGTATTTGCGTTTGCAGCTTTTATATGATGTTTGGAGATTTTTGTTTTTTTAAAAGTGACTATCTGCGTTTGCAGCTTTTATATGATAACCAAGATTTTTCTGTACAAATTCTAAAGCTGCTCCTGCTGGCGTTCTTCACGAAACCACCCACCCACCATGACAAATGTCCATTTAGCTCTGCGGCAACAAAGGTTTATGGGGTTGTTTACAAAAAGTAATGTAGCTAGCATGCTCAAAGAAAAAGGAGGCAGAGAGGTAGTCTAAATGCGTATCAAATCAAGGTTGGTGTTGGGGCTAATCATCGCTTTGGAAAATAAGGGGTGCATATGTATCATCTTTGAAAGAACAACTGTCGTATCAGGGTAAACAAGGGCGGCAAGTAGTTGCAACTATATACTAGTAAATTAATAAGTACGAAATATGTGTATTTCATTTGTCTGTAAAACCACCCAGCTAGTGCCTCGAGCCCTTTTTAGTGGCACAAAGTAACCAGGGATCATTTTTTTGGTGAAAAATACACGAAAAAAATTGAGTTTTCAAATAGCGGACACTTCTAATTACCGAACAAAACTCTTTGCACCGAAGGTTTACGCTAATAATTTGAGAGTTGACTGTATCTCTAGCGTAGAGCTATCGTACTAACCTGTACATAGCGACTGCCGTGTCAGTCCTGGCGATAAAAAGTTTGCACAGTCAGCATAACATTTATTTCAATGATGACAGACAGGAGGTAAGGTAAGATAGACAGCGAAATGTGGAAGTGAACAACAGATTTGAAAATTGGCAAGTATGTTTCGTTTGTGCGAAAAGAAATAGTTGAGATAGCTATATATATAGGTCTTATTTACAGTATGTAAATTAAAGGATAGCAACATAATCCAGATAGACAGACTAGACAGATGATGTGCATAGATAGATAGATAGATGTGCATATTTTACATGGCTAGCCTCACAAATATTGAGGGATATACCCTGTCTATTATTTCCAGGAGGGGCCATGGCTTAGATGGAGAGTCCTAGAGTATTTAATGCTCATTTTGAGCTACGCAGACCCAATTAGGGCCCGCGCTCTACTAGACAACTCCCGGCAACATCCAACGGCCCACACAGTGTGCCATCTTCCCAATTTCCCTCACATGGCTTGGGTTAACCCGGGGCTATGGTAACATTCACTCGCCCATGTTGAGTCGCCGTCAAGAGGAATCGAACCCCGGTCTCCCGCACAGAGTACGAGAGCTATAACCACTAATTTACGGCGCCGCTACCCCGGGTATACCCTGCCTATTATTTCCAGGAAGGGCCATGGCTTAGATGGGGAGTCCTGAAGTATTTAATGCTCATTTTGAGCTACGCAGACCCAATTAACGTCCGCGCTCTAGCAGACAACTCTGGTGCAACATCGACAACGGCCCACACAGTGTGTAAATCTCTCTGCAATTTCCCTCACGTGGCTTGGGTTAACCCAGGCCTATGGTAACATTCACTAACCCATATTGAATTTCAGGAAATCGAATATGGGTTTCCCGCACAAAGTGAGAGAGTTATAGCTACGGCGCTGCTGGCAGGGTTTCCCTCAAATAATTAGGTATACTTTCAGTTCAGGAGATGATACAAAAAGAAAAACCAATACTTTATTGGGAGATGGTTTTCCATAATGCAGTCAGGTTTGGTTTCCCATATGGGAAACCATTTCCTGAACCTAGTTTTTGTGTAAAAGTGCTAAAGATATTAACAAAACACCTTGGTTCGTTGTAGGAAGTAAGTTATAATAAGTAAATACCATATAATTAAATTTAAACAGTGAACGAAGAGATGCTGACTCGTGCCACGTTGTACTCACTGCGATGGTTTGCCATTTTGTTCGTAGTGCTATTTACCCCCAACCTTTTCCTCAGGGTTATATTTTCTCTGTAGGTTATCTTTTTTTCGTAACGATGGTAAAACCGGGGGTCATTTTTATTTATTAGGAGCATCTTCTTTTATACAGTTAAGAATTTTAAAATAAAATGTTTAACACATTTAATTTAACACACGCAGAAAAAACACAGCATTTAATTTACAAACATTTATTTAACACGGAAGAAAACACACGGCATTTAATTAACGTTTTTAAAATAATTTAATTTAACCACAAGTGGTTATAAACTGTTTTTTATGATACAGTTGAAGCTGACGATGTTAGACGATTGATTTTTCAAATATAGTTTTTAATAGTTTAAATGCTTTATGCATTGCCGTAAGCGTCAAATTAACTACGCTCTAGAAAATCAACTTCTTATAATTTCTTTGTTATTTTTTCGGCTTTTTACGCGAGCATATTTAGCATGTGTGATCATGCTAAATATGCATGATCACATGCATATTTAACATATTTAGCGATGAATCGCACGCCTGGATAGCTGTTGCACATGTGTGGGCGCGTGCACGTGCGATCGCACGCGACTCATGGAATTCCCTGATAATGGTTTCCCCTGTTTTGAGAAAAATGTTTATGTTACCAAATAAAAATTTTCAAAAATTAACTCTTTAAGAAGCATGAAAATGGATAAGATACTAATAAAAGATTCTTTTATCAAAGGGTATCATATTTTCGAAATCACTCCACATATTGAGGTTGAAGTTGAAGTGGAAAAAGAAGTAGGCAAGCGATTTGATCCTTTTGCTGTGATAGTAAATGTGCCAATATTAGAAAAAATTGCTCCAGAACTTCATGGAGAAACCACCAGAGTTGAGAAAAGAGAATGGCCAAAACAAGTTGTGCAAGATATTGCAGGCAAAGTGGTTGGGAGAATTCCTGCAAACCTGCATGTCAACTATTATGTTTTTTGTTTTTGTTTCCCTTGTGGGAAACCGTTACCCCTTAAGGCTATTTTACAGAATTGCGGAAATTTTGGTGAAATTTTGTGGGACAATATGTCCTTTCTATTGGTGCAAAAATTGAAGTGCGCTTCCTGGCCACTTTGTGCGCAGATCTCTTTCTATTTTGGTGGTTTTACGATAAGGAAATTGTTTCCTGTATTTCTCCCCTTTTTAGGGTAGCAGTTGCCGAAATGGAAAAACAAAACTCTTCATCATCTCTTCTTTATCTATATTTTAATGATCTTTGCTGTACAAAGTCTTAGGTCATACTTGTTAATTCATGAGCTGCATATGGAGTCACATAATACAAGATGATCATCTCTTATAATAATACAGAGAGTATGTGTGTCTGTGACAGGCAAAGTGGATGTGTTCATTTTCCTTTGATGTAGCTGAAAAAGTTATGTCTCAAATGTTAAATTTTCTAACTTTACGGCACGACGTTAATAACACTAATTTAACGTCAATATCTTATATCAAATTAATGAAGCCATTACAATGCACTTAAAACTTTGAGGCCAAATAACTTGGAAACAAGGTGGTGACGTCAATGATTTTTCACCGCGAGGGTAACTAGGGACCACCTGGGACCAATTTGGGTAAGTTTTCCAAACCTGGGTCCCCGAATCCTTTTCGGAATACACGGGTGTGTGACGTCATCAAAAAACCTTCAAACCCTAATATATATCTCTGCAACCGTTTGTCAAAGGTACATGATCCTATACATTTTCTTGATCAGCGTTTCAAGATCTATAGGATGAAGGCAACATGTATACGAATTTCGAAAGAAAAATTATTTGTGTTTTGGCGGGTCTTTGCTGAAAATTTCTAAACCCTTATATCTCATCAACCGTTCGGCGAAATCATATGATCCTATACAATATTTTGATGAGCGTTTCAAGCTCTACACATTGGAAGCAACGTGTAAACAAATTTTTGTATATGCAATGCTGGCGTCAGCAAAACACCGTAAACAACCAATTTTTTCTGCCTGATTGGATTTTCCCACGGGCTTTATCGACTAGTCAATTAAATAACAATTTTGAACAACAATTTTGAAATGTTTGCTGCATTAAAAAGTAACAAAAACTTTTACTTCATTCAAACCTGATAGATTTGGATATTGCCCATAACTTTTGTAGTACTGCTTGAATAACCGTTAAGGCAGACATAGCTCAATTGTCTTTGGATACAGGCACCTATAACTGCTTGGTCACTTGCGTAGCCCGAGATCTTACCTTGACAAGTGACAAAAAAGTTACCAAATTTTGGCATTGTGACTAATACTTTGCACCAACTAAAACTTTGAACCAACTAAAACTTTTCACCAACTTTTTTTTTTACTGACCAACCATTTCTACCAACTCTTTTTTTTGATTGATTAAGTTTTGTCTCTCTGATTAGCAGTAAAATGTTTGGCTGTAAAACATCATCATAGTCATTCAGGTGGGTTCCTCTTTACCTAAAAGGTTGGAGCAATGTCTGTATTTCTGATAATTCATATCCAAACTCAAGTTTCCATGGTTATCTTCAATTGAACGTTTAAGGAGATTGGGGTCTAAAACACTGACATTTATTATGTGGCAATTTTATTCAGTGGTTATTTTTCAGTGGTTATATACACGCTTGTATAGTTAGTATCTTCAATTATGTAGGTATGAGTCTCTTCATGTTGTGTTTAAAATCCATTTTCTATTTGCCACGCAAGGGGACATTAAGATGGATAAGGTGGTACGGTTAAAAAGTCTGGCATCGAATCGTTGTTCTGTGGCACCTTGAGTTTGGACATCATCATCATCATCATTCTCGGCCTAACGTCCGTTTTCCATGCTAGCATGGGTTGGACGGGGTATATTAATAACCCTCTTCCAATCTGATCTAGACTGTGTTAGATCTAAACTCAACTTCCGCTGTATCAAGTCTGTCCTTATAACCTCCTGCCAAGTCTTTCTCGGTCTGCCTCTGGGCTTTGCCCCAGGAACTATCAAGTCTCTACACTTTCTTACCCAATTATCCTCCTCCATTCTTTCCAAGTGCCCCAGCCAATTCAATCTACTTATCTGGATAACATCTTTAATTCTACGGATACTTAGCCTGCTTCTTAGCTCATCTGAACTCTTTCTGTCTCTCAGACTGGCGTTACACATCCACCTAACCATTCTCATATCATTCCTTTCTAAACGGTCAAGATCTTCCTGCTTCACTGCCCATGTCTCACTACCGTACAACATAACACTTCTTACACAGGCCTCATACAACCTACCTTTTACCTAAACTGACAAGACTCTGTTAGTCAACAAAGGAAGTAACTCTCTGAACTTTTTCCAAGCAGAACCTATCCTGCAAGTAACACTTCTTCCAACACCCCCTTCACTGCCCAACATATCACCTAAGTAACAGAAGTTCTCAACTATCTCTAACGAGCCACTGTTGTACATCATTAAAGCTGGAAATACTTCATTCTCTATAATCTCACCTTTGCAACGCTTGCATACAAACTGAATGTCAGCTCTTAACCTTCCACCAATACTACTGCACTTCTTATGTACCCAATGCTTGCAAGTCTGACAAAAAATTGAGTTACTACCAACCCCTTTCCTGCAAACTCCACAAGGCCACTTTCCAACTACAAGGTCACACTTGGCTGCAATGCTACTAATCATGACTTTAGACTTTGCTGTGTTCACCCTTAGCCCTTTCTCTTCTAGTCCTTTCTTCCACTTCTCAAACTTTTCAACTAATTCTTCCATCAACTCTGCTATGAGAACCAAATCATCTGCATACAATAACTCCCATGGACAACCTGTTCTGAACTCCATCGACAGCGCTTCTAAGACTAGAACAAACAACAAAGGACTAAGTACAGAACCCTGATGTACACCAACATTTACACTAAATTCATCACCAAGTGAATCGTTAATCCTGACACGACTTCTAGCATTGCTGTACATAGACTGTACCATCGTAACTAGCCACTCATCCACACCTAATTTTCTCATAGCCCACCAAATAACCTTACGTGGCACTCTATCAAAAGCTTTTTCTAAATCTACAAAGGCAAAATAGAGATTCTTTCTCTTTCCTAAATACTTTTCCTGAAGCTGTCTGAGTAAAAATATTGCATCTGTAGTGCCACGCCCTGGAACAAAACCAAATTGCATCTTATCTATATCAATTCTTTCTCTAAGTAACTTATCAATCACTCTTTCAATAACTTTCATTACTTGATCAACCAACTTCAAACCTCTATAGTTACCTCTTTCTAATGCATCACCCTTGCCCTTGAAACAATTCACTATTACACTCGACTGCCACTCACTCGGAATAGCACCATCCTTTATAATCTGATTAGCAAGACTTGTAATAAGCTCAACTCCAATATATCCAGATGCTTTTACCATCTCTGCAACAATACCTGATACTCCTGCAGCCTTGCCAATCTTCATTTTACTAATAGCCTCCACTACCCATTCTGTCTTGATCTGCATAGCTGGCCCTTCTACAACATCATCATCAGACAAATTATCCTCATCCCAATCAAACTCAGTGTTAAGCAACCTCTGATAATAATTCTTCCAAGCTACCCTTTTCTCCTCCACTGTGCTAGCCAAAACACCTTCATCATTACGTATACACTTCTCACCTACAACATCTTGATTAGTCTTCTTCATTTGCTTTGCTATCTTGAATAGCTCATTGCGCTGGTCTTCCCTTCTTAACACATCTGCAAATCTGTTTCTCTCTGCTTCTGATTTTGCCTTATACACTGCTGTACGAGCACGACGCTTAGCTTCTAAGTAAATATTTTTACTACCACCTGACTTCCACTCTTTCCAAAGTTTCCTCTTTTCCTTTATACACTGGTCAACCTCATTATTCCACCACCAGGTCTGTCTATGTCTAGCTGGTCCTTTCGTCCACCCACAGGTATCATCAGAAGCTTCTAGAAGACAATTCTTCAAAGTAGTCCAAATACTTTCAACATTGTCACTATCACATTGACCATTGTGGGCTAATTGCTGAACTTTTGCAATAAATTGTCTTGCTACAATCTCTTCCTTCAGCTTCCAGACTTTACGACGGGGCCTGTAATTTCCCTTGGCTTCTTTAACACTCTTCAAGATAATATCACAAACCAGCAACCTATGCTGGGAAACACACTCTTCCCCCGATATAACTTTCACGTCCTTCACCACTTTCTTGTCTGACTTTCTAACCAGGAAGTAATCTATCTGTGTCTTACAACCACCTGACTCATATGTTATCAGCCTACTCTGTCTCTTACTGAATGATGTGTTGCAAACCACCATGTCCGTTGCCATTCCAAATTCAAGCAATCTCTCCCCTTCCTTATTTCTGCTCCCAAATCCATAGCCTCCATGCACACCTCTATAACCTTCAGATGACTTCCCAACATGACCATTAAAGTCGCCGCCCACCATGACAAGTTCAGTGTCTCCAAACTTTGATGTGACTGCTATTAACTCATCATAAAACTTATCTTTATCTTCCTCACTGAGTCCACACTGTGGTGCATAAACTGACAGAAAAGTGACAATCCTATTACCTATCAAAAACTTTATCACTATATATAATACGACTATTAACACGCATAACATCTATTACTTTTTCTACCCACTTCTCTGCAACGAATATGCCAACTCCTCCATATCCATCACTATTACCAATCCAAAAAAGCTTATACCTTGCCCTCCTACCTTCCACAAATCTCACTGAAGCTCCTCTCCACCTGACTTCCTGAACACAACACATATCAACAGATCTACGTTCTAACATTTCAACTACTTCACCTGCTCTACCTCTCAGAGTACCAACATTTATACTAGCCATCCTCAACCTAGTGTTATCTACCTTGTGATGTGATAGCTGGGTAACGGTCTGACGATGCTCACACCTGACATCTGTTCTACCGTGCGCGACACCTTCACTCCTTAGAGTTCCAGTCCCGTTTACGCAGTTTGTCTGATCAACTGTTCTTACGGCCATTAATAAAGAGTTTTGTCATTGTTTTACAGCTGGATGCCCTTCCTAGCGCCAACCGTTCACAGACCGGACTGGGTGTTTTTTAAAGTGACACCATCACTATGTGGCATTTCATGGGACTTCCACGATCGCCCCTTTAAGGGGAACTCTGACCGATGAAGGATGAAGTCCATACTCAACTTGCAATGAGAAACAGTCATTTGTTGTCTGTTTCAAATCTTGTATTTGTTAGTATTTTTTAGAAATAAATCTTACTTGTTTTTTTTAAAAATAGCTTTTTATATTATATCAAAGATCCATTCTAAAATTATATTTTTATCTGTTAATTGTGGTCAGCAAAGTAAGTTTGTGATGTATTTATAAATATTACTAGTCGTCAACCCATGGAAATATTCATGGGGTCACTCGTCCTTTTTATATCGCTTTTCATGTTTTCATAACAGACAGACAAACCAACAAAAAAACAACGGCTGTTATTATAGAGTTATATAACTTCAAAAACAGAAGCCATGCATGTCTATAATTTTTTGATAAAGTTTAGCACCAGTGTGGCATAAAGAAGTTTTCTAGATTTAGATTAACAAGTTTACTCATTGAAGATTAAATATCAGTTAAGCACAATTTGTTAAGTGTGCTGCAATCAAAAAGAAATCAGCAGGCCTGGTACTATTTTCACCAGGCCTGGCTAATTTGGCTTTGGCATGGCTAATTTTTAACCTTAGTGTAAAGACCCAACCGTCAGCTTTCTCACTTTTTAAATCACTGCGTATGCGATGAATTGCGTATGCTAGTTAATCTTGGTCCCCAATTGCGCAGGGTAGTGTGGATACCCCAGGTACAAGATTTTTAAAATGGCACCCCTTAAACTTTATCCCCACAGCTTTTTTATCTTTTAAATGTTCTGGGACGGCAACGAAAAAAGCCCTATGGACGTGGTTTGGCAATTTTTGTAACAATACTGATTTGCTCACGGTGTTATAGGATCATGTTCTTGCTGTAATCTGCAAAAACCCTCCATTGTCACAATTTTTTTTAGAAATTTGTTTACTCATTACCCTCCTTGGGTAAAGCTTGAAACGCTGATCAAGAAAATGTATAGGATGTAAGTAAACATTGAAAAGATGCAAGATTAATCTTATTATTCTGATATTGTTTAGATTTCGCAGCAATTCACATGGTGACAAAAACGTTTGGTTGTTTACGCCATGAGTGCTAAAAATCGACAAGATGAAAACAACACATGTTTGTCTGGGAAGACATACAGCATGTCATTATCCAACATTGCGTTACCAACTTTGCAATTAGATTCTGATGTATGTTACTGCATTACTTCTGTTCACTCCTATACACCCTTCTCCTGGGCAATCTGAGTGAAGGAATAAAAAAATGAACATATTTTACATTTCCTTTTAAAAGGAGCTAAAGTGCAAGTTTTGCTCATGTTAATTGTGGTGACAGAAGTGCAATTCTTCGGCACTTGTGATTAGTATACATTAGGTTTACCTTAGTCATTGATGATGTCTGGTGGAGCCTTGCACAGTGGGGGGGGGGGGGGGGGGGAGGGGTGGTTTCTACCTATACACCTGATCTTGAAGGTTGCAAGGGAGATTAGTCTCACTTACCTGCAAAGGAACTGGACCCTATATTCAGGTCTTGATTAATAATGGCTGCATATAATATCCCAACACCTCACACTGCACAAGTTCTTCAGATGTACCTTAAGCTTACAGTTACTGTAATCATCACCTGAATAGAAAACATGCACCTGACGCTTAGGACATGTTGATGTGCCTTACACTCAAGGCATCTCAACTGTAATCATCACTTGAATAGGAAACATGCGCCAGACGCTCAGGGCATATCTCATACACCTGATGCTGAATGAAAACACCATAATTAGCATGTGCCTGACGCTCAGGACATGTAGATGCGCCTGAAACTCAGGGCATCTCATCTGATATGCGTTATATATTTGTGCCTGTGATGAAGCATGAATGAGGCACCTGGATTCCTACACATTTCTATAAATAGTCCAACGGATACAGAACGTGTTCTATCTACTCGTTTCAATAGAAATACATTGTTTTACCAATTTTGTGTTAATATTCCGTAAATTGCGGCTACCACATAAAAAATTGACAAACATATAAAATTTGACATTACATTTAGACATAATCTTTAAGATGTGAATTTTTTTTAAAAGTCAGTATATTAAAATCCCCTTTGTGCAAGCTGCTATCTGTGTATCGCTGGTGTAATGTTAACTTCTTCGCTCAACAGGTCTTGAGAAACAGGTCTTGAAAAACACTTTGTTCATAATGTTGATAGCTAGCTAGATCAATTTCCATGCTGGACTCATCATTTGAACACTGCTAAAAAGCCTACACCCTGGAGGTAGCTAGCTATATGTCTATGTAATAAGTAGCTGCAGTATTTTAATTGTTTTTCTTTAAGTGAAGTTCTGTAAAGTCCTGTAAAGTAGTCACCTGAATTTCAGCTGTGCAAAAAGAATGTGTAAGTTTGGATTTGGGAAAGACGGAGCACTCGCATTTTTCCAAACGTCTAATTAACGTTCGGCTAAACTTCAGAAAATGTACACAAAAAAATTTAATAAAATATAAACTGCGACACGGTTACGCACTTACTCACCGAGTCCACTTGGACATTCTCATTATTTGTGTGTAGAAGAAGTGCGTATTTGCGTTTGCAGCTTTTATATGATGTTTGGAGATTTTTGTTTTTTTAAAAGTGACTATCTGCGTTTGCAGCTTTTATATGATAACCAAGATTTTTCTGTACAAATTCTAAAGCTGCTCCTGCTGGCGTTCTTCACGAAACCACCCACCCACCATGACAAATGTCCATTTAGCTCTGCAGCAACAAAGGTTTATGGGGTTGTTTACAAAAAGTAATGTAGCTAGCATGCTCAAAGAAAAAGGAGGCAGAGAGGTAGTCTAAATGCGTATCAAAGTGTACAAGGGGAAAGGGGTCTTAGGGCTTACATATCTACGCTTTAAAATATTATTGCAATTTTTTTATGTATCTTTTCTGCAAAAAATGTGTGGTTATTTCAACTTTAACACCTAGACCTGCCGTAGTTACCCATATTGTCCTTTTTTCAAGTAACGTGTTATAATTAATAATCATTAAGTTGATTTTTCGGGGAGGGGTGATCTGTACTTTCGGGAAAGGGGTAAGTCAAAAGCAAAGCATACAATGGAGTATAAGATTGACGATTTATAGTACGTATGCATTTTTGAATAGACCCATTATAGTAGTTGTTGACAAATGATTTTTGTTTTACCCGCATGTGACTGATTAATCCTTGAACTATAACTTCATTTTTGGATTGCTTATTTGATCAATTATATATTTTTTTAGAGTCAAAAAAAATTTGATGGAGATCCTAACTGGAAAAATAAAGGACGTACTTGTAAATGATTAAAGGAAAAGTCCTTCTCATACGTTACAACCAGTAAACCACAAGGTTTTTTGACTTGAAGTTGCAGAAAAACTTGCCACCATTAACATGAACCGATGCATATATCAATAGATTTTGTTTTTGCAGATTTAGTAGTTTGTTTAGCAGATTTTATAGATTATGCCTTAAAATTTTTTAACCTATAAATTTGATTTAAAAATATTAAAGCTGCAGGTCTACTATTATGGTAACCGTTGGCCTGATTTTTTTTTTTTTTTTTTATGTTGTATGATATATACTTTTACATTTTTTATGCGTGTGCCTGAACAAAGTGTTATTTTGTCCTAAAATCTTATTTTTTGATTGGGATTTTTTAATTTCTTTTTTAAATAAATATTTATAAAATTTTATTTTAAATGCTTCACAGACTGCATTTTAAACGTTTTGAAAGTATCAATTGTGCATGCAAAACAGTATAAATATAATCTAATTTATAGTGAGGTAGAATGTAGCAAGAAATTCAGCCGTATTTCACTGTATATAATATATACTGTACTGTGCAAAATATTTCTTTAAAAAACTTAACTGGAAATATTTTGTTATTCTTTCCGGCTGCTCTTGAAAACATCCACTAGAAACAAAATCGAATGTGCATGTAACTTGCAGATTTAAACCTAGCATAGAAGCTTGCGGAGGTGGGATGTGCACACGTAACGTGGTCAGATAAAACGCACTGCGTATCCTTTCATTGTGCACTTCGCGTGTTGGTGCAACCTCGACCCCAGGGTTTATAAAAAGAGAACCAGCCCTGGGGTCAAGGTTGGTGTTGGGGCTAATCATCGCTTTGGAAAATAAGGGGTGCATATGTATCATCTTTGAAAGAACAACTGTCGTATCAGGGTAAACAAGGGCGGCAAGTAGTTGCAACTATATACTAGTAAATTAATAGGTACGAAATATGTGTATTTCATTTGTCTGTAAAACCGGCAACGATTAGTGGCACAAAGTAACCAGGGATCATTTTTTTGGTGAAAAATAGACGAAAAAAATTGAGTTTTCAAATAGCGGACACTTCTAATTACCGAACAAAACTCTTTGCACCGAAGGTTTACACTAATAATTTGAGAGTTGACTGTATCTCTAGCGTAGAGCTATCGTACTAACCTGTACATAGCGACTGCCGTGTCAGTCCTGGCGATAAAAAGTTTGCACAGTCAGCATAACATATATTTCAATGATGACAGACAGGAGGTAAGGTAAGATAGACAGCTTTTTTATCTTTTAAATGTTCTGGGACGGCAACGAAAAAAGCCCTATGGACGTGGTTTGGCAATTTTTGTAACAATACTGATTTGCTCACGGTGTTATAGGATCATGTTCTTGCTGTAATCTGCAAAAACCCTCCATTGTCACAATTATTTTTAGAAATTTGTTTACTCATTACCCCCCTTTCCTTGGGTAAAGCTTGAAACGCTGATCAAGAAAATGTATAGGATGTAAGTAAACATTGAAAAGATGCAAGATTAATCTTATTATTCTGATATTGTTTAGATTTCGCAGCAATTCACATGGTGACAAAAACGTTTGGTTGTTTACGCCATGAGTGCTAAAAATCGACAAGATGAAAACAACACATGTTTGTCTGGGAAAACATACAGCATGTCATTATCCAACATTGCGTTACCAACTTTGCAATTAGATTCTGATGTATGTTACTGCATTACTTCTGTTCACTCCTATACACCCTTCTCCTGGGCAATCTGAGTGAAGGAATAAAAAAATGGACATATTTTACATTTCCTTTTAAAAGGAGCTAAAGTGCAAGTTTTGCTCATGTTAATTGTGGTGACAGAAGTGCAATTCTTCGGCACTTGTGATTAGTATACATTAGGTTTACCTTAGTCATTGATGATGTCTGGTGGAGCCTTGCACAGTGGGGGGGAGGGGGTGGTTTCTACCTATACACCTGATCTTGAAGGTTGCAAGGGAGATTAGTCTCACTTGCCTGCAAAGGAACTGGACCCTATATTCAGGTCTTGATTAATAATGGCTGCATATAATATCCCAACACCTCACACTGCACAAGTTCTTCAGATGTACCTTAAGCTTACAGTTACTGTAATCATCACCTGAATAGAAAACATGCACCTGACGCTTAGGACATGTTGATGTGCCTGACACTCAAGGCATCTCAACTGTAATCATCACTTGAATAGGAAACATGTGCCAGACGCTCAGGGCATCTCTCATACACCTGATGCTGAATGAAAACACCATAATTACCATGTGCCTGACGCTCAGGACATGTAGATGCGCCTGAAACTCAGGGCATCTCATCTGATATGCGTTATATATTTGTGTCTGTGATGAAGCATGAATGAGGCACCTGGATTCCTACACATTTCTATAAATAGTCCAACGGATACAGAACGTGTTCTATCTACTCGTTTCAATAGAAATACATTGTTTTACCAATTTTGTGTTAATATTCCGTAAATTACGGCTACCACATAAAAAATTGACAAACATATAAAATTTGACATTACATTTAGACATAATCTTTAAGATGTGAATTTTTTTTAAAAGTCAGTATATTAAAATCCCCTTTGTGCAAGCTGCTATCTGTGTATCGCTGGTGTAATGTTAACTTCTTCGCTCAACAGGTCTTTAAACGATTAAGTTGTGTAAAGGCAACCACTGGTGTGAAGTTAATAATTAGTGGCAAACAACCTGGCCCAGTGAATGTTTTTTGAGTGGTGTTTTTCGCCGAACCCATTGTTCTAAAAGAAATAAATAGTTTGTTTGCAAGAGGTTGTGAATAGGTGGAACGTATTTGTGTAAATAGATTTGAAATAGCCAGAAAAAAGACTTGCACACAAATATTGCAGACAAAAGACATGATAAAAGGCTTATTTTATTCTTTTTATTGAGAGATTTGTCATAAGCATCAGGAGGTAAGCAGGAATTTATTTTTAATCAGGAGGCACCCGATCAGATTGAAGGGTTGGGAAGTTTGATATTAACAAGTATTTTTACTCCCCCTTTAAAATTTTATTTGATGAAAAAAATGTTAACATTGCTTCATAAAGGTTAATTGTCAGTTTAATGTTTCTTTTTTCTGCAGCCTTTTTAATTCCAAATTATGTGCTAGAGAACCTTTTTTGGGGTATGCGCAAATTTATAAATCAAATGATTTATGAATGTTACTAAAAACTACCAAGCCTGCTTGAGAAAAAAATTTTTTTTCATTTTTCTAGAACGAGGAAGAAGAATCTGATAGTTCAGAACCTATTGTGTTTCATCCGAAACTTCACAAAGGCAAGTATGATCGTCAATACATGACGAGTCTTGTTGAAATTGGAATAACATTGAAATATTTTTTTGGTCTTATCTAAAAGCAACTAAAGTTCTGTTATTACCCTGTTACACTGTAGTCCTTTCGTAGTCATAAATTTTTTAAAATCATTATATGCTCTTCCTTGTATGCCCTGCAAGTACGAGGTAAACAGCAAGTCCTTTTTTCTTTTTATCCAAATCTATATATATATATATTATTTATTAGATAATATATTAGATAATATATAATGTTTAAATACCAATCAAGTGTCGCAATGGAAGCAATAAATCAAAAATTACTTGAATACCTGAATTGACATATCTAGGTGTGCACCCTTTTTATGCTTGTCTTTTATTCCACTTGGCCAGCAGCCTTACAACATTGTTCCATGTTGACATGCCCATACTAGTATCTCACCTTAAACATAATATGTCAAAAGCAGTAACCTCATTTACTAGTTACTATAAAAATAATAATGATACATACCAACATTAGTATAACCGTTATAGATTCATTGTAACTTTCAAACAACAATTACCAATAAACATTTGTACTGAGTGTGAAATTAAACTCTTTTAAAAGCAACCAGTGGTAGTCAGACTGGTGCATGTGTTAGTTGCATGTGCAGCACAAAACGAAAATCAAGTGTTTTAGGTGTGCTGCATTGGTCAACTTCCTATAAAATTTGGCCTTTTGCATGTGCTATCAATAGTATGCCTTGATCTTTTTGCACATGTGTGATGTTTTGTGTTTGAAAATGCCTGTACTTGGCTAAAAACTTGCAACAAGGGTATGATTTATGCACAAACTTATGATTTATTTCCAAACATGACAAACATAAAATATTTTATTAATTTAGAACAAGTGCAGTTGAGGGAGACTTTAGTCTCTAAATCATCACTTGGAGATAGTGGTATTGACGTGAATGAAGCACTTACAAAGCCAACTGTGACAGGTTCAGTATTTATAAAATTTTTTTTTTAATTGTGTCAAATATCAATTCTGTTCTGACTGGTTCAAACACAAACAACAAATACCCTGGGAAATGTAAAAAAAGTTTTGATTAATAGTGTCTTTTCATGGATAGTCAGTGTGACTCTATAGCACACCTTGTGCTGTAATGTCATGTATCTATATAGTAATACGAAGACTGTGTCTGTCTGTAACAGGCAAGTAGATATGTTCATTTTCTTTTGCTGTAGCCAAAAAATGGTCAAATGTTCAATTTTCTGACGTTACAGCATGACTTTAATAACATAAATGTAACACCAATATCTTAATTTAAGGTAGCAGTAACCCTTTTTCAGCCGTTCAAACAGATGGATTTTTAGTCAGTGTGTTATCTGTACAAATTTTCTTTGTTATTTCCTGAAAATATTGACCTTCATGCACATAGAATCATTTTTTTTAATTTTAATTTGATGGGTCAGCAGATATACTCCTTTATAATAAACTTTATTATAATATACTTCTGTTTTAAAACAAACCTTGGGTTGATCGTATCAAAAGGGTGTGCGGAAAACGTTAGTTTTTATATTTTTCTCCAATTAGCATTTTGTTTGTTTTTAAAGAAACCTTATTAGCATATCATGCTGCATCTAGCTGCTATATAAAAAATATTTAAACCAAAAAAATTCCGCACACCTTTTTGAAGGTGTATGATTTACAAAGCTTGTGCTAAAATTGTAAAGAGAAACGAAATTTCTATCAGAAGTTAGAGCTTTTGGGGTGTGGCACTATAGAGATCGGAGTTTATTTTTACGTTGTTATTAATGCTTCTCTTTAGTAATTACGTCATTTCTTTCTGTATAATTTCACAATCGCGTGGCACTTAAGCTTTATTTGGCAGAATTAATTTATTATTCACAATATTTTAATTTAAAGATTTTATAGCTATAATAGTACAGGGTTCCCACAGACCCTGGAAAACCTGGAAAACCTGGAAAATATACCACTTTTTGAAAAACTCAGGGAAAACCTGGAAACACACCTGGAAAAAATTTTGACCCAGGGAAAATATATGGCATTTGCAAGAGACTCAGGGAAAATAAATTTTGGTAGCAAGTTGAACTGAAGTTGTGTTACTATTATTTCATTGTTATCTTTTCGGCATGATTAATGGTAGCCATAGTGTTCAACCAAACAGATTTATGCAACTTTTAATTTTGTTTATATAGATACAGCATCTCTTTTCTTCCAAAGTGTTAAAAAGGCTTCTGGCGACACTCTTTATAATATAAACAAATTGTTAATGTAGTTTTTTATTCTGTAGCTTGCATGTGATTTTAAAAAGTGATAAAAGTTTTGCGATTGGTACTTGTGTAATGCAGTTGGTTTTAATCTACGGTGTTCTGTTCTTATTTTTTGTAAGTTTTTAGTTCTGTTGTTGTCTAGTGTATTAAAATAAAATATGAAAGATCAGACCTATTTCTTTGTTTTAAAAATACGTTTTTAACCAGCATCATTTACCTTATTAGATGGGTCTGGCTACCCACTAACCTGTCTTAGGTCAATGTTCCACTTTATGGGCTTGAAACTGTTCTGCAGTAGTTAACTTCAGACTAATATCAAGCCCAGAAAGTGGAACATTGTCTTGAAATGAGTTAAATGGAATAACAGTTTCTGGCAGTTAGCAGTGTTCAGAAGTACATAAATCTTCTTTTGCTGAAGTTTACATACACACCTGTATTCAAATGCTGGATATTATACACCCAAATGTTTCAATTTCAGTTTCAATTTCTCCCACTGTCTAATATTTATGTTTCTATTTAATGACCCTAGTTTTTTAGACGCTATTCAGTAATATCTAATGCCTGCTGTTTTTACTTGGGGAACCAGGAATTGAACTTAGTATGCTTAATGTTTATTGCCTTGGAGACCCAGGGAAAAAAATATGTTTTTTATGTGACCCAGGGAAAATAATATACTTTTCAAGGGTCATGTCCAGGGAATTTTATATGCTTTTCTTGAAAACTCAGGGAAAATTTTTAGAAAATTTATGTGAGAACCCTGTAGTATTAAAGCTATAAAATCGTGGCAAGTGTGTTATAACAGAAAAAATAGGGATATATAGTCTGAAAATAATATTTAGTAACTAATTGTGCAAGAGAAAAAAATTTCCGATTTTTAAAAGAGTTACTACCACCTTAAATTAATGAAGCCATTACAATGGACTTAAAACTTTGAGGCCGAATAATTGGAAACGGGCTGATGACGTAAGTCATTTTTCACCACATGTGTAACTAGGACCAAATTGAGTAAGTTTTCCAAACCTGGGTCCCCGAAACAGTTTCAGAATGAACAGGTTGATTATATCATCAAAGAAAATTTAAACCTCAACCTGGTGGGTCCATGCTGACGTAAGCAAAATTTTCAAACTCTTTATATTGTTAGACGTGCGTCAAAAACATGATCATATACATTATTTTGAGGTAAAGCGTAACAAAATATTTGGTGTATTGATGGGCCCTTGCTGATGTCATCAAAATTCAAGTGACGGTTCTCTTTTCCATTGTTCTCCTGCCTAAGTGGATTTTTCCGTAGGACTTATCTCTACTAATACAAAGACTGTGTCTATTTGTATCAGGCAAAGTCTTATATTATAGTATTTTGTTTATTTTCCAGACAATATGACACAACGTCAATGCATTTAAACTGACATTAATAGCATTTTTAAAATTAGCGAAGCCATTGCATTGCACTATGTTTAAGGCCTTAATCTTGGAAACAGATGGAAATAACTGACGTCATCTCCCACAAGGGTAACTATAGGGGCCACCAGAGACCAAATTGGGTAAGTTCTCCAAAGCTGGGTCATACCACCCGTTTCAGAAGAGACAATTGATAACGTCATCAAAAACCTTTAAACCTCAATATCTCTTCAACCATTCGTCAAAAGTACATGATCCTATACATTTTCTTGATCAGTGTTTCAAGCTCTACACAATAGAAAAATTTGTGTATTGACGGTCATTGCTTACCTCATCAAAATTCAAAAGACAAATTTTTCCACAGGCCTTATTGACTATTTTAATATGTTTAAATTTTTCGAAATAAAAATGAATGAAATTGTTTTGCATAAAAGCTTTTTAGCTAGTGTGAAAACTAAAGGTAGTGATCTATGATGGTACGAGTCAACACCAAAAGATTTCTTATAGACAACAGAAAAATAATTTCCGTGTTTATTTATTTTTTTGTACAGATTCTAGTAATGTGTGGCTTTTTAAAGTAACTTGTTTTCTAGGAAGTGTAAATAATCACGATGCACCTAAAAATGTTGATGAAACTAAAAGTTTACCTATGATGAAAAATCTTGATGCTGCTGAAATAGAATTAGACCATGCTTTGAACCAATGCCCACATTCTAACAACACCCAGCTTAACGCCGAGGGAGATCTAACAGATTCAGGAAGTAGTGGTTCTTCTTTATTAGGAAAGCTTGAATCTGTGATGAGCGAATTGCAAGATACAGATGAGAAGTTAGATTTGGGACTACAAAATGTGAATGTTAACTCAAACATTTCTGATATGCAGACCGACAGTAAAGAAACTATTAAAATAGATCTTAGATTACCACAGGTACGTTAATGGACAATTGGTGTTTCCATTAAATATAATTATGGCTTTCTTAAAACCAGTTGTTCAAATCAAAATCAGTTGGCGTCTACATATTGCCTATTAATTACCTCCTCAAAAACTGTCTCTTAAATTGTTACAATTTGTCTTTGTAATTCATGGTATAATTATATCAAATCAACTCAATTTGTCTTAAATTTATTATATTCGTCTTAGATTGGTTTAGACTCTGCTTAGATTGACTTAAAATCTTTAGTGCGAAAACAAGGTAGTTTCAATTGACAATTCGATGTGATTAAAATTTAATTAAAAAGGAATAAAAATACCTTTCAAAAAATGTCAAAAAATGTCAAAAAATTTAATCATAGTAAGCCTAGAAATTGCTGTATTTCGTTGTAAAGTTACAAAAAATGGATTCATATGAAGTTAAAACATCTTTTATTTTGTTCAATAAAGACAAAGACACAAGTTTTAATTTGGAAATTACAATGTGCAGCTCGTGATATTTTATTCCAAAAAGAAAAAACAACAACATTTGTATGATGCTTATAAGCCAACATTCTGAAATAGGGAAGCATTTTGTTTTTGTTCTGTCTCGTGAAGTTAAAAACTATTTATCTTTTATTTTTATATAATTTTTTTAGGTTCACACAAACCACTGTGTTATGCAAAGATATGGCAGGTAAACCACTGTTTTTATAAATACTGTTTCTATATTATATTACCCGTCTGTCTGTCTGTCACACAAAGTGGTACTACAAGTAGCGAGGTTCACGCAATGCGGTATAAAAAGGACGGGCCACCCCGTGGGTCACCGACTAGTTTATAAATAATTTTGTGGAATTGGAGAACTAAGATAGCTATTCCATCTGATAGGACACTATTAAGCACAATAACAGTGATGGTCATTTTAGAATATTGGTAATGAAATTCTTACAAAAGTTTTTTACTCATAACTATACTGTCTAAAAGCCCTGGGACTGAAAGTGCTACAAAGATAAATTTACAAGGGCTAATACATGGATTGGATTACATGACAAAAGTAAAAGTAAAATTCTTTTCTGATTTAACTTTTTAATATCTTCAAACATTTTCCAGCATGGAATGGCATTTACCTACTTGCTTTGTTGATGTAAATTAGAAATGTGAGAAAACACAGTCAAAATGCAGCCTCTTTATTTTGTTATTGTATTTTTGATTAAATTAACAAATCAACATGGAAAATTCTATACCTTTCATTGTTTTCTAAGGTGTCTCTGTTTTCTATATTTAGCGATATAAGCAAAAGGGTGGGATTATATTTAGATTAAGGCATACTGGTTTCACTTTGCAATTTATATTTGCAAACTATTTTTACTATACCTTAAATTCTATTCTCTCAGTTCTAGTTCGTATTGTGTTGAAAATGAAGAAAGTGAAAAAAACGCTCTGCACGAGACACGACAAAGATTAAAGGAGGAAAGTGCTAGAATTATTTGCAGTAATAGTAATGCAATGCAAGCTGTAAGAGATAGCTCTATAAACACCAAAAGTGTTACAGAACCTGGTACCAATAATGGTATAAATGAAAGTCGCTTTAAACCTATTGGTAAGCTAAAAGATCTCAAACGTGGTAACTGCAGCAACTCTGAATTGAGTTGTAAAGGACAGAACTATAAGGTTGACAGTGATGTTCATCTGGATAAGATTAGTAGCAGTTCCATGGTTAGATGTGTGGACAGTATGCTTGACAATGTTAACCGAATGATGTATCAAATCTCTGATCCAGGTGATAATACCGGAATGGAGTGTGTTAACAGTCACGGAGAAGTGACAAGTCTATATGCCAAAGATGATGGAACTGAAATTGAAAGTGAAGATGAAGTGGTTGAATCTTACACTGTATATGACCAGGGGACTGGTGAAGAGAGTTACATATCACCTAACTTGTATGTTAGTAGACTGGAAACTAATAAAGCTAACAGTTTTGAAGAGAGCAGTGTGTTTGAAAATATGGATTTTGTAACAATGGATGACATTGGTGAGAATTCCATTTTTCCTACTTGTATTTTAATACTTTTACTATAATTTCTTCCATGCGGCACTGTTTTAACATTCATTACAGTGTTGCAGAGGGTTGGACTGAGTCTCCTAGGTTCGCAAGCGAAAAATTTTAGATGCCCCTTTTGGTTGAATCGTATAAAAAACAAACTTCCCACGTACTCCATGGTAATCGACCAAACGGTTTCAGCTTCGCCAAAGCGAAAAAGATTTAATTTGATGAAACATATCCTGGGGTTTCTGCATTAGCAGTACCGTAGTGTGTTCCGGAAGCAATATTGCATGGACCAGTGACATATTTTGTTTAGAACCTTATTTAAAATTGTAGAACTATAATACTTTGAAACAGCTGTGGGAAATAAAAGGGTATTCTTTTTTGTTTGTTTGGGATTATTAAAAGAAGCGAAATTGTTAGCAATTCCTTAAAATATTATGATATTCCAATATCAATATGTTAGACTTCTATTCTTATGCCATTTTTGCCTGAAACAAGGTTGCCATACTATATGAATGCTTTAGCTATACCCTCCTTTCCTTATTGGTGCTCCTGGAAGTATAAATAGTTCCTGAAAATGAGAAATGAGTTCGAATTAGTTTCGAATTATTCTGTGGTTATTTTGATTAGAAGTAGACACAAAATTTGTTTTTATTTCTTCAATAGATACAGAATCAAATGTCAAAATTATTGACTGGTCTGATGTTTTGCATGATGAAAATACTGATTTGCGTACACGAAGTGATAGTCCTGTCGAAAGGCCTGCAAAAGAAAATATATTTGACAGTCTGTTTACCAATTCGTTTCTTTCAGTTTCAAGAAATCTTGATAGCGAATGCGAAGACACTAAACCTAACATAAATACAAAACCGAAAAGGGACATTTTATGCTCGAAAAAGAAAAGTAAAGATATTGGTAAAGTTTCAGTGAATGAAAAACCAACTCAAGAGATTGATTCTACCTTTGTTAGTGTGTTGTCTGGAAGTATGAACAAAAGTTATGTTGCTGATGTAAAAACAAAGAAAGCAATGAAACGAAATGATGACGTGAATTTAGCGACAAAATCTTTAGAACAGAAGGATAATGAGGTGGAGAAATTATTTCAAACTGTCAGTGATTTCAGAAAAGAAATAACTGACTCTATTGAGAAAGAGCACAAGGTTAATACATACTATATTCCTTCAATTCATTTTCAGAATTGATACTAGTTTTTATTGCTTTTATTATGAGTTTTTATCATTCTGCTTTAGGCTGTCAGAAAGTTGGATTTTCAGAATGATGTGAATTACCAAATAAAAGACGTTTCATGTGTAGCTTGCTCAGTAAACGCTACCAAATTCTTTGAAACACCTTCAAAAGAATTCCAACATACATGCAACGAAGCAGCAACCGAGAAAAAAATCAAGAAAACAACTCGATCCACGGGTGTCTCCACTCGTGATCTATGTAGTGATATGCTACCTAACAATGGCTGTGTTTCTTTAAATTCAGAGGAGAGAGAAGAACATATTACCTATGACAAAGAACTTAGTATTCAAACGCAAACCAAGAGTTCGAAAAATCGAAAGAAAAAGAAAAACAAAGCTAGTAAAGAACCAGCTACAAATGAACCTGTGGTTAATGGGATTTCAGGTGGTAGTATTTTAAGTTCTGATGAACAAAAAGAGATAGCCAATGTTGTCAGTGAATTGTCAAACTTAAATGGTGGGAAAATCTTGTATGATGATGTAAGTATAGTATATTTTTTCACTTGATACTAAAAGCGATGTTCCCAGTTCTTTCAATGTACATGTTGATTTGTACTTAAAGCCACTTTCTGTTAAAGGCTTCTATGGTCACAGCGCTCAGTGTTTAATGTCTAGGCATGCAAATTATAATTTGTCCTGGCTGTAGTGCTTGTATATCTGGAGGTGGATGAACTTCCAAGCATTTGCCGAGAACGGCGCTATAATGTGGAGCATATTAAGAAACAACACTCAAACGCCGGGAGCTGCCACTATAACAGAGAGTCTTCATGAAAGATAGATAATGTTTTCATTACTTAAGCACTACAAAGGAAAGAAGGAGTTCCATAGGTAGTAGCGATGTGTGTTGACAATGTTTTTTAGTTCATTTGTTTTATTTTTATTTTGAAATATTGTGTATATATTTGTGTTCTAAAAAAGATACAACTGCAACTTTTTGAAGAAACAACGTTAATGTGGAGAAGCATAGAAAATAATTATTAGTAAGGATATTGTTTTTTTAGAATGTTACATTCACTCAATCGTATCCAATGCTACCAAGCACAGATAAAGAATTACTGCTCTTAAAAGTACCTTTAGAATCTCCTGGTGTCTGTAAAACAAACAGTACAGCATCTGAGCAGAGTAATAGTGATAATTTTATTGGTTTAACAACTTTGTTTATGTTATTGTTACAAGGAAACAAATGGAAAATTGCAGTTTTGTTGGCAGAGATACCCTTTGATGTTGTTGCATTTCAGCAAGTCTTCTTGAACGGTGAATTGTTTTTGGTCGTCGGGATTGCAGAAAACCAGAACACGGCTCAACAAAAGAAAAAAAGGACGAAATTGGGAACAGGTTTTTTTCACGCTGTCTCTAACTATTTAAATAAAAGCTACTTGGAAACAGTTTTATCCAAAATATGGGATATCACAGAGTTCGAGAGTTTTAGTAAAACTGGAAAATGTACAATCCCTGGTAGTGGTAAACTGTGTAATTATATCAACATTACACCAGATCCACAAGCATTGCAAAAACTGTTAGCCATGACGCCATCTTTTTTTGTTCATCATGAAAGCAAATTTAGTAAACAGTTACCGGAAGAGTTGAGTCAATTTCACAACATCAACCCTAAACAGGATTATACATGCATAACTGTATATCAGCTTCTCTCTATGTATCCACGACACATGTCAGAACTTTTAAAAAGACTTCGAAGTGAAGCTGTGGAATTATGCGGTATAAAAATTGGATATATGAAGTCAGGTATGTTTTCGTACTTGTATTTTTTATTGTAGGAATGTATAATTGGAAAAAACGAAATCCAACTGCATGACACTTATTTATCGTAATTACTTCTTTGCAAGAGAATTTTTTTTTTTTTTAATTTAAAAAAAATTTAATATTTTACTTCATTTTAGAACGTGGTATAGAATGTCCAGTGTTATGTATCAGTATAAATGAGTTTCATTCGACTACTATCGAAGAAGGCAAACTTCTGTTATCAGATTGTGAGCAATTAAGAGACCTGGCAATCAGTTTCAACAGTTTAAATAAAATTTCTCTTCTTGAAAACAGCAGTACCTTGTTAAATTATGCGATAAATAAAACATATTCTCAACAAGAACTTGTAAGGTGGTTTGGGCCACATTACAGTCAAGCACAGTTTCCAGAAGCTCTTGAAACCTTGAAATCCAATGTAAAAAGTGTAACTAATAAAAACCAGAAGAAGAAATGGACTGATGCTTCTAATTTCTCTCAATTGTCACAGCTTGTGCACTTCCCTTCTTACGCTGTCCTATTGATGTCTTCTATTGTACCGTCTGCATTTATTTCCTTGGTTGTTAGTTTTGCTGATAAGAAAGGCCTGGTCTTGAATGCAATGAGCAAACACACTGCAGCATTTAGTCAGCTACGTGCATTTGGTCTCAATGATGATCAAATTGCTCGGTTCAGATATCCTAAAGATAATCCAAAAAAGGAAGTCATTAATTTCCAAGCAACGGGAAGTTTTACTGCATTTTTGTTCTACGGAAATAGTGCTTTGTTTCGTGTTCTTGGATTGATCACCAAGTTGACTTACATTCTAAACAACCATGTTACTGGGGAAACATTGAATAGCTGGCTTAAAGATAATTCACTAACATTTCCTCCTTCTCATAATCTTAATGTGTGTTCAACTAGGAAGCTTGATAAAGCAAAGGAGGACTATTTTGCTGCATTCAATTTAAATGATACTACAGAAGAAATTTTCACTAGCACAAAAACAACCCAATCTCATCAGAAAGTTGAGGGTGTTTTTCAAGTTATATCCACGGCACAGCTGAATCTACACAAACCAGAAATTCAATTGGTTAGTTTGGTTTTTTATGGTGACGAAGTTATGAGTCATGTTCCAACTGTCTTAAAAGCGCTGTTTGGAGAACACATATTCAACAACTTAAAAGCATGGCGTCCAACAATGGCAGGATCTTCCAGCTTATATGTTCCATCTCTACAGCTCATTGGCAGCAAGTTTATACAGTCTCTCACGGCAACTGATGTTAACATTTTGAGTTTAGCAGATTTCCTAACACCCGAGTGGAATGTCTCGCAAACTGTTATGGTTGAATCGAAAGCATGCATCCTCGTTTTGAAAGCTGTAGATGCACGTGATGTTAATCAGCTTCAAAATAAACTGTCAAAGTTTGTACAATCTTTAAGAATCAATTTGGCAAATTCAAATGTTCTGGTTCACACGGATTTAGAGCACGTCTGTCGATTAATGTTTTATTTCTTCCACTGTAATGAGCTACATGCTGATGCAGATCGACAAAGGTCACAAGTATTTCCTGTTTATTTACCAGCGAAACACAAACTTTTAACGCTTGATAAGCTACTGCATTTAAATTTGTTACAAGATGTTCCAGTAAGGAAGATATCACCTTCGTGCAAAGGCAGCACTTTGGAGCAATCAAGCTTAATACCTACTTGGAAAGTCTTTTATGAAATGCATCCGTCATCATTAAGCTTTCCATTGCAATTGTTGTTGAAAGTTGAAAAAACATATGGTGTACTGTCGATACAACATTCACCAAAGCATGTGGAATCAATCATAAAAGTCATCTCAAGGATCACTAGATTGGGCTTTGGAATTGTGGGCCTAAAATTTCCTTCGGTATGTATTTGCAAGATTTTATTAAGTAGTACTTAAATAAGAAATTGGCGTTATTTTTCATAATAAATCATATTTTATGCAGAAGGCATTTACAAATGAGGTTGGACATTCTTAAATGTGAAAAATTATAATTGAAGGTAAAGACTAACAAAATAAAAAACAAATCGTGTTAAAGCCCGTTTTTCGACCTATCAAAACACACAATTTCCAATATCAAGCCGAATTTTAAATATCACTATATAATCTAATTTGAAATGTTATTTGCTCATGTTAAGTTTGAAAATAAGAAGTTCCAATTGAAATAAAAAAACAACAACATTATGTCAAAAATTTGAAAACTAATGCAAACACATTATTTTTGATTAAGAAAAGATGGGAGAATTTTTGTTGAGGGTTTGATTTTTTTTCTTGCAATATGGGAGGGCAAGGACCTATAGGGGGTAGGGGGACTCCCCGTGTGTCTACAAGGTGAGGGAAATTTTCTTTCGAACACTTTCGTTTTTTAGTGTGTGGGTTATTCCCCCCTTCTGAACATCACCAATATGTGTCCTAACTTAATTATTTTTAGCGGAATTTGTCAAGTTGACAAGTGGGGAGGACTAATATTTTCATGACCACATGTTTTCATTGTGTTCTTATAGTTTGACATCGCCACCTCGACATGTTGGTTTCATGTAGCACTGGTAAGAGAAGACGCTTTATTTGTTTTGAAGAAAATGAAGCACGAATTGGAAAACAGTTACCAGCACATAACTATAAAAGGTAAGAATGGATTCCACTGATTTTTACATAGATGTAAATGTAAATGGGAAGTTGCGACTGAGACACTTCCATAAAAAGTGATTCCTCATTTTTTTAAAGAAATGTTGGAGGTTAAATACGTTATAACCTGCATTTGCGAAAAAATGTTCTGCGAGGAAATTGTTGTCGCTCTTTTAATTACAATTTGCACAAACTTTAAAATTTCGACCAAACTTTGCGCGAGAATTGATTCCCTGAAAAGTTTTGCGTCAAATAAAATATTTTTCCTTGCTTCTTGTGTCTTTTCAGAAACAAAAAGTATATCGACAACAAAAAACTACATTATTTGCGACGTTTCGGGTGTTTCACACACCCATTTTCAAGCAATCAAAAACGTACAAAGTTCTCCTAAATATATACAGGTTTAACAGTAACCATAGTTACAGATTAAATACTAATTGTATAAATACAATGGAGCAGATCTAATGTTGTTTTCTTGTCTTAGTTTGACTTGCTTAATATGTATATGTACAGTTCTGTTTGTAGTTATACACATGTTGTTGCTACGCTGATGAGTAAACATTTTGTTTTTTAATCTTAGTAACCGAAACAGTACAAGAATTTGAAGAGCTGTTTACGAAAGAGTTTAAAGGTCCCTCCGACATGGGTGGAATATTTCATTATGATCTGTACTGTCTTGTTAACGAGGTATGTGTTTTTAGAACCTGCTGATGAGCGCAGCGTTGTTCTTCTGTAGAACCTGCTGGTGCCAGCATGCCGTTTATGTATCATCTGGATCTGCGTTTCTGTAAACTTAAGTTATATTTCCAGGACAAAGGGATAACATTAAAGGGGGTTTTAATTTATTTAAGATGTGTTTTGAGAAAGATGCAGCTTACAAGGGAAGACATTTTCGTGAGGTGGAGTGGAATCCTGGACGTCAAACACACAACTATGGTTTGTGTTGTTTTCGCTGTTGTTGTCGTTGTTTTCGTTGTTGTTGTTTTCGTTGTCGTTGTTTTCGTTGTTTTTTGTGGTTGTTGTTGTTGTTGTTTTCGTTGTCGTTGTTGTTGTTTTCGTTGTTTTTTGTTGTTGTTGTTGTTTTCGTTGTCGTTGTTTTCGTCGTCGTTGTTGTTGTTTTCGTTGTCTTCGTTGTCTTCGTTGTTGTTGTTGTTGTTGTTTTCGTTGTTGTTGCTGTTATTTTCGTTGTCGTTGTTTTCGCTGTTTTCGTTGTTGTTGTTGTTTTTGCTGTTGTCGTTGTTGGTTTCGCGTTTGTTATTGTTTCTTTGTTCTACGTTTCAGAATACGAGTATATGAAACAGGAACAACACCCTTTGTCCAAATCGTACATGTTGACAGCAGCAAACATTACGGACGAAGTCACCGTTCTGTTAATTACACAGCCGCTAATACGAGGGTGGTATCTAAATAAGGAGTGTCCAGTTGAATCTGTGTTCCCGCAGTTGTGGCAGAAGCTAGAGCAAGCTTCATATAGAACGATTGGTGCAAAAATGACTTCGTTGTCAAAAACTGCTGCACAAGAATTAGTTCATATGATGGCTGTGGATGGGAAGAAAAATACAAAAATGGTAGCTATACATCTTTTTTAAATTTTTTTTCTTTAAATAGAATAATTTTTAATCGAAAAAATGTATTCGTAACAGCAATTTTAGTTGGTAGGTACTAATCAGGTAAAAAAAATCAAAAAATCTTGGCTATGCGCCTTCGTTGTTAAGTTTGACAAATTAAATTTGTACTTTAACAACCATTGTCTGAAAGCTGCTGAAAAACTGACCAATGTCTGGAGCTTAAATTATGGCGATATTTTAGAAGATCTTTTTATGAATATTGTTTTTCTAAGAAATTTTAGGCCTTTTTCTGTTAACAAGAACAGCTTTATGCCTGGAGTGTACCTAAAAAGCTGTTTAGAACCTCAAATCTATTTATGAACAAAATAACATTCCAACACTGATGTATCTTTATACTAGAAATATGATTATCTTCGAGAGCAGACTTTTTCATAGTAATCTTGCTTTTATTCATAATGTTGTATTTATTTTTCATTTAGGTGAAATTCTTATCTCAAGAGGGTGGTCCGTTCATTGCTTTAGTTTTACTGGGTTCCTGTGTCCTGTCCGACTTCTGGATGCATTTGGAAGGGTAGGAGTATAATATGTTTTATACCACAAATTCCCTTTGCGGTAGTAGTGTGATTCCGAAGAGCATTTATCCCAGGACAGAAATTCCTTTTATGTTTTGTGAACTTTAAAGAGAGATATTTTCCAGAGTTGGCATCTAAATCGTGTACATACATAAATCCGCTAAGAATTTAATATTTAATTACGCTTAATATTTGCAAAAATTTGTTTTGCAAATATTAAGATTGGTTGGTACTCTCCGCAATGAGTTCTTACTCAGTTTTAGGCGGATAACGTCACCGGATCAACTATTAATAAAGCTTTGTAAAATAGGTGAAGCTTATGAAGCTTGCTGCATGTTATCTTTCTTATTTTTTATGTAGAAAGTTCTGTAAAGAAGAAGCAGTTAACGTTGTAAAGCGGTATACGCTACTTCCCACAACAAAAAAACAGGTTGGTTTGCATTTTTGTTTCCTAGTTTCGTGTTTAAATGACTTCGGCTCAACGAAACGTTGTTTGAAGCTATTTGCTTTAGTTTTTATTTGCAAATTTTGAACTATTGGACAAGGACGAGTGGAATGTTAAAATATTTAGTCGTTGGGAATTGTTATTCATTTTTCTTTCTTTGTTGTGAAGAGTAGAGTCCTGAACGATTCCATTGTATAAAGTCCAGATTATATTCGGAAGAATTTAAAGTCGTGTAAAATTCTGTGGATACCTTATCGGTAAAAAGAGTCGGTAAAAGTGGCTAAATTTTGCCTCAGTGATTAATGTCTTGAGCCAACTAAAATATTTTGTCGACTTTATTGAGAAGCAACCATTTTTAACAATTTTATGTCGTTGCTGACGAAAATGTTTAACAGCTTTTTTTAACTTCTTAACTCTTTTTAACCGACTTTTTAACCGACTCTTTAACCGACTTTTTAACCGACTTTTTCACTCACTTTTTAACCCAATTTTTACTGACTTTTTAACCGACTTTTTTTTAACCTTTTTTACCGTCAAGATCTGCAGCTTAGCCGTCATCTTTTAACAATCTAAATTTTCTTGTTGATAAAGTTTTCGATTTATTTAGGTTGAGGTGCTATTGTGTTCGTTGTTTCAACAAGTGTTGCAAAATTCAAAGGTTGGGTTGAGAAGCAGTATGGTTTGAATTGTGATGCGTCAAATTGTTTGATGCTTTCAACATTCTTTGTGTTAGCTTGCCATGACATCACCTTGTTTATTTCTTTATTTCTACGACTTTCGCGCCTAATAATCTTCGCCAACGAAAGAACAAATCTATTTCGAGCGTACTATTTTCGTGCCATAGCCCGTATTAGTTTCCGCGCAAGTTTAATTTATCAAATAAATGACAAGGAAAGGTAGTTAGATTTTGGGTTTTGGACAAGAAATAGATAAGTTTTTTATGCAAATTTTGAATTATCCTGTTTACAGCTGTTTTTTATGTTAAGAAAGAAAGAAAAATTTAGACGCTAAAACATCTTTCTACAGGCAGTGTCAAAAAAAATCGCGCGTATTAATTTTCTCGCAAAGCGTGCGAAATTTTGCGCACGACGCGCGAAAGTTAGTACGAATAATATAGTTGCTTACTCCTTTAAAAAAGACACACAAAAGTTAAACTTAATACTTAATAACATGGATAGGCAAGTCATCGTATCTGTGATTGGTGGACAGGCAAGAAACCGTGTCTGTGATTGGTGGACAGGCAAGTCACCGTGTCTGTGATTGATGGAAAGGCAAGCCACCGTGCCTGTGATTGGTGGACAGGCAAGCCACCGTGCCTGTGATTGGTGGACAGGCAAGCCACCGTGCCTGTGATTGGTGGACAGGCAAGCCATCGTGCCGGTGATTGGTGGACAGGCAAGTCACTGTGTCGGTAATTGATGGACAGGCAAGCCACTAAGACATATTTTTAATGATATGATAGAGGGATCACATATATTTGCGTTATTGTACATTTAAAAAAATATCAACTGGACAGTATTTATACCTTCTTATGTTATTAAGGTTAGGTTTTTTGATGAATTCTAATGTTTATATAAACTGTTAATAAAAATAGGATTTATATTTCTTGAATTTGAACGATTATTATCTTTTGCTGACGTAACAGATGAGAGTTCTTGGTTTTTCTTCGATATTTTGTGACGAGATTCATTATTTTAAACACATCGTTGTAGTTCATTTGAATAACTTTCTGGCTGTTATATGTGCTGTGCCGAATCGAACTTATAAAATATTCAACACGCCTCGGCTCGACTCGACACCTTTTTATAAGAGTCGAGCTGAAATGAGCTGAATGGAACCCTTATTAAAATTTCGAGTATAGTAGCTACATTTAAAACAACAGTTTTGCGAAATAAACAGTTTTACAACTTTATGCGCATGCTTCAGCACGGCTATATGTAATCGCGACAAGCCGTATCAAACCGTGCGGCACGGCTAGATATTGGTTTATAAGCTGTGCCGAGTCAAAATGAGGAAAATTTTGTAAGTTCGGCTTAGAACGACACAGCTTATATAATGATCTTACGATGGCCCTAAAAGTCAACAGCCACCTCGACAGAAGTGATTTCTCGAAAACATAATTACATACAAGCATTTTTTAATAATTTTCATCACATGATGTAAACCAGACCTTGAAGAAACAAATTTTGCCATTTGTTAGCAAAATATTGCTTTTTTATCCAAATATGCCATAGGGATGTTTACCATATATAATTACCACGGTACGGTTGAATTTTTTTAGTAATGTTTATTTTGGCACTTCATTGTTATCCGAATTATTGCAGTGTGAGCGCTTTATAAATCCTTCACGTCTCGGTGTTTTGCTAACTTAAGTAGAAAAGTATGTTCTTGGAAAAAGAAAGAACATTTTTATTTTCGTGTTAGTAGTTATATTAGATAGTATTAGGAGATGCTTTGTCTGAGCATCGCCCGTTACGAATTATAACGTGACGTGAAAAACAGGACCAGCCACGCCTGCAGGTAAAAAAAACAGGGGAATATGCGTTCATTTCCGATTTTTCAAGATAAATGGTTGTGGAATTCGAAATGTAAATTTTTGGAATCTGCAAACGAAGTGTCTAGTTAGTGGTTCTTAGAATCTCTTGAATCGATTTTTTTTTCGCGTTCATTTCCGATTTTTCAAGATAAATGGTTGTGGAATTCGAAATGTAAATTTTTGGAATCTGCAAACGAAGTGTCTAGTTAGTGGTTCTTAGAATCTCTTGAATCGATTTTTTTTTCATGTTCTTAAAAATTGTGGATTAAAATCTTGAATTGTTCAAAAAAAAATTTAAAATGTCTGTTGGCCACCATGTGTATCCTTCTTATGTAGTAAAAGCTTCTCAACTTCGTCATCTTTTGTTTCGTCCTGTATATCGTCGTGTGTGGTTTTGGTCAATGTTACTTAGAGGTTTACCAAGCTATTTATTTCTATGTTCTGTATATTTCTTCGTTTATAAATAGAATTAGATAAAGTTACTGCACTCTTTGTTGTTTTTGTGTCAAAATTTAGCTTTTGCTGCTGTGATTAAAAACAAAAACCCCGACCCCACGTTGCTACCTATTGCATTGCTATTTCACAGCAACGATTTGGAATCTGAGTTTCTTTAACGGGAAACTATCTATTCGCGAATAGATAGTTTCGATAACTTTTGCGAGAATTTATTATCGCGAATGTTCAATGACATGAGGTGCGTGTTTTTTGTTTATTATGCTATCGCAATTTTATGACTATTCATCGAATAGTTTAATAAGACATTTTTGTCCTTTATCAATATGAAAGTCTATATCCCATTTAGATTCATTTGAGCCAGCGAAAAAGTTTTTCTGTTAATAAAACAAGTGCGAATGGGGTCTAAAATTAGTGAATTTACGACATATCGACTTATTCCCAGATTTTGCTAAAAACAAGGTTTGAAATTATAAATTTCGCGAAGGACGGAATTTACAAGACGCAAAAATTATTAAGGTATTAAGATAGCGCCACAGATCTTATTTTCGCTAAAACGATGTTTTTAATCGCATTGCGTCAAATTTGTAAAACATCTAGAAAAAAACTACCACAATTTTGGACACAAGATTTCCCTGAAAATAGGTGCGCATTTATTTAGGGCCTAAAAGATGTTTTTATTTGAATTGTGTCATTATTTGAAGGCATTTTTACAAAAATAACAGCACTTAGCAAAATCTACTTTGGTTATATTGGTTGGTTATATCGATCCGGAGCGGTCTGAAAAAAATGCGGCTCGATCGAAATCGTCTAAGAATCAACAAAAAGGTTTTTAAAAAAAGATTGGTAACGAAAGGTTAAAACGCATGCGTGACAAACGGTTTTAAAAAAAACAATTCTCGACGTAAAGGTTTTTATAATCAAGTATAATACTAAGATTTCTTTCTGTTGGTGTGCCATCTTGTCATCTAAATAGAGAAAAGAAATTACACGCGAATGCTCCGTACGTTATACCGCTGGTTCAGAGAATGTTAGTCTTCATTTTGGTGAAGATTACATCAAAAACAAAAGCGCTTCGCAATTTACTTACTCAGCAGAGATTGCATGATTTTCTACACACTTTTTTTGTGAACTCACTAATGTGACAACCACCTCTTTGAGTGTGATAATGACACCATTCGTTTGTGTCCTCGCATTTCTCATCCGATGTGACCTCATCAGATAAATCTTTTTCTGACACGCCTTAAAAAACACAAACAGAATTTCTTTCAAGAAATGAGTTTTTTAAAAACATTTCAAACAACATCTGGGCAGTTCCAACAGAAACTGACACGTGGTGACGTCATCAAACTGTTTACGAAAAAGAAACTATTGGTACTGCTATCAACAAGGGTCCTGCGAAGGGGGTCCTAATGCGTTTAAAGCTCCCATTTGAGCTACAAAAGTCATGCAAGCACAGAAATCGCATAACTGGATAACTGCCAATGATATCAATCCTATTCTCACGCTGAGCGCTAAGCAGATAGGATAGATTCACACTTTTATAGTCTCTGGCATGACTCGGCCGGAGCTTTAACCCAAGACCTCACGCACTGGAAGCGAACGCTCTACCATACGGCTACCAATCTATTAATCTTCAGAGTGTAGCCAAAGGTGTTTAGTTATGGAACTTTTTTGTATTAACTTACTAAGCAGACCATACCATGGTTAGGGTCAACTGAGCAGAATTTTTTTGGAATTTCAACCCTCCAAAATGGCTAAAATGGATTCCAGAGTTTAGTAAGACAGAAACATACCGATAACTACCGACAGTTGTAGTGCATCAGGAGCAGGTTTGTTAGAAAGTTAGACAACTTAAGTAAACAACACATTGGAGAGAAGGCCTTAAATATATTTCTCAAACCTTCGGGATAAAAGCACCATGGATATTTTGAGTTTTGTTCCAATGGAGACCAGCAACATCCTTTGTGATAGCAATCTAAATATGTGATACCATAATGTCCACAGTCACGTCGTTTGGAAGCTTCTATGTTTGGACATTCCACTAAATGCAAGAATGTTATTTCATTTACTCGAACTTTAACTCTAGTGGCTGTAGGTTAAACCTTTAGGTTTTTGTTTATATATGAGCGGGAAGGTTATATCAGCTTTCCCTCAGCACTTCTTGTAATTCAACAAGACGACTGTAAGAAGCACTAAGTTCAAGGTTGCAAGCTGTCAGTGTAGTAAAAATACTTTATATTACTTCTTGTCATCCTCACTCTCGGAGCCTCTTTATTAAATGTAAAAAGTGTATAGGCAGCTTGGTGACGAGGTTGATCTTGTGTTTTACGCTCTCTTTTTGTGTAAGAGGGACCCAGGGTTCACAAGAAACGATTTATAAGTAGCGGTTTTTAATTATTTCGTGATAACTTTATATGAAAAACAGCAAAAAGGTAAACCTCGTGCCGGGGCTATTTGTCTGTTGGTAAACCGAATGCCAGTTTATTCCGAGCGGAATATTGTAATCGTTTTAGTCCGCTGGTGGCAATTTCCGCTCATAAATTTTACTTTGAGCGACGCAGTATTGTTGGCCAACAAATTAGAATCTTTGATTATTTTGCTTTGCAAATTTTTCGCCAGGTATAAATCAGCTTTGACTGATCGAATTCATCTAAATTCTTCCTCTTCTACTAAATTTTTATTACCTAATAATGCTATAATTTGGCACATCCTTTGTTCATCATGTTACCACAAATGACGTCACCGTAGAGATTGTGAAAGATGTTCCTCTTTTTTATTTTATTATTTAGTCATATAAATATCTTAAGCGTGATGAAAAAAAACGGTACACAAATTATGGATTCATCTGCAGAATTGTTTTTGGAATAAATACAATCAATCTGTTTTTTTGGACAGCCTTACTAATTGACTGAAATAAGAGGGAGAGCGTTTTCTATTTTAAAGTGAAGCATATAAACGACGGAGGAGTGCAAATATTTTTTTTTCTGAGTAACGAAGTCAGTGAGTACATACCTGAGCATATCCCACATGTTCGTGGACATGTTGTCTTTGTGTCGTTGTTCCATGAGCATGCGCCATATTTGGTCATGTAATGACAGAAGTTGTTATAATCCTTGCACGCCTCTAAATGTAAAACATGATGAATTAATACTAAAAAAAACAGGTCGACGAAAACGGGGCGAGTGTAGGGCTTTCCCCTCTCCCCCATACTTTCTGATTATTTCATTTATTGTGTCCCAATTAAGAAATAAGAAAGAACACTATTTTTCCCATTCTAACATAGTAAAACATTAGAAATTGCATTTTATTAGACCATCTGGAAGTAAGTTATAAAACTTACATTTCGAAGATTTTCTAACGCAGTCCCGTAACCGTGGCGGGGCCTTTTTCAAAACCAATTTGAAGACGAAGAAGAAGAAGAAGTTATCAGAAAAGAACCGAAAAATTTTATGTTTAGTTACTTTTAAATAAATTTAAGAAAAATAGTTACCTTCTGCTAAGCAGATAGCTGCCACACCCAACAAAACCAATAAAACAACTTGATATGACTTCATTCTGCTACAAGATTACACTCTACAACAAAATCATTTTTGCCGACGTCTTCTTTTATATCGTCTTCGCATTATCTTTTTCAGGGGGGTTCAATTATAACTATTAAATACTTAATAACTTTCTGTCTCTGTGGATTTAGTTTTTTATGATTACAACATCTTAAAGATGCCCTGGGGACAAGGTTGCAGTTGACATTGTTTTTATGTCACAAACCCCCCTTGTGTCTTTCATACGTTTATTTAATTATTTCATTTTGTTTGTTATTACAGGTGCAAGCTGGGTAAATAAATTCATGTTGTTTGTACGATTGTAAATATATTGGGTCAAAGTATGTTGGTACAGACAAAATTGAACAGTATAGAAACGAGATTTTCTTATTATTGAAAAAAAAAACCTGTTTATAAGAAACTAGAGACTTGAGTTTCCAAAAAATAAGAAATTTTTAGTACTGGATTATTTAGGCTTTAAAAAAATTGAAAAATAAACAAAAGTATCAATAATTCCTTTTATAACTTTTGTACATACGCTTGTGTGGTTGGAAAACGTACAAACCAATTCAGGTCGATTTCATTCAATGTATAACGTTACAATAAAAGGTATTACGTTTTTGAAACTGAACAATGTTTTCAATCCTTGTTTCTATCCAATAAAGCAATAGAATAGCTTTGTGGTTATCTGAATGCAATCTGGATTTAAGAAACCAAATAAGAAACTTTCAGTACTAACATTGACAGAAAAATTAAAAAACTGCTAGTACGTTCTCGTCCCCAGTTTTTCTTCTTTGGATATCGATACTGTGACAGGCATAGCACTGGAAAAAAAATGAACTTGGTTGCACTAACTTTGATATAAAAAATGAATGTGTTTCTGCTCGCCAACTGTCTTGTGAGGATCCGTTTTTAATAATGTTAAAAACATCCGCTTGGTTAAAGGTGAGTTTACACTGATATTAAAAGGTACAAAAAAAATTGCCACTTTTACAATAAAGCAAGGCGCGGAAGGACAAAGCAAAAAAAAGTTGGCGTGTAGAAGTCCTCGCAAAGTTCAGAAACTTTTTCGCACAATACAGAAAACGTTTAGAACATTTTTTGCTCAGTTATGGAATCTTGCGCAATACACAGAAAATACTTCTACTGTGACTCTTCTGGGCCATTGTACTACAGGCTTCTCGTGATGCACTGCACACTTTTTATACAGCACTGCGCACTTTTTATACACCACTGCGCACCTTTTTATACCACACTGCGCACTTTTTATACAACACTGCGCACTTTTTATACACCACTGCGCACTTTTTATACCACACTGCGCACTTTTTATACAACGCTACGCACTTTTTATACAACGCTGCGCACTTTTTATACATCACTGCGCACTTTTTATACAACACTGTACACATTTTATACGACACTGCGCACTTTTTATACACCACTGCACACTTTTTATACGACGCTGCGCACTTTTTATACACCACTGCGCACTTTTTATACAACACTGCGCACTTTTTATACACCACTGCGCACTTTTTATACCACACTGCGCACTTTTTATACAACACTGCACACTTTTTATATACCACTGCGCACTTTTTATACAACACTGCGCACTTTTTATACACCACTGCGCACTTTTTATACACCACTGCACACTTTTTATACACCACTGCGCACTTTTTATACCACACTGCGCACTTTTTATACAACACTGCGCACTTTTTATACAAAACTGCGCACTTTTTATACCACACTGCGCACTTTTTATACAACACTGCGTACTTTTTTTACACCACTGCGGATGTGTTTGTCAGTAAACACTTGTTCCTGGTCACCACATGATGTGCTTGTATTTTTCATTTGCTCGCGAAGCATACAAGATAGAAAATCATCGGGAGTGTTTTGGTTATTTAAGATTTTTTCTTTTCGTTCTATCATGATCTAAACAAAAAGTTTGCATTTTTAATCTCAAGACAATCGGGCGAATTTGTTTGTTACTGAGAGACTGGTTCATAGAGACCTTGTATTGTTCTTGCCAAAGCTTGTCCTGTGTAATGCTCTAAGCAAAGTCGGGTAAATCGGGTTCAAATTCTCGTCGGCCCAAATTTTTGTTACCTTCGGAGGTTTTCATCATGTATACTCCAGGTTCTGACATTTTTAAGTTATTTTTTCATTGATGCTATAAAAACAGCACTACCATTTATGACATTAAACTGTCGCCTAAATTTTTATCATCTCCCAAAATTTTCTTCAACAAGAGAGCAGACTTAGTATGAACCGAATTAGTTAATACGGTAACCGAATTAGTTAATACGGTAACCGAATTAGTTAATACGGCAACCGAATTAGTTAATACGGCAACGGAATTAGTTAATACGGCAATGGAATTAGTTAATACGGTAACCGAAATAGTTAATACGGTAACCGAGTATCACAAGTAGCATTTACCTTTAATATAACTCTTTCCACGTAGGTAATAGCGTTCTTTCTCGCTTGACCTGGACCAAAAGGCGCATGTTTCAAGATGCGTGTTGGAATTATTGATCAAACTCAGAACCATATTACAAGCCTTAGTGAATTCATTTTTTGCTAAGTCATCACCTGTTGTGTAATTGCTCAACGCTTCACTCACGATTTGAAATGAGAATGGTTGGAAATAATCCAAAACTTCGATGTTCTTTCCGTCTTTTTTTAACCAATTCTATAAAACAAAAACTGAATTATAAGTACAGGCCTACGGATTCCAGTTTTGTAAGGTATATCTTTTCTTGTTTTTTTGCTTTTCAAAAGACGTTGATGAGTCAAGTGGAAGAAGTGACAGGTGTGGGTAGCAAGTGGTGGTGGTAAGTGTTGGTGGAGAGTGTGAGAGGTGAGTGCGGGGGGCGAGTGTGAGAGGTGAGTTGGGGTGGTAAGTGGGGGTGGCGCGTGAGATTGGTGAGTGTGGGAGGTGAGTTGGGGTGGTGAGTGGGGGTGGCGCGTGAGATTGGTGAGTGGGGGTGGCGCGTGAGATTGGTGAGGTGGGGTGGTGAGTGGGGGTGGCGAGTACATTTAAAGTTACGGAAAACTTTGTTAGGATCTTTCAAGCTGGATTTACACTAAGAACGAAACGGAATTGATCAGAACTTTGTGCTTCCTGGAATCCCTGTTTCGATCCTATCTGAACTGAATATTGAAATTATTTTAACTTTTCATGCGGACGGAAACAGAATTTGTTTTTCTGAAAACAAAAAACAAATAAATTACCAAATTAAACTATTATTTTTTTCCCGGTCCATTCTGTTTTGTTGTTGAGTGGTAATCCAGCTTAATAGAAAATTGAAAGAAATTTTTGAGTAAAAATTATTTGCAATATGAACCTCCACTAAAACTTTAGTATGTTTATCTGACGCCACCACATAACTTCGTAACTTCTCAGGGGTGAACGAGCGACTTAAGAACTTTCGCTGCCATCTATGCGCTTCTCCGCGCGCGAGATGCAAACCGTTTTTAAAACGGAACAGCTTTATCCAAGAAATCTGAGCGGACGAATATTTCTGGATGTGATAAAACATATTTCGGAAATTCAGGATCTAGAAGGACAACTTGCTCAGGAACTAAAAAAGATAATCAAATCAAACATTAATTGGTATTATTTTAGTGACATTGAGAAAGAGATTAAAAAAAACCCTGAAAAGATTTCGTGTTCATTTCCGAGACGAATATTCGGAATCTTCTTGTAAATATTGTAAAATTCATTACTTAACTTAGTAATTCATTCATCTTTTTCATTCATTAATCCATTTGTTTACTTTTAATAGACCTTTTCATCGATAGCGACACCATTTTGAATTTCCCGCTTTCGCAATGCATCTCCGGACGACCGGGGTATCTGAGAAATCAAAACATTACAAGATTAGAGCCATTTTGGAGCTTGTTTATGCTTGCATTGAAATGGGAATTAATGACCGCTGTACTGTTGGAGCTTGTAATAATGCTCGAAAATATAAGAATAAATATGTAATTAAGCCACATATCTCTGCATACGATGGGAGTCTTGAGCTAAAATTCTGGAAATGTCCTGATCCAAAGTTTTATTCTAAATGGGGGTTTGCATGTAATAGGAAGCATTTTAATTTTAAGAAAAAGTTGCACATATTTTAATATAACTGATGATGTCTTTCGAACTAAAAAAGTTTGATATTATTCTTAACCCTATTCGGTCCGGGGTTTTTATTACATATATTACATACCCCCTCAATAACTTTTCACAGGCTTGTCCAAATTGAATCAAACTTGGCACAGTTATAGTACGTCACAAAAAGAACAAAATGGCAGCAATAAATTTTTGCTTGCATCAGCACATTTTCTGTGACGTCATCAAAAGCTTGAAATTTGTTCAAAATGCCACTATCTGCTTAAAATTCAATTACTTTAGTTCTAGAGCGAATTTTTACATTCTGTTTGAAGTTTCTGAAAGCTAAATAAAAGTTATTTAACATATTTTCCGGTTTTTACATAGATCGTATGAAAAATTGCCAAATATTGCCCGAGAATCCGGTTTCTTTCCGTTTTTTCGGGAAAAATCAGAAAAAATCGGGAATCGGATTAATCACGTGACAAAAACATGCGAAATGATTCTTCTTGGTGAAACAAGGTTGTGTTGCAAGTTTCACGTTCCAGACATAATCCTAACAGTAACAAGAGTTATTATATTTTCCCTATTATTAAGGGTTTCATAGAGGTTTTTAGGGGTAGTTTCGAGTAATAGCCAATATCAAAGCCTCTGAAAGGTATGGGACCTAAAAATTTGCATGCAGTCAGTAAGTATTTTAGGCATGCAACATAGCATTAAAGAGTTATTAAAAAAAAAACGACGAAATTTTAACCGATAAGGTATACAGGATCAGTATCGGAAACACTGTTATCGATGTGGGTCCTGTGCTCTGAATGTGTACATTGGGTATACACCGACATAGCCTACCCAACGTCATGTGGTACGGTGCGGTGCGGTGCGGTGCTGCGATGCGACTCTTGTTTTATTTCCCCTCATACATCTGTTAAATGGTTGACCAAATTTTGTTTCGAAGCTGCTTCTTGTCACGATTTTATAGCTATAATACATTATCTTTCACCAAAAATATCCAGCCTCAACAATTCCTCTTTAAATTAAAATTCATGAATAAGTAATTCGTTCTGCTGAATACAGCTTTAGTCTACGTGCTTGCGAAATTGTACAGAAGGAAATGACGTAATTATTAAAGGGAAACGTTAATAACATCATGGCGCATTATAAGACGATCTTCATTATGCTACACTGCACGAGCTTTAACTTTCGATAGCATATAAACTTTAAAATAAAGATTTGTTCATTGGATAATAAAAACAATTTGTTGCACTGTTAGGATTCTTATTGGCTTAAACTCATTTTAGCCTCGTTCTCAGAAAAAAATCTTAGCCTGGATAAGTTTCGGGCGTCCAGCCTAGCTGCGCTGTCTCTATCTATCTCTCTATCTCTCTATCTATCTCCTCAGGCGATTTTAAAGATTCCGCCTTTGCTGGCGGAAATCAATAAGACAAATAACGTCTGTCTTATAGAGGTAGCTTTTTTGACAAAAAAAAATTCACAAACTCGCACCACAAGTCTTCTCAAACTCGACGTACTGCCTCCAGGCTCACGGAACTTCAGCTTTAGCTTAGGGTCTTAGGAAATTCTGAATTCAACTAGTGAAACCGAAAAGTTCACTAGAACGAAGCCTTACAGTGCTGCTATAGGCTAATTAGAGCTTTTTACATGTTTAAACCGTCTCAGTTGGAAAAATGGACATTTGCGTCAACGGCCATTTCTGGTTTTTTGATAGAATTTCTAGTTTGTCTCAAAGATTATGTGGATGGTTGTAGAGGTAGAGGTAGGTTTCAAGCTTTTTTTTTCATACAAGTTTCCAAATTACAAATGTTTTTCTTAATTCAATCTGTGAGCATGGAATATTAGTCGTAATTAATAATCAAGTCATAATTCCATCGCCCTAGACTACATACTTCTCGGTTTCAAGTGATAGCTTTTCTAGGGCTGATGCTTTAGACCTTTGATAAGCTGTCCATGAGAAGAAATGCCACTCAAGCCTAGATTTAGTTAACCAATCAATCTTTGTTGACCATGGCGAATTGTAATCAGCAACTGTGTGACGACACATGTCCATTCTAAATATCACAGCGGACAGTTGTCGATTAAGCGTTGAAGGACGGAGTTGGGTTTCTGTAATCTGTACTTCTCAATGTTCTCCACACTGGTGCACTCAAGACAATATTATTAACTTTCAGCTCGCAATTGAGACACTTAACGAACAGAAATATTTACGAAATTACGTGATTTGTTCTACCTTTTGCTAAGGAACTTAGGGATAAGAATCATTTTCAGTACCAACCTCTTTAAGGATACGGTAACCCCCTGAGGCACATACTCAGCATATTTAAAATATCTCCTCTGCTCGCATATTAACCCTAACAAATATATATATTCTGAAAGCCAAATAAATCATCTCTAGAGTGATGATAAAGTATTTCTATAAAAAAAATCCAAAAATGAGAAGAAAAAAAATTATACAAAAATTCACCCTTCCAGTTCATTTTGTCGAACACTCCCCTCAGTAAAATTTTTGTTCGTTGAAAAAAATATGATTGCGAAGCTCTTATTCAGCTCTAAAAAACTTTGCTTTTTTTACTCAAAACAACACGTGGTTCCAAAAATATCGCATATTTTGTGTTACAATAGCTGTTTTATGACTGATTTATCTATTTTTAAGCATGATAGATCAATAACTCGATATTTCCTCACTTTCTGCGTTAGAAAAAGCAAAGTTTTGTAGCCAAAGATATAATTGTCGCAACAAACTTGTTTTCGTACAATTTCGACAAGATGGAGGGGAGTGTTCGACAAAAATATATACCGTTACGACTAAAAATTTTATTTCGAGAAAAAGCAAATCAAAGACCTTTACTTTTACCTGCAAGAATCATGGTTACGCCCACTTAAACGTTATGAATAATTAATAAATCATGAATATTTTATTTAAAATTAAAGGTAAAGTGTTTTCGCAGAACTTTGGGTCTAGTTATTGTTAAACAGACAACAGGACAACATAACATACCAGGATAAAAACGAAAAAAATAAGGAAATAAATTATAAAGGTATAGATGATAAATAATAATATATTTGTATCGATTATTAAAGTATGAATGTTTCCTATGTTATATGTAGAGATGCAATTTTTATAACAATACCATAACAGATACAGTGAAGGATGAAACCGAGACGAACCTAATATTTACCTACTTGCAAAAGTTGCATGATTTTGCACACTCGTATTTCATGAACCAATCATCACAACCATATTTTTCAATGTATTTAGAGCAATAGCCAAATGTGTCCTCGCATTTTCCATTACTTGGGCCAAATGGTCGCCAGTATGTTCCTGTAATTTAAAAATGTATTAATAAATAAATAAAAAGGAGAATTCAAATGCAAGTGAAAGAATCAAATATTTTGCACCAGTATGCCTGTCTCCTTTCATTATTTAACTTTGTGGAAATATTTATTTGGCATTTCACTTACACTTTTCAAATTGCATTTTTCTGCACAAATCTTCTCCCTTTAAAAACGAGTCTTTTCAAAAAACTTTTACCCTTAAATTTCAACACTCTGGCACGCTTGTATATTACAAAACCGTTCGTCAACATATCATACACCTAAAACAACCCTGGGAACCAGGTTCTCTTTAAAAATAACCATATATATTTTAATATTTGCTTTATATTTATATTTATATTTTGGAATTGTCCATATATATTTTTGAAAACGGCGGTATATTGAACTGCTTTTTAATAATGTCTTGATTGGCGCGTCATAAGTGAAGAAAATTATCAGTAGCTGCCATCTTCAAAGTTGTGACAGTAAAGTAGATATTTTTGCAAGTGAGACTTTTTCGTACACACTTTAACATAAAGAAACTCAAAGTAAGAACATTTCAAACCTCTCGGATAAAGACACCACGGCTGTTTGGAATTCGTTCCCAATGGCGACCAACAACATCCTCTTTGAAAACACTCGCTCTGGGTGATACCATAATAACCACAATCGCGTCGTTCCCATGGTTTGATTTTGTCACACTTTGCTAGAAATAATTGTGATTTAATTTAAATCAATCACTGGCTACTAAGCCTTTTTTGGCTTAGTAGCCAGTGATTGATTTAAATTAAATGTTTGCGTGTTTGTAAGTGCGACCACGGTTTTTGTTATTATTAGTTGTTATTGACCTGGCGTAGCGACGTTTGTGGTAACTTCCATGTCAAATGAACAACAACTTTAGAAGTTACAGAGAAATGTGTTTTTTGTTGAAGTTGAATACAAATTTTCCTTGAAGTTAAACAACCGTTTTGTTAAAGTTGAATAACCGTTTTGTTGAAGTTGAATGAATTTATGTGAATCTTGAATCTCGCAACAAATAATCAACCACAGTTAAATTATGAGAAAAATATGGAAACTAGAAGAACAATAAGTTAAAATAGAGCAGGAATCCAAACCATAACAAAATCCGCATGTTCGATTGCAGTTCATCATGGTTCCCCTTAGCTCCATATAACAAGCAAATCTGCGCGTTGTTGGACTACATGCACTGTTGATCGCATCATTGCATATTTCTAGACGTAAAGTAAAATATTATTAAAAAATTGGTAAACGATGTCTACTACAACAAAGTAAAGTCTTTTCATATAAGGCATAAACTTTCTAAGACGAACATTTGATTTGTCCCTCGCAAAAACTCTCACATCGCAAACTCTCTAAAGCGGACACTGGTTCAGCGTGAAAATTGGACATTTGTTTTTAATTTTTACTTATCTATAAACATAAAAAAGCGAACTAAAAAAATATTTTCGTTTAAGTGTTTGCTTTAGGGAGGAAGAGGGAGGTCCTATATACTTTGATAGCTCTCAATAAGTTAAATCGGAAAGACGTTTCATTCAGACAAGACATCTTACTATCTTGGTAAAAACTGAAACTTTAAAGGAGTGATAGAAATGTAGAAGATGTAGTGGGAGTAACTTATAATATATCGTGGTAAAATAAATAATATAATAATCAACTGGGGAATATAAGTTGATTAGGAATAACTGAAACTCCTACCTCCTGTTCCGATATTGCAGTTAACTGTTACCGCACTCAGAATCACAACGCAGGAAACAAAAAACGCGTCCATTTTGTTTCCAGATGTTATTTTCGCACAAAGTACATTTCAGGCATTTTATAGCGCCGTTTAAGCTTTTGCCGACTGGGGGTTTAATTATTTGTCAACAACCCCACTTCGCTGCCAGCTTTCCGTGGTGTCTTCCTGTCTTCCTGAAAAATATAAACCCACCAAAGATCTTGGAGTGTATTTGTAAATAGATCATTAACATGTGATATTTGATTACACATACACCCTGTTTTCTTCACGATTTAAAATACGCGTTTTGATTGTCCAGATTTCCAGCTGTTTAGTTAACCACGCCCTCGTCTTTATAAACAAATGCAAGTACTGACTGGTAGTCTTATGGTAGAGCGTTCGCTTCCAGTTCGGGAGGTCTTGGGTTCAAACCCCGGCCGAGTCATGCCAGAGACTATAAAAGTGTGAATCTATCCTTTCTGCTTAGCGCTTAGCACGAAAATAGGATTGATATCTTAGGCGGTTGTCTAGTTGAGCGATTGCTGTGCTTGCACGACTTTGGTAGCTCAAATGGGAGCTTTAAATGCACTAGGACCCCCTTCGCAGGACTCTCGTTGACAGCAGTACCAAATGGAACTGAAGAGGCTATCCTGGGTAAATAATTTCAATAATAATAATAATCCTTGTAGATTACAATTTTGTCTGATTATGTCGAAGGGTGGATCCAAAAATACAGAATTCTTTGCTCTTGTTGTATAAGCAACCATTTTAGAAAATTTATAAATGCTTGATATAAACAAAAAAACAACCTTTCTTGAGATCACAAAACCTCGTCCCCAGGTGTATTTCCCCTTGTGACAATCTCGGTCGGGAAATTGTGAGAAAGAGGAAAAAGACCTGGGGATGAGGTCGGAGATAACATACATTGGTTTTAGGCTCCTTTCATTTTTCGAATTATTACCCATTTATGGAACCTCTTGGGTACGTTTTTAAGATTTTGATCAGTAGAGTTGCGTTCTCTTTAGTTAGTACTACAATATCACGTGCATAAATATTAAGACAAATGGATTGTGATAAACGGCTGGCGAAAGCCAGGAATAAAAAACGGATATAAAAACATCGATCTGAATCGGCTTATTCCGTGGATTGTATTCTCATATACATTAAAGCTATTTTTTGTTAGTGCGCGAATGTTTTTACATATGAAACATCATACAAATAAATTGATGGAAATTAGTCACTATAATAATAGCCGTATTTTGTCTATATGTTCGCAAGAAAAGTGTCGTGCAACGAGCAAACGATATAGCGTGTAATTTAAAGACGGACGGGCCCGTGGGTTTTTCCACGGGTTTTTAACGACTACTTTAAGGGCAGAAATTTTCGCGAGGATAAAAAATCGCAAAATTTCGCGAAGTTAATTTTCGCGAATTCTACTTCTGGAAGAAATTTTACAGAAAAACTTTCGCGAATTTTCCATAATCTTCATTTTTGGGAACAAAAACTTTCGCGAATGACAATGAATTTCAATGAAAAAAAAAATGAATTTACATCGAATATCTTTCCAATGAAATAACAATACCACTTTTTCGATTTTTAGCTGATTTCCCCACATTGAGTCGGGCTTTGGAGCCATTTTTAGAGTTAGAGTTTTAGAGCCATTTTTCGGGCTGATTATTTTTTTCGTTGTGATTCTATTATTTCTACCCTTGTCCTCGGAGCCCTCGTTATTTAAGAGTTTTCGGCTTATAAAACTTTGGAAAAAACTTTCGAATTTCAGGTTAAATTTCTTACCGGGCAGAAATTTTCGTGAAAAGGGGCCAAAATCGCGAAAATCGCGAAAATTTCTGCCCGCGAAAATTTTTGCCCTTAAAAAGTAGTTCATAAAAAGAATGGGTTTTTCAGTTCCCGGGAGGATTTTATCGGATTCCGGTTTGCCGGAATTTATGCTTTCACTTTCGAAAAACAAAATAAAATGGTTGATTTTGGGAAGTTTTAGCTACATTTCTTTCAGAGATGGATTTAATAGAAAAATACGAAAAAAACGAAAGCTATTATGATGTACTTGGATGTACAGAAACATCAACTTTGTCTCAAATAACCACAGAGTTTCGAATCTTGGCGAAAAAGTATCATCCTGATAAAAATAGCAACGATAATGATGATGTGACTAATAAAAAGGATTTTGAAAAGTAAGAAGTTATAATCAAATAACTTTTTTATTCACGAATCCTGGTTGAGATTTTTTACTTTTCATGACACCAGATCATAAGATTTCGTTAAGATTATATATAATTAAGATAAAAATTTTAGAATCCTTAGGCTACAGGCTTATTTTTTTGGACGTGTGGTTAGTGCACCGGTACCGGTTCTTTAAGCTCAAAATCGATTAAAGAACCGGTAAATTTAAAAATGGCATGTGCGCAACGATATGTCAGAAATTGACATGATATTTGTTAACTGAATGAAGTATTACACCTTCTGAATCTCAACAATGCAGTTTTTTTGCTAAATAATCAACGTGAATGGCGTATAAGAGCTGCCGGTGCTTTAAGCTGAAAATTACTTAAAGAGACGGTACCGGTACTTTAAGCCTCCTGAAGCTTAAAGTGTCAGGGTTTTTTTTAAACTAGAAGGTTTAAACGTTATGTCAAGTCTAAAAATAGGCCAGGGGAAACATTTTAAATCGGGATAGTGGTTATATACAAGTTAAACAGAACACAAATAATCTGCTGATATTACAATACACTATGATTTAAAAAAGGAGGCTTAAAGGAGAACTAACGATTGATAACAAGTTGTGCTTAAAATGTTCATTATAGTGTGAATATGAACTGTATGATTTTTTTTTATTTGAGCTTTGTTTCTTGAGATATTTAAGGTCAAAGTAGTACTATGGTTGCCACCATGAGAATATTGATGATGGATGTAAACAAACGCATTCCCAATAAACGAAGCAAGGGAATGATAAATGCTAAAGGGATAAACTGTGTTTTCTGTGATTGCCTGAGAGTAATTTTAAAATAAATATCTTTTACAGAAAATTTTTATAAAAGCAAAAAAATCTGTCAACAAAAGTCAAATACAATTATTTACCAAATTGACACATTTGTTTTATGTTTTTGAAAACAAAAATTGTTGTTCTTAAACAGGTATTATCTTGTCCAGGGGATAACAATAGTAGTTACTGGTCATGTTAGAAAAGTGCTCATTATAGCAGATTTGGCTGTATTCTTTTAACCTCACCTATAGCCACTAATTTCAATTTAAAGCTGGTTTCGTGTTATCATGACATTATTCTCGCATATTGAATTCATATTATTAAATTCATATTATTCATATAAAAATATTCAATAAAATCTGTGACGACTACTGGAATTAAAAAAATGGCCTAGTACGTTTTAGTTATATGTTACATAACCTAATGGTATAATTCATTTTAGATTACAACGTGCTTATGAAGTCTTAAAATCTGAAGATTCTCGTAAACGATATGATACATGGCTGCATTCTGGGTTGTGTATCCCTTTTGAAAGTTGGAACAAAATGAGTGAACAGTCCCATGTAGCAATGCACTGGGGAAGAAAGAAAAAAGAGCTTGCAATAGAAAGTGGTATTTCATTTTTGTTTTCGCTACAGTACATGTATGTTATTTTAGATGATATAACTTTTAGGCCAAATTTTAAAAAAATGTTAAGACACTTTAGTTTACTTATACATTATAAGTAAGAGAGGGGTAACAGAATGAAAAGGAATGCTCAGGATTCGTATGAAGAAAAACGGTTCGAAAGAAATTCTTACAGATGAAGAGGGAAACTTGATTTTGTTACTTTTTTATATTTTAACTGTGATTACAAATTTTGATGTGAAAATTTGTTAAAATTAATGAGTTTTGTTGTTTGCAAGATACAAAGTAATTTAAACAACTGTACCACTTCCCTCAGAGGTACTTAATTAGGGAAAGGGCCTTATTTTTGAATCTTTGTTTAAAGAAGGGATACTAAGTATTTTTATCTAAAGCTCAATCACTTTCTTCAACCTTATCAAAACTGAAAAATAATTATCGGAATTGCCTTAGTCGAAAAGGTTTATTTTCGTGCCATATCAAAGCCGGCTACTGGTGAATGTTTTTCCCAAAAAAAACCCGACTCACTGGATTAGCTTAATACACCTTCCGTCAATGTCTTTATATAAGGAAGTCAACAAACATGATCTTCATTTTTATTTATTACTAACCCGGAATATCCTCTTCAGTTCCTATTGGTACTGTTTTTGATAAGGGCAGGGCCCTTATCAAAAAAAGGGGGTTCTAGTGCATTTAAAGCTTGTGCAAGGATAGCAACTGCTTAACTTTGGCCAGGTTACCTCAAACTGAAAATCATTAGCCACACGAGAACATTACGATCTAATGCTCAAGGTCCAATGATCGATCACACTAATGACTCGAAAACCTTCCAAAGCCAAGCGAAGATATTTAATGAACTTCCTTCGGCGGTCAGACAAATAAAAGAGAAAAATAGTTTTTATTCAAAAGCAAAGCAATTTTATAGGGACAAAGCTCTTGCTCGTGCATTATCAATTTGATTCTAATCTCTTTCTTTTTTGATTTTATTTTGCCAATCTTGTTTGATTTCTTTTTCAATGTTCCATTCTATTCCAGGTTTCAATATCAGCCTTTGTATTCCAACGCTCTTCATTCTACCGTAACGCGATTTTAAGTCAGTTTCTATGTACTCTTCACTTCTTATTTTATCCGTTTTTAAACTAATATTTATTGATAATTTATCTAAATTGTATGTACTTATTCTTTTTATTTCTTTATTTGATTTTAGGGCGAAGAACCATTGTATAATATGGAACCCAATTTTGTGTTTAATAATAATAATAATAATAATAACTAGACAACCAGCTAAACATTTTATTCTCATGTAAACGCTGTGTCGATAGTCTCTTACATGACTTCACTGGGATTGACTTACGACCTTTCGCACGGGAGCGAACGGTCTACAACATAATCAATAATGAGCAGATTGAAATAACTTTTAAGTTATTTATAGTAATTGTGAAATTATTTTAAAAGAAATCTTAATATTATATTTTCCTATCATTCCAATGTCTTCGACTCATCTTGTTAAGCTTTTGTAAAAGTTTTTCGACTGTAGTGTAAAAAATCTTCAACATGGAAGCGAATTGGTGTTGTTAAGCTTCTGTTTGTTTTTCAGCTGATACAAAAGATGATTTAACTAGTGCATCAAACCAGAAATCAACGAAAACAACACATAACGAGAACACAGATGTTTCGACGGCTAACGTTCAGAGGAATTTTAAAAGACATTATTTTGATAACATTGGTGGTCGGAATAAGTTTAGAAAATACCAGTTATAATTGTGTACATTTATCATTTTATATTGTAAATATGTAATTGATGCAAGGAGGCAAAAGTTTCTGTAAATCTCACCCTTTTGCCATGTTTGTTTTGAAAGACGTTACGCATATAGAAAAGGCGGGAAACCTTTTAATGAAAACATTGTTGTGTTACAAAGCGGTATTTCCTCGGAAACTGCACATAACGTTAATGAAAGTTGAATACAACAACAGGATCCTAATCACTTAAACGAACTCGTTAGCATTATTCGGTATTTTATAAATAGTATATGATAGATTAGATTTAGTTAGATATATAACCGATTTACCGCGAACTGCTAGGTTAAGCCTTTAGGCTTGGCCGATGTCAGCACTGAGTGGTACGCTCTGAAAACACTGCGTAATTGTTTTGTAAAGAAAAAGGATTTGTCGCAATAAATATGATGTGTTTTCCCGTATCTGTAATCACATTTAACTACAAAAAGGCTACAAAAAATTCTCAAATCTTCTTTATATGAACGAGTCCTTTCTGCTCAAGGTTAATTCTGAAAATATGTGCTCTGTTAAATATTATTAACCAAGTATGTAGTTTTTAACTCTTTCAAGCAACAGTTCTCCATATTAAAAAACAGACCAGACAAGGGTACGTAATCGCTGGAATAGTGTATGGGATGGGTTTCTGTTTTTCTTTGTTATTTTCAAATTTTAAACATTTTTTTACCTAAGGAGTCATTAAACAATGAGTTTGAGCATTTTCGAAGTCCAAGTTCCCATCACATATTTAGAATGTCAAAATTTTGAAACAGTTTTAATGAAGTTTTAAACTTTATTAATTTTTTAAATGTATTTTTCTACTATTTATTTGGCAATTGTATATAATGTATTTGGGAATAATATATATCGTAACTTTAACATTTTTTTTGTAACTAGCGAAGCGTCGAATTAAAGTCAGCTGTGGATTTATTTGGTTGTTTGGTAAAATGTTTCAGCGTGTTTTTGAACATGTGTTAATAATGTAAGTTGGTGATTGTGTTTACCCTATTTACCGTAAGGAAATGAATTTTCGCGGGCATTATTTTATTCGCAAGTCTCGCGAGTTTTTCTCAATTTTGCGACAATAAGTTCCCGCGAAAATTTAAAAACTTGCTATTTGGGCAATTCGCGAAAATTATGTCCTTTGATATTTTTTTTTTTTTTTTTTGGAAAAACGATTCACACTTTTTTTTTATTTTTTTTTTTACCTTCGAACCAACATCATCAGTATTTTGTCTCCTACAAAAAATGTCATTAAATTCTTTTATTTACGAACGTGAACTTTATTTCTCGCTCCAATTATTAGGATTTGCCATCTTCGCAAAAATTAAATTTATTTTTAAAAAATTCTTGCGAAGATTAATTCCTTAAGGAACCTTAATTAGTGCGACCAAAAAGTTTTAACGATTTTTTTTCACGAATAACCATTTTTGCCGGCCTTATTAACTTTTTTTGTCATTTTCTTGGCACTGTGAGATGTACAAATTTGCATCAAATACATTGAATACATTGTTAAACTCCTCTACATTATTTTATCCATATTACAATGCCCGCCGTCTGTCTGTGTGTCAAAATGGTAGCTACCAGCACCGACAGGCGAAAACGTACTGTGGACCTATTAAGAATTTTTAACGACCTTTTTTATTCGCCGACCTTTTTTACCGATAACGCCTAACAATGTCGTTAAAACTTCGAAGAAAAATCAGCATTAAAATCTATCAGAAGCAAAACATTTATTAAATTTCTTTTAACTAACAAATTCATTACAATTATTTTGGATTCTAAGCTGTACCAATCCCTTCCGACGCATCAACATTACCGAGTACTTTTTTTGGTCGCGGTGGTGGCACTGGTGGTTTAACCAGACCAACTGCGCCTCCGCTTGTCTTATTCTGATCGCTATTGTTCTGAGATGGTTGTACTTTCGGCCGTGGTTTTGCAATAGGTTGGTTAACTTGTTTAACGCCAGAGTTACTTACAGGAGACACGTGCGGTTGTTTCGTAGCCGATGTATGTGGAACAGGTCTGGGTGGACGCAGTGGCTTAGGAGCTAAGGCTTGTTTAATGTCTGAAGTATTACTTATTGGTAATGCTGGTCGCTGCGGACGAATTGGTTTGCCTTCCTTACCCACGTCGATCTTTGGTTGCGGTGGACGTACGGGAGGTCGTGAAGGTCGTGGTGGGCGAGGCGATCTTGCATCGTTCGTCTTAGCATTTTGTCTTTGGGCTGTTTTCGCCTTCACTAAAGCGGAATTATGTGGTGGTTTCACAGGCGTTGGTGGCCTTGTTAATTTTCTTTGTTTCTCTTTGCCTTTATTTTCCTCAATTGAATCTTTTGTAGGGACAGGTTTGTATCCTTGCTCTCTTTGTTTCCATTTAATAGCCGCCACCCACGCCAGTCCACACAACAGAATCACAAAAATTACAGCACCAAAAAATGTTTGACCAAATCGAACTTTAGATAATTTTTCCCTATTCTTTGCAGTTATTTTGCTCTCAATTCGGATCGTATAAACTCCACCTGAGCAAAAGATAACAGTAAGAAAATATTAGAAATAAAGCACAATGAGAAATGTATATCAACATTGATGATATTTTATATATTTTGATAGAGATTGATGTTTTTGTTCATGGTACAAAAAATAAAGAAATAGTTTTTTATTTGTTTTGTATTTTTGGCTTTTATTTATTTTTAAGTTTTTCTCTTTACTTACCCTGCGCTGTATCTTTTGCAAATGGCGTTTTATAATTCAGCACGCACGATATGTCCAGGAGATCAAAATCAACGTCTATCTTTTTAATCGTCATGTAAAATGCATTTCTTAGTATATTTTTGTGAGCATGTACATGCTCGATATATGTGTTCTCTTGATCAACTTTCAAACCAAAATGCGGTGGGACTGTATGAAGATTTAAAGAGAAGAAATCATCTCCAGTGCTGGTGTATACAAGTGGTTTCAAATGACCATCTGAAATGTAAAATAAATTGATGTGGTCTTGTTGTAGAAGATTCTAACTTTGAAACGAATCCACTAAACTAGAAGTGATAGTAACAAGAGAGATATTTAATAAGGATATCTGAGTGAGGAAAACAATTATTTAAAAGCAAAGTCGAGGACCCTGACAGGAAACAAATAAACTTTTGACATTGAAAATAAGTACAACATATTTGAACATCGGTGCATATGTGAGCTATATTGGTATAAGTAATCCTGCACATTATCTTCCCAAGTGCTGCAAATATCGAGTGGGACATCTTTGCAGCACTTGAGAAGATAATGTGCAAGATTACTTAAGTACAACAAAATTTTCCATAGAAGCACACATTAAATCAAGTAATAGTAGTAATAATGATACTGTTCTCATTATACTGGATTCCCAACATTAAATTGCTTATACACTATTCAAATTTAATTGACTCAGGTGTAGAGAAAATGTCATCCTAACTCAGCTTTTCTCTGAAATCAAATTGCGCTTTATTCATTTCATTACATTCATGTCTCAGTCCTCTATTCATCAAAGCAATAATTTTTAGAGTATCGTGAGTGACACATTCACTGGACTGATAAGATAATGCAGCTGAAAAATGAAGTATTTATCCACAAACTCTCTGGGTTTTTTTTTATCTCAGAGTAAAATACTAGTCAGTTTGATAGCCTTAAACTCAAAATCATTACAATGTTTCTTACCGATTTTGTCTCTGTATCCACAATAAAATATCTCTAACGTTTCTTTCCTAATGTCAGCATTTAAATCATATTGCCAACCGAGTACAACAGTATCACCTGTGGAGGCTTTAACATTTGCATTGTTCATGCGAGATATTCTTTCTATTATTTTGTACGTACCACAAAAGTGCGAAAGTGAACAAGCAATACAAAGTAAACATAATGTTATCTTCCTCATCACAACAACTAGCTGGTTACATTGTGAATGATTCAGTGAGCAATATTTGACGTCAAATGTTTTTTTGTTATAGTAATGGGAAAATACCTAACTGTAGTTCAAGGAAAGCTTTTTTCCGTTGGTTACACATAAAGGAGGTTTATGAAACAAAATAGATATCAAGTGATAGTATTATAGGTTACTTTATTTCTGTGATTAATCTTCGTTGTGCATCTTTTAATTTCGTATTTTTTTCGTATTTTTATTCCGCTGAGTAGCATGTGTAACGTTTGATGTCGGCAAATTCAAATGACGTCAAATATCAATTTCAAAAAGAAACAACAACAATGTTATAGCGTGGAGATGAAATGGATGTGTTAAGGTGACTGAAATGGCTTTTCATTTGGTTTTCTTACCAACCATACTTCTGTTGCTTCCATGCGCTGTTGACTTGTCCAATGTGATCGAGTTGGACGAAAAAACTAGCTCTGCAGTATATTTCACACCAGGCTCATCTGTTAAAATCGGCTGGGTGTATAAATTTTCAGAAGACGAACAGGAGTTTGGAGAATTCTTCTGCGGATATAGAAACAATGATGGAAGAGTTTTCCCACTTGCTATAGACGTTGATGGTGAGTGGTTTCAGTTGGCTTTTTTAATTTATCTCCTAATTTTGCGTGTCTTTTGCCTACAAAATCATCATGTTTGTAAAAGCAATTTGTCATCAATAAACAAACTTGTTTAAACAACAAACGAGTCATTAATAGATGTTTTTCATCAAGATAAATCTTTCTCCAGTATTTAAAATGCAATCTGGAGGGATAGAAAATCGTTTTAGATGCAATGCAGCAGATGTTTTCCTAGTTTTAATATAAGTAGTAGAAATAGAAATACAGTGAAATATCATATATTTATGGTCATAAGCATATCCCGATCATACTTAAGGGAAGGGGGAAGCAAGAAATATGATAAAGAAGGGGACAGGAAAATTCAAAGGACGGGCGAGGACAGGGACTCTTGCAACCGTAAAGTGGTATAACACTTTGTCAAAAAATTTCAGTCCTTTAGCAATTTCTAAGCGGTCAAATAAGATATGACGAGTAGGTTTAATCGATAACACGTCACAATTGTGTTTATTCTTATGATTTCAAACTCGATCCCGAAGAGCTGCGAGGAAGCGCGGCTCTGTTGGAAATCAGATAGGCTTAAAGAAAAGGTTGTTGCTATCTTTCGCTGTATTGACATGAAAAAATTCTTAAGTCTACATTAATAAGTTCTTATTAAATTCATTACTTGAAACTCGTACATACATTTCCGTTCCTACAGGCTCTAGTTTTTTGGTCGCATACGTTCGAGGAGTGGTCAATTCCGACAAACCAACAGACGATCGAGATTTGTTACGACGCACAACAGATCCTGTCGCTACAAATGATGCTAAATTCCGACGACGCAGTTTAGTGCTGACGTCGCTGTCAAATAAAGACATCGGCGAATATTTCTGTGGATTGCACTTAACAAAGCCTCGTTTTAATATTCAATATGGCGGAGTAGTCACGCTAAAGTTATCTTTAAAAGAGAATGGGATGTCACATGCAGTCATAGCTGTTGTTGTTACAGTTCCATTGGTGATTGTACTTCTTGGTTTGGTCATCATTTTAGTTTTCTGGAAAAAATATAAACAGCCGAAAAGCTATTCACTGGCAGATGATCCTTCTGTCACGTCATCAGATGACGAAGATGTCGAGTTTGAGAAAAAGAAGTTAATGCAAGAATAAATATCACCTCAAAATATTTCGTTGTTGTTGCGGTGTTCTTCAGAAAAGAAAGGTTCCTGTTCTTCAAAATTTTAGGGACAGACGCATATCAACGTCACTCGCAGAGCTCCAGGACTTCATCTAGGCTTTTGGGACAGGGTGGCCATACATTTTGAGATAAACTTTATGACTTTTCCAGGATTTTTAGTAAATTTCCGTCACCAACACGTGAACTATTTTCGAAAGTAATAAATTTAATTTCCGCAAGATTAAGACCCTCAATATGATTTTTTATCAAACACAAACCAAATTATACGATCTTTATGAACTCTAGAATTTCTATGGTTGGTTGTTACCATGTGGTAGAAACTCGCTCCAGGACTCTTTTCTGGTACAAGGGATTTACACCTGTCTCTGATAAGCTACCTCACGGCTTGTATGTTTTTTATGGTTCCGTGGAAATATAAAAGTACCACAAGTCCTTGGGTGAGGTTGTCTAACAAGGGATCTGTTACAAACCATAATTCCAGGGTTTCTTGTTTCTTGAAAGAAGAAAAAGGTTTTTAGACATAAAAAATTTCAATGACTTAAATTTTGAAAAACGCACCAAATGATGTGCGAAATATCAAATATGGAAAAATGAACATCCTTTCTTGTCCAGGCTAGCCATAAAAGTCTCTCCCCGAAACCGGTACGTAATGACCTGTTTAGTCAATTCCCCTCACACAAACCTCATTCCCTCTCGCCCAGACAAACCTCATTCCCTCTTGCAGCCTCGCTCCCTGCCATGCGTGTGTATATTATGCAGTTAAAAAACTAAAGGTTATACTACAAAATCTATCTTTATAAAAATTTTACAAAACTCTCTGTAATAACTACAGAAATAATAAGAATTTTTATCTTTATATAATACAAGATGTAAGAAAAAAAACTCTAGATTGAATGTGTAATGTAAAATGCAGGTGCAGTTAAGATATTTCAAAAAGGGAACATAATAAAGTATAACAACTTTGTTAGAAAGAAATTGAGAAGACTTCGTTACATATTGGTGTATACGACATAGGTTATCTTTAAAAATAAAAACACTTTTTAAGCCCATCGCAGGCTCAAAATAAAAGACAAATTAGGCGTGGCCACGTTAAACATATTCTCAGCCTCATAATCGAAATGTTGGAAGTATTTTTGAGATATTCACATAAAAAAGAGTTGGTTTTTTAGTAAAACATAACCTTAATTATTAGCATATTCCCGCCTGATAGAATCATTTATATGCTGATGAAAAACCTCTGCCATGACGATGCTCGTTAAGTCCCAGTGTTGGCGTTCGTAACACCTGTGTGTTGACAAAAGTTTACAAGAGAGATTATCTTAGACGGATTAATTTTCGGGGAACTCGCGGACTGTAGCGTCCTCCGCGTACCTTATTGGGAAAAAAACTTGCTGGGGAGAAGACGGAAATCTATTTCGCGCGAAAAAATTAAAAATCGTCGTACGCAAAATTAAGTTCGCGCGAAAATTAATCTTACTATACTATTACGTAGTTAGGAACGCGAACGTGAATACAAAAATAAGCTACCCTATTAAAGATATTATTAAAAGACTGTACAATATATTTTAATGTTGCATGATGGATTATTTGCAAGATTCCGATTTATTCGGGTTGTTCCGATTTTTTCAGATTGTTCCGATTTATTTGGGTTGTTCCGATTTATTCGGGTTGTGATATGGTATCGTAATTTCTCGGCGGGTCGGAAGGCAGAGCTCGCGTATCGTTGCTTCCATCGCCATAAACTAAAAACAACATTATATACGGTAACCGAACACTGTGATAAAAGAGTCGTGTAAACATGTCTGAATGTTTGTCGCAACATATAAACTAACAAATACTTAAATAACTTAAATGTTTTAAAATTCCCAGAGTATTTACAGAAATTCAGTACAATTTCCCTTGCTATTCCACACTTGCTATTTCAGACTTTTTTAAATCTAAATTTCGATTCATCAGACTGATTTTTGTAACTCTCAAAAATTTAACACGGAACATTTTTGCTGCCCGAAGCTCCCCGAGTATTAACCACTCCTCAAGATTCTTCGGCTCTCAATAGCTAAAAGTTTGATTCAGCCGTAAGTAACACAAAGTTCCCACTACAAAGCCATTCAAACTGACATTTGAAAAAGAAAAATCTTTTTTTAATGTATAGAAGAATACAGAAATCTTACCTTTTTCCTTCAAACCTTTGTTAAAATTTCTCGTCACAAAATACGATAAAATCACGACAGCACCTCGCATCAGTAACGCAAGCACACCTGGAGAAAAAAAATCCACAAAATAGACGTAGACTGTGTTATAGTGTGGCCTTGTGGTTATGAAGTTCGCTTTGTAATCACAAGGTCCGTGGTTCGGTCCACAGCGCGGGCATGTTTAGCAAGTGCCTTTACCACAGCTACGGGTCAATCCAGGCCATGTGAGGGAAATTGGGTAGGTCTTGCCCGTGTATACTTAATATATAAATTCCGAACACCGGACCCACATTGATAAAAGTGTTTCCAACACTGAAGTGGCTATATCTTGTATAAATATTCAAAATAATAATAATAAAAAATCCCCGTCACATAACAAAATTATTCAGCCTTCACACGTGCTATGAACTCATACCTTGCGTTACACGTATATTGTTTATAAGAATGTTTGAGGTCAAGACTTGTAAAATTTGAGTTTGATTAGGAATAAACTAGGCCTAAACTTGAGAAAAAGTAGATTTTTTTTCTCATGAAATTTTTGTATACCTTGCTTTCTTATCAATTGCACCCAAAGTGAAAAAAAATGTCGAAATTATGTTGTAGAGCTTAAAAAGTTGTTAATCCCACATTAGCGAATTTTTACATCTTCTGTCATCAATAATTTTGGACGAGGAAACAGGTGTCATTTTGACACCACTGGTAATCAATATAAACCGATAAAATTTGGATGCGAAACCCTTAACAGGTCTGATCAAAAATTCACATGCATTTCGTTGTCACTTTTTAATAATTAGCTACGTATCAAACCATAACTCAATCCTAATTACGTCAGCAGTTATAGAGTACTTACCAGCTCCAATAATACACACACTTAAGATGATATCTGTACTACCAAAGTTCTTGCCAGTCTAAAAAAAGAAATTTTGTTTCAACAAATGATAGTGAGGGGTTTCAAGTAACGTTTTTCACATTTTGTGTTTAAACTTTGTGGCTTGCATTGTATTTAAATGAACTTACCCGTACGAAGAGATAAATAATGTAAGCTGGCTCTGTTAAACTGATCACCCAAAACGCTGTACTTAGTTTAAGTAGCTCATATCTGACCTAGAAGCAAACAAGATGAAATCATTTCGTTACCTACAAAGCGAATTAGTAGCTCTGGGGTTGGGACAGTCTTTTTGTATCCAAATGGTTACAAGTTCAATTCCGCGAAGCCCGTTGTCTACAATAGACGAAAGCTGTAGGGCCTGTTACACGTAGCAAATTCTTAATAGCAAATAACATGTACTCGTGCAAGTGCATGTACAATGCGGTATTACGTGTAATAGTTGATGTTACACATTGCATGAAGGCTTGTACAAGAACGTGTGAGTTTTCAAAAATGATTTAAAAAAGTTTAGTTATTCGAACTTTTTTACAACAGTTTATAAAGAAAATGAATACTGAACAAATATATGAATAATGATAGATATATAACGGCAAGAATGTTTGAAACAGGCGCACAAATTTACGCCTTTACCTGAATTGTATGTTATTTGCTATTTTTTGGCTGTGTAACAGACCCTTAATAAAAAATAGTGTCCAGTATCCCCCTTCTCGTTCACTTGTTTTCATGTGGTGTCATTTATTTTCACCCAAACGACGTCATTTAGTCAACCACATATATCATTAAAGTGGGAAAGAGGAACTTTGGTAGGCGTTTCAATAATTGTGTCTGCTATTGCAGTTAGGCAAAATGCAATATACTATCTCTGTAGTTTAAATGAGAGCTTTAAAAACTCTAGGATCACATCTCTGGTCTTCACTGTGAAGAAGTATATTGAGATTAAAATACTACTGTAGCAGATTGGTTACCCCCTTTTTGTATGATAACATTATTCAAAATTTAAAATATTAACAAAATATTAACAAGAAACATTAAGTTTTCACAATTTCTTGAACTTGATCATCTAGGCGAAGTTATATGTCTCATAGTTGAAAAATATACCATTTCTCTTTTTTTATTTGTTAATAATCAACAATTTCGAATTTAAAACAACAAAGTTTGAGAACGATTCTTTTTCTCTATTTTTGCACTGGCATTAGTTTACTTACTTGTGTCCTATGCCTATTTAAAACATAAATTGTTTAAAACATAAATTGGATATATTAACCTTTGGGTCTATGCAACTTTAAACAATAACCTGTTATATGTTGCAACTTTAACACCTAATTCGAAGCCAAATAAGGGAGTGTAAGAAATAATGGAGTAAATATTCATAAAACAGCAAAAAAATAACTAAAAATTTAATGTGTACTTCCTACATTGAAACAAGTTGATTTCATACGAAAGAGCTTGAAAAGTTGTGCATCTCTTTGAAAAATCTTGATCGGTTCTTAAAGAGGCTACAAAATGAGTTGTTGATTTTTGACTTTAGTGACTTACACGAAAGTCGAGCTTATGGTGAGCGAAATGTTTATGAGCAATGAGGACAAAGACAACATCTTAATCATCTTGGATATCATATTGATGGTACTTAATATCTACAATTTATTCTACATCAATACTTACCTTGCTTTTAAAGCGACATCAACGACAGAGATCTTACTTGAGATTTTGAATTTTAATAATTAGTGAAACATTTAAGCCCTTATATTTTGTGAAAACAAAAAAAAAAATCAAATGGTAAAAAGATTAACTTTTCAAGCTCACGTATAAAATCATCTTGTTTTCAAGCGAGACAAGCTTTCACATACCATTACAAAGCCCAAAACAACCCAGAAAAAACTGAGTGGAACTCCTATGCCAATAATAAGTTTCTCTGCAAAGTCCATATGATTGGAACCACCAGACAAAATCAATATCAACAAACTTATCTAAAAAAGAAGTCGTCATTAAAAATATTGTGGCCAGCTGTTACTCTAGCAAATATATTGTTACCAAAACAATATTGCATCATTGTTACCAAAACAATATTGCAACCATGGTATGTTAAATATATGCATCATATTATTCTGAATATTTATACAGGATATACTTCAGTGTTGGAAACACTTTTATTAATGTGGTTCCTGTGTTCACAATGTATACATTAAGTATACACCGGCATTGCCTACACAATTTCCCTCACATGACATGGGCTGACCTATGGCTGTGGTAAAGGCACTTGCTAAACATGGCCACACTGGTAACCAAACCACTGATCTTGTGATTACGAAGCGAACTTCATGACCACAGGGTCACGCACTACATGGCAATGGTTATGTATATAGATGGTTCTAACCTATCTATCCATAACATGTACCTATCTATCCATAACATGTACCTATCTATCCATAACATGTACCTATCTATCCATAACATGTACCTATCTATCCATAACATGTACCTATCTATCCATAACATGTACCTATCTATCCATAACATGTACCTATCTATCCATAACATGTACCTATCTATCCATAACATGTACCTATCTATCCATATTCAAAAAGGTAAAAGTGCAAACTTAATTATTATCGATCTCACTATTTCAAAATTCCAAGCAATGCCTACAACATCTTTTACTTTTTGACATCAAAACATCTTTTGTTGGGCAACAAAAATCTTTCCTCATTAAGAAATACAATGACTAGAACAACATTGAATGTTAACATTTTTTATTTTAATAAGACATATACTTACGACTAGCTGAAAATCAAACTTTAGGAAAGCCGTAAATATGAACATGACTTGACACATGTCTAAAATAACAACACACATGCTGATCAGTAAAACTCTTGACTTTGATGTAGAACCAAAGAAGAAAAAAAGTATGTATAAGTCAGTTAAGGTGATTTTTATTTGGACATACTTTGCAATGCAGCATTACCACCCACTGTCCGAAAAATTAGTCCTTTCGATTGATAGAATCGAGATGCAATTATACTTCCCAACACAATATCGACTGGACCAAGAACGCATATAACGATTAACCGACCCTAATAATAAACACTGTTAATATCAACTTTTCTATGTTAGCATCCTAAGCATCCAATAGGACAAAAAATTAGGACAGAGAATTTGTCATTAAGCATTCTGGATAAGCTGTATGAAAACAAAACTTTCCTCATGATACATTAAAGTTGTTTTAGATTTTCAATAGCACAGAAAGTTTAAAAAACTCACCAATTTCAGATCCCAGTTACTTCCGTGACTATTCTTCCCACGTATAGAATACTCAACAACACAGTACAACAACACCACAACAGTTGCTGCAACTGATGCCAAAAGCTCAAATGGACGCTCACAAAATACTCCATGAAATGTGTAATAAAGGATGAATACTGAATGAAAAATAACAGAGAAATAGCTTTTATGAACTAGGTTATACGTAGGTATCAGCAAGAATGAGGAATAGAAAAAAACCTGTCTGAAGGGCAATATTAAAAGCAATTTTGAGGTATATGATGTAACACATTGCCCACTCCTATTTTTTTGAAAAAAAATGGCACTAGTATCTTTTGACCCAGACCACAGTCTATCAAATCCAATTATTAAATTAACAAGGGACACAAGGATCCCTAGTACTAGAGCAGATATGAAGTTACTATAACCATAAAATTAATGAAAAAAACAAAACAATTTTGATTTTTGCTATTGTAAACTTTACATGTTGTGACAGTGTTAGGGTAGCAAAAACATAGTTGCATTTAAGTTGCGTACAATATCGATTTTATAAAAAAATGTGTCAATACCTTAGTACATAAGAAGATACAGGGTTCGAATTAATGGATCGTAAGTCACAATTCGCAAGTCATTTCCTATTTTCGCATATCAAGTTTACCTACTAAACTTGAAATTTGCAGATGGAAACTTAATATTTGAAAAATATATACTACTGCGCATAAATTTTACTTTTAGTGTTTTACACGTTTCTTTGTTATTGGGTAACAATATAATTGAATCTTTTGTTGTCACATACACATGCATGCTATTGTTTGAAGGCGTTACTGATCATGAAAGCTTCAATATATTTTTAAACAAATGGACATTTCACACCAACTACTACCTAAATAGTAATTTCAATTTCTTTATTTTTTATACAAAAATACTGAGATATTTTTATATTTGTAGTGTCGCTTCTGTTTATTTTAGAAAAAAAAACGGCGGCATTTTAGGAGGATGTACTTCGAAAGGACACGTTTTTGTCATTTTAGAAGTAAGTACAGAGAATGCTAAACATCCTAGGTTTAAACTACAGCGATTTTTTAATTTTATAGGGCTTTTCTCAACATTTAAAATAAAATGCAGTGATTATCCTATATCTTTATTCAAAAATAATAATACCAAGTTCCTTTCACTACATCAAATTGCGATAGTCTGGAGCTTAAACAACGTCATATTTTATTCTAAAATCATCAAAACACGGTCCTATGCAGCTTAAACACAACCATATCATAAGCTTAAATCTTGATGTATTTTGTTCTAAAAACATGAAAATGAGGTTGTATGAAGAGCTTAAACAATGTCATATTTTGTTCAACGTAAACTTCATGGGTGAAAAAACTGAGAAAAAATAAGGGAATTCTGAAAAAAGATCATTTGTTTTTTATGTATATGGTGAATCTTGTGACAGTATATTGTTTTTTAACAAACAATAAATTGAAAGTGATCAACTTTCACTATATTTTGTAAAAAAAATATCTTTTGAAACAAGAAATATTAAATGGAAAGTCCAATAAAAACATAAACATTCAAAATCTAAAAAAAGACCCGTCTATAGAGTTGCCTCTGATTAATATTTGCTATAGCTCCTTGACTTTCCCATAGGTTAGAAGGTAGTAAAAATTGACATCATTTTTTAAATGAGTAAAAGGTAATGATACACAGGTTAATTATACACAGATGTAACAATTGTTTACATAAAAATACTTACTTAGATTTACTAACAGCAACACTGCAAAAGTAAAATCTGAATCTCCTTTTTCTGATTCTTTAATCCGAACTATCGTAATAATTGCAGCTCCAACAATGCTAACAAATGCAATCAGCAAAAAAGTGACTTCCATTGGCTCCAAATCAGCAACCAATCGAAACTACAAACAATAAATAATAATAATATATACATAGCTATTATTATTATATATATAGCTATTAAATTAAAGGGGATGACAAAAACATTTATCTTCTTAAACAACATATATACTATTATATATACATACCCTGCCATAATTGCGAATTGTCCCAACTCTTTGTCGGGGTTGAAGCTCAGGTGATTCTGTTTCAGATCTGTCCATGTTTTTGTATCTTTTAGTAAAACCAAAAATAAGTATACTCAACCTGTTATGTTTTACATAAACATGTGGCATAAACATGCTGGCGGAATAACAAAATTTCAGCATTTCAGCATTTCAGTCAAATTCAAAATACCAATACAAACTAATTGAAAAATCAAGGTATAAAAAAGAATTCACCAGAGTTTTTAGCATCGTGAAAGTCGCAATCCATCGTGGGGTCGACTTTCACGATGCATCGTGACTTTCACTATCCATATCACAACCATCATGATACATCTTTAAACATTATAAAAATCACTTAATTAATGTCATGAGAGAATAACGCAATTAAATATGAATAATTGTTTTTTGTTTGTTTTTTAAATCAAAAATATTTTCGTTGTCGTAAGCTTTTTTCTTTTTTAGTTGTTCTACGGACCCTAACTTTCACGATAAAAATAATAATAAAAATATCAAGCAAAACGTTTTAGAGAGAAAAAAAATGAAAACAAACAAACATTTTCTTATCCCATCTCGTGAAAAAAAAGATTATGAATGTTGTAACACTCTCCTTCGTTATGATTAATATATGTTTAAAATTACGCTGCTTGCTAAAATCTTAAATTTTTTAGTCGATATCATTTAGGAAAAATAATTAATATCATTAAATCTTTTTCAATGATATTAGAAAAATAATTAAAACAACGTAAAATACGCTTGTCGTAACACCCTCCTCCGTTATGAATTTAAATAAATAATTTTAATGTCGCAAAAGACTTTAAATATTGTCAAATAAACTATAGTCCGTAAAACTTTTTTGCACTTAAATTTTGATTTTCTTATAAGACTGCGCAAAAAACATTAAAAGAACACTTAACTTTTTTATTAAAATAACTTTTGTGTTTTATTATTTTAAGTGGAAAAATAATAACTTGCTGTATAAATTTCGAAACAGCCTAAGTATAACCTGCTGTATATCTTTCAAAACAACGCAGGTATATTCTGTATAACTTTCGAAACAGCACAAGAATAATTCTTGCTGTACAGCTTTCAAAACAACACAAAAAGAACTTGCTGCATAACTTTTGAAAACAAGTTTTTTAACATGCAAGTATTTTTATCTTTTCACCTTGAGTACTTAGTTACATTTTTTTAGTGAGACAAATTATTATTATTTTTCCTTCGCAACTAAAAAATATAAACTGCGTGCGTTATGCAAAAATACATAGAAAAAAATGGATGTCGTAATATCCTCCTTCGTTGTTATTTTTTTATTATTATTTTTTTTTGTTGTTCCGACCACACATTCTTATTGTTCCATGAACTTTCATTAAATCAGACATTCGTTAATTTAACATTTGCTAATACAAGCAAAACATACATAACACCCTCCTCAGTTGTTATTTTTTTACTTTTTTGTTGTTCTGACCATTTATACATTCTCGATAAAATTATTTTTATTTCGCCGAACGACAGACCGTAAACTACCATCTACTTCACCCGTAGAACAAGTAATTAAGTTGGAGTCACCTTCTTTCTAAAATCCAATTTCTAATAAAAATACAAGATGCAAAAGAATTTTTAAATGTAAAAAAACAAAAACAAAGACACAAGATTAGCTATACACATCTATTGTTTAATATTTTTAATGTTATTCACGATCCATCGCGACAATCACGATTAATAGTGACGATCGCGATATCATCGTTATTTTTTTACACATTGTGACTATCGCAAAGCTCTTTGTTAACATTTTTTCTATCGCGATGGTCACAATAGGATCGCGGATCGTTCGTGTCACGCATGATACGCGCTCCCGATGTTAGGTGTCCTGATTCCAGTACTGTAGATAGGTTGTCTTCCTATTTTAGTTAGTGGCGAAGACCAGGCTTGAAACAACTCCCAGCAAAAAAATCAATAGAATAGTTAGTCACAGGTAAACTTTTAATAAGGTGACGGTATGCTAATTAGGTCATATCACCTAGTTTACACATGACAATCTTCAATGGCTTTTCACACACTCCTAACAAAAAATCGCAAAAAATCTGTGTTTAGAATGGATAGTTTGTGACCATGATTTCAAAATTGTTACTCGTGCCTTAATCTGTTCAAGCACGTAAGAATTATGTTAAAATGAAATATATAACCTAATTAGGTTACACCTCGCTTATTTAGGTGACAATATTAAGATACACAATAATTTAATGAAGATATCATATCCTGTTTTAACAACATTTTAATCTTCATCGAACACCACAATGTTTTCGGCCGCCATATTTATTGTTCTTTCCTGTGATATGGAAGATTGCCACAGGAGGTTTCAGCCATAAGTTGCTAATGTGCAATGCAAATAAGACGATAATTAATCAAAATATGCTGCAAAGTAAACATATTTGATTTACATAAAAAAAACGCAATGATTTCAATGTATTTACAACAGTTAGTTTTTGTTCACCTAGTTAGACTACAGGTCGCCTAATTAAACTACACGACTCGCCTAATTAGGTGTTTACCTTGACTGGTAGTGTGTTGGCCACCCACCTAAACACCCATACCTTAGACTGTGTACAAAACAATTATATACTCTTCCCACGACGTCAGTTAAATCAGTTGCTATTACCTTTATCAATATAACTAAATATAGCTAGCTCTAAACTATTATCGCCACATTATGGGTCATCCGTCTTCCTCTTTCAGTGTTTACTTGGGAAAAGTGAGGACGCACCCGACTCGGGATGCGGTGGGCAATGGTGCACGAAAAAATTTCCAAGAAATTGCAAATTTGTCTGCCAGCAATGAATCTGTTCTGCCCATTCAGCGTTTCCCAGAACCCAAAATCTCGATGTCCCATGTGCTAAAATATAAAAGATCAGCCTGGTGTTAACTGAATGAACGAGTCGCGATATGTGAAATGTAAACATTCGAAAGTTCAAAATGGTGGACACTTTCCTTTTTACAAGTCGATCAATGTGCATTTGCCTATCATAGCCTGCAGAATAATTTTGGATAGCCAAATGTAAATATTTTTTGTTTTTATTATATTTGGTTTGCTTCTGATCAAGTGACATACGATGGCCCCTATGTCCCACTTCTCTGTCAATTTATGAACACTTCTCTTCCATAATTCAAACATTTCTCTTGTCTTTTAACAGACATGTTTTCTAACCATGTTTTGACACTTCTCTTCTGCACTTTACACTTTTGTATATATGACCCAAGACTTTCTCTTCACAACTTAATTAAAATATCTATATACTCTGTGGTGTTGTAATCCGGCACCGTAATGAGGACATCATGAACCTATGTGGTATATGGTTCTTAGAATATAGTTGAGTTCACGAGCCCACATTTAGTTTATCTTTTGATCTAGGATCTTTCATACTCCACAATTTTGCACTTTTCGCTAGCGTACAATGGTCAATTTCACAATTTCGCTTTTTTTTAAGCAATATTTAATAATAAAGTGGTGCCGTAGTTTAGTGGTTATCACTCTCGTACTTTGTGCGGGAGACCGGGGTTCGATTCCCCTTGGCGGCGATTCAATATGGGCAATTGAATATTACCATAGCCCCAGGTTAACCCAAGCCATGTGAGGGAAATTGGGTAGATGGCACACTCTGTGGGCCGTTGGATGTGGCAGGGAGTTGTCTGTCAGAGCGCTGACCCTAATTGAGTTTGCGTAGCTCAAAGAGAGCATTAAATACTCCAGGACTCCCCATCAAAGCCATGGCCCCTCCTGGAAATAATAGACAGGGTATATCCCTCGATATTTGTGAGGCTATAGCCATGTAAAGTATGCACATCTATCTATTCTTGACAGGCTTTGACTAGACTTTGCCCATCAATGATTGTTTCACTGTTCCAGACTCATCTAAATGGCTCATTCCAAATGATAAGATTGCGTCTTCTTAGTCTTAATAAAATATTTCCTTCCTTTCAGGTCTTAAAAATCAATTTTGAAAATACTTTATAGATGGGAATATAATAAATATTGGTGTTAAATGATTAGATCTTGTTTAACATTCTGGGATAACCTTTAAGTACTTTGTCGTTAAAGAGATAGCTAGATATATATTATATTTTTTCGACAAACTCAAAATTTTGTTCATTTTGCACTACATATTTGAGGCAAGCATATCCATGTTTTGACAGTGAGTATCTCGTATACAACAACAAGTAGTAAAGTAGAAAACCACACCATTGTTCACAACAACTTTTATTCTCTTTTTATATCAGATATTAGATACAAAATAATATACCTACTTACTTATGTTACTTATGTTAACTTTTGAAGTTATAGCTTCACGCATGTCGTGGACGACCGACGTCAGTCACTTCTTCCTCTTCTTCTACTCCATCTCTAAAGAGAGGAGGATGAGGGTTAGATCGAACTATAGTGACTATACTGTTTTCTGAGGCTTCATTTGTCCCGGGGATCGGAGGTTCATCTGGGAGAGTTTTGAGAAACTTGTCGAGGGCTGTTTTAAACTTTAAAACTGGACATGAAGTGATGCTTCTTAGAGACTTGGGCAGGGCGTTGAAGGTTATTGGAGCTTGATAACGGAAGCTGTTGTGTAGTTTAGCGAAGCTTGTGAAATTGTTCAGCACCAGTGGTAGTTGAAAGAGACGCCCTTGATTAGTCCTTTACTAGCAGGAGACCAGAGTTGAGAGGAGTACTCGAGTCTAGGGATGACAAGGGATTTCCATAGTGGTAGGAGAACTTCTGGTGATCGCGATCGAAAGACTCGAAGAATCCAGCTTGTAAGTTGTTTTGTATTTTCTACGATTTTATTTATATGCGATTTGAAGGTAGCATCGATTTGAAGGTAGCATCATCTGTCATTAGTATTCCAAGATCTTTAGTTTGTGTTTTTGGTTGGATTTGTGTTGATGCTGTTGTTTTGTACTTTGACTTTGACTTCAGATCTAGGTCTTTTCCGTACTGCAGGAGTTCAAACTTTGTATTGTTGAACATCATGTTGTTTTGTTTACTCCATTCGTGGACTGAGTTTAGGTCCGCTTGCATTTTTTCAATGTCACTTTCAGAGCTAACCTTCATTGTAAGTCTTGTATCATCTGCAAAGCTTGAGAGTGATGCGTCCTTTAAAGAAAGATCAATATCCCCCATAAGGATAAGGAAGATGAGCGGTCCAAGCACACTTCCTTGTGGTACGCCAGAGATGACTTTTGTGGTGCGTGAGTGGTGACCGTTTACTGAGACGTACTGGGTTCTGTTTTTTTAGGAAGGACTTCAGCCATTTGAGTAGTTTGCCTTTGATACCTAAGTTTTCTATCTTTTTAAGGGCTATGTCTATATCGACCTTGTCAAACGCATATACAACATCAGCGTTTGAGTTGTTGCAGAGTATTTGTAGAATGTTGTCGAAATGGTCAAGAAGCTGGCTCAGACATGACCGTCCATCACGAAAACCATGTTGGGAGCTGTTGAACAGGTTATTTTCTTCCATGAATGACACAATTTGATTTCGGACAACCTTTTCAAAGATCTTTATGATGTGAGAAGTTAGGGCAATTGGGAGGTAGTTTTCAGCTTTAGTTTTGGTGTTATTATAGCACTGGTTAGTGTGTCTGGAATGGTTCCTTCTTCAAATGATTTCGTCCAAATCGGCTTGAGTGGGGTGGCTATGACGTTTTTGCACTTTTTCAGTAGGATTGATGGGAAGCCATCATGACCAGAAGAGGAGTTTGCTGAGAGTTCATCGATTGCCTTAATGAAGTGTGTTTCATTGAATATCATGTTTTTTGTAATTGCATCAAAAAAATAAGTAAATCAAAATTTCACAAAGTTTATATTTTATTGTTTCCCTTATAATATATATAATTGAATTTTGATTGAATTGAATCGATTTTGATTTTGTACCAACACAATCCAAAACATTTTTGTTAATAAAACATTATCCTCAAAAAATACTGTTCACTATTTGTAGATCTGCAATAAGGATGGAAAGGGAGGCTCATTTGAACATGTCTTTATAAAATTGAAAAAAAGATTTTTATCATCCTGCTTTATCTTTCAGTTTGTCCTTTACACGACTTATTTTAAATAAATTCGTCATCTCTTACTTTTTAGGATCAAGTGTGCACTATATTTAAAAATGGTAATGTTTAAAAGAGTGTGCGCATGAATAGTTCAAAGAAAACGAAAATTAAAAATAGCTGGCCACCCTAAATTTTTCAAGTTAGGTGCATGCTAAATTACGTGGAGCACACTAAATTGGAATTTTCATTCAAAAATTAGCTGTGTGAGGCTTCGGATTCCAGAACTGAATGCTACTGAAATTCAAAAGGCATAATTTTGTAGTGAGGGTTTGCTTGGACTTTGGTTTTGTTTGTTTGTGTACTGTTTGGGTGTGTCGGCTATCTTTTTGGAATCAGAGATGTAGTTCCCACTCTCGTCGATTAGAGACAGTGGATTTGACTTTTGAGAACTTTTTTGCGTAGGAGAAGAAAAATTTGGGATTGCGTTTTATTGATTCTTTGGCTTTCTCTTCTTGCATGATGGTTGAATTTCTATATGAGAGTTTTTAGTGACTTTTCAATCTGAATGAATTCTGCCTGGAGCCTATCAGTACGTGATGGCGATGTAATGCGTACTAGTTGTTTGTTTATCCTGGTTCGTCTTCTCATGAGTGCTATTCTCTCTCTTGGAATTTTATTTCTGTTGGTTTGTTCTATCTTTCTTGATGGGACATGTGTTTCTGATGCCTTGGTGCAGATGTTGTAAAATTTCTTTAGCATGTCCAGTACATCAAGATCTTGGAATTCCCGCTCCCAGTTGACTGCTTGGAGGTTTTCCGTTATGCAAGTCCAGTTTACATTTTCACTCTGGTAATTTAGAAAATCGAAAGGGGATGAGAAGACTCTAGGAATTGTCTGTTGTGGGATATGTGAGGGTACATAAGATGTTGATATATCTAGGAAGCAGTGGTGTGATATTGATCTGAGCGTAGGTATAAATGAGATATCATGAATGATGTTGGTGTTGTTGGTGAATACAAGGTCAAGTATGTCAGAGATATATGGAACTTTAGATTGAACAGTTTTTGGTTTCAGTCCTTGTATGTTAATATATGAGAAGGAGTTCAGTACCTCTTTGGGATCTGGTTGTTTGTTATTTGTTGATGTGGAAGTGATATGAGGTGGGTTAGCGGTTTTGCTGGTTGACAGAAGGGAAGAATGTTGTGTTGATTGAGCATTGGTACTTGATTTTGGTTTGGGTGAGGATTGTAGGTCTGTTGGGTAGTCATGGCTTTGATTTTGGTATCCATTGCCACAAGAAGCCTGTATTCAATGTGGCGGATGTATTCTAAAAAATCTGTGTTTGTGGTTTGAGGCAGCATTTGGTCTTGGTTGGGTGGGCTGATCACGGTACTCATTAATGGTCTGATTCTTTTTGTTCCTTTTATATGGCTTTTGTTGCATTTTAGGTTGTAACACTCTCTCTTTGTGAGTGACGTTGAGCAGGTTAATGGGTGGAAGGAGGTACATTTATTGCGAAGAGTGCATCCGTTTCTTGCATTGGTTCCATGAGTTAAAAAGGGCTTACATGGTGGTGGGTGCAAGAACTTGCATTCTTTACCTTTGATTCTGTCAAATTTGCATTTTCCTTTGATGTAGAATCTGCATGTTGGTTTTGGTTTGTGGCTATCTTCATGTGATTCAGGGTTCCCTGTTGACAATGGTTGGTTTTCCCTAATGTGGGTTTCTGGTTGTGTTTTTGGCAGGGTGATGTCATCTTCTTCGTCTTCATTGGACAGGCTTGGTGGAGCCTGACTTTCAGTTTCTGTTTCATGCTCACCTATATCATCTACTACTGTGACATGGGGTTCTGAAGAAGCTGGCTGTGAAAGATTTTGTTGACACTCTGTTGATGTTGATGTTGATGGAAGGAGATATAAAAAATTAACTTTTGACTAAATGAAAAGGTGAACTGTAGAAACTTTGTCAACTATGTGTAAGTGTAAACAACAGTTATCTGGTCGGTTTGTATTAGGTAAATTCACGTCGAAGATAAGTCCTACATATACCTAGTCCTATATATATGCCATTGCATATTTCCTTGTTTTTAAAGACAAGTCACATTTTTTTTAGAATGCATCAAGCCAAGTTGCCTCCCATATCTGCCAATCAAAATCTTTCCCAGGAAGAAGAACAGTTTAAAAGAAAAAAAAGCTTTGTAGCTAACCAGTTGATTAAAAGCACAAAGAGGGAAGTCTACCAACAATCTAAGTACACATTTCAACAATTTTCAGGTTCAAGTATTTTTTCTGATATTGATTTGCAGTATGGCAACTTTATAAAAGTACTAGAGTCTGCCGTGGAAAATTTTCAATCCAATATTCACAAAACGAATGAAAAGTATCGTAATGGTGGTTCTTCAACTGCTGCAAACCTTAGAAGACGAAAGCTGGAGCTAGAAACTAAGCTTATTTTGGTACAAAAGGAAAATAAAATTCTAAAAAATAAGTTATTTAATATGGAAATTGAGGAAGAAGAAGAACAAGCTGAGAGAAGATCTCTCAAAAGCATAGCAACAACTAAAGAGAAATTAATACCATTTAAGATTGTCTCAAATGTGAAGAAAGTTAATGATATGGATTTGTTAGATGTTGAGAAATTAAGAGATCTTTCAGAAGATTTAGAAAAACAAAAATTAGCCTTTTGTTTTTCACTGGAAAATTATAGAGTATTAGAGGATAAATTTTTGCAACGGAAGAAAGTTTTGCTACAAAAGGAAGAAGACCGGGAGAGGGCAAAAGAAAGAAATGTGGAACTAAAGGAAAAATTTGAAAATGTAAACGAATTACTGAAGGTCAGCATATTTTTATGTCTATATTTTGACTACCCGTAAAACCTTTGAAATTGTAACAAGACTGCTACTTTACTCTAACTTATACAGTACTGCAAGCAAATTATTTTTGCGTGGATTTATTTTCGCGGACTATGATGTTTTAATTTTTTTTAATTCAGGGAGTAAATATGGAAGTCATTAACATTGACGTGTTTTGCTTGATTTTCTACATCATACTTCGAAAATAATACAGAAAAAAAATAATTTGTACTGTTGTTTGTTTTCGTTTAGACGACTGTCATATAAGATATAAAAAATATTTGTGCTGATTTTATTTTGCGAAAAAATTTTTTTTTTTGCAAAATTAGTCCTGTTAAGGTACCTTCTCGTGGTTTTTTTGTTTAAATTTATATAAATTTATCTATTTGTTACATCTACCTAGATTGTTAGTGTTCTAGTTTATTATCTTTTTTGGCCACAGGTTTTAGGAAAAATTCCTGATTCATGTTCAAAAAGCACACACATCGCAAATGTTGTCTCTGATATGATCAAAGATTTCGGCGGGAAAACACAGGATGCTTTTCTTGATCCGATCAAAGAAGGACTTTTTGATAGTGATGAACCTAATGATCAAAATTACACTCGTGATCTCGTAAAGTATGAAGAGCAATTTAATTTCTTCTTTCAAAATAAAGATTATGCTCGCGCAGCACAACTGGCTGCGAATTCACCAAATGGCATGTTCAGAACTTATACCACCTTCTTAAAATTTAAACATGTTAAAACGAAAGATGAAGTTCATGATTCTCCAGCTATCTTGTTTTGTAAAGCTGTGATGGGAACAAGTCACCAGAAGGACAATTTATCAGCAAAACTTTCCCTTGAAATTATCAAATGTGCTTTAAGTACACAAAACAATAGATTAGTGAGACATTGGATGTGCAGCAAAAATCTAACTATATCTTCTCCTCTCGGCGATATTTTGTTTCAAAGTTGCAAATGTACTGAAAAAATGCAGTTGTGGTCTCGTTTTGCTTGCATTGAATATCTTTGTTAAATTGAAAACAGAAAGAAAAGTTGTTCTTTGTCACTTAAAGCTAAGAAATTTTCCCGCTGTCTTGAATTGTATCCACGAACTGAAATACACCTCCAGTGATTGTGTGGAATTATTTTCGAATTATCCAAGTGTTAGCCTGTTTTATCTTTTATCAAAACCGACTGGAAAAAAATTGAACATGTACATCACGTTATCTGACTCAATCAGTGTGTTATTGAATAAGTTTATGTTGGAAGAAATTGTCGAGGTTTTGAGTTATGTTTACCACGAAGGTTTAAATGGGAAAGATTTGTTGACTTGTCTTTTGGAAGAAACATACCGTGATGAGATGACTGATGAAAAATGGTTGGAGGTTTTAAATATATGCGAAACTCGTTGTGTTGATGGGTTGGTGGAGGAACTTTATGCTTGCTTAGTGACAAGAACTTGTTTGGGAAATGCAACGATTTTTTGCTTGAAAGATTACATTTCATGATATTTTATATACGTCTTGAATTTTGTTTGATTAAACCAATGTTAATGTTTGTTTTTTCTATATTTTTTATATTATTACTTACAAATTACTCTTTATTATTTTTATATTTGATTACCCTTTGTAAATTAATTATGGTGCAATTTTATTTTTACGACAAATTTTATTTTTGAGTGAATTTATTTTCGTGACAATATTTTCGTATATTTTCCAGGGTCCAAGCTGCGCTGAAAAAAAACTCACTATATTTCAACATGAACATGCCTAAAAAACACAATGACAAGGAACAAATTTTAAGCGGGCGGTACAAAATGCATTTGTAGAATATTCAATTTGTCCAATTTGAGATTTCGAGGTTTTGCCAAATGAAAGGACAAATCCGATTTTTTTAAATTGTATCAAAGAATTGCAATCAATCACACTCTTCGCAAGAAAATTTAAATTCGACCAGTTGAGTAGGGTGATACAAGATTAAATTAGTCAAATTAACCGTGTGTTCTCTTCTCCAATTACGTTTGAACGCAAACTTCGAATCCGACAAATTGAATTCGACAAAATGGATCGCGTATTTTCCGCTTTAGATACTCATCTCCAGCAGCTTTTAATGTATTAGAGAGTGTAGTTGAAAAACTAATAGACCTGTGTGTGAGAGATATTAAGATGTTACATTTTTGTGCGGGGAATATTTTGTATGATTATGGGAGATTTTACATTCAAAACATTTCAAAAATTGCGAAATTCTCAGAAAGTAATACACGAGAAAGTTAACTCAATAAGGTTTGTATTGATCCAATATCCTCTAAAGAAGTGACAACCCAACGTCACTTGTTCTTGATAACCCAAACTCAACGTTTCGTCGCTGCTTCACAGTTGCAACCACTCATATCATGACCTTTTGTTAGTCCCGAAGTGAACGATCCCAACTGTGTAAATTTTAAATTTATATATATATAGCATACTAGCCGTAAGCCTGTCGGAAATACACAGGAATCTCCCCGTCGTTACTCCGGCTGCCATCTTTGGCTAACAGACAGAAAGTTGAGTATTAGAATCATAGTTAATAGTTTTTTTTATATTTAATATTTAATTCTGCTTGTAGTGATTATCTTGTACAGTGCAATGCAATGTGACGAATTTATATATTTTCGTGTATCAACAACACTGCCGATTTTTACCTTAATTATTGCGGATAAAAATAATTGTGAAATAAATTATTGCGGATGTGGAGTTAATGTGTGCGACTTTGAATTGACTGGCCATATAGGCCATATAGAAGATAGCCATTTTGTTTGTAATCAACTCTAACTCACTAGCTACCTAACGAGATGAATTTTCGTCAAAACTTATTTTACCAAAGAAAAATATAATATCTATCATATGTGAAGATTTTGGTACGTTGTTTCTTATTTTCATGAATATCACAAATTTCGAGAGAGCAGAATTTGTCGTGAAGTTTTCGCAAATGGTACCTAGCTATTTTTATTTTTCCTGTGGAAAATGGCAAAAATCGAAAATAATTAATCTCGTTATGGTACCCTAAATAATTCGAATTTTTAAAGCCAATAATTTCGTTTCCAGAATCGTAACCCTGTGTTTTATCTTTAAAATGCTTTTTTCTGTTAATTTATCAATAAAGCAACGTTTTTAATTCACTTCATATTTTGCCAGTTAGCAGTAGTAACTAAAAATAATAAAGCAACTATATAATTTCAGTCTCTTTCTCGGAATTTATACTTGTGTATAATGGATAATCGCAAGAAGACGGCAACCTTTACTTATTCATTTGGAAAAGATTGAACAGTACTCGTGAACTATATTTTACGTTTTATTAACTTTATCGCAACTAGGATTATATTTAAATTTTTCATTATATTTGAAATACTGGTCAAGCAACGTTCTACATCTGGGCATCATAGTTCTTACATTGTATGTCATAGATGGTCTTATGTTAAACCTTGTAGATGGTATAGAGCATATTTCGAAATTGGTCAACACTACTAGAAAAATTTAAAATTGAAGTGTTGTGTGATATTTCTTCAAAAATGGTTTAATTAATGTCCCAACTTTGATAAAATTAAAAGGTTTTCTTTGCAAACAAAGACTTCTGTCCTATACGGTCCTGATCGTATGAGCGAGTGACTAAATAAATCTGTCGGATGGGACAACTAATTACAGCGCTAAAACGATGGGATGCGTCATGATAAGATCGCTTTGGAATTGTCTCTTAACTATTGATATATGTTATAAGTTTCCAAACTAAAAATCAAATTTTATTAAGAACCATAGTTAAAAAATTTAGCGTATCCCAACCTCGTCCCCAGGGTCTTGTGGCCCTGAGCCGTTATTACGGAGTGGCCAACAATGCCTGGAACAGGCTGGTCATGTGACACAAAAATGCCCAGATATACTGGGCATTTTGAAATTCCAAAGATAATGAGATGCAAATTTGGCGCTCGCCTTACAAGCAAGATTTAGAGATGGCGGGCGAAAAAAGACACAACGTTAAAGAAACTATTTTGTCGATAAAAGCAAAATTGTCAGAATATTACTGACGTAAAGTCTATTAATCTCGCTTAGCTTGATTGTTCAATATTGGTGAAAGGCTTTTAATTTAGAAAATGTTTTGAAAGTTTGTTTCCATTAAAATTCATGAGCTCTAGCTAGCTAGCTAGCTGGGCTGGGATGTCACGTTAGCTGCCTAGCTAGCTAACGTGACATCCTGAGACAGCTTTACTCAACCACATATTTATAAAGAACATATTAAATGGCTATTATTTTCCAGGTGGGTGATTTTGTTAAGAACACGTTAGAAATTGTAGGAGAATATCTGGGTACTCTAGTTGCACACAAATTTTTCTAATATGCACAACAAATTTTCCTATTTTTAAAATCAAAACTAAGAATGAGAGGTTGTAGTGCTAAATTTATGGATTATTCTCGGATCCGGGTTAACATGCTTGACACTTTCTGATCATTTTCAACCAAAATGACCAACATTTAAATTCCGCATCAAAATTTATGGAATCTTGCATTTTTCAAATTTATACTCAAAGTAAACTGTTAGTAGCAAAGCATTTAATGTTTTATAATGAAATAACTACAGTCAAACTCTTATAAAATTAAAAATATAACAAATGTGTAAGTCATTTTCTCCAAAAGTTTTTTGTTTTATCTTTTAAAATGGTCATAACCGAGAAAAAAACTCTATTTCTACCAGTTCTAAAATGTAAACATTTGCCATGTTGTTCTTAATTATATATATATATATATATATATATATATATATATATATATATATATATATATATATATATATATATATATATATATATATATATATATATATATATATATATATATATATATATATATATATATATATATATATATATATATATATATATATATATATATATATATTATATATATATATATATATATATATATATATATATATATATATATATATATATATATATATATATATATATATATATATATATATATATATATATATAATATATATATATATATATATATATATATATATATATATATATATATATATATATATATATATATATATATATATATATATATATATATATATATATATATATTATATATATATATATATATATATATATATATATATATATATATATATATATATATATATATATATATATATATATATATATATATATATATATATATATATATATATATATATATATATTCGAACACAAATTTCTTTATCCAGTTATTCCAGAAAGGATATATATACGAACACAAATTGTAGCTATAGGAATAACCAACAAGATAAATGACTACATCAAGAATTAAGTAAAAAGTAAAAAGATTTTATTATTTAAAATTTTCGTCAGTTCATCGACTGACTTCTTCAGTATCGCTTACAATACAGTATTAACAATTAAAATATCTTATATAGCAATAAAAATAAATTATATGCAATTAAATACACAAGGGTTTAAAACTGGTTTCCATCACCATCATCCTACTATCAACTTAACACGTGGTTTCTACAACTTGCATTTTTCTGTTCTTTTAGTTCTATTCCAGTCATGAGAACCATTAAGTCCCTGATGTTGTGTGACGAGTGTCCATATCCAGAATTTTTCTTTATCTAATAGCAAACTATCAATTTGCCTGTTTGTTAAATTCTCTCCATTGTTCACAACATCAACTATAATAAACCCAATATTTTGCACGGAGGCATCAGGGCATTCATCAATAAAATGTTTCACAACTTTGCAAGATGGTATCTTCTTTTTAATGTGGGATTTGTAATTCGAAAGTCGAGGCTTCCAAGCAACGGTGGATCCAACACCCTGCTTACCACATAATTTACAAAAAGCAACGTATATAACGTTTTTTGAACTGCAACTGCTTTCGCGACGAATTTTAAATTTCCTGCCAGTTGCTTTTGATACTATAAAAGTGGTTTCAATTACATAATTCTTGCAGGAGTCGCATTTTTTATTTTTACATTTCACATAACCTGCTGCATTGTCGTTTGATAAATCGGACTTGATATTGTAAGGATCAGCACGTAATATTAAATCCCTTAAGTTATTCTCTCTTTTATTTGCAACCAATATACTGTTTTCTGGAAACAGCCGCGACAAGTCTGGATGATTACTAATAATGGGCATGTGGGTCTGGACAATGGTTTTAATGTCGGGTCCTCTAGGGTTGAACTTTGTGGAGAAGATAACTCTTGTTTCAGAATTATTGCTGGTAATCTTTTTCCTAGCATCAGAGCGTGATATTGTTCCTATATGTTGAAATGTTTTCTTAATGATACTTTTATTATAACCTCTTTTTGTTAAATAACCACAGTACTTGTTTGATTTCTCATTATAATCAGTATTGTTACTACAGATCCGACGAAGACGTAATGCAACACCTTTTGGTATACCTCTAATAGAACTTTTATTGTGGCAGGATGTTGCGTGAAGGTATAAATGAGCATCTGTGGGTTTACTGTAAACAGTTGTACTGATTTTGTTATCTTTCAATGACATCTGCAGGTCAAGGAAACAGAGTTTATCACCTCCAATTTCCATTGTGAATTTCAAATCTTGGTTAATAGAATTCATAAAAACAAAGAATTCTTGTAACTTGTCATTGCTACCACACCATAAAGATAGGCAGTCATCTCTATAACGACCAAAATACAATATTTCAGGATAAGAATAATGCATTTTTTCAAAAACAGCGTCGTCTATGGAAGATACAGCTATGTCTGCATACGAACAAGAATTAGGTGCACCTGTTGCTGTGCCATTCGTTTGTAATAAGTGCTCATTTGCGAAAACAGAATTGTTATTATAAAGACATAAGTCTAACGCATCCATTATGCATTCTGTCGATGGTTTCTTAAATATTCTTTTATCCATGATTTTTCGCACGGAATCTAAACTATTTCTATTGTCAATGCTAGGAAACATGTTAACAATATCAAAAGATACCAATTGAGTGTGATCAGGTATGCCTTTTTCGTTAATTGAATCAATAATGTCCAGTAAGTGAGACGTGTTCTTAATTCTACTACGCATATTTTCAGTAAACGGTGCACATATAACTTCAAGAAATCTAGCTAAATTCTCGATAGCAGTGTTACAACCAGAAGTAAGTAATCGTACTGGAGTACCAGCCTTGTGAGTTTTGTAAAGAGTGGAGTTTTTGCCTGGACAGGCATTCTCATTGACTATATATTCTTTCCATTGCTTTGATATTTCACCATTTTTAAACCATTTTTCAGCCCAATTTTTCACCTTTTGGATGTGTTGTAAAGTTGGATCATGTTCTAACGTTACGAAGGAACTCCTTTGTATCTGTTGTTTTGCCTTTTCCTTGTCAGTTATTTTGTCTACAATTACGAAACGGTTTCCTTTGTCCTGTGTCCTAATTATTAAATCACCATCTTTATTACAAAGTTGTTGTTTTCTCCATGTGTTTAAATACATTCTCTGATCCTTAGTCAAATTATCTTTTACTGTTCTCCTAGAAGTATCATTAAAAAGAGATCTTTCAATGTTTGATATGAAAGTCTCGAGTTCCGGCGAATTCGTTTTTGGAGCAATCCATGCAGACGGCTTTCTCGGGGGATTCTTTATCTCTATATTGGATGTATCATTGTTATTTGAATGTTTTTATGAATTCTATTAACCAAGATTTGAAATTCACAATGGAAATTGGAGGTGATAAACTCTGTTTCCTTGACCTGCAGATGTCATTGAAAGATAACAAAATCAGTACAACTGTTTACAGTAAACCCACAGATGCTCATTTATACCTTCACGCAACATCCTGCCACAATAAAAGTTCTATTAGAGGTATACCAAAAGGTGTTGCATTACGTCTTCGTCGGATCTGTAGTAACAATACTGATTATAATGAGAAATCAAACAAGTACTGTGGTTATTTAACAAAAAGAGGTTATAATAAAAGTATCATTAAGAAAACATTTCAACATATAGGAACAATATCACGCTCTGATGCTAGGAAAAAGATTACCAGCAATAATTCTGAAACAAGAGTTATCTTCTCCACAAAGTTCAACCCTAGAGGACCCGACATTAAAACCATTGTCCAGACCCACATGCCCATTATTAGTAATCATCCAGACTTGTCGCGGCTGTTTCCAGAAAACAGTATATTGGTTGCAAATAAAAGAGAGAATAACTTAAGGGATTTAATATTACGTGCTGATCCTTACAATATCAAGTCCGATTTATCAAACGACAATGCAGCAGGTTATGTGAAATGTAAAAATAAAAAATGCGACTCCTGCAAGAATTATGTAATTGAAACCACTTTTATAGTATCAAAAGCAACTGGCAGGAAATTTAAAATTCGTCGCGAAAGCAGTTGCAGTTCAAAAAACGTTATATACGTTGCTTTTTGTAAATTATGTGGTAAGCAGGGTGTTGGATCCACCGTTGCTTGGAAGCCTCGACTTTCGAATTACAAATCCCACATTAAAAAGAAGATACCATCTTGCAAAGTTGTGAAACATTTTATTGATGAATGCCCTGATGCCTCCGTGCAAAATATTGGGTTTATTATAGTTGATGTTGTGAACAATGGAGAGAATTTAACAAACAGGCAAATTGATAGTTTGCTATTAGATAAAGAAAAATTCTGGATAGGGACACTCGTCACACAACATCAGGGACTTAATGGTTCTCATGACTGGAATAGAACTAAAAGAACAGAAAAATGCAAGTTGTAGAAACCACGTGTTAAGTTGATAGTAGGATGATGGTGATGGAAACCAGTTTTAAACGCCACCAAGACAAGAAACCCTTTTTTGCAGATTCATATTTAGAGATTTTGCAAAATCTTATTTTGTAAAAGGGACAATATTTGATATCATTAAACGATATAAATAATGGGTTAAGTTAAAGCTGGTTTATTATATACGTGCAGGGTAATAATTCCAAAAATGCCATTTGTACTTGGCCACGATATGTAAAAATATGCTGGTGGAGCATAATCAATCGCTGGCCTAAAATAAAAATAGGACATTTATTGGCCTTAGAAGAATTAATTTGTTCAAAACCTTAATTGTTTGTTCATATTTGTTCAAGATTTAGAAGTTTTGTTACAAAACCCTTCTCGGCCTCATTTAAATTGCTCAAATTCTGAAACCTAGAAAGTATAGCTAATACAAAATCATTCTTTATATCCATCCTTAAGTATATAGGTGAATAGGAATAAAATTTGTGATATGACGAATTTGTAAGAGCTTTCTTCATTTAAAAGGCAGTGCCAAAAAAAGCACAATACAGGTTACATTCAAGTGCTTCACTTAATGTACATTCCATGGGCCTGGTTAATATATCAAATAAGCTCATCATGTTACATTACATTTTTTAAAGATTCTTGTGCATGGTCAAAAAAATCAGAAAATCGGCAGGCAAAAAAATGCAGACCTTAGGTGAAGAAAGTCAAATTATGGTTAAAAACTTTCGTACTGTTTGTGTTCTAAATCTAAACTATATGCAAGTTATATATATATTTTAATTTCATTTTCAAAATATGTCTCTACCTGAAAAAAAAAGTTTGGAATGGACTGGTACACGGCTTACCGTCTGCATTTTTTGCCTGTCGTTTTGCGTAAGAGGTTTAGGAATTATAAACAACACATGTCACGATGAAAGTCAGCTGCAAAATGTTCAGCCAACAAAATGTTTCTTAGAAATGTGACAGATAATTTAGCTAATTCGCCCACATAAGATTTAAGGAGAACACAGCCAGCTTGTCATCAAAATATTTATAAAAAAACCCTCAAACATTGACTAACAACATTGAGTTTTGTACCCAAGTAGGGTAATGACTTTAACAACATCGATATATGTGGCTACTAGCTATTAGTTAAATGTTCACGTAATTTAGACGGTATACTACGCTAGCTAACTACCAGTAGTTCTGCAGGGAAAGACAAACATCGCATATATATCAATTTAATTATCGAGATAAATTTGCTTTATATCATGTTGAACTAAAAATGGTATCTTTTTTTAATATATTTCTCAAAAACGAGCCTCTCTAAAGTCAGTGCTAAACCTTAGCTAGTATTTTTATCCACTCCACAAAATAAATCGACCGCCATGTTTGTTGTACTCTTGTTTCGCGCGCGGGGCAGAAATAAATTCTTGCAGGGCAAGAACTGTTCATAAATTATTTTTTTGGTATAATTATCATAAATCATAAGCGATCATGTGACCAGGCCTGTTCCAGGGCCTTTTCGCCGCTATCAACTTATCAACAAGGAAAAATGCCCTGGGAACGAGGTTGAGCGTATCCAGTTTCAAACTTGTCCATCCGACAGATTTTCGTTACATAAAAATCAATATTCCATGGATATATCATGTGTTTACAATCTATTATTTTCAAAAGTATCAAATCTTGGATTGCTTGAACCAGAGAGAGCTGATCTGGAAACTCCTGATATGGCATTGTTTTTTAAATTCCATGAATACCAATAGTCCATCCGACAGATAAATTTTATCAAAATAGGGGTCTAAAAGACGTTTTACTCTTCGTTATATTAGAGTAATTTTCAAATTTTAATCAATGAATCAAAGAACTAAATGGTAAAGTCAGAAGAAAAGCGAGAAAATAACCAGAAAAAGTATAGTTTAAAGTTTGGATCAATGATTTAGAAAAATGAGAATGTCCATCCGACAGATTTTCTATTATTCCTACTATACCTTACTAAAGGGCACCTGGTTGTTATCTCAAGCTTATGATTCTTTTACTAATGTTTTGCTACCGTGCTACGCCTTTTTTATACATTTCAACGTTTGGACGGGCTTTAGATCAGGGGAATCGAATGTTTTTAAGAATCGAATGTTTTTGAGAATCGAATGTTGTGAAAAAAGTATAAAAGGAATGTTTTTGTCATTTGGTACTCTTTTTTAACGAACGAATTATCAATCATGGGAAGACCAAAACTAAATAGATCAAAGAGCGAGGCAAACAAAGAATATATAAAGAAGTATCGAGAAAAGAATGCAGAAAAATATAAGGAGGAAGACAAGAACAGAAAAGAAATAAACTTGAATATATGAAATACGTAGAGCCCAAAAAATATGAAGAACATCTAGAAAAAGACAGGATGAGAAAGAGGGAAGCCCGAGAGAGAAAAAAACAAGAAAATGAAGAAGCAAACAAGAAAGACCAAGCTGTTAACAGCAACGAAACTGAACCAACAGCAGCTTTTACAACAAAACAATCGTTACACCGAAGTGTCAGCAAAGTTGAAAAGCTCTTGCCAAAGAGTCCGAGAAAAAAATGTGAGGTTATCAAAGGTTTGGCTCACAAATACAAGCTAAGGATTCAGTTTAGCAAAAGGGGGAGAAAAGCAAATATCCTAACTGAAGATCAGACCTCTCACCTTACTGAATTTTTTGAGCGACCGGATATTACATATACTAACCCAGGTCGAAAGGATAACAAGTATGTTGGCATTATTAACGGAAAGAAAACGTATATAGCAAAAGTGAACATCTTTTTATAAATGTGATTTCAGCATATCGATGCAAACATTCTTTATTTTTAAGTGATTAATCTGTCGGATGGACAATTTACCTTTTCTTGAGATTTCTAGAAATAAAAACTTTTTAGCTTCAAATCATTTACTGATTCGAAAACGACATCCAGTTAATAACTCGCAAAGACATAAAGAACTCGATTTTTCGAAATGTTAAAATTTCGAAACAAAATTGTCCATCTGACAGATCCTTCCGACAGATTTATTGTATAACCTTGTAATGATATTTGTTCCATAAACATTTTTCTATGGTATATTTTGTCTTTTTGTTTTCATTAGATATATATTAATGATACCAGAAAACTTCAAATAGTGATGTCTTTTGTCCCTAATTCGATAAAAATCCAGGTTAAGTATTTAGCACCATAAATTGAAAATATATCGAATCCTTCCGACAGAAATAGTTTATGGTCGATTAAAGAAAATTGGAAATAAAAATTGCGTGTTTGCATACTTGAATCTTATTATCTTATGGCCTTGTATCTTTTGAAAGTATTCAGCAAATCTCATGAAAGCCCAACTTTTTGATATTATTCCCTAAAGTATCAAAATCCATCCGACAGAAAAATCAATTTCGAAATATGCTCTATAGTATTAATAATAAAAAGTCACATAAAAATGTCTTTTTGTGTATGTTTTAGAATAACAAACTTTCATCATTACATGCATAAAAATATCTACAGGAAAAAGGAACAAAAATACCCTATAACATCTACATATATCATAATGTCCTTAAATAGGAAAATGGAATGACCATATAAAAACATTAAGTCAATACAGAGAGTCCAGCTCTCAAACCAAAAAAAACATACGTGATGCTTAGACATTAAAACGCGATTGTCCTGTTACATCAACTAATGAAATGTAACATTCATCCTCCTGTTCCACAAAAAAATTACACCCTTCATTGTCGAAATTTAAACTCTGGGCTTTTTGCAGTATCTCTTGAAACGTTATTTCAGTATTGCAAAAAACACCTATAAATATTGAACCTCCACCGTCCCTTTGTTTCACAGAAACTGCTGCTTGATGCCTCAAAGCGTTCATAGTTTATTTGAAGTTTTTTCCCTTTTTTCAAACATCTTTGTATTACGACTTCCACTTGCATTCCTACTACTACTCTTTCTGCTTATCCTATCTTGGAGATTGCTCAATCTTCGTTCAGTTTGGGGACCTTTTGACTTGTGACTACACTAAGAACTAAAATTTTCGGCGGAAAAACGAATTTTTTTATTTCAGCGGAAATGACACAAAAGGAAGGTTAGAAGCATTTAGAGTGTCATATATTCAATCAATATCTAAAAAAGGGTCTTCAGGATCCAACTTTATAGATAGGGCCTCAGCCAAATGTGAAAATAACGAAAATAAAAGTTCAAAAACTGCAGTTTTTATTGATTTTCTGATAACCCTATGTATGATTTCTATACACTGGTCCTTTTAAAAAAAAAATTTAAAAAACCAAAATTTTCGCACAAAAAAACTTTCGGCAGACACAAATTTCGGACGGAATAATTTTCGAATAAAAAAAATCCGAAAGTTTTTCCGTCCGAAAACTTTTGTTTCTAATGTATGTTTTGACACATTGTTTTTGCTTCACTACTTTCATTCTCGGATTTGTTCCTGTTGTAATTTTCGATTTCTTTACGAATTGTTTTCTTCAATACGTTATCCATGTTGTTCTTCTTTACCTATCAACAACACCAACATTAAAAAACCTGCGAAAAAGAGGGTTGTATTTTCGAAAATGCGCGTTGCAATCTTGGAAAAAAACGCGTAGCATTTTTCTAAACAAAGCGAAAATAAAGCGAAACATAAAGTAAAGTGCGCGTAGCAAATATAATAGCGCGTAGCATTTTTCTAAACAAAGCGAAGCATAAAGTAAAGTGCGCGTAGCAAATACAGTAGCGCGTTTAAGTGACCCCTCAGGTCCATCACCTAAAACAACGTTAAGGGCTGGATGTGCTTATTTCTAACACTTTTTCATCCTTAAGTATCCTTATTTTGTGTTTTTCCGAAAAAAATCAAAACATCAAAATTTTGTTTCTCACACACGGAAGCTGTGGAAAAGTTTGACAAACGATCAGTGAAAACGTCGCACAAAGCTCGTTTAGACGTAAGAGCTCGAGGATTTTGGGAAAAAGGACAAAATGCATTTTATGATATAAGGGTCTTTGATCCAAACGCATCGCGTTATTTTAACCAAAGCCTAAAGCAATGTTATGTTAGGAACGAGGCTGAGAAGAAGAATCAATACAACGAAGGAGTATTGGAAGTTGAGAACGGATGCTTCACACCGTTGGTATTCTCGATTTATGGCGGAATGAGTCGAGAGTGCCAAACATTCTACCATCGATTGGCTGAAGACATCGCAGCGAAAAAAAAGCAAAACCTGGGCAATGTGATATCGTGGATCCGGACGAAACTGAGTTTTTCACTGCTGAGATCGTGCCTATTGTGTATTAGAGGCTCTCGTACGGCAAATGTCAGGTCAGAGTGCAGTAGATTGGTTGCTGAAGACATTGATGTCGATCATCAACTGGCTAAAATTTAGATTTTTTCCTTGTAATGTAATCTTTTCTATGTTCTGTTATCCTTCCACGTATAATGTCTCCAATCGAATTTATATGTATTTAATGTAATTTTTAATGTATTTTTTTTATATCGGTATAACTCTGTTGGACACCGGTAATATATATGTAACGTTAAAAAACCAATGTGTCAGAGCAAATCTCTAGAACTCGAATCCATCAATGAGCACAAAACCAGCGTGGTCACACCTCAATCATGTAAAAAAATTTATCATATTAATTCGGGTAAGTGAGGCCATTCGCGCTCAAAACAAAGAATTTCCCGATAATGATCACGTGAGTAAATAACAATAGAAGTAACCAATCCTAAAGCGCGGTTAGTATTCTGACCGCAGGAAATTCATTTGCGGCCCAGCGCAATTTTTTCCACCTCACTTTAAATCCCAGTGGTAAAAAAAATCATGCTGGGTCACCCGGCTAGAAAATATATGGTTAGATATACCGATGATGTATATTTTGAGCATGGTAAGAAATATATAAAAGTTAAAGTTATATTAGTGCAAAATCGTATACTAGGAAACGGAACAAAAAATTCTTTGAGAATAATTGTTCTTGGTAATTCTAAACGTGAGTTGTTCTATGAAGAAATAGTTCTTATTATGTTCTTAATTTTTTTGCAGTCACGGCCACAACGTTCTTATAACCTCGTTTGCAATTTAACAGCGATAAAAAAACATTGCCTTAAATCTTCGGAATAAAGGTGCAACGAAAGTTAGCCGAAAAAATATCAGGTTATGCTAAAAAACAACCCCAAAATTAATACAACAATTTTTAATTAACTTTACATGTGCTGAAGTGACTACCAGTGTGCGTACACCAGCTCCCTCAATCTATGGCGCCATTCAGCATTTTACAAGTGGGACGCAGCCATCTGCTTATCAGCTACAGGGTGTCTAGCTAGTTTATTAAATCAAATTCAGGGTGATTTAATGAGTAATATCGTGACGGGTTTTTTATTGATTTTCCAGGCCTTGAAAACCTTGAAACTGCTATCATAACTAAAGTAATTTATCAATGAAATATGTCACTGACACGTGTCATGAAAAAATGATGTTGTGTAAACCTTAAAAGTATAAATAACCCATTCCATTAGTTTTGGGCCGGTTTTGGCAAACTGATAATGACAAAAACTTTCGGAGTTTTCAGAGTTTTTTAAAAATTTAATCTAAATTTCAAAGATCGTAAGGCCACTTGTTCAATTTCAGGATTTTTACTGTTTTTCAGATTTTTAGGCGGTGTGGCTCTGCTGTACACCCTGAGCTACCATGGCCGCACCCGCCATTGCTTCGTAAGTGATCCCGCATTTTGTCAAATTCCGCCATAGTTTTTCATAATGGCGGAGATATTATGTCGCCATAGATTCTCGTATATTTGGAGGGCTGATAAACGCTTTTTCTCATTGTCAAATTAATAAGAATCACAACCAAAATATAAACATTATTGAACATCCTTAAGCTCACAAAGTGTTGTGCTCGACTTTTTAGAAAGTCAACAGCGTGGCTTTCATGATGAACTAAAAAGTTTCAAAAAATGTTTATAAAAAAAAATATGCTGAAAAAAACATCTCAAAAAATTACAAAGTACTAGGAACTACATACAGAACTGGATTAAATTCACAACTAAATAATAGAGTGCACTAGACGGCCCCACGACTATACAACATCAAATTCAACTATATTTATAAAAATTACCTATGTGCAAACCGTCTATATACAAACTCGCCAGCCAATTTTTAGTTGTTCTTTTTCTCAAAAAACATAAAGTCCTAAAATAAAATAATGATGAAAACAAACAAGAGTTTAAAACAACTTAAACAAAATAAGATTCACGAAAACAGTCCTTAACTTTGTTTCATCTTATTAGCGATTTTTTATGACTTTTAAAAATGTTGCTTTTAATAACCTATATCATAATAAACCTTTTTTGGTGGTATGCATGCGGAGTTGTACGAACTTTCTTGATTTGAAAAAAATTCTCAGCCTGCCAGTTTCTTAAAAGATGGGCTTGCTGAGTTTAGGGTTTCCTACAGACTGGCTTCTTATAAAAACAACGTGTATTTATCATAGCTTGGCACAACCGACACCCAAACTGATATTCGAACTTACCACGAGGAAGCAAGTGCCTAACATCACAGCTTTCATTTTTACATCCAAATCCATGGGAACTAAAAACAAAAACATTTTTTGCAAATCACACAAGAAATATATGTATATGTCATTTTATGTCATTCTTCAGATGAAACAACCAAGGCAGGGTGTTAATATTGTTTGGTTTTATCACGTATAATTTAAACAACAAAGTAAATAACATACAAGTTACACTGAACGTATCAGCATCTGTAAAGCATTCCGTACCACAGCCCACCCACTGTTTCGTGATGGCACCAACTACAGTACCACCGTCCATTGACAACACCTAAATGGAAAATTGTGGATGTTGAGTCATCTATTTTCGAGTAAGTTACTAAATCTAGCTGGTAAAAAAAGTTAAAATTCACAAAATGGAGTACCAGAGGGTCAAAGCTTACCTTCTGCAAAAAAGAAGTTGGATTCATATGAAAGAACTTGAAAAATTGCCTATAAATCTTTTTATTTTTTTTGCAAAGTCTTGATTCTCAAGATTTTTGACCTATGCAAATAAATTTAATGTATTTTAAGTAAATGAGTTACTGTTTTGAGGATTTATCAAGGTTTGTTGTAATGTAAATGTTTTCACCTATCTAGTTTGATATTTTGAACATATTTACATGAATATTAATATTTAGTTATCCTGATTATCATTCATACCAGCAATTTTTTTTACCATCTAACTGATGATGTCATAATTCCACATAATTAGCTAAACGTTTATGTCTTATATATCGTAAACCAATGAGATCTTACCAAAAGGTAAACAGGTTCATAGACAGCATTGAAGACTCTTTCGTATAAAACCAACGTGTTTTTCTTGACAGGGAGTAAGTTTTAAAGTGGATAGATTCTATACCTACCAAATTTTATTTTTAAGGAATATATAAACATAAAAAAACCTGGCGAAATCGAAGACAACAACAAGAAGGGAACGCGGCTTAAAGAATCATGCCATTGATGATGACTTTCAGAAAGAAAACAAAATTGTAATATAGATGCTACAGCTGTTGGTAATATTACAAAATTTGAATATTAGAGATTAACTATAATTGCTGATTCAGTTTGGAGACAAAAATATATTGGGTGTAAAAATGTAAAAATATTTATCCATTTGATCAAAATGTTATTTTTTACGTGATACAAAATCATCTTTTAATTATTCTCTTCATCATACTTTTGTTTTTACTACACCACATGTTGTAGATAGATAGATAGATATGCATATTTTACATGGCTAGCCTCACAAATATCGAGGGATATACCCTGTCTATTATTTCCAGGAGGGGCCATGCCTTTGATGGGGAGTCCTGGAGTATTTAATGCTCTCTTTGAGCTACGCAAACTCAATTAGGGTCAGCGCTCTGCCAGACAACTCCCTGCAACATCCAACGGCCCACACAGTGTGCCATCTCCCCAATTTCCCTCACATGGCTTGGGTTAACGCGGGGCTATGGTAATACTCAATCGCCCATATTGAATCGCCGTCAAGGGGAATCGAACCCTGGTCTCCCGCACAAAGTACGAGAGTGATAACCACTAAACTACGGCGCCACACAAAAAAAGAAAGCTCTTTTAACATTGGTCCAATTTTGGACTAGGTGGCAATGTATTTTAAGAAAACATAACATTTTTTACTTTTAGAGAAATTTCGGCTCAAAACAGTAACAAGCCTTTTCATTTTCAACATGTTTTTTTTTTGTTCACCGTACTACATTTTGTCAACATGAAAAAGGTGTCCCTAATTCAGACCCAGTAAATCACCCACGGTGAAAAACAATACTTCTATACAACCTAATGAATTTCAACTTACTGGAGTGATACCTAAACTGGGGGTGGGAGAAGGAAAACAAATAGAGTGGATGAAAGTGGCTTCTATTGAAGGGCAAGCTGCGATATGATGCTTTTATATATAAATGTGTTTTTCCACAACTTAGGAAAAATCTTACAGGAAAATGAAATGAATTGAAAAGTAATGATGAGAAACAATGGAATAAATTGAAACATTGACAAAAATTAACATTCAATAAATATAACTATTATTTATATATCTGTTTAAATCAAGATTTTAAGGCTACAAACCTCAAATTGAACATCGCTACCACAGCTGATTGGACAACACGGACCTCGAATCAGTAACTGAGGTGTTCGATTCGCATCACAAATTTCAAGCTTTTGTTCCCAAAGTGACCATCTGATAAGAAATCACATTTACTTATTAATACACATGAAAGTATATAAAACTCAGTCGAACAAAGGTTGTACTAAGTTTCTTAATAGCATATACTTCATCGTAGCCTTCAGGTTAACATTACAAGAAAGTATGATTGATTGATCATCCAGAAATACATAATATGCACTAGATAAATTTTCTTCAGCATAAATGTTGTGTTTGATATTTTTGGGAAATATATTGCTAGTGTTTGAGAAGTATAGAAGTTTCGCAGACACGCATCTAAATATGCCAGCAAGATTGAGAAATAAAAATACATTGGTACAAAATGTCATTGACTTAATGATTACGTCCAAAGGTAATTGACATTCTAGTATATGTTGTATCTCTCCCTCAATATATTTATGTCATGAATATATGGCTATGACCATTTCATTGTAAATTAGTAGTACTATACATGAAGAAAATACAATGGCAGATTATTGTTTACATTTATCTTTTGTCGTCATAAGTGCCACCGTGGATAAAGTTCATAGCAGTAAAGTTTTGCTGTCATAATTCAAAATCAGCATTAGTATTAAATGTCGGAAAATTAAGGTTCAGGTACAGGAATATTCATATTGCGTATTTCACTAAGACAGTGGTCATGGTAAAGATAAACATAAGCTAACTTTAATAATTGTTTTTTTTATTTAACCATTGTCTTTTTTACCCCCTGTATCAATAGGGTATAGACCTAAATAAGTCAGAATTTTTTGTGAAGTATTTCATTTCATGTTATATAATTAAAAACAAAAAGCTATTTATACTTTTGTATGCAGTAACCAACAACTTCACCAGGAGGGGCTTGAATTTCAATTTCTTGTAAACAACAATAACAACAACATCCTTGGCATTTCAACGGTCGGCTTAGATGGATGACCTCACGTTGAAAGTTGTCCAATATTTTCATCTCAAATGGACGACCTGGTCCACAGCAATATCTTGTGCAACAATCAGTATCTTAAAAAATAGAAAATAATATCATACAAGAATATGAATAACAATAGAAGCTTTTTACTGAACATGAATTTTTTTTCTTAATACAGTTCAAAACAAGTTGGCACCTTCACATGACAGCAATGTAATAAAGATGTAATATTACAAAATAATAACAATAATAACACACCTTCCATAGCAAAATAGACTGCTTGTCCCAATGTGTTTGTGATTCGGTATTTGTTATTTGTCTCCCATCCAGTAAAAACTATGAGAAAAATGAAGAAATACCATCATATTTACATAAGCGATACATACATAGTTTAAAAGTACATTGTAATAATTCTAAATGTAGATTGAAATAACATCATAAAAAAAAACTACAGTATAGTATTATTGTAATAAATGAGTTCCTTTTTTAATAAAGGGGCTCTATCGAGCAGAACTGCTCATTCTAGTGAATATGGTGCTTGAAAAATACTACAACTGCAACAATTGAAAATATGCTTTCCAAGGTACAACATATAATGCACGTACTTTAAGTATTTTAAGTATCAGGAGTAGTCGTAGCATTAGAGATGTATGGTGGCCGAGAACTGCCACACGAAAAAACTCTGTTTTAGTTTTTTTTTAATTTATTTATTTACTTTTAAATTTGTTTAATTTCTGCTTTTTGTTTTTTATTTCAATTGATTTTACTTTTAATTGATTTTTTCTTTTCTTTTTTTGAATTTTAATTCATTTTATTTTCAATAATTTTTTTTGTTAATTTTTTTTTTAAATTCTACTTTTAATTTATTTTTACTTTTTTATTTTTTTTATTTCAATTTATTTTACTTTTACTTTTAACTTTTTCTTTTTTTAAAAACGTTTTATTTTATTTTTAAAATCGATTTGTCGCTTGGCCGAGAGCTGCCATAGTATACCACAATGCATTTCGACTACATTAACACGTGCGCAAGTGATAACATTTTGAAAGGGGATAGAAACCAGTCCAGTAGTAAAGTTTACAACACGTGCGCATGGTGAAGCTAATTCAAAATAGTAACTCGAGAAGCAAGACGCAACAAAAAGAAGAAACAATCCAAGATAAATATATTTTATGACAATAAATTGAAATGCATAGTTTGGGTAAGCACCAGGTGAATTAAGGTTCAGATTTCCTCCTTTTCATTAGAACATGTAAGGATTTCATTGGTCAAACATTTAGAACGAGAACAATGAATTGCACTTTTTTTTTACAAGAACACTTAACTTGAAAAAAGCCTATAAATGTTCTTAACTTTTTCAATGTGAAGTCTCAAAATGTCCTTAACTTGTTCTTACCCCCCTCCCCTTTTTTATATGAAAAAACGTGTATTAATAAACGGATACTGATCAGTTTTGATGTGGTACTGTAAAATACAAAGCCGAGGTCAAAAGTACAGACCGAGCTTGCGAGGTCTGTGCCCTTGACTAAGGGCTTTGTATTTTGCAGTGCAACATCAAAACCGGTCAGTTTCCGTTTTATTACCTGACTGTATCTACTTATCTAGAAATATATATTCCTTTTTGCCAAAGGAAGTTTCAGGGAAGTTTTTAAAGCGGTATGTTTAGACAATCAACTTGAAAATAAAGAGTGGGTTGTAAAAAAATTTCTAAAGGGAACCGAGAATAACGGAGGTTTTTCTGCTGAGCAAGAAGTACGAAGGACAATACAAGCCCATTTACTCGCCAAATATTTTGCTCACCAATTGGGCAACGTGTTAAATAAATCTGGGAATAACAAATATTACGGAGAGATTTTCAGATATCATGATGCATATTTGGGCATTTTAAATGACGAATTGGTTGCAGTTGAAGTTTTTATACCAGGCCATTTCGTTAAATATGTAAACAATGATGGAAAGCATACTACAGGACGACACGATGCTCAAAAAGCGGGAAGCTTAATGCACTTTACCTACGAGAAATCAGAGCGAATGCTTCTCCTAACAGATATACAAGGGGTCAGCTATAATTTAGTCGACCCAGAAATAGCTTCGAAACAGTTGGTAGATGAAAATAATGAACAATTGTTTGCTGTTGGGAATCTGTCTATGTTTGCCATTAACTCTTTTGTAGAAAGACATACATGCAGCAGATTTTGCGTCGATTTACAACTTTCACCGTTTACAGAAAGCGACAGAGAAGATATAAAAAAGCACGTGCCGGCTCTAGATTACATCTAACCATTCTAACAAACTTTTATTTTATTTTATGACACGGTATATACTTTAGTTTAGTTGTTTAGTTGTAAAGTTTTCATGAATATATTTTATGTTAGTTTTATTACAAGTTTGCTGTGGAGATAAAAAAAAACTCTGTGCGCATGCCTTGTTATTCTTTCGTTGTGTTTTATGTTAATATAGGAAAAATATTTTTAATAACGTTTGTGTTCGATTTATTTTCTTTTGTTCAATTACATAATCATTCCGTTGTTACGTTATTTAGACTATTTTTTTGTACAGACCCTTAATCCAAACCACGACACTTTTGAAATAGCGTCTGAGTGACGTAAGGGCCTAAGCGCGAAGTTAAGTCTGTGTCTAACAATACACAAGCTTATGACAATATAGAAACCAGGTGTACCTGCTAATGACAATAAAGCAACAAGATGTCTAACACTACACGTCCTTATGACAATATAGAAACCAGGTGTTCGAATTGCATTATGGTATACTATGGCAGCTCTCGGCCAAGCCAGATTTAAATTCAATTTATTTATTTTAAATTCAAATGTAAATGCAAAACAAGTTTAAATTAAAATTAAATTAAAAATAAAATAAAAGTATAATAAATTTGAATTTTTTTAAAAGTAAAATAAATTAAAATAGAAAAAGCAAATTAAAAGTAAATTAAATTGAAAGAAAAAGTAAAATAAAAGTTAATAAAAAACAAAAAACAGAAATTAAATAAATTTAAAAATAAATAAATAAATTAAAAACGCAATTAAACAGAGTTTTTTCGTGTGGCAGTTCTCTGCCACCATAGAGATGTTATCCAGATAAGACGATTGAGTTGCTTGGCACAATTTGAAAAGAATGGAGGAAGATAGAGGTAAGAATAGAGGAAAAAAAAGACTTGATGGAAAAGAATTTGAGTTTAGAACAAATCTAGAATGGATTGGAAGAAGGTCATTAATATACCATCCAACCCATGCTAGCATAGAAAACAGACAGTAAACAGATTACGATGATGTGAGTAATTACAATTAATAACAAGTATTTTACAAAATAAGTTCAAAAAAGCCTACATGTAGTAATTGATTTATAGAGTATTGCTTTGTCTATAGTTGAATGTGACACTAAAATAACACCAAAAATATTGCACTACATTGGCCTTATTTGTTCCCATCAAATTGTGCTATATACATAAACTGCATTTCATTGTAATCATCGAAAAATATGTGATTTGAGAAAAGATCATGGTGAATAATAGTGTGACATAAAAGAATGTAAAAAAAGTGAATGACTTTAGGTTACAAAGTCCTACAGAAAAATTTGACCATTAGTGTAAAATTATTTTTTACTTTAGTATATAGTTTACAATTTTGCTTCTATAGTGTCTTTTTTCACATATAATCGCAACCCACTTAACTTGGTTTCTTTCTATATTAATTCATAAATTATACAGCTCTAAAAGGTATTTAATTTTAAATGTAACTCTATTTTTTTAAATTTGAAGGAAACCTTGAATTTTTTACCATGATCCATAATAATGCAATTGGCTCATGTGGGATTCAAATATTCTGCAGTATTTTGCAGCAATCTGAAACGAAAGACGAGTCAATTACAGCTATGGCTTATTGAAAACGCAAGGCCAAAAGATATACATACTTTCCAACATTTCCAGAATTTGTTTTATAACAAGTTGATCTACTTGCACCAGATACTCCAAACCTGGTGGGCAGCCAAGTGGTATTTGTACATGTGGAGAAGGCATCCATTGAACACCACCAACTAAAATAGATTCGAAATAGCTCAAAAAAAGGATTTGAATATTAGGGTTCTAATCGTTTCCTATTTATGTGTGCACTTGAGGATAAGTGAATCTATCTACAGTCTGTAAAATTACGCTTGTCTGTTTATAAAGGATTGTACTGATTTAGTTGTTTTTTGTCTTGTTTTTTAGTTTTAATTCATGACAAGTGTATTGTATTAAAACTAAAGTTAAAGCTTTTTCGTTCTCCACCACTCACAGTTTTTAACTTTTTTCAACAACCCTCAAACCCAGCAACTTTGAGTTTACTACTTTCTTTGCAAAAACCATTTTCATCAGTTTGCCTTTAAGTTGAAAAAGCTGCTGATGTTAGTATAGTTGTTCCAACATTCTTTGGCCACCAGACTTTTTCTTTGTTTTGTATTTTTATACCATGTAAATAAATAATATAAATTTCTATCATATTCCAGGTTTGTTTTAAATTTGCTCCTTATTGTTTATTATATACTTTTAATAAAACTTTTCTTAAAGGGAACCCAAAATATAAAATGATGTTGGGCTTATAAGAGTTTAAAAAGTTGGTTAACAAGTCTTTTTAAATTTAGGGATGTGCACTCAAACTTTATCAATGCATAGATATTATAAAGGTAAATTGTTTAATATAATTTTTTTTGCCAAAATGACTCGTTTGTTTGACCCAAGCCTTTTAATTATTTGCTAACTTGGGATATGCATGTCGATTTGCAATCAAATTTTGTTAGTAAACATATAGGGCCTATACAAGCTTACTCATAAAATTTTATTGCAAACCAAGTTTAGAAATCTAAAACCTATTGCAAGTATTAAAAAAAATCTCATTTGTTTTCGGAGTTTTACATAGCTTTCCTTGATGATAAACCAGAGCTTTAAGTAATGGTAAGCCATGATAAAGGTAAAATGAAATCAGAAACTACCCAATATATATACAGCAGCCATTGCGCATTCATTTTGCGGTAGAAAAGTGGGGGACATTTTGAATCATGAACCCCTAACATGATGATCGAGCGTCTACATGTAGCGACTCTCTCAATCTTAACTTCCTTTTCTACATGTCCGAAATAGTATGCATGACTATACTGTCATTTTTATAAATTTATTGTTTATTTTTCAGGTCATCACAAGCAAATAGGCAAAAATATGCTTTGTTTTCAAATTACAAAAAATCTTTATCGACGTGGCTTAAATAAAACTTCAAAATTCATTCGAAAAGTTACATTTTAACAAAATTTATAAAGAAAATTTTTTTTACCACACGTGGGTTTCGTTTTTAAAATTGTTTGAATAACACTTGCCACATAAAGAAAATCCATTAAATTCGGACCTGCTATGGTTTCCAATTGTTTTGTCAAATGAAGAAATTATCTACCATAAAATCCATGATAAAATGTCTGTTCCACCTGTAAGTGCAGTTTTGCAGACTTGATTCATCCATGCTCCATCGGCGTTCACCTCCGCATTAGTTAAGAACCGCATGGCTGGATTTCTTGTGTAAGACCTGGTTACCAACGACGAAGGGGCCAGGCAAAAGAGATTTACAGTACCGCCTGCGTGTAACTTTACATGTACGCGATAGTTATCACCTTCGCATGAGCTTTCGGTAGCCTCAGAACTTTCGCTGTTATTGTTAACCTATTGTTAAATACATGAGCTATTTTTGCATGTTGAAAACAATAGAGTTCATGTCTTGTTCGCGAAATTTAATTAGCTCATGTGAACTGCGTGTGTCCCATTGTTGTATTTAATTGCTATAGTCGTCAAGAGATCAACGAAAGAAAAGAAAATTTAACAAAGATTTATTTATCTATTGTTTTTACTCACGAACGGCCATGTTAAACCATTTGTTTATAAATGTTATGTCTTCGCTGATGCTCGTGTTTTACGAAAGCGTGTGTGCAATTTAATTTTTTTCACAAAAGCTAAATGTTCATATGTAACTCTTAAAAAAATCGCGCAAACAATTTTCTTATAAAAGTTAGCGTTTCGACAAAAATTACAATTGGCCTCCGGGAAATGGAAACAAACGAAATAAAAACATTGTTTTAATGTCCAGATGCTCGACCTAAGAATGAAAAGCGGCGATAGAAATGCTTTTTTAGATCGCATTTTAAAAGTTTAAAAACGAAGAACGGCGATAGAAACGCTTTTTTAGATCGCATTTTAAAAATTTAAGAACGAAGAACGGCGATAGAAAAGCTTCGTTAGATCGCATTTTAAAAATTTAAGAACAAAAAGCGGTGATAGAAAAGCTTTTTTAGATCACGTTTTTAAAATTTAAGAACGTAAAGCGGTGATAGAAATGCTTTTTTAGATCGCATTTTAAAAGTTTAAGAACAAAAAGCGGCGATAGAAAAGCTTTTAAGATCGCATCGCAAAAACAAAATGTTCTCACAATGAGTGTTTAGATCTGTCAAGAACGTCAAAAGTTAGATTTTTAGATTTTTCTTTCTCCGGTATTGAAATTTAATTTGTTTTCGAAATCTTATCGTGAAGTGAAAAGTCCTGAAAGTAGGGTTTTTCCGTTTGTGCTGTTAAACGTTGCTTTTTATAAGAATACCTTTTAAAAGTTTTGCATGTTAAAAAATATGCTTCGATGATAAAGAATTATTAGCTACTAAAAGTTTTAAAAAGTAGCAACATTAGTTTTTTTTAAATATTAAGTGTTATGTTCGTTCTTTTTTCTAAAATAATATATTTCAATAGCCTTCGTGATCTTTAACACTTTTAAACAATAACATGCATGTTACATGTGACAACAAAAGGATTCATCAAATCTTATTGTTATGACTCGCGCACGACGATAACAATAGAAAGCAATTAAGTTCGTGTGTAAACATGAGATTGTTACATGAGGTCGTAAAACTCGCGTACATGTAAAGTTACATGCAGGCGGTACTGTATGTCTACGTAGTTCTTTTAACTAAGTCAGGAGTCGGTGAATTAGCTAGGATAGTCAGGTTGGCTATGAATAGGCTTGCTCGTGGATTAAAAGGACCAGGACTATTCAATAATTCTGAGACTAAAAGTTTTCGACGAAGACGGAAATATATCGGACGTTTTGTCCGCAAAATGTGGCGGAAATTTTGTTTGACGAGTCTCCAAAAATTATTTTGGGGGCTGCCATCGCACGCTACAAAATAGATTTTATAGGTTGATTTTTAAAACTCTATTTTTCAGGCGTGCGATTAATCACACGCCTGAAACAATTAAAGCGTCTCCTGAAAAAGACTGAAATTTAAAGGGTAATAAGACTAACGAAGCTTAAAAAAATAATATTTTCAAAATTGCTGACGCTTCACACTCTCGCGTCGGCAAATTATTGCCGAGGGATTGCCGCTGCAAACGACTATGTCTATTGCCGACGGGTTTTTGGGCTAATTTCGAGGGCTGTACAGGTTGAATTCAATTTTTAATGTTTCTAAATCCTTTGAAACATCTTACATAACAACTAACATTTAGTTGAAATATTTAAAATTGGTAGATCCAGTAAAAAAGGCATTTCCTGCAGATCTTCAAAACCAGGTTTCAAAAGAATTTGGATTTGCAAAACAGGAACAACTTTCAAAAAATTTCTTTAGATAACTTTTTAAGATATCCAGATTTTACTCTGGACAAACGTTAAAATCGCAGGGGTTTTATTGTTTCAATTTTAATTTTCTCAATTTAAAATCACTCTATAAAATTGAATCTATAGAATCAAATCTTGTCTATATGTTTTAAATCAAAACAACGATGTAGAAAATAACGATGGCCAGAATATATGTACAGGCCATTTCTTGAATAAAACTATGCCAGAGCTACACAAAGCACCCGCTAAAAAAATTACGAGTGCTATGGTGTGCGAAAAATCGCACTCGTAAGCAAAATTTACAAGTGCGATGTAAATATCTGCAAGTGTGATTCACACTTAACTATTTTTTGTTTACCACAACGTTATATGTTATTTAAGCTGTATAGAAATGAATTTTGTGAAACGTATTAACCACAAGTGCAAAGTTGAAACAACGTTGAACGTAATGATGTGTTGGCAGATTTGTTATGTTTTTGGCATTAAATATATTTCTAGACATTTTTTATTTCTCTTTCCCCTTTTAAAAAGATTTTTTAAACTTTATTCAACATATTTTTTCTTTGGTATTACATCACGAGAACATTCGTCCGAAAGCTGTATTAAGGTACAGGACACCTAACCTCTCCCATGTTCTGGTTAATTTAACTTGCATGGGTGCGCACTCTTCTCGCAGTATTCTCTGTGATGATGAAGGTCAGACTGACTTGTGGCATGGTTCCAAATGGTCTTCCGTCTTTCAATCGAGTCTCAGTGTACTGCACCAGCCAAGCATAAGAGTGTCAGCATGAAGGAAAGGGGCTGACTTTAATGTTCTCTATACCTTTTAAACAAAATCAATCACGAAGAAATGAATGTTACATAATCAGCGTAATAGCCTTTTTCATTACTCTATAATATTTTAGAAAAAGAAAAAATTCACGAGTGCAATAAAAAGCACTCGTAAATTTTTTTACGAGTGTGCGGGCGAGTGCGCGTGCGATCGCACTCGTCTCAAGGAATGGCCTGTATGTATGACAACGAGTATATATATATATATTTGCCATTACTTACCAACGTGCTGGACTTGTTGGGGTTGTTCAGATACAATATTGGTCTTATCACTCATTGTAATATGTATATAGATCTAAAAAATGTATATACATAACCAGATAAGCTGTTTGAACTTATTCCTGGTGCAAATTGTACAACAGCTTATTTTTACAATTTTGTTATGCAAACATTAGCTGATTCAATGATGGTTCTAACACCTGCATCTAGGAGGAAAATATCCAGGGAATGATGATGATCATAAATTTTTTTTGGTGACGTCACTCCCCCAGGATATATATATATTCTTATATAAAGTTGCACATATAGAATGTTACAAATTGTATATATATATAAAATAAAATAAAACACAAAACTTTGAGTGAAAAAACGTTAGCAGAAATAATTTTAGTAAGATTTTGCATAGTCTAGACCAAAGTTGTAAAACATAAGAATTTTGAATGCATTCATTCAGTGGAATATCTAACCCCTTTTAACTCTTCATAATTTTTAAATAAAACCACATAACATATATACACATATTTCAAAAATTATATGAGCTCTTGCTAGCAACTTTAGTCTTGCTAGCAAGACTGTAGCAAGACTGAATTGTTTTAGATAAGTCCAACCTCAATGGCAGCTAAAGTGCAGAGTTTTTGACATTCACATACACACAGTGACACAAAATCAAGAGCTCGTGTAATTCTACATTGTCAGTTTGAAGAGCAGCACTTGGTCCTACTTCAAGTATACCGTCAAGATATATTCCAATGTAAAAAGTACATTATAGTTAGTCCTGACTGGAAAATGAGTAAACGAAAAAATAATGTTCTTGCATTGATCCACGATAGAGCCTGGAGCAATAACTATAGCTAATAGCACATGTTGTCTAGCTAGCCTAGTTAAGCTAACTAAAGCTTTCTTTGAGGATATTAAATTTCCGTTAGTGATAAGAAATATTATGGAGGGTCTCTTCTGGCTACATTTTGTCTTGTCTTGTGGTAAATTTCTCTTTGGATAAAATATAAAAAATATAACGTTGTTTTTGTTTCGTGCACATGGACACATTTTTTTATAAATTGTAAGCAAAAAAAAACTGCTGAGATTGCAAAGTGACAGCTACCAAACCCATGACATTTTTCCTCGGGATCTTCGGCCAACCTTTTCCCCATAGCTCTTTTAATACAACAAAAAACACAAAAGTACAAAGACGTTATACGTGGAAAGATAACAAAGAAACATATAAAAGTAGACATTACACGCAACTAGATACCTTATCGGTAAAAAAAAAGTCGGCAAAAAGTGACCAAATTTTGGCTAGGTGACTAAATTTTTTACCGACCAATTTTTTTACCGACATTTTTTTTGCCGACCGAAAATTTTTACCGACTTTTTTTTTACCGACTAGTAATATTTGCCGATTTTTTGAATTACTTTTTAACCTCCAATTTTTTAGTTTTTTGACTTTCCAAAGTGATTCCAGGGATTCTAATCAAATTTAGACTTTGTCGTTTTATGAAGCCTCATCCGCAATATTATACGGAGTATACACCAAATAGCGGAGCTCCGCTATATTATGTCTTTGTATACACTAAGTTTGAACCAATTGAACCAATAGCTTTCTCTTAAACCAATGATAAGGCAGAAGGGAGTGTTGAAGAAGAGAAAAATGATGAAAATGAAGAAGAAGATAATGCGAAGGAGCCGGGAGTTGTCCAAAATATTATTGATAAAATCATTAATAAAGATGTTATTGAAATAGATTAGATTGTTGTAAAATCTTTGTTCTCTTTTAATTCAGCGGTGTCAAAAAAGTCGGCAATAAGTGACCAATATTAAAAAAATTAACCGGTAAAAAGTGACTAATTTTTGCTAAGTGACTAACTTTTTTGCCGACTAAATTTTTGCCGACTTTTTTTTACACCGACTTTTTTTTTACCGATAAGGTAATGATTCATTTAACAGTTCAACTCATTCAAAAACCAATCTGCTTTTGGACGACACAATGTTATCAGGGGTATCGGTGCTACATTCCGGCAATCATTTTGGTCGGCGTTTTATCAGGTCGGCGGTCGTTTCAGCGATCGTTTCGATGACCCGGCGATCGTTTTTCGGCGGTGCTATGCGAGGTCGACGATGGTTTTGGTCGTTGCTTCTATGATCCGGCGGTGTTTTTGGTCGGTGTATCAATAACCAAGATGTTCTTGGTATGAAGAAGTCCGGGGGTGTTCTTCTCGGCGTTTTATTGCCTGGGTGGTCGATTCAACCCCTGACTTTGCGTTTTCTCGATGGTTGCACAGCTCTTGACGGCGATTCAACATATGGGCGAGTGAATGTTACACCATAGCCCCGGGTTAACCCAAGCCATGTGAGGGAAATTGGGGAGAAGGCACACTGTGTGGGCCGTTGGATGTTGCCGGGAGTTGTCTAGTAGAGCGCGGGCCCTAATTGGGTCTGCGTAGCTCAAAATGAGCATTAAATACTCTAGGACTCTCCATCTAAGCCATGGCCCCTCCTGGAAATAATAGACAGGGTATATCCCTCGATATTTGTGAGGCTAGCCATGTAAAATATGCACATCTATCTATCTCGGCGAAACACTTCAAGAGACGACGTAGTACCGCGATGGTTGGTGTTTGAATGGTCGTTTGGGAGGAAAACGTCGTTTCCATAAGAGCTCTGAAGAACGAAATGCAGCGGCGGTCGAAAATCAGGCGGCGGTCAAAAATTCGTTGAAGCCTCGTTTTGAATAATTTGTATAATATTTTGCAGAATGAAAACAAAAAAGAACGAACAGAATGAATTAGAATTGAAACGAGATAGTTTATTTAGATTTTCACTTGTTTGGATTTAGTTATATAAAGAAAAAAGTATATAAAATATGAAGTAATAGCATGATGCCATCTTGATATGTTGCTTTTTCTTTCCCTTTCGGCTTCACAAAATAAGTTGTTCTGCAAAATAACGTTATTTTACCGACGACCTGCACCGCCTCATCACAGCGCCTCTTTCACCTCCGCTGAATTTCTTTTGGAGCGACCCGGTCAATTGACTCTACAGAGCGACCCGGTTCCATGTGGCACTTCGGTCGAGTACCCCGTCGTGTCAGTCTAAGGTGCCAGGAAGGAGCGAGACGGTATTATCAATGTATTAATTGGATAAAGCGAAGTTCGACCACGTTTTACATTTGCATTGTTTTGATTCTAAAAGGGGCGTTAAAACTCATCCCTTGTGCTCTTTTCTCTTTCTGACAATCTCCTCCTGGGGGCTAAATTTGCAAAAAAAAATATTTCTTGGTGTTCCTTACTCTGAAAACGAAACATTTGCAAAAACATAAGATTAGAAAAAAATATTGTGTAATATCGAATTCGTCTGCAAATGTTAAAATGTTGTTTTTGACGAATTTCATGTTTCTCTGATAGACGTTCCTTATAACGCCATCCTTCCTTGTACCTTCAGGGAATTTATTTTTGCCGGAACTAATATTTGCGAATTTTTTGTCATTTTCGGTAAATAACTTTTTTCTTCTCGTTACCTATACATATAATTTAACGTCGCAAGCACTAGAAAAACGGTATAAATTATTGAGAAACGAAATGTCATTAACTTCTTTTTTTGTGAAAATCGCGAAATATTAGCAAAAAAAAATTAGTTCTCGAGAAAATTAAATTTTATTTTTAAACAATTTCTCGCCGAAATTAATTCCCTCAAGGTATATGTAACAATCATGTAATAACGCACGCATTCCTGTAGATGACGAACTGTATATTGGTTTGTATGCTGAAGAAAAATATTTTTCAACATTTATTGTTAAACATCTCTTGTATTGCTTTGTTGTACAACATGTGTTTCCATTAAAAACATAAGAGTGACTGTTACACAACTGGTGCGTTACCTTTAGTGAGAAAGCTTTAACAATATCTATCTCACCGAAATTAATTCCCTCAAGATGTAAAAAGCTTTAAAAACAACAATATTTACAAGATGGGATATATATAATTTGAAAAATGATAACTTCACAATAAAATAACAATGGAATCAACTAATGTGAACGAATCATATTATTCGTTTATCAGATCAAGTTCTTCTAAGTAGAAAGACTATGGACGTTAAACTTACAGAAACAAAAATTAAAAATACAGTATACACCAATACACAAAAAATATTGAATATTTGCTGATCACGTATTATTAAGTACGTATATTATTATAATCATTTTTTATATTAGAGGGATTTCAAATCAGATAGTCTCTTATAAAAACCACAAAAAAAGATCGGGTAGCCAACACAAATAAGCGTGTTAACTCGCATAACACTAGCCCTTCTATAAGTGTTTACATCACGATATAAAATAACCTGTTATATATCGTTAAAGATAGTAAAATATCTCGTTAGCCTTCTTTGGCTTTTTCTCGTTTAGACCCATAAGTCATGTAGTAACAATGACGAAATGTGAAATGATATATCCTGCAAATACCTTTGAAATAAAGTACATGTTGAAAATAAAGACTATAACAAAAACTAAAATAATTATATACATGCAATGTGTGCAAAAAGAAATATACATATCATAATATATATAATATATTAGCCATTAATCGTAGATTGTTGGTTATTATCTCCAGTTTGCTCGAAAAACATGAAATCCTGAACAAAAAACAAGAACATGTATTTATTCATACACAAGAAAAGATAGAAACAAAAAAGTGGAGATATTCACTCACAATCAAGAAGCAAGCTCCTAACATCACTGCTTTTATTTTTACATCTAAATCCATTGGAACTAAATGAAAAATACAGTTTAAAAGAACAAAAACTAGAAATAAACAGTAGGATTATTATTGTAAGTTTCCCGAATCTATTTGGACCACGCAGGACTTTTAGTTCGTTAATTCCTTCAAAGAATTCACAATGACTTCACATTTGTAGGAATTGTGCAAGGAATTGTTTCGCAGGCGTGATCACATCCGATCTCCTTCCAAAACAAACTTAACTTGATTGAATTATTTTTTTGTTTACATAACTTTCCATACGCATACTACGATAAAAAAGGTGAATTCAATTCCATTTTTTCACGTATTGACCAAAAGATGAAATTAATTGATTTCGTTATGATGCGGAAAAATTGCATCTTTTCTACCCTATTGCAGTATTTACTCTTGCGATTTTGGGCCGCAATTCGCAAAATTAAATTCCGAAAAATAGCACTTTTAGAGCAAGGCGCAAAATTAAGTACCGCAAAAATAGGCGAAAGTTGGTAATCGCAAAAATACGTTCAGCAATTTGTAAAAATATATTAAATTGCAAAAACATTTAAATATACCTTACTTAACATTTGTTTGTGGTAAGAAAAAAATAACCCTTTTTCTTTGCATTTTCCTTAGGAGATATTCAAAATGCTCATGTGTTTTTAAAAAACCTAGCTAGCAAAAATTAGTCATAACACATGCAACCCCACCCAGTTGAAATGTTTTTATAAAGCACTCACATGTAATTCCGAAGGTGTCAGCATCAGTGAACATCTCCTTCACCAGGCCCATCCATTGTTTTGAAATACGACCAACTTGGTTGCTACCATCCAAAGCTAAAACCTACAAAGCAGACTTTGAAATTAAAACTGACAGGAATAGAGCCCAGGCAGGTATTTTCCACTTAGTTGTTTGTCAAATGAAAAATCCATTTTTTTGGCAAAGGATGTAAAACATTAGCCTCTAAAATTAAATCACATTGTTTAATTTCAAAAGTTATACCAAAAATAACGCATGTTTTGTCGGAAGGACATTTGCCCATGTGGGGGGTGTCGCAAGAAGATAGTATCCTCGCCTTTTCTACAACAGCATGTGCTACGGAGATAGCATCATTGGTTAGTAGAACAATCTGTAAAACAAGCACCCGGCAAGCAAGAAGTGGTGGGTTTTAAGTCCCATTGATCCATTAATGTGCTTTATTTATATTGGTTTATACTTGTTTCAAATTATGCAGTTTAAAATATTTTTAAAGTTCTTTGCTAACACTGTAGCAATACATAAAAAAATTATTAATCTTGTATATTAATTATGACCTAATAGTGGTAATAGTTTGGAAAGGAAATTTAAGGAATCTTTTGCAGTTATCCTGATGACTTATCTTCGTAAACATACTTTGAATTCCACATCACCACACATGTTGAATGTACAAATAGGTCCTTCAATCAACAGCACCGGGTTTCGTTGTGCATCACAAATCTCAAACTTTGGCGCACATAATGACCACCTAAACATACAAGAAAATAATTGTCACAGTTTACCAGCTTTTATGTGAAGATCCAATCATCCCTTTATTATTGTTCCAATACCTCCCCCTGCTGCTTCAATCATTTCATAGTCAAAATTAGGAGGGACAATAAGCCAGAACTTACTTTTGAATAACATATCCAATTGGTGTACCAGGTGGTGATGTCACCTCTAACTCTTGCAAGAAACAAGGACACAAACAACCTGTGCATCTGAACGGTCGGTTGAGATGGATCACTTCTTGTTGATTATTGTCATATATTTTTATATCAAAAGGACGCGCTGGACCACAGCAGTTACGTGTACAACAATCAGTATCTATAAGTAACAGAGTGTTTACTTTTGTTTAGGAGTGTTTTACAATTCTTGTAATTCTTGAGTAACAACAAAATATACTTTTTTATTTTATTTTTCAAAGTTAAAAATAACACCCACCTTCAACCGCAAAATAAACATTCTGTCCTAAGGAGTTCTTGACCTTGTATTTGTTATTTGTTTCAAAGCCAGTAAATGCTGTAAAACAATTACACAACCTATTATACCTGTTACTAAAGAAAAAAGATGAGAATTCTTATTACTTGATATGCAGGCCTCCATATGCTTAGCCCTCCAACTGTTGTTGCAAAAATTTGAATTGGCTTTGTCAGTTAGAGAAGGAGGGTTAAACATAAACCAGGTTAGACAAGAAAACACTACAATGACGGTGAACCAAAGTAAATTCAACTCAAGTTTATTTTGGACATATAAAACAATACCTTCGAGTAGTTCTACTTTTTGTTTGACAATTAATTGATCAATTTGAGTTAGGTATTCCAGACCTGGGGGGCATCCAGGTGGGCCTTGTGTCACAGGCATCCACATTTCTCCACCTAGTAAAAATTAGTAGCCAAACAGTAAATCCCATTATGAAGAACATTTTTTAACTGATGACAAAGAAAACAAATTCGATACACTAATGTAGCTTTTGCATATCTCTCGCACAAGTGCTATATATTGGGGTTTATTTATTAAATTTGATTCTGTACTGACTTTCTTACTGAAAAAGCAAAATCTGTACATCAGTCATACCTTGTCCTGGTACTGCACCATAACCAGGTTGTGCAACCACAACTGGCTGTCCTTGGGCTGGAGGGTAACCAGGCTGTGGCGCATACCCAGGTTGTGGCGCATACCCAGGTTGTGGCGCATACCCAGGTTGTGGCGCATATCCTGGTTGTGGTACTGGTGCATATCCCGGTTGTTGTTGGTAACCTGGCTGAGCCATTAAAATGCTTATATGTATTTTTCACTAAGAAAGAAAGTAGCACTAATCACAATCTGGGTTATTTTTTAAACTTAAGCTTGTATTCAAAGTTTCTTTCAATAATACGTGATCAACCAGTTGTCATCAGGACTTCCTTAAACAGTTTGTGTTATACATACAATGCAAAATGATGAGACACGCAAATTGTTAATTAATTACTTGATTGATTAACCACCTTTTATTTTTATTTTAATTAGAAAAAAAATCACGTAAAGCACATGTGTTGTATATATCAATTTCCTTAAATTATATTGAACCAATTAATTCTACTGAATAAATTATTTGACAAAAAAGTTTACACTGCAAACAATACACTCCCAATGGAATTTAAAAACAGATCTTGGAAAATACACCATGCCTGAAAGCATTTGTAAAACACTCAAAGTGTGCTTTTTACTTGGGTGCAAAAATATTTTAAATAAAATTAACAATACAAAACAATAGTAATATCATTAAAATAAAAAATAATTCAATATAACAATTTAATATGATTTAAAGGGAACCCAAGGTATAAAACGATGTTGGACTTTTATTATAGAGCTTAAAAAGCTTTTTAAAAGCTCTTTTCGTTCTCAAGATTTTCACATTTAAAGAATTCCAGATTTGATTATGCTTTTTTCAAAAAATTTAAAACTTTTTAAGCTATAATACACGTCCAACATCATTTTATACCTCGGGTTCCCTTAAAGGCAGTTTCCAGCCAATATACACTATTACCCTCATACTATGGTAAAAAAACAATTGTTTAACTTTACATAAAAAGTGTTGCCAAGAGCCATTTTTTATTCTATTTTTTACTCCATTTGTCCTCTTTCCAAGTATACCTATCACAGAAAAGGCAAAGTCTAACATCCATTAAATATATATATATATTTAAAAGATCTTCCTTATATAAATAAAAGTTTATAAAATGATGCTAGTACTAAAACTTCCATGTATATACTCACAGTTTCCAAACAGAACATTACTACGAAAAGAATGATAAACAAATGATAAGACGAAAAGTCTTAAAATGTTATTTTAAACTCTGCTAAAATGGCAAACTCCTTAAAAAACTCCTTCTGGTCTACCAAAATGCGATAAAAACAGAATCAAATTTAAATCAAATTAGTAAACATAATAACACATACAAAGCATTACTAATTCAGTACAAAAATTTTGTAACTTAAAATAACTTTTGTTAACAAAAAAAAGTTGTAGTGTAACTGTTTGCGGCTAAATGCAATATATATAAGTGATAATATTTTAATGCAATATATGCTATGTCAAAATGATTAGCTAAACAGGAATGTCATTATAATGACTTAAATAAAAGCAGATTAAAAAAAATATATTTGACCTATCACTTGTTCAGCTTTTATAAAAAAAGTCATAAATAAATTAGTTGTTGCATTCATAAAAAGTATTCATATTAAATCAGATTAGAAATAATAAAATATATATGATTAGAGTACCTATTGTTCAGGAACCGATTATATATTCTATATTTAATTATTCTTCAAATAAAAATAAAAATACAATGTTGATTTACACAAAGGAAACAAAAACTAAATGTGGTGGAAAGCACACCTATGGTTTGGACAGTACAGGCAAATATGGTACAATTTTCCTTGTACTGGTAATGCTAACTTGATGTTCACTTGATGTATACACAGGTTGTTGTGCGCACAGACTTATGTAAAATGAATGGAAAGATCCTTAAAAAGGGCAAAGCAATAGTAAAAAAATTAGACTGACTTTCACATGAAATTCCTTTGGTACAGTACCTTTAAGTCCATAATTCACGACAGAATAACTATCATCAAAATTTTGAACAAAGCTTTGGTTTCAAAAAAATTTGCATATTACAAGAATTAAATTTTGTGAAAAAAAGCTAAAAAGCCAAAAAATAGTGACTCTATTATTTTTTTTACCGAATTTCTAGTCAGTTGCGTTATCCTTTCAAACCATAACAAAAACATTTGAATGTTTCATAAATATATAAGAACTTTAAAGGTTACCTCCTGCTAAAAATCAAGTTGAGCTCATATGAAAGATCTTTGAAAGTTGTCTAGAAATCTTTTTATTTTTTTGAAAAATCTTTATCTGTTCTCGAGATATTTGTCTTAAAAGTAGCGCTAATTATGCGAAATTGTGACGTCATGAGTATGCATTGAGCATAATTATGGTAACTAAATAAAAAAAAATTATGTAAAATGTTCAAAACCCGTCAAAGTGAACGGCCAGAAAACATTTTTAACTCTATATGGCTTTTCAAAAATGTTAAATTAACACCCTTGCAGAGCATACTCATGACATCATGCATAATTAGTGAATCTTCTTAGTCCAAATTCTAAATAACCAATACAGAATTTTAAAAAAAATATTCAAATTCCTAGACAACCTTTCAAGCTCTTTCATATGAGCTCAACTTGATTTTTCACGGGAGGTAACCTTTAATGCTTGCAGCACATTTTAATAGTCAAAAAATCAAACATTTTCGCCTAATTTGTAAAGAACATCCTTTAGCGGAACTTCTTTGACACATTTCTATTAAAAGTATTATGCATTTTACAATCCCATGTTACCTCTATTTATATTTTTTACCCTCCTAATACAACAGAAAGTGAAAGTATGTACAAGTGCGTCCAAATTAAATTAGGAGGTATACACCATTACTACGGTGAATTAAAGCAATTTTATGCGCCCCAATGAAACAAGTTGCAGGGTTATTATATATGCAGTTTCTTACGTATTACGCCATATCATTTATAAATGTGCACTCAACTATATATTTATGCATAAATTCTATAGAAATATCACCAGGTGAATTTTAAAAAGCCACCCAGGAAAATTTTTGTTTATATGCGAAATACTATATATTAAGGATACTGTAATGGTATAAATATAATTTTTTTACAAAAATATGTGGACTTTGATATTCTCTACCAACTTTAAATATTTAATGAGTTGTCGGTAGTTCGCTTAACACCTTCTGCACATCTTTGATTAGGCTATTGTTGTAAAGGTCAGGTTGCAAAAAACTCTTTTACGAGGAATTTTAGATGTTCGTTTTTCACGATGTATACATGACTTAAAATGTCCGAAACTCTCCTCCACGATGGAGAAACTCAACAAAACTTTGCACATGTGCTCATCGATACCTGCTGCAAATGACTTTGTCACATTTTATGTATATTTTGATTATTTAAAGAAAAAGACAGGTCACAAATTTTTAAATAAAAAACGAACGACGTGCTTTTTAGAAAAAATGTGACAAAGTATTGTTGCTATGGTAATGCTGAAGTGATTGATAAATATGTCGCAGAAAAAAAATAAAACGGAGGGGAGTTTCGGAGGTTTTAGTGAAAAACAAAGATGTGAATTTATGGCTACCTGGAAAAAAAATTAAATTTCATATTTATATTATCCTATTAATAATACAATTTAATTTGCTTTTATATTCAATAAATAATTTTGAAGAAAAAAACATAATTTTTGAGAAATAATGAATATACTGAATGTGTGTCTATACCCTTACAGTATCCTTAAGTTAAGCTGTTTCCACAAGGTTTGCGATACGTACACTACTGGATGTTGAAAGAATGTCTTGTTTTTCACAGCTATTAGCGAAAATTAACGGGCCAGAGGGAGACACCCTTGTATTTTTCTATCCTTTTGTTTAACTATCACATTGTTTGGAAATATGTGGAATTCTTATGGCACCTATAGCATACTAACACATTTCCAGGCAGCAGGACAGGTAGAAAAAATGTGACATTTGACTTTGCCAGTTGTTGAAGGGAAGTTATGGATGATTTGAAACAAAGCAGTACTGCTGCTGTGATAATGCAGAGATTGCAGAGCTGTTGGTAGATGACTTGAGAATACTACATTGAACAAGTTGTTAGAAGAGTTGGGAACATTATTTACACATTGCGAATCTGGATTTGACGTTAGCAGTGTACTTTATGACGTGGGTGTTGATAGATTATCGATGGCAGCAGCATTTATGGAATACTGATGGATGTCTTTATCTGAAAATCGTTTACGTTGATCGTCTCTACTTTCTTGAGTCTTCTTTTTTAAGTGGTTGTTTTTTTATCTGATCCTTCTTCAAGTCAGTTTGTGACATTGTCAAATCTGTTTTGACTGCAGCAGTTTAACCTCTATGCGCCTTGCTTTGCTTTGCATGATTTTCGTTTTAATCTGCACAAAATAAGAAAACACAAGTTTAGATTCACAACTACAGCTAAAAGAGTTTTACATTGCATTGCAATAAATCCAGATTTCCAAGATGGTGATATGATGTGTGGTGTTGTGGACGTTGAGCATTTAAGGTTCGCATTCTTTAATCAGCTGATGCAGCTGTATTAATTCCTTTTTTATCAGCAAGGATGTGTACAGCTGGCTCAAACATTTTCTTTAAGGCATCTTTTGTTATCTTGTCCATTGGTATATCAAAGTTCTTCTGCAGATATTGGGATCTTAAGCAAAACAGAATTTAACACTACTTCTTGTTTATGAATTTCAATATCTTTTTTTTTGTGAATCAGTCACATTGTTTAACGGCTTGGTCAGATTAATGTTGTAGGAATATGCTAGTTTAACAACAATGTAAGGTCATACATTTATAAGAAAATTTGGAAAAAACGACATTACAGTACCCTTAACATATAAAACAATCTATAGGGGAACTCTTCCTTCTTCTTATGAATTTTCTTTTTTTGAAATTTTTCAAGATGCGATTCTGATATTCGTCTATAACTTGTCTGTGATTCGTCTGTATTTGTCTGTGATTCGTCTGATCTGTAGCAAAAAGAGCTGTATTCTCCCAGTCGGCAAATGACACAATATTTTTGAACTAATTACAGGATATTAACATTTGCGGGACAACACGCCATTCACGCAGTCACCCCCTGAATTTTTCATAGAACTTTTTAACTTTAAACCTGTCATATTATTGTGTAGTTTTAGTGAGTTTTTGTCAATTTAGCTTTATTTTAATTTAGATACTTGTAGTTCTTGTTTAATCAAAGCTTCTTCTGTGAGAGTTGGACTATAAAACGTCTGTGCTTTCTCTCAATTGGAATCACAGTCCCGATATTTACTTGCGCACGCATCTAAGTGATTACGTAATGCCCGATGCGCGCGCACATTTGGAGGTAAAAATGTAAACAAAACGAGCGGACACCACCTCCATTCTTGCACACCACCTCCATTCTTGCACACGCATCTTTTTGGAATAGCATTACGTAATGTTATATGCTGTGCGTGCAGGAAAAAACATGGCACTATGATTGAACAACCACTGAAAAGTATTTGAGACAAATGGTAAATTTGGTACTTTTATCTCATTATTCATAATCCCTTTTTGTAGATCTACTTTCAACCAAGATCAAAGCTACTTAGCTAACAATTTTTCCTGAATCAAAATGGGCTGCAAAATAACTAGCTAGCTAGCTAGCTAACTATACATTGGCACTTTTGGGGGGCAGGGGACAACAAAAAGGAACTTCTCTACGGATTGTAGCTTCTTCTTTATATTAGTTCACTATTTTTTATTATAGACTGTTTCTCTTCTACCTTCAGCCAAGAAGCTTTGGGCAGGGTGGGGAAAAAAAAAACCTTTAACCTTTTGCACATGCTCGTTGACATGCATGGAAGGTAAATAAATTCCAAAGAGAAATGGCGACCGCAGCCGGGCCGGCCGGGCCGGGTATAAAAAAATGGGCGTTTTTAGGCATACGTGTAACACGGGGAGAAAAGTGGGACCCCTGGATCCAGGAACCACACGAGGATGGGACCTGAGGGACGCAGGGAAAATTGTAAATATAAAAATGTAAATATTGCAAATGATAGAACGAAATTGAGAGACTTTCACCAAATTTGCTTTGGTGCAATGTTTGGTTTATTTCTCCATAATAAGATGGTTATAGATACGATATAATACCAAGAAATTTGCCTGCAAGGAAAAAAGTTAAAAAAATTCACTAAAGAACAAACGATAAAAGACAACCTCGTCCCCGGGGCATCTTGTATCTTTTCTGACCCCGGGACGGCGATAGGGCCAGAAAAGATACACAAGATGCCCTGGGGACGAGGTTGGATAAAAGAAAGTCGTGTAAAGATTTAATAGCTAGATTGATACATGGTGAAAAAGACTGGATTATTATAGCTATCCAAAGATAGATAGATAGATGTGTATATTTTACATGGCTAGCCTCACAAATATTGAGGAATATACCCTGTCTATTATTTCCAGGAGGGTCCATGGCTTAGATGGAGAGTCCTAGAGTATTTAATGCTCATTTTGAGCTACGCAGACCCAATTAGGGCCTGCGCTCTACTAGACAACTCCCGGCAACATCCAACGGCCCACACAGTGTGCCATCTTCCCAATTTCCCTCACATGGCTTGGGTTAACCCGGGGATATGGTAACATTCACTCGCCCATGTTGAATCGCCGTCAAGAGGAATCGAACCCCGGTCTCTCCCGCACAGAGTACGAGAGCTATAACCACTAATCTACGGATATAGATACAGCATTGAACTTGGATTTATTCAACCTCGGGGGACGAGGTTGGGATTTATTCTTATACTCCTCTGGCGTACGACGCAAGAAACTCTTTTTCGACTCTGTTAGCGCGTTATTCTTTTTCTTGTAAAAAAAAACGCTCTCTACACGAAATAAAACCGCAAAAAAACTTATTTCGAAAATCCATTTCTATTTCGATTTTAGTGAAAGAAATCTTTTTGATGTTTAGTAGACCTCTTTGCAATTGTTGCAAATAAGGGGCGGCTCTCACGCATCCTCGCTCCCACGTGTTTTTCGCTTTCCGAAGATTTTTCCTCTTTAACCTCGATCCCAGGGCCTGTAGCGTTTTTTGACATAAGGATGATCCTCATATCACAAAAACGCTGCAGGCCCTGCTGGGATCGAGGTTGTCTTCCTCTTTAGAATTCTTATGCTAAGCAAATGCACGGGATCCTCGCGTACCTCCGCGCATTTCGAAACAGGTGCCTTTCTTAATTTGTTATTTTTTCGACCAAGCCCACCCGATAATAATTGATTAAGCAAGGCAATCACAATGTGAATCCCAAGTTTGTTGCAAGTTTATTATTTGTGACTTCTTAAAACAAAATTATAGCCCTCTACTCTGGAAACAAGTTTCTCAATTTCCTACTCTCTAAAAAAACTTTGTTACCCGTGCCTTATTGTACACATATGGCTACTTTGGTGGCATAAGAACTGGGCCCCACTTGTTGAACTATCGCTGCGTTAATACTTGCTATACATAAGCAGTGTGTCCACGGATTTCTTGAAAAACCCTGAAGTCGAGTTTGTTTAAACTAAATTGCGTGGGACTTCAAGTCAGCTCAACCAAACAAGATATTCTTACAATAGTCAAGAATATCTGCGGTGAAGGACAGTAATAAATGGCTGATTAGAAACATCTTTGATTCTCGTGTCTGGAAAGCCTGTCATATGGAAACCAGGACATTTTCTGAATGTCAATGAGTGGTCTGTGTTTTTATCAAGGTACCCAAATAGGTCCTGAATATGTGTCTGAACCATTACAGTATCTTCAAAAAAGATACTGTTGTTCAAATTGTTTTTTCTCCTTTCAAAAAACACGATAAGTCAATTCAAAAGTAGGTCGAAAACAAAATATTCATTCTAGATTCTTGCCATCCTATCAGTTTGTTTCTGTTTGCATGATCACAGTGAGGTTGTTATTCAACCTCGTTCCCAGGGCATTTTGCCTTGTTGATGAAATTGATAGCGGCGAAAAGGCCACTTCGTAATAACGGCTCAGGGTCCACAAGACCCTGGGGACTAGGTTAGTTGTTATTGTGTTCGCATCAATTTGACTTATTTCTTTTGCGTCCTGCGTTGTGGGTGCGTGATTTTAATATGTGGTAATTTTTGGCGGGCTTTAAATACTAATATGTATATTTATATATGTATATTTATGGTACGAATAATTTTATTTATGACGATATTCATGTTATTTAATTTGTATAAGAAATTTATAAGAATACAGTTTTTTTTACGAGTTTATTGCAAGAATAATTTCATAAAAGAAAATAGAATGGGCTATTCTCGTCCCCAGGGTTTGTTGCTTATATGTCAAAGCCGTTAGCACTTACTTGACGGCTAAACAAGATGTCAAAAAGGCAAAAGCCCCTGGGGACAAGGTTGAAAATAAGCCACGGCTTATTTTCGAGAAAATGCGGTAGATTTTCGCCTTGGAGAATTCTTATGGATTTTCCACGTGGTGACGACAAGTATTTTGTTTACTCGCTACTCACTTCAATAAAAGTTTTTTTATGTTAGTGATGAAACTTGATCGTCCTCTACTGTGACTATTGTTTGTGGTGAACCTTGGAAATGAAATAATACATTGTTTTGCTGTCGAAATGTCTTTTTGTTTCCACTATCTCTTTTTTTAAATTCTCCTCAGGATACGTTCATGAGCTAATTTTTCAACACGTCATTGGTGTGCATACATAAGTAGCAGTCATTTAAAAGTTCCTGCTTATAATGTATAGTTTATCTAAATCAAAAAGGCCGGATATTATGTCGGGGTATACATCCGGTTTTGTCGGAAATAAGGGCTAAGATTTTTTCTTTTATGCATTTAGGCAACCTCGTTCCCAGAGCATTTTGCGTTGCTGATAAAGTTGCACTCTGTAATAACGGCTCCGAGGCCACTGGGGACGAGGTGTGTTTTTAGGCTAATACATCAGAAAAATTTAGACTAAATTTTCTTGGTTGGTACGTCATTATTAGTCCGCAAGCGTAAAATGAGATCTGGAGTCATATTTATACTAATTATTCACAATGCAACGTGAACCAGTCAAACACCACGTATGCACAAGAGCAAGCAGTCAGAACATGGAGGCTTATTGTTATTTTCAACTTTAGCTGAAAGGCTGATAAAACTGAAAGAAAACCTTTCTATTAACTCCTTTTGGCTTTTCAATGTAATGGAATTTTTAAAACCAAAGAAGATGACCCTCTTTACTATTTTGCCAGCGAACTTTTTAATTAGCGGACAACTTTAGTGGAAACACTATTTGACCGCCAATTATAGGTGGCTGATTTTTAGAGAGTCTCTTTTCTCGCTTTACTTCAGCAGAAATCGGGTTTCTAAAAGCGAAGAGAAAATCCTAAATGACAAAATTGTTCATACATTTTATTTCGAAAAATCTTTAATAGAACTTTTGTTTTTATTTGATACAGTTGAACTCATGTAATTCGAATTCTCAAGGGACCGAGAATTTTGTTCGAATTACATGAGTTTCGAACTAGATGAGTTTTCATATTTTTGACCTAATTCGATGAAAAAAGTCTTTCCCAGGTTTACTTTCGAACTATTTTTTGTATTTTCGAGTTAGAATAATGAAATACTAAATTCATAATTTTTCGAAAAAGTCTTTGATTGTTGATTGTTTCATTTTCTGCTCTCGTTTCTTGGAAATCTCTTCGGAGATCTTCTGAATCAATGGGATGACGTTCGATGATTCGAAAAGGGTCATCTTTTTGAGAGTCTCGATTGCGTCGTCAATCTCATTTTGCGATGGGGGTGGAATTGGTTCATCATCAGGACACTCTGCACTTTCGTCGTCTGAATAGCCGTCATCGATGACTTCTACTTCCGGATTTTTATACATATCCACGATTTCTTTGACAGACAAAAAAAACATTCGATTGCAAATTATCGAGTTGGTAAGCTTCAAAAACTCAAAAAATTCGAAAATTCGAATTACATGATTAAAATTTCTTGATGGGACCGGAAAATCTGTTCGATTTACATGATTTTTCGAATTACATGGGTTCGAATTATAGGAGTTTTCTTGTAAGGTTTTCAAGGTAAATTCTGAGGGGACCACAGAATCTGTTCGAATTAAGTGAGTTTTCGAATTATAGGAGTTCGAATTACATGAGTTCAACTGTATTTGTATTCTTCCCTCTCCGTATTCTAGTCCCCAGGATCTTTAAAGTAATTATTAAGGTTTTCAAAGAGCTCTAGGGACAAGAATGCTCCGCTGATAATAGAGAATTACGGGTAGCAAAGTTCATTTTGTGCAAGGAAAAACTTTCTGCTAATGAGAGTGTCCGCTAATTGCTGCCCGCTATTTATAGAGAGTCCTCTATAAATGATTGACTGTGACTTTGGAGTGAATCACGTTTTGTCCGATAATTAGTTGGTTTTTGAAGTGTCTGTTAATTAAACATTCTTATCCCCAGTCTCTGATATATATATACATTTTCGAGGTTTATCTCAAAGAGCACTGGGGACAAGAATGGCTAATTGCTCTCTGACCGTGGTTTTCAAGTGCAATCACGTATTGTCCGGCAATTAGCTGGTTTTTGGAGTGTTTGTTAATTAGACATTTTTATCCCCAGTTCTCGACATGAACACACTTTCGAGACTTATCTCAAAGAGCTCTGTGGGAACGGGAATGTCAATTAGAGAGTCGACTGTACAACGAAACAACTCATCCTACAATCACATGGCGTCATCACCCGAAATAGTTTACGAACTCCTGCTATGACCCCAACATTCCAAAAGTAAAATCTCATAGGGAAATCCATTGTTAGGAATAACGGGTTCGTGTATGTATAACGTCATCACAACCAAACGTTTTTCTATCGAAATGCGCCCTGCCCTAAACCAATAACGATGCAATTTAATAATAGTTTTTGCCCATTTCTTCGTTATCACAAGTGATCTATATGCAATTACTGTGGTACAAAATTCCGTCATGCGTTTTGTATCAGTTATTGCGTAATATCAATTAAGAGCTTATCCAATAGGCAAATAACATAATCTTTATTTGCAACTCATGTCGACTTACTTTGAAAGAAAAAAAAATGCCACCAACATGAGAAAACAGGTAAGCATAAAATTAAAGGTGGAAGTTTAACATGGAATTAAACAGATACCGTATGCAACCAACCTCGTCCCCAGGGTCTTGTGGCCCCTGAGCCGTTATTATGACCGCTATCAACTTTATCAGCAAGGAAAAATGCCCTGGGAACGACATTGGGATGCAACATCTATTGAGAATTATAGAGGTTATGTTGGGAATCAATATTTTATAAATAGATAAATGAAAAGCTTTTACAATAAAAGTTAAAAAATTTCGATTTCATATTACACAAGCAATCTTTTTTAACCTCAAACCATACAACATGCTCTTTTTATAAAATATTGTTTTATGTTTCAACATAAATATTATTAACATTTAAGCAAATATCATCCTGATATATTCGTAGCATATTCTTATTACAGTTAAGATTGAAAAATCTGAGAATGCAAACTGTTGTAGAAATCACTCCTAAAGGTGCTGTTGTTCAACTAGATTTTGTGTGTCGCGGGAGGGGGGTGGGGGTGGGGGGATACGCGGGGGGATGCGCGATTGGATTTCTGATCTCCCCTAAAGAAAAGTTTCGCCTTCGCCGTGACTCAATCTAGCTATAATTTTGGAAAATTTGGAAATTTTCTCTCTCATAAACCGTCGGAAATTGCTTTCTGTTTTTGGATAAATTACAATTACAAAGGTATAATCACTTTTCAATTAGTCCTCTAAAACACAACCGAAAAAAAGTTTTCTTATCCACCAAAGTTTAGCTGGCAACTAAAGGAAGATGACGTTAGCAAACAAACGTTAAGCACATGAAAATAGACAACATGACGAAAGCGGAACCGTCCTAAAACACTTTCCGTGTCGTCATTGAAAGAAAAACATCTGGCTGAGATACCACAATTTCCTTTATTGTTTCACTTAAGACTATATAAGACTTTTGAAATTTAATTTAATAAAGAAACTAATAACAAGATCGAAAGTTGTTAACCTTTAGATGGTTAAAGGTGAAGTCATTAAGTGGCTGATTAAGTTAAAAGAGTGTGCTTTGAAAATTTAAACGTTAACTTTAACCACAACGACGCACGAGGTAGCTATTAATTCACGCCAAAAATCAATGCGCATTTCACATGGTTTTACTACGAAGTACGGACAATATGTCAACACGTTTGGACTACGAAAACGTCTTTGCTGGTGAAAGTCAACTTGATCAGTTTGAGTCGTCATCTTTTCCATTGACTGTTCGAGCTGTTCTGCCGAGTGAAGTAATTATACCTAATGACTCTCGGCGTTATGTTTCACGAGAATTAACTTTACAGAAATGTCTTCAGACTGAGAAATTACAATGTGCTCGTACAAATAAAGAAAATGTGTATATACCCTTGACCTACCATTACTCCGTATTATATACTCCTGTGTTTCACGAACAAGTCTTTCATACAGTTTCTGATTTGTCAACTGGCAGGAAAAAGTACGACATTTCTTGGGTGGTAGCAACAAAATCATTTACATACAAAGAAAGTGTATTTGAAAATGGAAGTGTTTTCAAAATTGAGAAGCCTTCGTTTAGACAATCGTTTCGAATGAAAAGAAACAAACTTAATTTATTACTATATCCAAGTATGAAATGCATATCAATACCGTATGATTTAATTGGGAAATTCATGAAGTGCGGATGTCCATGCAATCCTGTGAAAAGATCAATTTCAGATATTATTTCAACAGAGGAGTTTCCATTTTTGCTCAAGTTAAATAAACATGGCAACGATGAAGTTATCAAAGGTGAAGTATCAGATGACTTGATTTACGCATACGATACTAAAACTATGGACACTCTAATTTCATGTTATGTCAATGAGAAAAATAAATGCGAAATTTTCATTTTCCCCTCAAAATTACCTCAAAAATTGGAACTTCTTGATGATCAGGTCCATATTGACGTTCTGGATGATATAGAATTGCATTCAGTAAAAGGGCGCTACATTGATAATTACATTCAAATCGGTGAACAATTTCAAGTCCATTGTCGTTATGAAAAATTAGGTATACGACGAAAAAAAAGAAATTTAAATCAGGAAAAACGTAGAATCAGTGAAATCGTCACAGAGTCTGGAGAGAGTGCTGACAATAACAACGGCTCAGGGGTCACAAGACCTTTGGGGACCCTGAAATTGAAGCCTGAAAAACAGAGCGACATCAAGTCCGAGTCACCTCGACCAAAACGCCGTCATCAGCATAACTGGAAGAACAGGTTCAGTAAGAGTTTAAATGTCGACATTCTACGTCACAAGTTCAGTGGTCGTGTTGTCAAAAACAAACCTCTCCCTTCCATACCATTGTCGGAGAAAGGTCCTCTACCTGCAATTCCAACTTCAAAATCATCTACTTTACTGTCATTTAAAAGGTTCAACAGCCTAAAAGGGATGCACAATGTGAAGAAAACGCACAATAAGAAGAGGAATCGGAATTACGTTATTCCGATAAGTTCTAAAAGCAAAAACTCGGAGAGTGATACTGATGACGAATGCGATGCGATCTTTGAGAAAGAGTTGTCTGAAACAATGAATCTGTCAGAAATGAAAACAAATGATAAAGTAACCGTCCCGGAAGTTTGCACCACCTATGAAAACCATGAACGATTATTTGTCCATGACATCACCATCAAATCTTTTCCCTTTGTGATACCCAGTATGGAAAATGTAAATAATTTTACCAATGACGAACGTCCAAAACGTATGGCAGATTATTTACAGCCAGAGGAACTAAACGTACAGCGAAGTGAAGGTACCATGAAAATAAGTAAAAATGATCTAGAAACAAAGATTAAATCTCAAGACACTGAAACAAAGCCGGTGGAAATTAAACCAAAACCCGAAATCAAAAAAACAAAACCCAAGTTGCCCCCGAAACCAGAAAGCCTCCGCATAGTATCTCACAGCAGAAAGAAAAACCTCCAGCGAAATGAAACAGTTTGTGCATTATCAACCCGATCTACTGATTTTGTCAACAAAGAAACGGAAGAAGTGAATCACCTCTCGATAGGTGGTGTACAAAAGTTGTTGAGTGACGTCAAACTTTCGCATCTCCAAGATGTCTTCCGATCAAATCAAATTGACGGCGTTCTTTTAGCTGCTCTAGACGAAAGCAGTTTGAAGGATCTTAATGCTACAAAATTTGAGGCGAGAATGCTTGCAGCTTATGTCCATGGCTGGAGACCACTCACAGATGATCAGAAAACTATGGATGAAACATTAGATCTGAGCAAACCAGTTGAACAATATTCTGTTGAAGAACTGCCTTCTTTTATTGAAAAGTGTGGATTTCCTGACTTAGGAATCTTTTTGTTAAAGCACAACGTTGATGGGAAGCTCTTTGTGGACATGATTAGTGATGAATTGCTTTGTTCATTGGAGTCTGAGCATCAAGTTGTCATTAAACGATATCAACTGATCAAGTTAAGAAAAATTGCACTTGAAGGCTACAAACCAAAACATTAAATTTAAAAATTATCATTCAAACTACTTGTAATATGTTATAACTTCAGAAAACTACTTCTCATCTTGCTTGTATAAATCTTTTCAAATCTTTTAAATTAGATTCAGATTTGTAGTGTATTTTTCTGATATCAGGGATCAGGTATTAATTAATTTTGAGAGTGTTTCTCATTTCATTTTACTTCGTTTTTCTTTTTCTTTTTCCTCTTTTTTGTTTGATTTTTTGTTTTATTTTGTTATTTGATTGTAAATATTTATTATAATATTGTACATATAAAAACACACGCGAAAAATTAATAATGTTATTAGTTTCTTTAGGAGCAGAAACATTTGCGAATTGTAATTTTAGAACGAGTTTCGCGGAAAACACCTTTGTGAAAATTAAAAATCGCTTTTTTCGCTAATGACAACAATTTTCTTTTTTAAAGTCTGCATCAACATTTCAGTGTTTTAAAACTATTTTCATGACTTCGCGTGAAAAAAATTTCGCATTTTGTTTATTTATAACTTCCAAAGGCCTAAACTTTCGCAAAAATGACCGAAAAACGCAAAAACGCAAAAGTTTCTGCCCGCGAAAGTATCCTTTAATTTTTTAATTACACCACAAAAAAGAATGAAATTAAAAAAATAGGATTGGTACAAAAGGGCGTGCAAATTCTGAGTCTCCATAGACAACAGGCGCTAGGAACGAGTTTGTCTAAATGCGTGTTTAGCTTCAAATCACTACCGAATAGCAATGATATCTCTTATGATAATTTTGAACAAATCTTGCCTCTGTGAATAATATTTTTACCGACTTATTTTTTTTGCTGACTACGATATTTTTTTCTGATTTTTTCTTAGCTTTACTAAAATGCTTCAAAAATAAAAAGATACAAAATTTCTTTAAGATAAGAAAAAAATTTCGAATAAAAAAGAAATTTCGAATTCTCAATCTTTAGGACGATAAAATAAAGGAAAGATCAACTAATCTAACGACTCCTCCTTAACTACGTCTGGAAGCTTAATTGCTGCTTAAACGCTGTTGTGCTTTCATCATCAAAAATAATCTGACCAATGAGTAAAGGATATCTTTCTAAACCAGACAATATTGTCTCGACCACACATCTTTTATTGACTTTCTTTTTAACAAATTAGTTTCGCTACCAGGATGACACCCTTACATATCTTTATATGACAGCGTTCCCACAAGTTGTTGACATGATAAATGATGATACCAGCCTAGTAAAGTAAGCTTTCTTCGAGGATATCAAATTCAGTTTCTCTAAAAATAAAAAGCTTAGACGCAAACAAATGTCAGAGCAAATTCCCAAAATTCAAATCCACATTATAGCAAACCACGAATTACAATCATCCAATCAGCACAAACTCGGTGTGGTCACGTCTCACCCTCTTAAATAATTTTAGAATTAATTATATTTGTTCAGGTGAGTGAGACCATTCGTGCTTAAAAGAAAGGATTTCCCGATATTGACCATGTGGGGCATAAAGAACAATAGAATTAACCAATCAAAAAGCGCCGTCAGTATTCTGACCACAGAAAAATCGTTTGAGACCCAGCGTATTTTTCCCACCTTAGCAATTCCGATTTCCTGGTGGTAAGAAAATTTATGCTGGGTCTCCTTAGCAATTCCGATTTTTTCGTGGTAATAAAAAGTTATCCTGGGTCGCCTGGTTACTTGCGTACAGCGATTCTACATAACGAATTGATTTGACATCACAAACTCATTCGTTATAGTGAAGGAACGACTTTGATTGGCCTCCTTTACTTGGTAAACCAATTGGACGACATGTAATTCGCCTCGTTGAATCGAAAAATTGATTCGACGATACGAAAAACGTACAAGACATGTGTGCATGTGACATATGTAGCACTGATTTCACCTTTTTCATATGTAATCAGTTACAAAAGTTACCCTGGGGTAAATTGTACGTGTAACAGGTCTCTTACAACTTTACACATACTTTCGCTGGCAGAAACTTTTGCGTTTTTTGCGGGTTTTTTTTCATTTTCGCAAAGGTTTATGCCTTTGGAAATTAGAAATCAGCAAAACGCGAAAGTTTTGTCACGCGAAGTTATTGGTATCTTTAAAGACGCAAAAGTTTTTTAACCACAAAAAAATCAAAAATCGGGGAACCTTAGTGATTTACTTCTTTTGTAACTTCCGAGGGTCGAGGAAAATAGTTCGAGATAATGAAAGTTCGAGTTATCCGGTGTTCGAGTTAACGGGAGCTAACTGTACAATAAATATTTATTGTTTTCATTTTTTGGTGCTAAAACATTTCTCGGATATCCCGATTTCTTAAAACAGTAATGAATGAAGACTTTTGATTACTAGTAAGAGAAAAGAAGAAAAAGAAAGAAAGTCGTTGCCATTCACGAAAGATTTTCCCTGCGAAATTTGCCCCCAAAATACAAGTCGCAAAATGTTTTGGCGCAAATTTCGCGAAACTTTCTAGCAGAATAATAGTTAATAGCGAAAACTACAAAGTTGTGCATAAAGAAACGAACGCTCATTTATGAAGCTTCAGTCAAGGCACCGATAATATTAACTCCCCTAAGTAGCACGAACAACTTTAATTGACTTAAATATTTTTTTTAGTTAGTTCACCTTTTTTAAACAAAAAAAATAATATGAGGTTATATACAGGGTCGGATGGAGATATAAGCAAGATAAGAGCGCGCTTACTTTCAAAAACGTAGAGAAAAAGCCCGCGCGCGTCTCGTGTGCAGTTTTCCTTGTATTATTTAGGAAGTCTGGTAAGGAAGTTGTGTTTTTGCTTATTGCGCTTATTCAGTTTCCTAAACAAAGTAGATAGATACTCCTTTGAGCAAGCGAAATGAAAAGCAACTTTGATTTCTCGCTTATTAAAAAATAAGCAAGTAAGCGAATCAAAGTTGATATATTTGCTTTTTTGCATGGAGAGAGTGCGGAGATGAAAAACTACTTTGCAATTGCGTATAAGCAAATAAGCAAAAAAAAGGCAAAGTAGACAGAATTTCTCAACCGTAACAAGATGAATGCAAACAATCCACTTTGTTAACTTTGTTCGTGTTTATAAGCAATCAACCAAAGATGGACGGTAGAGGTAGTGTGATACCAACTGTTCTGCCCAGATTGCAAAAACGGCCTGTTTACAACCGGGACAGCCGGATTATGTACGCATGGTCCGATTATGTTTTTTTTGCACTGGTTATGTCGTGGTGACCGGATTATGAACGCTGATATAAATGGCTGGCCAGGCAGGCTGTGATTGGCATTTTCTTCGAATTTTTGTGAATTAAACATTCTCTGGAAGATAGAACACCCCTGCCCTAAAAACTAGACATGGCGAAAGAAAAAAGTCTCGACGTAATTCTTATTATAAACTACTCTTGTGGTAAATACATTTCAACATAATATACTTTGAAGTAACTAAATTTCACGGAACCTAAATTATTCTTTTTGCGGGAATTAAGTTTGGTGAAAAGTTATTAAACTTGCGAATCCCCAAATTTAGTATTTGCCACGAAATTTCGTTTTATTTGAGAACAACAACAACTTTGCCACCAGGGCTGTTGGCTTGTCAGAAGTGATGACGAATGATATAAAAGCGGTCGGCCCCGATTATATTTGTTCTATAAGTCTCGAATAATATTTGACTGTCATACATAAGTCGGCCTGCCCCGATTATGTTCCTTTTATAAGTGCTAAATAATATTTTTTGAGTAATAAGCCTCAGTAAAAAGCCTGATTATGTTGCCCTGATTATGTATTTTCTGCCCTGTTCTTAACCGGGGCAAGCTGCCGTACTTAATCGGGGCAGCGTTTATTATCCGGGCAGAACAATACTTTGAGGTTTCTGGATGTCTTTTTCACTATTTCTTATAAATTTCAAGTAACCAGTGTGTAGTAATATGTTTTATATTTATTACTTATACTTACTTGTACTTTTTAACGCTGGAAAAAGCCTGAACAAGGTGATAAATTTTGTTACTATTGGGTACGCCCATTTGGTGTATTTTAAGGCCCATTCTGGGGGGTAATCTCCCAAAAAAATTTTTTGCTTAGTTACCTAAAAATCCTGGATCCGACCCTGATATACAGTCTACTCTCGATAAGTGGAACTTTCGTTTAGTGGAACCAATTTACCCGGTCCCTTTGATTTGCATTAACAAACGTCTCTTATTTTATTCGGATAAGTGGAACCCTCGATAAGTGGAACCATTTTTTTGGTCCCTTGAGCAATATTTATTCATAGAAGTGGAACTTTTCCAAAAGAAAAATCATCTACAGTACGTTCGAATCATTTTTTACAGAGTTAGATGAGGTTCAACGTTGTACCTTGGAAGTTTCTAAATTAATTGAAAAGGAACTTTCACAAAGTTTAAAACAAGCTAGTATAAAAGATTATTTTTCATAACTTCATTGCTAAGAAAATCATCATGTGGAACATAAATATCTATAAAGCATTTTCTTTTGTTCCTCCCCCTGTTTTTGATTATTCGTAAATTCCTCCGTCTCCTGAGATTTCAGATATTCAGATTTCAGTCCCGTGGAGGTTTCACTTATCATGAGTAGACTGTATATTATATTATCATTTATTTTTAAAGTTAGCCAATTTGATTATTTTTATAGGGGAACTAGCTCAGATGGTAGAGCGCTCGCTTAGCATGCGAGAGGTACCGGGATCGATGCCCGGGTTCTCCAATACTTATTTTTTCTTTTTTTTATAAGAAATTTTTTTTTTTCTGATGTGAATGCGAAATTGTTATCGGAAGAAAAGAGAATCAGAATTTATAGCATTTTAAAATAAATTAAAGTTCATTTACTTAAAAAAATGACTTCGATTTAAAAACCTATAATATCTGGCTATGAAAAGCTGGGTAACTTTTTCAGGAAAATAATTATAGGTTATAATTATTTTCCTGGTTTATAGGTTATTTAAAGGTTTATAGCTAGCTAATTATAATATATATAAATTATAATTATATAAGCTATATGAAGTTTCAGTAAACTAGGTAAACATTTTATAACTTACAGTATAGAATATAAACTTTTTGTAGGAGTAAGAAACAGGACGTTTGTTGGCTAGCTAGCTAGCTAGCCAACATTAATAAAGTTGCCATAAATCCATAAATACACACTTAATATCAATAAATATTCATAATTTTTGTCACACTACCACTACTAATACCCTCTATATACTTATATCCACTACGATTCTTTCAATATGGCAGTTGAAAATTATAAAACCAACATTTGTTGATAACTAAGGTCAGAACAGCTAGTAAACAACTTGGCGTCCTGAACTTTATCTAAACTAACCTCGTTTTCATGCAATGTTTTGATTTTTCGCCACCACGGCTGATCATGAAAAGGCGATATTCAATATCACTCATGGGCCAAGCCTGCCATCGGGAAATCAATACAATCATTTTCTTCTCGCCATTCTCCTTCTATTAAATTTCCCTCGTCGTCAAATGAATCCACTAAGACGTTCAGGCGATAGGTATTCTGCGATGTTTGGCTCTTACATAGCATATTGTGAAGGGCTAGCGTTGTCAGAATGATATTTTCGACTCGTTTTGGAGAAAGTGGAATTGTGGTGTGATATATTCGCCATTTGTTTGCCAATATTCCAAAAAGATTCTCAGAAATTCGTCTTGCACGGCTATGTCTGTAGTTGTAAATTCTTCTATCGACAGTCAGATTGTTTTGGGGATATGGTTTCATCATATATGTTTTAAGCGCAAAGGCGTCATCTCCCAAAAAAACGAATGGCATATTAGGATATGCATCTGAAATTGACTTATTTTTTGGAAGTTCAACAACTCCATCCTCAATAGATGACTGTAGCTGCGATTTGTTCCAAACTCCCCCGTCATTTGTTCTGCCGTTTGAACCTACATCCACCCATAAACACTAGTAATCCGGACCTGCTATTGCCATTAAGATAATTGAATGGGTTTTCTTGTAATTGAAATAAAATGATCCACCATTATCGGGTTTTTTAATTGTAACATGTTTTCCATCAATTGCTCCTAACGCGTGCGGATAATTCCAGCGATGTTCGAACCTCTCTGCAATGTGTCCCCATTCATCAGTGGATGGCAAAGGTACAAAGATGTGCAACATCCTTTCAACAATTGCATCACAACAGCCTTTGATAATGTAAGACACAGCCCCTAGTGATATTCGAAATTGGAAGGACAACGAGTGAAAAGATTCGCCTGTTGCAAGAAATCGTAGCGTTAATGCAAGTCGTTCATTTGATAGTATAGGACGATTTCCTCCACGTGCTCTTTCTTGGGGGGAAATGAGATCGTCAATGTGACTCAAAACAATCTCAAAATCTTCCACGCTCATTCTAAACATGTGCTTGAACGACATCCGATCCTCCACTATCAACTCCTTGACCAAAGTCTCGTATATTCCAAACTGGCCTCTCCTTTTGACCCACTCTCTTGTTTTACCCCTTCGAGGCTTTTCGTCATCAGAATCAGCGAATTCTAATAAAATAATCGGGAGGAGCATGTCTTCTGCCGCCGCCATGTTTAGTTTGAAATGAATGAGTAGAGCATGTGCTAATGAATGAATGAACGACATTGTTGGATAAAGCTAATGTTGGATGTTACGATTAAACGCTTTTAAGGGCATCCAACATTCATCCAACATTCATCCAACATTTGTCCAACAATTCATTTTTGATGTTGGATGGAATGTTGGAATCGTTTGCCCCGGCCTTAAGGCGGGGGCAAACCAGTCCAACATTTCATCCAACATTTTTTTCCCATGTTGGATGAAATGTTGGATAAAAAAATGCATGTTGGATGAAGCAAAGTTTTAGGTTTGTGGGACTGCTTTTAAAAACATTCGAACGATAAAGAGTTCATTCATTCCTGAAAAACAAAATGGCGGACGGAAGGAATTCTTCAGTGCTGCTTATGTTGCTGAACAAACTCGTCGATCAGACGATGAAAAACCAACCCGCGGAAAAACAAGAGAGTGGACAAAGAAGAGGGAACAAAATGGATATTTTAGTAATATCATTAAAGAATTGAAGATCGAAGACAGATTCGGATTTAGGGAAATGTTTCGGATGGATGTGGGGGGTTTCGATTTCCTCCTTAATGAAATATCCCATCTGATATCCAACCTCGTCCCCAGGCCCATTTTTCTCTTTCTGACAACCTCGGACGACGCCGTCTCGGATATCAAAAAAGCGAAAAATTGCCCTGGGAACGAGGTTGATCTGATATCATCAACATTCGAAATTCGCGGGATTTTTATATGCTGGATGAAAGTTACCACCAACGAAAAATCCAACATGAAAATTCACGCAACTCAGATAGAGAATTCCTTTGATCTTGCCGAAAATGTTGGATGAAATGTTTGACGGCGATCAAACTTCATCCAACATCGTCCAACACGATTTTTTTCTTCTATTAGGCTGTTCAGGTCAAATTTTTCTATGCGCCGTTCGACTTTCTAGCCGTATGCACCATTTTCTACATTTCAATACGGTTTCAACGAGGGGTCGCGCAACTTTTAACTCCAAGCCATTCTCTAGTTATTGTTATTTTTATGATGGATAGTATAGCGCTTTTTTGTTGCGTTTTTCGGCCAATTTCGCAACAAAAACACGGCACAAAGACGGGGGTCATGTATGGGAATGTTTTACAATTTCTATCTTTAAAAATCAATAACTCCAGATTGAGGCATGGTAAGAACTTAAAATTTTCACAGTAGATAGAACATTGGTAAAAGAAAAAATGTATCAATTTTTGATGGTTTATTTTTAGAAATGACGTCATGATGACGTCATAGCTCAAATACTACTACAAATCGCTTTAAAAGCACAAGAAAGTATACAGCAACCAGTAAACAATTTTATAAACTGCAATCTTAACGTTAGACAAAGTTCATTGAAGTGTACGAAATTTCGGACAAGGGTGTGAATTTGCAGACCAGATAGAAAAAATGAAGTCATAGCTGAAAAAAAACTTTCAAATTGATGAAAATGCAAAAAAATTTCACATGAACATAATAAAACAGCACAAATTAGTAACTATTCAAAAATTATACAAACACTCTTGAAGAGGACAAAATATCTGACAAAAGTGTAATTTGCAGACCAGATAGTGAAAATGATGCCGTAGCTCAAAATGATGAAAAATAAATATAAAAGCAAAAAAATTATACACAACCAGTAAAAAAAGATTATCAACTGTAATCTTAACATTGAGAGACTTTGTAGAAATGTGCAAAATTTTGGACAATAACATATATTTGCAGACTAGCCAGAGAAAATAACGTAATAGCTGAAAAGATATTTCAAATTAAAGAAAATGTAAAAGGAAATCCCACAGAAATCACTATAAAACACGACAAGTTCGTAACTATAAAAACTTGGACAAACACTTCTAAAGCGTACAAAATATTTGACAGAGTATAAATATGCAGACCAGATGAAAATGGAACAACTGCACATTTAAGCACCTAAATAAAAAAAGAACACAGAATATTAGGCTACCATAAGTGCTAAATGTTTTAATAGCACAATATATACTATATACATGTTACAAGTTGACAAAACAACGATCCTCAAAGAAAGAAGTTTTTGCCATAAAAAAAGTGCCACAGTTAAAAGGAGTTACATTACCACAAAAATTTCTTCTCTCAAATATCTAATTTAACAACTTACTAGTACTATATTCTCCCTTCTAAAAATCTAAAATTATTGGAAAACCTCTTTCTCATGTTTTGAATCATACACTACATTAAACAAGGTGCATTTGAGAATTTGAATGTCGTTTCGCTACACTTAGGATTTCCCCTTTAAACCAATACGCATAACATGCCTGTAAAAATTCATTTGAGCTAGCAAAACTTCTGCACGTTTATGGGATAATATATCCATGATAATTTTTTTCAGTTCATGAACAGATATCCCATACCGTAATGATCCGATTAAGCGCCCAGCATTTAAGCGCCCCCCTCGAAAAAAAACAAAATTGAGAATTACCGTTGTCTTTAATTTGTACAAAATTAGGAAAAATTTATAAGCGCCCAGTATTTTTAAGCCCCCCTCCCCCCCCCTCGATTAAGCGCCCATGCAAAAAATCCAAAAATTTAATAAGCGCCCAGGGCGCTTGTTCGGATCATTACGGTATATATTATATATATATGCATATTATTTTTAAAATACCATTCCTAGACTGTGTACACGTTGTTTTTCTATAAGAAAGATGTTTATAAGAAACCTACATGTAGAATCTTTAAAAATTAAGAAACTTTTACTACTACATTCTATGTCTATTTCTGAAATAAGAAACTTGTTTGTTACAATCATCACTAGGGAGTAAGTAGTTTTATTACGTTGTTGTTGAGAACTTTTAATAAAAGAGACTTAAACGAAAATTATAGTCCAAAAATTTAAGAAACTTTTAGAACTAGCTATTTATTTGATATAAGAAACGCTTATTTTACTAGAAATTAAGAAACTAAATAAGAAACTTTTGGAACTAAAAACATGGAATTTCAGCCTACAAATAAGAAACTTTTAGAACTAGGCCGTTCACCAGGTTTCTTATAAAAAAAGTGTATTATCTGCCTTTCTAGTTCACGTCAGAAATTATGATATATATATACATACTAAACACTAAACACTGGAATATTTACAAAAATAACATTATATAATCATCATCTCTTAAATTATGATCTAAATCTTGCTTTTCAAAACAGTATAAGCTAGCTATAAAGTAACCTACTCTGACTCTTAGCTAACTTTAGGCCTGAGATCTTTTTGTAAAAAAAATAATGGTAAATCAAATTTCCAGGCCTGATAATTTACCAGTGTTTAAAAACCATAGCACACTAGCAGTAAGCAAAATATACCTTTATTTATTAACCACACAGTGGTATGATGGAATTAATAAACACGACATCAAACCACACAGCACTTCATCTCTTTGCCCACTACTTCGGCTAATATATAGCTAGATAGCTAGCCATGGTGCTTTAGTTTAGTAGCTGTGTCTAATGTTAACTGGAACATCTAGTACATAGCCATATAGCCATCATTCCAAGACTATAAATTATATAATATAATAAAATAAAATAAATAAAAATTGAAATTCGTTGTTGCACTGTAGACAAGTCACATAGAACTTTAAGACGGGGGTTCGATATAAACAAAAAAACGCATTTTCTCCAGATTTGTCATGCAGGAAAGTTAGGAATAAGAATAGAAATTGAAAGTATATTTTAATATAAACTAATTTCAAGTGAGACTACCTGATATGTCTTGCACTTTCCTCTGTTTGCGCCAAGTTTACATTTCCCTCGTCGAAATATGAATACATTGTTGGTCGTTTAAACAAGTCTCATTCAAAAAAACAAACCTCAGGTACTCAACAATTTTTATCTGCCCAGTTACCATCTGTTTTAGGCGAAATAGGTGCCGAATTCGACGATTTAAAATAAGTGCCATCACGCACAATAACAAAATCCGCATTGCCGTGTGCGAGCTTGTTTTAAGCTGAATTTCCGAACACGGCAAAAAGTCACGTGACTGAACAGCCTACTTCTATATTGAAAATTTCAATTTTTTTCAAAATTTTGAAGTGACTCAAACCAGTCCAACATTTCATCCAACATCACAAAAATTGCATGTTGGATGAAGTGTTGGACCGGTTTGCCCCCGCCTTTATATAAATTAATTATAGTAGAAATAACATGGGGGACATGAAAAAGTAATCAAACTAATTGTACTCAAAAATTACAACACCGGTTCAGCGGCCTGTTGGTCTAGTGGCATGATTCTCGCTTAGGGTGCGAGAGGTCCCGGGTTCAACTCCCGGACAGGCCCTTTTGATTCCTTTTTTTTAATTTTTTTATTGTTCAAGATTCAACATCAATTTTCCTTCAGGATGAGATTGTTTTTCACATCTTCTAACTAGTTGAACTGGGAAATTAACTTCAGGGCCTGTATAGGGCTGAATTCATTTTGTGTTCGTGGTTTTCAAAACAGGGTTAAACTTACCTCCCTCTTTAGTTTCCCTTTTGAAATTATGTCTCATATGGAATGCCAGAAATAGATGCTCCTGCAATTAAAACTAAATAACACCCTTATAAAGTAGACACCATAGAATGTGCCGTGAATGCATTCTCGTCCCCAGAGCTCTTTGAGATTAAAACCTCGAAAGTCGAGTTTATCTCAATGAGCTCTGGGGTCGAGAATGCCGTGAATGCTGACCTAACAAAAAATCTGCAGTGAGATGACAAAGAGATACTTTATATGCCCGTCACACAAAAACTCGCCAAAAAAGTGATTACGGAAAATGAAATGAAACGAAAGCGACGAGAAAATCTGCAATAAAAATAAAAATAGACAAATAAAAACAAATATCATTATTTTCAAAGCTGCAAGAAATCCGAAAACTGAGAAAGATACCGTGGCAGATTAGAACAACTCCATCCATCACTTCATCAGCCGCGGTTGCAATCAAGCGCCCGCCTGTTTCGAACAAGCGGCCGCGTATTAAAACTAGCGGCCGCTTATTCAAGTCTAGCGCCCGCCAGTTTGGGTCGAAATTAGCGGGCGCTTGTATTAACTGGCGGCCGCTATTTTGAAAGAGGCGGCCGCGTGTCTGAAATTCTTTTTTGGCCATCTTCTGGACTGTTTAATAATTAGCCTGGTCCGTGAAATATTCCATTTGACCATAACACACCCTTTTTGGACGTATCTTCACTATCGCGATGCATTCTTTACTGCATGAACGTGTCGCTTCTAATCAAAGCAACGAAGAACTGGTCAAGTATTATAGCAATCAAATAAATTTGACAGTTAATGAGATGTGCAGCATATTGAATTCTGTGCACAAGAGAGCTATTACAACTCGCCGGTACTTGCGTCAAAAGCTTGGGCTGACAATCATTATCAGCTCCTGGAGGAAAACCAGAGTTACTTTATGCAATCCCTACTCAAATTGGGTACCATGACCAAGGCTTCGATGTTACTGATAGTGATATAGCCGTTGCAGAGAATGTCATGGGAATTCAGCACTGTCCTATTGCTAAGAATGTCGAAATTCACGAATTGATTGAGTGTTATTTACAAATAAAGAATTATAGAAGAGCTGTTGATGTCGAGACAGCACTCGACCTTTACGTAAAAACTACTTATCCTATTTGAGAACGATGGATTCGACGTATAATACTTTCATTTGTACAAGAAATAGACAAGTATAGGTATACAGTATTTTTACGGTATATATCTTCTTAAAAATCAATATTAGATATTCTATCACGCATATTTATAAAAACAAATTCACAAAGTTCAAAGGGTGGAGCTTAAACGGCAGAGAGACTTCTCTCATAGTATCAAAGAATTATAAAAAGAACAAAAATCTAACAAAAGATACCCTTAAAATCAGGTGGAAAAGTGTCGAAAGGGACTTAATATAAAAAAAAGTTACCAAAGTATAAAACTTCGACCAAATCAGTAACAAAAGAAAAAAAATAGTTTCATAAAGTAAATACATTAAACACAACCAAAAACAGTAGCTATTCTCAATTTCTCGGTCATGTTCTGAATAGGTAATGAAACATTTAAACCGCATTTTGGGAAAACTTTGGGAAAATTTCTCTCTTCGAAATGAATGTCAATTTTTTTGTCGAATCCAGCTCTTTCTCGATAATTTTTTTACCTTCACCACTTGTTTGTATTTGGTTAACAGGCATATTTGGAAATGTCTGTCTAAACGAAAACAGGTCACACCATACAATAAACCCATTTCCAAAAGTTTATCTTCGACTTTGTTTGCAATAAAGGTTGGTAAAAGAAAATCCATAGAACGTGCACATAAAAATGAGTCAATCTATAAAAAAAAAACACCATCTGATAAAAATTTGTTCCATAAAAACTGAATGTATACCAGCATAAATACCCAAATAAATTTAAAATATCAGTACCTTCGTGTACGAATTGACATCGTCGCTGGTTGCCATCTTGAAGGTCCAGATGTAAATAAACATGTGTGTTTTTGCCGATATCCCATTGCCTATTGAAAACAGGCGGCCGCTCATTTCAAGCCAGCGGCCGCCTATTTAAACAAGCGGCCGCGTTTTTAGAACAAGCGGCCGCCGATTATACTTAGCGGCCGCCTGATTTCATATAGTATAAAACACAGACTCCGTTGTGTATTTGCAGGACCAGATTGTTCGACTCACGCGACCGCCAGTCCTGAAACATGCGGCCGCCAGTTTGATACGCGGCCGCTTGTTCGAAACAAGTGGCCGCTTATATTACCCCTTATATTACCGCGGCGGTTGGAAGTAAGATATAGTTGTCCTAATCTGCCACGGTAGAAAGAAGCAGATTAAAAAAAATATTTATAGATGACTTGCCAATGTTTACAAAAATTAAAAAAGTTTGCCGTTTTTTGCACATGCGCAAGCATTTCTGTAGGCAGAAAATATAAACAACTCACCGCAAATGATCAAAGAAATCCATCGAAAAAAAGAAATATTCGCTCAAAATTAGTGAAATCTTTTAAGAAGAATTAGAAGAATATAGTTAAAAATTTAATTCCAGTTCATCTTGGATCTTTATGCTATCCCAAAAAAATCTTTAATCTGCCATGAATAACCATTTTACCCTGTGCGAGTCCTGGCTTTTTTACCTACACAAAAGTGCGCGTTTGCCCATTGTTCTCAAAATGAAATCAAAACAACTACGTCACGCGGAAAGTGGTCTATACGCTTTTTTTAAAGAATATACTCTATAAAGAAAATTGAAGATGAAATTAGCCAAAAGTTTTTAACAATATCCTGTGCCCACTTTACATTTCCATTACCATGCAAAATGTTACTGCGGACTTCACACGCTGTAGCAGTAAGTAACATGAATAAAAAATGAAACTTTAAGTAAACGGATCCGAGTAACATGCTTAAAATGTTCTAATCATATATTCAACAAAAATGACCAACATTTAAATTCCGCATCAAAATTTACGGAAACATTCAAATTTTTAAAATTTATCCACTAAAAACAACTGCCTCTTAGTAGTCAAACATTTGATATTTAAAAAGAAAATGACCATGTAAATCAACTACAGTGAAGCAGTTGAATATTACGATCCAACTCTTCAAAATTTGAAAATTTAAATTACAATAAATGCTGTTTAAATAATCGTATGGTATTTACAAATTTCCTATCTTACGTAATTTTTTGCTGATAAATCCAAATATGCCACTCATTTTCCTCAAAAGTTCTTTTGTTACTTCATCCAAAATTTTGATGATCCGAGAATTATGACATGAAGGGGATTAACTGTGCTAAAAATATATCGGAATGATTTTTTCCCAAACCTTAAGAATGTTCATGTTAAATGGAAAAAACACTATTCTTGCAAAAAAGTGTTTTTATCAGTACTATTTTCACCAAAAGATCACGTCTTGACCAATCAGATCAAACTGATTTGGCAATATACCATACATGTATTTATATTGAACGAACTTATTGACTTATTAATGTTTTGACCCACAACTCGGTCATTATATCTATTCCAATCTTCTAAAATTTATAGCAAGTATGCATTTATAGGCGCAAAAGCCTTCAGATTAAGGGATTACAGTTGAATTGGCGTTTTCCCGTTAAGAAGCTTCCTGTACGGATTAATTTGGTGACTTTTCTTCACTGCTTACACAGATTATATTCAAAGCATTGAGCGCTGCAGAAAGCTAATGCATTTCACATGTAGTGAAATAATTAATCTCCTACACAATCATATAACCAAAAATTGGACCAAAATGAGTTTAACATGTTAGAACCCAACTAAAAGTATCTTCAATCTGTGATAACAGCGACCCCACTATCACAAGAGTGATTCATATTACTGAAAATATTAAAAATAATAATTTTTCCTCAAATAATTATTTATTTGTTCACATTTTTTCCGAAATATAAATAACACGGATACCTTGTTTGCAAAAGAACCTTAATAACAATCTCTAAGTTCATCCCATACGAGTACTTCCCTTTCTGCAGTAAAAGTCCTCACAACGTTTACACGGTTTCATCTTGGAATGGAGATCAAGAGAGGAGAAACGTATGCAAACAATTTAATTTATTTCATCCCAGGATAAAGTCAAGAAAACAGACGTAAACACGATTTATTTCATTACGGGCTTAGGATGCAAAACGCTTGGTATTAAAAAAAATATGTGAAGTAATTGGTTCTTACTCGTAAGCCCTTTTGCGATGTAGTAGAAATGCATTCAAATGAAAGCGAGGCTTTACTGAAATAAAATATTGATCCAACGTTTACATTGATAAAAAAATAAATATGCTGATTTCATGAGAAATTTTCATTCCGCCTGCGTGTAAACGTAGTCGATGTAGAATATTTTCTTGACATTTTTGTTTGATTAAGATATGCATTGAAACTTGAAAAATTGTTCGGTTGCAGACAAAAATTGTCTTGTTAGGTGCAACGTGGTTAAAACTATTTTTGACTTTTAATATTTGATTTTCACGAAAAAACAAATTCGTCCTGTTTCAATTTCAATACTTATAGTATATTGCATAATTGATAAGAGTACCCCAATTAGTACTATAAGAGTACCCCAATTTAGTACTATAAGGTATTATGCCTTTAAAGAAGAAATTATTTGCGGAAGAAATTATTTGCGGAAGAAAATATTTAGCCCCAAAAATGCTGTATTTGCAGAGGATTTTCTAATTTCATTGAAATTAAATCAGTATTTTGCCTAACACAGCTTTCAGAAATAAAGGTATTTTCAAATATACAAGAAAACCAAAGTGTGCAGAAATAAAGAAATATTGCCTATTAGAAATTATTGCGGATACAAGAAAAAGGAAAGTTTAATTTTTAAATTTTTCGCCGGAATTTTTATTTTGCGGATTTTCGGCAAAACTTCGCATAATTTGTTTTTAAAAATATTATTACAAGATCATACAATAAAGACAATCAATCTAAAAACAAGCTACGTAATATACTGTCGCATCCGAAATATTGTCTACGAAATGCTGTGTTGAGGAATGTGACGCTGTTTATGTCGGTGAAACGAAACAAATGTTCAAACAACGTGTGTAGGAACAAAAAGGGTCTTACGCAGCGCAGATACAGATAAAAAATGAGAGTGCGGCTCTTAGCTTGAAAATGATCATAAAAGACTGGAACAATAAAAAGATCATAGACCTGAGAGTCCGTTTGGACAGCAAGAAAGGTGAAAGAAACCATAAATAGTATGGTACAGAAATACTCATATCAAGCTGTAGCTGTTGCAAACATTGGAATAAACTTGTTCATGATATGATTATATCTAATTATTTTAATAATTTGTTCTGTAAGGTATGTTTAAAAAACCTGCACAAAAAAATAATGGTAAAAACAAAAAGTACTAAAAATAAACATAATAAAATAGGTACCTTATTCGGGGGAAAAAAACCCGAGGAATTAATAATCTGTGGAAATTTTAGTCACAACTATAGTTTAATCTCGGGTAAAAGAAAAATTTTCATTTTCACCCTTATCCTTCCCTTTCCCATAACCAACAAGGTCCATTAGTTAACCCTTAAAGGACAGTCCCATTTTTGAAAAAGACTCTTTCAGTCAACACATAGTAAGCTTTTTCCAAAACTTGAGTTGGTCGGGAAACTATTTGGCCTGGGAAATCTTAGTTCACCGATGCCCCCAAATTAGGTCAATGTTCCACCGATTTTCCCTGATAAGGTATATTTGTAGGAATTATATTAGCAGGTTTTCGTCTTAAATAACAAGGTAGAAACGCAATAAGTATTGCAGAGAAAGCTGCAATAATCGCAAACAATCTCTCGTAAGTGAGCACTAAATTGCCGTGTATGGACTAAAATGTAACTACAAATATGTTTTAGTCCAGGGAATACTTATTACGAAAAACAGAACAATGTGCAGATAAAAGATCATGCTATAAAAACTAGATACAAGTCCAAAATTTAATGTGTATAAAATTAAATGTGTATATTAATGTAATCTATGCTATATTTTATATTTTATAGTTAATATTTTAAATTATGTTATTAAATTCAATATAGTACAAGACATGGTCCAAAATTAACAGTAAATGGAAAACTCTTGATTCGAAAACAACTAACAAGAAATACTTAATTAAACCTCCGGCTTATACACCCTACCCATAAATAACACAGTATGAGACGATTTATCATACAAAATGAACATAAACGGATGGTCAGCTTTAAAGACTGGAAACCTCATGGCACATCTTGAATTGGCCACCATAGCTGTTGCAGCAGCAGCTTCCGTCCCTTCTTCATTCACATCTATAAACGCTTTATGTACAGCTGATGAAACATACAAATCATTTTTTCCACTAACTCCACTCAAATCTGCTTTACCGCATGAAAACAAATCCACAATTCCCAAGCTTTCCAGAGTGCTCACTAGATCGCAACCATGTGAAAATTTAAACTTTGGAAGAAAAACCTCTGTTTTAGTTGAACGTAGTGTGACCCAACTTTGAATATTTCGCTCTCCAATGCCATCCTCAAACAACTCTGTTTCAACGGAAGATAAACCATCAACTTCATTGGGAAGCACAACAACCATTTTGACATTGCATCCAACATATGGGAGGACTAGGACTTTGTAGGTGGGATTCTGAGAATAAATAAAATCTCCTTTTTGATACATCATTGATGCTTTAATGGATTTATTGGTTGCGAAGTAAAAGTCCATTCCTTTAGTATGGCCTTTTTTAAATTCTGATACCCAATTTCCTTTAAAATAAATTGCATTTGTAATAACTAAACGTGTCAGGGCAGACACAGTCCCTTCTACCAGCAGGTTGGTGATCTTCCCATGCGTTTTCTGTTCAATCCAATCATTTATCAATTTCCGTGAATTTTCAGGATTTGTTATAAAATCCACCAAAGTGGCATCTGCCTTTAATAATTAAGAAGGATGTCCTGAAATATTTTTTCTGTTGGGTAGCTTGATTCTACCCACATACAATTGGCCATCTCGAAGCCAACTTCTTCAGACTGGTGTAAAATTTCCCAAATCTAAAAAAAAGCTATTACGTCACATAAAAAGTGAGTGGAGCCCTGTTTATATTAACCTGATATAATTTATATTTCTTACATCTTATTTGTGGAGGAAAGTTTTGCATTTTGTTGGATCAAAATGATTAAAAGGAAAAAGAATGCAAAAATACAAGATATAAAAATATATCAATCTTTTCAGGACATTTTTTAGAATTATATATAAAAGCTACTGAGGAGTATTTATATAAATATTTTTTTATCTTCAAAAGAGGTGTTTGCCTCACAGAATAAATGTAAAAGATAAAACCACTACCAGCTTTTACATTACTGGATCAGATACAGATACAAAAATATACGAGAAATGGTAAAAAGAGTTCTCACCTTACACACACTTTCATGGAATGCAGTACTATCTGGATTGTCTGAAACTCCTAAAGCATTTTTTATCTGCTCAGCCGTTGTCCGTCGTGACCCACAATATGTCATTGATACTGCTGCAAAAATACTGGCCGGTGAGAAAAACATATTTTGGGATGTATTAGATGATGAGATAGCCTTGTATAATAGCCCAGCAAAGTTCTTAAGTTGATGCTTGTATGTCCATTTTTTGGTTAGGTCTAAATTATGTATAGAACATACGTTAAATAATATATATATAATCCATATAGATATACCATAAAGGTTATTATGCCAGATATAAACATACTGTGAATGCTTTATTTAAAATTTTGATTTAAGGTAGGGGCTTACTCCAGAGGGGCTTTCTTTTTATAAAACTATTTAAATGGTTGCAAAATATAAAAACAGGAGACATATTTGTTACAGGTATAAATGAGCATAACTGTTTGCGTAAAGACATGATAAGTGTCCTAACGTAAAGGAAAAAGAGATATATAAAAACATTTTGACATGAATTTTCATAATGTAGAAGATTTCAAGAGAAAGCTGTTTTTAAGCAGAGGGTCGTTTTTTCTAATTTCCAAAATATTTAAGTAAGTGCCTCCTTTAGCTCTAGTAATATATTCAAACGCTTAGTTTTAAGAGGGGTGCTTATTTCAAAGACAAAGTGGGCGCTTAATAGACCATTTACAGTAGTGTAATGGCTTAAGATTATTATACAAGAAAATAGAAAAGATCTAAATTCACATAGCTAGCTAGTCAGTCAAGGTACACACCTAATTAGGCAACATGACGTAACTAGGCGAGTCGTTTAGTTAGGTGACATGTTGTTAGTTCAATTTGGCAACCTGTAGTCTAACTAGGCGAATGGAAACTTACTGCTGTAAATACGTTGAAATCATTGCATTTAGCACTACAATTTTTATGTAAATCAAATCTGTTTACTTTGCTGCAAATTTTGTCCAATTATATATCGTTTTTTTGCATCATGCAACTTATGGCTCAAACCTCATGTGGCAATCTTCCATGCTACAGGAAAGAAAATAAATATAGCGGCCAAAAACGTGGTAGTGTTCGATGAAGATTTCAATGTCCTTAAACAGGATACGAGTCGAAAATCTTTTCTTAAATTATTGCGTATCTTACTATCGTCACCTAAATAGGCGTCACCTAAATAGGCGACGCCTAACCGAATTAAGTTATATATTTCATTTTAACATAATTCTTATGTGCGTGAACATATCAAGGCATAAGTGACAATTTTGAAATCAGACTATCTGTTTTGCCCGGATTATGAACGCTGCCAGGATTATGTACGGCAGCTTGCCCGTTTATAAACAGGGCAGAAAATACATAATCAGGGCAACATAATCAGGACTGGCTGGCTTATGTTCGACAGTTAAAAGATATTATTTGGCACTTATGTACAACAGTTAAAATATTATTTGGCACTTATAGAACGAACATTAACCGGGGCAGGCCGGCTTATGTACCACACTTTTATATTATTTCTCACTTATAGAACGACATAATCGGGGCCGACCGGCTTTTATATCATTCGTCATCACTCCTGTCAAGCAAATAGCCCTGGTGGCAAAGTTGTTGTTGTTTTCAAATGAAACAAAATTTCGTGAAAACTAAATTTTGGGATTTAATAACTTTTCACCAAACTTAATTCTTGCAAAACGAATAATTTAGGTCATCCCCAGAATTCAATTCCTGCAAAAAATAAAAATGAGGCCACCCATCCGCAAAATCTAGTTCTGTGAAATTTAGTTACTTCAAAGTATATTATGTTGAAATGTACTCACAAGAGGAGTTTATACTAAGAATTACGTCAAAACTTTTTTTCGCTATGCCTAGTTTTCAATGGAGTTTATCCTGCAGAGAAAAATTATGTCTTTTTTTTTTTTTTTCTTTTTACCATGCCTAGTCAATGTTTCATTAACAAAAGTTTGAAGAAAATTCCAATCACAGCCTGCCTGGCCAGCCATTATATCAGCGTTCATAATCCGGTCACCACAACATAATCAGGGCAAAGACCGTCCTCAGGCCGTGTTAGCAATCTGGGCAGAACATATCCATTCTGAACAAAGATTTCTTGTGATTTTTAGGGGCCGTCGACAAACAGTTTTCGTCTCTGTTAACGGCAAATTGGCCACTAGACTCGGACCCCCCTCCTCTGCCCCTTAACGGCAAGCCCATGTCCCCTACGGTAGTTTTCGTCTCTGTTAATGGCAAATTGGCCGTTAAATAGAATTTTGCCCTCCCTTCTTGTCTCCACTATTGTTTTATTATACATCATACAATAATTATTTTTTTTCTTTAGAAAACTGTTAAAAGACTTGCAACTTTCATCATATCGACGATTCGTTTCGAACCATACAATGAGAAAGAAGATCAATGTTTTTAATTTATTTCCTAATGTCGAAACATGTATTTAAAAAGATGTTGCTATATATAAATTATTTCAAAATTGTATATATACGTCAATTCTTAAGTAAAAAAAAGGCATTGTTGCAAACAGATGTTTTGTAGTTTTAATTTGTCACCTGCTCCATTGAAAACGTACCACCATTCGATTACAAAAGCATTCTAAAATCGAAAAAAAAAGTATCATGCTGTTTGAATTTTATCAAGAGTATTTACAAATTGAAAAATGAGTATGTACATGTTCATAAATACCCAATATTGATTGGTCGCGCTTTACTCAACAATCTTCGTGGAGATTTTACGAACACAAATCTATTTTTACAACAACCAATTCTTGATTTATGGCGGATTTTTACTGTGGACACATTTTCTAATTTGTTGAATTTTTTT